>CM055118.1:24509965-25109965 GCA_029206835.1 Rana muscosa
CCCTAAGGTCAAAATTCCGTTTATTTGGGGCTCCTCTCTGGTCAGAAGTTAATTGGGCCTTCTCATAGGCCAGCCTTAGGCTCTTTCGCAGTCGGTCCACATATCCCTTATGTGAGGCAGCTGATGTGTGGTCCACTGAGGTACCAAAGGCCAAGTCTACTGGTTGTCTTGCTTCCCTTCCAAACATAAGTCTACAAGGGGAGTACCCTGTGACATCACTGTTGGTACTATTGTAGGCGTGCACTATGGCAGCTATGTGTCCCCAATGTTGCTTTTCCTCACTGCTCATATATTTAACAAAGTCCTGTTGAATCTTTTTGGTTGAGCATCACCCTGGGGGTGATAAGGAGTAGTGCAAGTTTTCTTTATGCCCAAAGAGTCCAGTAGCTTCCGGATCAGTCGGCTTTCAAAGTCTCTCCCTTGATCCGAGTGAAGGCATTAGGGTAACCCATAGTGCACAAAGTACTTCTCCATAAGTATCTTGACTACAGTGGAGGCCTTCTGGTCTTTAGTTGGAAAGGCCTGGGCATAACGGGTGAAATGGTCGGTTATCACCAGAACATTTCCATGTCCACTCAAGTCAGGTTCCAGACAAAGAAAGTCAATGCATACCAAGTCCAAGGGTCCCTGACTCTGCAGGTGGCCCATTGGGGCAGCTTGATGTGGCAATGTCTTCCTCTGTATGCAGCGAGCACATGAGTGACAGTACTCCTCCACTTCAGCTCGCATACAAGGCCAGTAGAATCTATTCCTGATGAGCTGAAAGGTTAGTTCGGCCCCTAAGTGGCCATGGTTGTCATGTAGGGCAGCTAAGACAGTCTTTCGGTATTTTTCCGGCAAGAACAGTTGCCACTTATCCTCCAGATCATCAGAGGGGCCCCTTCGGTAGACCACCCCTTGATGCACCTGCAACCTGTCCCACTCTTTGTGGATTAGTCGGGCCTCATTTGAGGGATCATGCAAGAGCCTGTCCGGATCCTGATCCTCCACCTCCAGTGTTTCCAGGGCTAATCTTCCCCAGGGGTCTTCAAACTGATCCCATCTTATATCCTTCTTAGACAGTTTTGGCAAGTCGTCTTCACCAATCTGAGTCACATCACAGTAGTATTTGGGCACTCCCACCACCGAAACTCCAATTTCTTCTGCCCTAGATCCGCCACTAGCTTGAAGCTGTGCTCCCTGACACAAGGCCCGTACTCCGTCAGGGATCACCTGGGTCCAGTCTTCTGTACAAAAAATGGGGGCATGAGACCTTCTGGACAGGGCATCAGCATCTCTGTTTCCAGTTCCAGGTCAGTACTTCAAACTAAAGTTGAATCCAGAGAGGGCTGCCAACCAACGGCATCCAGCTTGGCTGTGGTGAAAAGGTAAGTGAGGGGGTTATTGTCTGTCTTCACTACAAAGTCAGCTCCATACAAATAGTCTTTAAGTTTGTCTACAACAGCCCACTTTAGGGCCAAGAACTCCAATTTATGGTTGGAGTAGTTCTTTTCCGCTGGTGTTAAACTCCTACTCACATAGGCGACTGGTCTTAACTGTTTTTCATAGTCCAGGTACAGCACACCTCCCAGACCATCATGGTTGGCATCCACGTGCAGTTCATATGGTTTCTTGGTGTCTGCATAGGCCAAGACAGGGGCAGTGGTCAGACTCTTCTTCAGCATTGTGAAGGCCTCCTCACACTTTTCCGTCCACTGATCTTCCACGGACTCTCCGGGATTCCTGGGGCCAGTGTCATCCTCCTCTCCTTCTGACTTCAGTAACTCATTCAGAGGTTTGGCAATTTTTGCAAACCCTTCCACAAATCTGCGGTAGTAGGAGCAGAACCCGAGGAAGGATCTGAGCTCAGTCACTGTAGTTGGTCGGGGCCAGGAGGTAACTGCCTCCAGTTTGTCAGGATCTGTAGATACCCCCTCTTCAGACACTATGTGTCCCAGGTAATGGACTGAGGACTGGTAGAACTGACACTTCTCCCTGGAGAGTTTAAGTCCCTCTTCACTGAGTCTCTTGAGGACTTTCTCCCGCCTTTCCTTGCGCTCCTTCGGAGTTTACCCGAAGACAATGATGTCGTCTAGGTACACCAGGACTTCAATGGGATTCATGTCCCCCACCATCTTCTCCATTAGTCGCTGGAAAGTGGCAGGGGCCCCCGACAGGCCTTGAGGCATCCGGTTGAACTTGTAGAATCTCACTGGGGTGATGAACGCTGTCTTCTCTGTCATCTGGATGCATTGGGATTTGATAATACCCGCTCTTCAGGTCTATTACGCTGAACCACTTAGCTCCAGACAGACTCTGTACAGCATCCTCTATCCTAGGAGTGGTGTATTGGTCAGGAATGGTCCTCCTATTGAGAGTCCTGTAGTCTATGCAGAGCCTCAGTGACCCGTTCTTCTTCCTGACTACTACAATAGGGGAGGCATATGGGCTTCTGGACTCTCGGATAACTCCAGTTCTCTTGAGCTCTGCCAGTTGCTCACGCAAGTCTTCCAGGTCTGCCAGAGGGACTCCCCGGACTCTTTCCCGGAAGGGTTTGTCTTCTTGCAAGCGGATCTTGTCTTGTGGGTGGCACTCCTCGCACACCCTACGTCAAATTTGTCTTTTGAGAAGATTTTTCTCCACCTGGTCAGCTGGGCCTTGGCTCTCTCTTTCCACACCGGTGGTAAGGTCGTGTTCTCCAAACAGAGCTTCTCCAGGGTGGGTTCCCCTCCTTCTGTCTTCTCCAGGTCAGACAGGGCCACTGGGGTAGCAGGGTTTACTCTGCCCAGCAACATCTGGCCCGGAATCTTCACAGAGGAGCCAGTGATGTTCCTGATGCTCACTGGGATCCGGCCGTTCGCCTTCTTCAACGCCCTTAGCGGGACCACTTCGGGGATCACTTCCAATCCTGGGTGGGAAGGGAATCTAAAGGGTCTGGTTCCAGAACTAGACATGTGCAAAAGGAAAAAATTTGTTTTGTTTCGTTTTGTTTTAATTCGTTAATTAATTAATTTCGTTTAGTTAGATTCGTTAAATTTGTTAAATTCGTTTTCGGATTTCGTTTTGTTTTCGACCGAATTCGAAAATCAGTCGCATTCGAAAATATTTCAACCGAATTCGAAAATATTTCTACCGGATTCGAAATTATTTCAACATGATTCGAAATTATTTCAACCGCATTTGAAACTATTTCAACCGGATTCGAAAATATTTTGCGACCCGACTTTGGGTCCACGTATCTCAGGGTCACTTAGTAATAGAAACCCCAAATTTGGAGATTTTATAGTGTTAGTTCTACTGTGTTTGCATACCAAATTTGGGGTTTCTAGCTACAAGTGGCCCCGAGATATGTGGCCCAAAATTCGGGACGCAAAATGTCATTCTCTGCTGCAGAAAAGTGTTTGACATTTTGCGACCCGATTTTGGGTCCACGTTTCTCGGGGTCACTTAGTGATAGAAACCCCAAAATTGGTATGCAAACACAGGAGAACTAGCACTACAACATCCCCAAATTTGGGGTTTCTATCGCCAACTAACCCCGAGATGCGTGGACCCAAAGTCGGGTCGCAAAATATTTTTGAATCCGGTTGAAATAGTTTCAAATGCGGTTGAAATAGTTTTAAATGCGGTTGAAATAATTTCGAATCATGTTGATACTATTTAAAGCAGATTCGAAAATATTTTGCGACCCGACTTTGAAAAAAAAATGAAATTGATTCTAACAGTCTGCAGGAGATCTGCAAAAAAAAAAAAGAAGTGAAATGGCTGTTAATAGTCTACAGGAGATCTGCTAAAAAAATAAAATAAATGCTAATAGTCTGCAGGAGATCTTATGTAAAAAATAGTAATCTGCAAAAAAAATTAAACATGAAATAGATATAGTATCTATATTCTATTCTATTCTATTGTTTTTCTAGTGTATTCTCTATTTCTATTCTAATCTATTCTATCCAAAGTTAAAATTAATTAATTACATTTTTTTTAATTCCTACTGTTCGAAATTAAAATGTATTCTATTCGAAATTCGAATTTCATAAGATGGTTGCATATTCTTTCTATTTTATTCTATTAAATTATATTTTTTTTCTATTCTGTTCTAATCTTTTCTATTTGAATTATAAATTTTGAAAGATGGTTAGTTACTTACTTATATACATCTGTCACATAAAAAAAAAGATGTGAAATGGCTGTCATGGATGTCGATCGCAAGGCAAGTACATATGCTGTATGTCATTGTCCGAGTGCCACGTGACCGGCCACGAGTGCCACGTGACCAAGTTGTGGATTGTCCACTTGCCACGTCACCTGCCACAAGTTATGGGGTTCCTAGCACCAAGTGACCCCCAGATATGGGCGATCTGTCAAGTGCTTTTCTGCAGCAGAGAATTAAATTTTGTGACCCGACTTTGAGGCCACGTATCTCGGGGCCACTTATAGCTAGAAATCCCAAAATATTTGGTATGCAAACACATTACAACTGGCACTACAATAACCCCAAATTTGGGGTTTCTATCACCAAGTAACCCCGTTATAATGCTAGTTCTACTGTGTTTGCATACCAAATTTGGGGTTTCTAGCTATAAGTGGCCCCGAGATACGTGGCCCAAAGTCGGGTCACAAAATGTCATTCTCTGCTGCAGAAAAGTACTTGACATATCGCCCATATCTGGGGGTCACTTGGTGCTAGGAACCCCATAACTTGTGGCAGGTGACGTGGCAAGTGGACAATCCACAACTTGGTCACGTGGCAGGTCACGTGACACTCGTGGCAGGTCACGTGGCACTCGTGGCAGGTCACGTGACACTCGTGGCCGTTCACGTGGCACTTGTGGCCGGTCACGTGGCACTCGTGGTCGGTCACGCGGCACTCGTGGCAGGTGTTGTGGCAAGTGGACAATGACATACAGCAGGGGTATTGAATTACAATTCGCCGAGGTCCGGTCAGTAACATTTTCTTATAGCAGAGGTCCGAATATCATGTCGGTTCCCTGTCATGCATTTTCGCATGCGCCAAACGACATGTTGCTGCAGCACAATGTGGCTTGGTGCGGCGCAATTTTTTTTCAAAAAAAGGTCAAGGACTTCTTTCTCTCGGTTTTTATGTGGGTAGTGCAGCCCATTAAAATAGGCTGATCCACCCACGACATGTGCACCTAATGCACATGCACAGATCTTAACCCATTCTTATATCAGCTTCCTTAGTCCCCAGTGCACATCACAGTCCCCTCCCCCTTCACATCAGGATCCCCTCTTGATGAGTGTCTTCAGCTCCCCCTTTACATCATCCTCCTCCACTCCTTCCACAGAAGTGTCCTCACACTTCCTTAACATCAACCCCCATTAACAGTACTGTCCTCTGCCCCTATTAACATCATAACCCCACATTAGTCTCCTCAGTCCCCCCTCCACATCCCTGTCCTCAGTCCCCCAAATCACAGTCCTCAGCCTCTCCACTTTAATATCCTCAGCCCCCCACATTACAGTCCTCAGTCCCCCCACATTACAGTCCTCAGCCTCTCCACACATTACAGTCCTCACCCCCCCCCCACATTACAGTCCTCAGCCCCCCCCACATTTCAGTCCTCAGCTCCCCCCACATTACAGTCCTCAGCTCCCCCCCACATTACAGTCCTCAGCTTCACCCCACATTACAGTCCTCAGCTTCCCCCCACATTACAGTCCTCAGCTCCCCCCCACATTACAGTCCTCAGCTCCCCCCACATTACAGTCCTCAGCTCCCCCCCACATTACAGTCCTCAGCTCCCCCCACATTACAGTCCTCAGCTACCCCCACATTACAGTCCTCAGCTCCCCCACATTACAGTCCTCAGCTCCCCCCACATTACAGTCCTCAGTCAGTCCCCCCACATTACAGTCCTCAGCTCCCCCCACATTACAGTCCTCAGCTCCCCCCACATTACAGTCCTCAGTCAGTCCCCCCACATTACAGTCCTCAGTCAGTCCCCCCACATTACAGTCCTCAGCTCCCCCCACATTACAGTCCTCAGTCAGTCCCCCCACATTACAGTCCTCAGTCAGTCCCCCCACATTACAGTCCTCAGCTCCCCCCACATTACAGTCCTCAGCTCCCCCCACATTACAGTCCTCAGCTCCCCCCACATTACAGTCCTCAGCTCCCCCCACATTACAGTCCTCAGTCAGTCCCCCCACATTACAGTCCTCAGCTCCCCCCACATTACAGTCCTCAGCTCCCCCCACATTACAGTCCTCAGTCAGTCCCCCCACATTACAGTCCTCAGTCAGTCCCCCCACATTACAGTCCTCAGCTCCCCCCACATTACAGTCCTCAGCTCCCCCACATTACAGTCCTCAGTCAGTCCCCCCACATTACAGTCCTCAGCTCCCCCCACATTACAGTCCTCAGTCAGTCCCCCCACATTACAGTCCTCAGTCAGTCCCCCCACATTACAGTCCTCAGCTCCCCCACATTACAGTCCTCAGCTCCCCCCACATTACAGTCCTCAGCTGCCCCCACATTACAGTCCTCAGCTCCCCCCACATTACAGTCCTCAGCCCCCCCCCCACATTACAGTCCTCAGCCCCCCCCACATTACAGTCCTCAGCTCCCCCCCACATTACAGTCCTCAGCTCCCCCCCACATTACAGTCCTCAGCTCCCCCCACATTACAGTCCTCAGTCAGGCCCCCCACATTACAGTCCTCAGCTCCCCCACATTACAGTCCTCAGCTCCCCCCACATTACAGTCCTCAGCCCCCCCCCCCACATTACAGTCCTCAGCTCCCCCCCACATTACAGTCCTCAGCTCCCCCCACATTACAGTCCTCAGTCAGTCCCCCCACATTACAGTCCTCAGTCAGTCCCCCCACATTACAGTCCTCAGCTCCCCCCACATTACAGTCCTCAGCTCCCCCCACATTACAGTCCTCAGTCAGTCCCCCCACATTACAGTCCTCAGCTCCCCCCACATTACAGTCCTCAGTCCCCCCACATTACAGTCCTCAGTCAGTCCCCCCACATTACAGTCCTCAGCTCCCCCACATTACAGTCCTCAGCTCCCCCCACATTACAGTCCTCAGCTGCCCCCACATTACAGTCCTCAGCTCCCCCCACATTACAGTCCTCAGCCCCCCCCCACATTACAGTCCTTAGCCCCCCCCACATTACAGTCCTCAGCTCCCCCCCACATTACAGTCCTCAGCTCCCCCCCACATTACAGTCCTCAGCTCCCCCCACATTACAGTCCTCAGTCAGGCCCCCCACATTACAGTCCTCAGCTCCCCCACATTACAGTCCTCAGCTCCCCCCACATTACAGTCCTCAGCCCCCCCCCCACATTACAGTCCTCAGCTCCCCCCCACATTACAGTCCTCAGCTCCCCCCCACATTACAGTCCTCAGCTCCCCCCACATTACAGTCCTCAGCTCCCCCCACATTACAGTCCTCAGCTCCCCCCACATTACAGTCCTTAGCTCCCCCCACATTACAGTCCTCAGCCCCCCCACATTACAGTCCTCAGTCAGTCCCCCCACATTACAGTACTTAGCTCCCCCTCTTTGATGTCCTCAGCCCCTCCCCCCCACATCACTGCAATCCTGAGGCTCGGCATCCTCCCCACACATTCAGTTGTTAGCTCTTAACTTCACCCCCCCCCTCACTGTCCTACCTTACACAGGCAGATCGGAGGGAGGCACAGCGTGTCTGGAAAGGGGCAGTAGAGGAGTTGCAGGGAGGGAGGTGGGACAGTTCTGGATGGAGGGCCGAGGTAACAAACAGGTGATTGGCTGCTAGGATGAAGGACAGTCCTAGCAGCCAATCGCCTGTTTGATAACCTCGGGCAGCTCCGCCCTCCACCCAGAATTGTTCCGCCTCCCGCTGACGGCTCTTTGAGGATTACAGAGCAACAGCAGGAGGAAGAAAAGGCTCCTACATGGCGGTACCGCGGCGGTCCGAATGGCAGAGTGCCGCGGGCCACATGTGGCCCGCGGTCCGCCATTTAGTGATGCCCGACATACAGCATATGTACTTGCCTTGCGATCGACATCCGTGACAGCCATTTCACATCTTTTTTTTTATGTGACAGATGTATATAAGTAAGTAAATAACCTTCTTCCAAAATTTATAATTCAAATAGAAAAGATTAGAACAGAATAGAAAAAAAATATAATTTAGAAGAATAAAATAGAAAGAATATACAACCATCTTCTGAAATTCGAATTTCGAATAGAATAAATTTGAATTTCGAATAGTATGAATTAAAAATTTGTAATTAATTAATTTTAACTTTGGATAGAAAAGATTATAATAAAATAGAAAATAGACTAGAAAAACAATAACCCCAAATTTGGGGTTTCTATCACCAAGTAACCCCGAGATACATGGACCCAAATTCGGGTCACAAAATATTTTCGAATCCGGTTGAAATAGTTTCAAATGCAGTTGAAATAATTTCGAATCATGTTGATACTATTTCAACCGGATTCGAAAATATTTTGCGACCCGACTTTGGGTCCATGTATTTTGGGGTTACTTGGTGATAGAAACCCAAAATTTGGAGATGTTGTAGTGCTAGTTCTACTGTGTTTGCATACCAAATTTGGGGTTTCTAGCTACAAGTGGACCCGAGATATGTGGCCCCAAAATCGGGTCGCAAAATGTCATTCTCTGCTCCAGTAAAGTGCTTGACATTTTGCGACCCGATTTTGGGTCCACGTATCTCGGGGTCACTTAGTGATAGAGACCCCAAATTTGGTATGCAAACACAGAAGAACTAGCACTACAACATCTACAAATTTGGGGTTTCTATCACCAAGTAACCCCGAGATACATGGACCCAAAGTCGGGTCGCAAAATATTTTTGAATCCGGTTGAAATAGTTTCAAATGCGGTTGAAATAGTTTTAAATGCGGTTGAAATAATTTCGAATCATGTTGATACTATTTAAAGCGGATTCGAAAATATTTTGCGACCCGACTTTGAAAAAAAAATGAAATTGATTCTAACAGTCTGCAGGAGATCTGCAAAAAAAAAAGAAGTGAAATGGCTGTTAATAGTCTACAGGAGATCTGCTAAAAAAAGAAATAGATGCTAATAGTCTGCAGGAGACCTGGTGAGAAAACTAAATAGATAATAATAGTCTGCAGGAGATCTGCAAAAAATAAAATAAATGCTAATACCTTATGTAAAAAATAGTAATCTGCAAAAAAAATTAAACATGAAATAGATAGTATCTATATTCTATTCTATTCTATTGTTTTTCTAGTGTATTCTCTATTTCTATTCTAATCTATTCTATCCAAAGTTAAAATTAATTAATTACATTTTTTTTAATTCCTACTATTCGAAATTCAAATTTATTCTATTCGAAATTCGAATTTCATAAGATGGTTGCATATTCTTTCTATTTTATTCTATTAAATTATATTTTTTTTCTATTCTGTTCTAATCTTTTCTATTTGAATTATAAATTTTGAAAGATGGTTAGTTACTTACATCTGTCACATAAAAAAAAGATGTGAAATGGCTGTCATGGATGTCGATCACAAGGCAAGTACATATGCTGTATGTCATTGTCCGAGTGCCACGTGACCGGCCACGAGTGCCACGTGACCGGCCACGTGACCAAGTTGTGGATTGTCCACTTGCCACGTCACCTGCCACAAGTTATGGGGTTCCTAGCACCAAGTGACCCCCAGATAGGGGCGATCTGTCAAGTGCTTTTCTGCAGCAGAGAATTAAATTTTGTGACCCGACTTTGAGGCCACGTATCTCGGGGCCACTTATAGCTAGAAATCCTAAAATATTTGGTATGTAAACACATTACAACTGGCACTACAATAACCCCAAATTTGGGGTTTCTATCACCAAGTAACCCCGTTGTAATGCTAGTTCTACTGTGTTTGCATACCAAATTTGGGGTTTCTAGCTATAAGTGGCCCCGAGATACGTGGCCCCAAAGTCGGGTCACAAAATGTCATTCTCTGCTGCAGAAAAGTACTTGAAATATCGCCCATATCTGGGGGTCACTTGGTGCTAGGAGCCCCATAACTTGTGGCAGGTGACGTGGCAAGTAGACAATCCACAACTAGGTCACGTGGCAGGTCACGTGGCACTCGTGGCCGTTCACGTGGCACTCGTGGCAGGTCACGTGGCACTCGTGGCCGGTGTCGTGGCACTCGTGGCAGGTGTTGTGGTAAGTGGACAATGACATACAGCATATGTACTTGCCTTGCGATCGACATCCGTGACAGCCATTTCACATCTTTTTTTTATGTGACAGATGTATATAAGTAAGTAAATAACCTTCTTCCAAAATTTATAATTCAAATAGAAAAGATTAGAACAGAATAGAAAAAAAATATAATTTAGAAGAATAAAATAGAAAGAATATACAACCATCTTCTGAAATTCGAATTTCGAATAGAATAAATTTGAATTTCGAATAGTATAAATTAAAAATTTGTAATTAATTAATTTTAACTTTGGATAGAAAAGATTATAATAAAATAGAAAATAGACTAGAAAAACAATAACCCCAAATTTGGGGTTTCTATCACCAAGTAACCCCGAGATACGTGGACCCAAATTCGGGTCACAAAATATTTTCGAATCCGGTTGAAATAGTTTCAAATGCAGTTGAAATAATTTCGAATCATGTTGATACTATTTCAACCGGATTCGAAAATATTTTGCGACCCGACTTTGGGTCCATGTATTTTGGGGTTACTTAGTGATAGAAACCCAAAATTTGGAGATGTTGTAGTGCTAGTTCTACTGTGTTTGCATACCAAATTTGGGGTTTCTAGCTACAAGTGGCCCCGAGATATGTGGCCCCAAAATCGGGTCGCAAAATGTCATTCTCTGCTCCAGTAAAGTGCTTGACATTTTGCGACCCGACTTTGGGTCCACGTATCTCGGGGTCACTTAGTGATAGAAACCCCAAATTTGGTATGCAAACACAGAAGAACTAGCACTACAACATCTCCAAATTTGGGATTTCTATCACCAAGTAACCCCGAGATACATGGACCCAAAGTCGGGTCAAAAATATTTTTAGATTCGAAAAAATTCGGATTCGGTTAAATTCGTTAGTATTGTAATTCGGTAATTCGGATGCATCCGAATGTCCGAATAATGAAAAATTCGTCCGAATTTCGATTCGGAACGAAACGAAATGCACATGTCTATCCAGAACCAAAAAAGGGCCAGGTTGCTCCCATGAGAGTTTCACCGTAGCCCTCAGACAGGTCATTTCGCCAGGCTGCAACATCCTCTCCTTCTTGGACAGTCTCCAGACCTTCCCTACCCCCTCTTCCGGGGCCTTCTGTTCCAGTACCAATCTCTGGTAGGCTAGCTGCAACATTGGGTGGATCTTGGCTGCTGAAGTACCCTGTTCCTGCGCTAGGGGAGCCAGTAATCTTCTGACCAGGTCAGTATTGGTCCCTATAATCAGTGAACTCTTGTTGGCTCCTGGTGGGCGAGGGCAAACCACTTCCAGGGTGTCAAAGACCTCAAATTTTCCTGCCACAGAGGGGTCAAAGGCCAGTCTGATGGAAACATAACCATCGTAGGGAAAGCTTTGGGTGCCAATTCCCCATATTTCCAGGTCTTCCTGTTTCTGTAGGGGCAAATGACTCAAATGTCTTTGATAGAAGTCTGTGTATAAGAGGGTCACTTGGGCCCCTGTGTCTAGGATGGCCCTCGTATAGACTCCCTCCACTTGAATGGGAACCACAGGGGAGGGTCCCACCAAATTGGCTGGAAACCTCCTCGGGGAGGTTTCTTTCTTTGGACTCATTGATTTTCCTGTTTGTGTTTTCTTCTTCTTCCATCTCTTTCTGGATCTTAATCCCTGTTGGGCCTGGTATGCATTGATTTCCTGCGGACTTGCGGTTTTAACTCCTGACAAGTGGTATTTAGTATCTTGGGAGGGGCATTGTTTCCCTTCTCCCTTGTCTCTTCTGGCTTTAGGATGTTTGTGGAGCTTCCTGTAAATAGTGGGCGCCCGGCTGACTCCTTCACCGGGGCCCTCTGAAGTTTTCCGCCGGCTGATGATAGGCACCTTGGTTCTTCCTCGGACTGGGGTACACTCTTCCAAAGTGGCCAACTCCTCCACAGTTGAAGCAGACAGTTTCTCCTCTTTTCCGCGTGGAGGTCGGTGCTGAGGCACTCTGGTGCAGTTCTTTCCTGCTTTCTTTTTTTCACTGATTCCTGAGTTCTTCGCCATTAAAGAGGTCAAAAGATCCAACACTTGAGTCATTTGAGACTTTAAGATCTCCACTTCTGAGTCCCGTTCAGTGGCTATAGCTGATCTGACTCCCACTGAGGGGGGGAACGTGGTTTTCTCAACCGCCTGTTGGTCCTTCAGCAAAGCTTCTTCATCCCTTATGATCCGCACAAGGTCTGGGTAGCTCAGGGACATGACTCCTTCAGAGATCTTCAAGTGAAGCCAAACCGAATCCGAATGCAATGCCCCCTCAGGATTTGCTTCATCCTAGTTGCGTCTATGACTTGTGGTAGCATCCCTTTTTTTAGGACAATTTGACACAGCATTTTATTTAACCTCCGGACATATTCAGATAATCTTTCTCCCGCTGTTGAAGGGTATGTTCAAACTGGTATACTAGTTCAGCCACCTTTTCCAGCTGGCCAAATTCTTCCTGTAACATAGCCAGATAATCATAAGCAGTACAAGCAGCATTGCTAAACCTAAGATTCTTCACAGCTTCCGCAGCAGCACCCTTCAAACTTTCGCTTATGCGCTGCTTCTTCTGGCCCTCTGGTACTTCCCATCCCTCTACAGCCTGCATCGCTTGCTCAATCCAGGTGTCAAAGTCTTCTTCTCCGAGAGAGACTGGTTGTTTCCCGTAGAAAATCCTACGCTTCCGGTACCCCGGCTTCCACATGTACCGTACTGCTTTTCTGCCACTTCGTGACAAAGTCTTCCAGAGCATTCAACAGTTCAGGCCCTATGGCGGCCAGGGGTGTTCCCGGGGTTGCCATCCCCTGAGACTTCTCTGCTTTAGGGGATAGTGGAGGCGATAATGATGGGGGTGATGACAGAGGGGTCTGTAGAGGTTTCACCCTTCACTGCTTCCGTATGCGCCAAGCGGTATATCTGGTTATCTATGGCCTGTATGTTCTGACCTCTAAAGTCTTCTCGTATTCCTCTTCTCCACTCCATTAATGCGTAAGTAAACAAGGTCTCTGGATCTGGCTTTAAATCCATCACCCATGCCTTCTGACTCAGGGACAGCGACTGTACTAGCTGCTTTACCTTGTCTTCCGGACAGTTTTCCCCTGGGAGTTGGATAACTACCGCCATGGTTGAATCAGCGCCAACTGTTGCGCACCACCGTGTCACTGCTAGCGGGTCCATGCCGGTGCTTCTGGCAGGCTTGATTGCAGCGTGCATTATACAGGAATCCCGGACTCGAGCCCCCACGTCCAGCGGTACCCCCAGTTAAGAGGGCTGCTGGTATAACTTTTTGGACCCTGTAATGCACCCTGTCAACCCCCGGCAATTGGCTCTAACCTCCCTTGGCACAATTAGTAGGGGATGATAGGATGGTACAACCTGCAACTCACGGAGGCACAACCCTATAGTAGAACACATACAGCAATAGAGTATAGCTATCTTTACCCGTCTCTTCTGCAAAGAAAATGACACAACACCAATATACTTAACCTTTAAAGTTTTACTCAGATTGTTAGGCAAGCATATAATCGATAGGATGCATATCATGTGCAGAGCCCTGCAATAAAAGAATATCTCAAAAAACAAACAGATATACAGTATGGTGCATAAATCTAACGGTCCCCGCTGCAGCTATTTTCCCTCGTGGACAAAGATGGCGCCCAGCAATGTCTACGCTAAGTCAGGCCTGAATGTACTGTGTAGAAGTTCCATAGGGGAAAATCTTCGCTAGCAAAAAAAAACCGGTGGTGCACGTGTTGAAGAAATACTGTAATCCTCAGGGTAAAAGGGGTTCTGATAACTTATTGAATTAAGGCAATCTCTAAGCTGCTCCGATGCACTGTCCCTCCAGTGCGCAGCGCAACACTATTTCTAACTCCGGGTAACAGTTATTGGGCCTAGAGAATCCTATATAGTTCTCTGAGCAAGTGCTCTCTCACCCAACCGGACCAGTCCGTGTCCGTATCTTCCGCTGCTTTGTCTTGGTACACAGGTCTCTCGACATCCAAGTCTTTGGTCCTCCTGGCAACGATGCAGCAAGTGTGGAGAGACGTCCCTCAGGTTCCTCGATGAGAGCGGAAGGCTCTTTGGAGAAAGGCCCAGGCTTAGGCCTAGTATCACCACAGGCTCGGAAAGGAGTTCCACTTGCTGGGCGGGCGGTGTCCAAAGAGACTGAAGCCGGCTCCGCCTTTCTCTTATAAAGTCCACCCCAGCAGTCTTTGCGCGGGGCAATGCACCCTGGGTGTCCAGTGGGGTTATGGGTACAGTAGTCTCTGAGGCCTTAAAGGAAACCCCCGCTACACACTCCCCCCACTTAGAATCTTTGGTCCCCAAAGACAGCATCAACAATATGTACAAACAAGGTAATGAAGGGCTGCAAAGGAGCCCGGCAGAGGAATCTCCCACCAAGCATGGGAAGGAAGATTGTCCTGCCCACAGGTCCCATCAGTGAGGGTAACCTGCCTAACTGTGCCAGAGAGTGAGTCAGGGTTGCCCTCCACCAAATGCACAGTGGAGGGGCCAGGATTCTCTATAGTCCTTCTCGCTGTCACCACAGTGTCTTCAGAACACTCCCCCATCTGGGTGTAGGTTAGCTTCCGGGGAGGACGTATGGTTCTCTTAGCTCTTTGTTCTCTGGGGGTCAATGTCTCAGATACCACAGGTTCTTCCACTGGGATAGGTGTAGGAGTGTCTTCTGTTTCTGAGACACCCAAATCAGATGCAGAAATATACATGGAGTTCCTTGGATCGTCAACAGAAAATGACTCTATGGCATCTTCCCACTCCTCAGTCTGAGCATAGGATGGAATAAACTCAGTGGCTTCCGGAATTAAGGTATCATCAGGGGTATCCTCAGAGTGTGGAAGGTGTATGGATAGAGGTTCAGGTGCCTGGGACGGCCATAACCAGGTGAGTTCCAGCTCCTCCTCTTCACTCTGATCTGAAGTATCCTTCTCTTTTTCTAGAGTTGTCTGAGACCTAGTATTGGGTCTAGGAGTACAGGGAGTTGAAGGCAGCTCCGGAGAATCCAGGGTAGGGGGCATCCTGACTGCTTCAGATAGGGGTAGCAGATGGTTCCTGCGCCAGGTCTTTAGCAGCCCTGCTCTTCCTTCAGGCTTCAGCTGGTATACTGGTAGACCAGGCAGTTTTTTACAAATCACATAGGGCTCCGACTTCCACCTGTCTGCCAGCTTGTGCTTTCCTGCAACCCCTAAATTCCTTAGTAACACTCTGTCCCCGGGTTGCAAATCCTGGATCCGGACCCTAAGGTCAAAATTCCGTTTATTTGGGGCTCCTCTCTGGTCAGAAGTTAATTGGGCCTTCTCATAGGCCAGCCTTAGGCTCTTTCGCAGTCGGTCCACATATCCCTTATGTGAGGCAGCTGATGTGTGGTCCACTGAGGTACCAAAGGCCAAGTCTACTGGTTGTCTTGCTTCCCTTCCAAACATAAGTCTACAAGGGGAGTACCCTGTGACATCACTGTTGGTACTATTGTAGGTGTGCACTATGGCAGCTATGTGTCCCCAATGTTGCTTTTCCTCACTGCTCATATATTTAACAAAGTCCTGTTGAATCTTTTTGGTTGAGCATCACCCTGGGGGTGATAAGGAGTAGTGCAAGTTTTCTTTATGCCCAAAGAGTCCAGTAGCTTCCGGATCAGTCGGCTTTCAAAGTCTCTCCCTTGATCCGAGTGAAGGCATTAGGGTAACCCATAGTGCACAAAGTACTTCTCCATAAGTATCTTGACTACAGTGGAGGCCTTCTGGTCTTTAGTTGGAAAGGCCTGGGCATAACGGGTGAAATGGTCGGTTATCACCAGAACATTTCCATGTCCACTCAAGTCAGGTTCCAGACAAAGAAAGTCAATGCATACCAAGTCCAAGGGTCCCTGACTCTGCAGGTGGCCCATTGGGGCAGCTTGATGTGGCAATGTCTTCCTCTGTATGCAGCGAGCACATGAGTGACAGTACTCCTCCACTTCAGCTCGCATACAAGGCCAGTAGAATCTATTCCTGATGAGCTGAAAGGTTAGTTCGGCCCCTAAGTGGCCATGGTTGTCATGTAGGGCAGCTAAGACAGTCTTTCGGTATTTTTCCGGCAAGAACAGTTGCCACTTATCCTCCAGATCATCAGAGGGGCCCCTTCGGTAGACCACCCCTTGATGCACCTGCAACCTGTCCCACTCTTTGTGGATTAGTCAGGCCTCATTTGAGGGATCATGCAAGAGCCTGTCCGGATCCTGATCCTCCACCTCCAGTGTTTCCAGGGCTAATCTTCCCCAGGGGTCTTCAAACTGATCCCATCTTATATCCTTCTTAGACAGTTTTGGCAAGTCGTCTTCACCAATCTGAGTCACATCACAGTAGTATTTGGGCACTCCCACCACCGAAACTCCAATTTCTTCTGCCCTAGATCCGCCACTAGCTTGAAGCTGTGCTCCCTGACACAAGGCCCGTACTCCGTCAGGGATCACCTGGGTCCAGTCTTCTGTACAAAAAGTGGGGGCATGAGACCTTCTGGACAGGGCATCAGCATCTCTGTTTCCAGTTCCAGGTCAGTACTTCAAACTAAAGTTGAATCCAGAGAGGGCTGCCAACCAACGGTGGCCGGTGGCATCCAGCTTGGCTGTGGTGAAAAGGTAAGTGAGGGGGTTATTGTCTGTCTTCACTACAAAGTCAGCTCCATACAAATAGTCTTTAAGTTTGTCTACAACAGCCCACTTTAGGGCCAAGAACTCCAATTTATGGTTGGGGTAGTTCTTTTCCGCTGGTGTTAAACTCCTACTCACATAGGCGACTGGTCTTAACTGTTTTTCATACTCCAGGTACAGCACACCTCCCAGACCATCATGGTTGGCATCCACGTGCAGTTCATATGGTTTCTTGGTGTCTGCATAGGCCAAGACAGGGGCAGTGGTCAGACTCTTCTTCAGCATTGTGAAGGCCTCCTCACACTTTTCCGTCCACTGATCTTCCATGGACTCTCCGGGATTCCTGGGGCCAGTGTCATCCTCCTCTCCTTCTGACTTCAGTAACTCATTCAGAGGTTTGGCAATTTTTGCAAACCCTTCCACAAATCTGCGGTAGTAGGAGCAGAACCCAAGGAAGGATCTTAGCTCAGTCACTGTAGTTGGTCGGGGCCAGGAGGTAACTGCCTCCAGTTTGTCAGGATCTGTAGATACCCCCTCTTCAGACACTATGTGTCCCAGGTAATGGACTGAGGACTGGTAGAACTCACACTTCTCCCTGGAGAGTTTAAGTCCCTCTTCACTGAGTCTCTTCAGGACTTTCTCCCGCCTTTCCTTGCGCTCCTCCGGAGTTTACCCGAAGACAATGATGTCGTCTAGGTACACCAGGACTTCAATGGGATTCATGTCCCCCACCATCTTCTCCATTAGTCGCTGGAAAGTGGCAGGGGCCCCCGACAGGCCTTGAGGCATCCGGTTGAACTTGTAGAATCCCACTGGGGTGATGAACGCTGTCTTCTCTGTCATCTGGATGCATTGGGATTTGATAATACCCGCTCTTCAGGTCTATTACGCTGAACCACTTAGCTCCAGACAGACTCTGTACAGCATCCTCTATCCTAGGAGTGGTGTATTGGTCAGGAATGGTCCTCCTATTGAGAGTCCTGTAGTCTATGCAGAGCCTCAGTGACCCGTTTTTCTTCCTGACTACTACAATAGGGGAGGCATATGGGCTTCTGGACTCTCGGATAACTCCAGTTCTCTTGAGCTCTGCCAGTTGCTCACGCAAGTCTTCCAGGTCTGCCAGAGGGACTCCCCGGACTCTTTCCCGGAAGGGTTTGTCTTCTTGCAAGCGGATCTTGTCTTGTGGGTGGCACTCCTCGCACACCCTACGTCAAATTTGTCTTTTGAGAAGATTTTTCTCCACCTGGTCAGCTGGGCCTTGGCTCTCTCTTTCCACACCGGTGGTAAGGTCGTGTTCTCCAAACAGAGCTTCTCCAGGGTGGGTTCCCCTCCTTCTGTCTTCTCCAGGTCAGACAGGGCCACTGGGGTAGCAGGGTTTACTCTGCCCAGCAACATCTGGCCCGGAATCTTCACAGAGGAGCCAGTGATGTTCCTGATGCTCACTGGGATCCGGCCGTTCGCCTTCTTCAACGCCCTTAGCGGGACCACTTCGGGGATCACTTCCAATCCTGGGTGGGAATCTAAAGGGTCTGGTTCCAGAACCACAAAAGGGCCAGGTTGCTCCCATGAGAGTTTCACCGTAGCCCTCAGACAGGTCATTTCGCCAGGCTGCAACATCCTCTCCTTCTTGGACAGTCTCCAGACCTTCCCTACCCCCTCTTCCGGGGCCTTCTGTTCCAGTACCAATCTCTGGTAGGCTAGCTGCAACATTGGGTGGATCTTGGCTGCTGAAGTACCCTGTTCCTGCGCTAGGGGAGCCAGTAATCTTCTGACCAGGTCAGTATTGGTCCCTATAATCAGTGAACTCTTGTTGGCTCCTGGTGGGCGAGGGCAAACCACTTCCAGGGTGTCAAAGACCTCAAATTTTCCTGCCACAGAGGGGTCAAAGGCCAGTCTGATGGAAACATAACCATCGTAGGGAAAGCTTTGGGTGCCAATTCCCCATATTTCCAGGTCTTCCTGTTTCTGTAGGGGCAAATGACTCAAATGTCTTTGATAGAAGTCTGTGTATAAGAGGGTCACTTGGGCCCCTGTGTCTAGGATGGCCCTCGTATAGACTCCCTCCACTTGAATGGGAACCACAGGGGAGGGTCCCACCAAATTGGCTGGAAACCTCCTCGGGGAGGTTTCTTTCTTTGGACTCATTGATTTTCCTTTTTGTGTTTTCTTCTTCTTCCATCTCTTTCTGGATCTTAATCCCTGTTGGGCCTGGTATGCATTGATTTCCTGCGGACTTGCGGTTTTAACTCCTGACAAGTGGTATTTAGTATCTTGGGAGGGGCATTGTTTCCCTTCTCCCTTGTCTCTTCTGGCTTTAGGATGTTTGTGGAGCTTCCTGTAAATAGTGGGCGCCCGGCTGACTCCTTCACCGGGGCCCTCTGAAGTTTTCCGCCGGCTGATGATAGGCACCTTGGTTCTTCCTCGGACTGGGGTACACTCTTCCAAAGTGGCCAACTCCTCCACAGTTGAAGCAGACAGTTTCTCCTCTTTTCCGCGTGGAGGTCAGTGCTGAGGCGCTCTGGTGCAGTTCTTTCCTGCTTTCTTCTTTTTCACTGATTCCTTAGTTCTTCGCCATTAAAGAGGTCAAAAGATCCAACACTTGAGTCATTTGAGACTTTAAGATCTCCACTTCTGAGTCCCGTTCAGTGGCTATAGCTGATCTGACTCCCACTGAGGGGGGGAACGTGGTTTTCTCAACCGCCTGTTGGTCCTTCAGCAAAGCTTCTTCATCCCTTATGATCCGCACAAGGTCTGGGTAGCTCAGGGACATGACTCCTTCAGAGATCTTCAAGTGAAGCCAAACCAAATCCGAATGCAATGCCCCCTCAGGATTTGCTTCATCCTAGTTGCGTCTATGACTTGTGGTAGCATCCCTTTTTTTAGGACAATTTGACACAGCATTTTATTTAACCTCCGGACATATTCAGATAATCTTTCTCCCGGCTGTTGAAGGGTATGTTCAAACTGGTATACTAGTTCAGCCACCTTTTCCAGCTGGCCAAATTCTTCCTGTAACATAGCCAGATAATCATAAGCAGTACAAGCAGCATTGCTAAACCTAAGATTCTTCACAGCTTCCGCAGCAGCACCCTTCAAACTTTCGCTTATGCGCTGCTTCTTCTGGCCCTCTGGTACTTCCCATCCCTCTACAGCCTGCATCGCTTGCTCAATCCAGGTGTCAAAGTCTTCTTCTCCGAGAGGGACTGGTTGTTTCCCGTAGAAAATCCTAAGCTTCCGGTACCCGGCTTCCACATGTACCGTACTGCTTTTCTGGCACTTCGTGACAAAGTCTTCCAGAGCATTCAACAGTTCAGGCCCTATGGCGGCCAGGGGTGTTCCCGGGGTTGCCATCCCCTGAGACTTCTCTGCTTTAGGGGATAGTGGTGGCGATAATGGCGGGGGTGATGACAGAGGGGTCTGTAGAGGTTTCCCCTTCACTGCTTCCGTATGCGCCAAGCGGTATATCTGGTTATCTATGGCCTGTATGTTCTGACCTCTAAAGTCTTCTGGTATTCCTCTTCTCCACTCCATTAATGTGTAAGTAAACAAGGTCTCTGGATCTGGCTTTAAATCCATCACCCATGCCTTCTGACTCAGGGACAGCGACTGTACTAGCTGCTTTACCTTGTCTTCCGGACAGTTTTCCCCTGGGAGTTGGATAACTACCGCCATGGTTGAATCAGCGCCAACTGTTGCGCACCACCGTGTCACTGCTAGCGAGTCCATGCCGGTGCTTCTGGCAGGCTTGATTGCAGCGTGCATTATACAGGAATCCCGGACTCGAGCCCCCACGTCCAGCGGTACCCCCAGTTAAGAGGGCTGCTGGTATAACTTTTTGGACCCTGTAATGCACCCTGTCAACCCCCGGCAATTGGCTCTAACCTCCCTTGGCACAATTAGTAGGGGATGATAGGATGGTACAACCTGTAACTCACGGAGGCACAACCCTATAGTAGAACACATACAGCAATAGAGTATAGCTATCTTTACCCGTCTCTTCTGCAAAGAAAATGACACAACACCAATATACTTAACCTTTAAAGTTTTACTCAGATTGTTAGGCAAGCATATAATCGATAGGATGCATATCATGTGCAGAGTCCTGCAATAAAAGAATATCTCAAAAGACAAACAGATATACAGTATGGTGCATAAATCTAACAGTCCCCGCTGCAGCTATTTTCCCTCGTGGGCAAAGATGGCGCCCAGCAATGTCTACGCTAAGTCTGTACTGTGTAGAAGTTCCGTAGGGGAAAATCTTCGCTAGCAAAAAAACGGTGGTGCACTTGTTGAAGAAATACTGTAATCCTCAGGGTAAAAGGGGTTCTGATAACTTGTTGAATTAAGGCAATCTCTAAGCTGCTCCGATGCACTGTCCCTCCGGTGTGCAGCGCAAAACACTATTTATAACTCCGGGTAACAGTTATTGGGCCTAGAGAATCCTATATAGTTCTCTGAGCAAGTGCTCTCTCACCCAACCGGACCAGTCCGTGTCCGTATCTTCCGCTGCTGTGTCTTGGTACACAGGTCTCTCGACATCCAAGTCTTCGGTCCTCCTGGCAACGATGCAGCAACAGTGTGGAGAGACGTCCCTCAGGTTCCTCGATGAGAGCAGAAGGCTCTTTGGAGAAAAGTCCAAAGAGACTGAAGCCAGCTCCGCCTTTCTCTTATAAAGTCCACCCCAGCAGTCTTTGCGTGGGGCAATGCACCCTGGGTGTCCAGTGGGGTTATGGGTACAGTAGTCTCTGAGGCCTTAAAGGAAACCCCCGCTACTTATATTTATGTTTATACAGATAGACTTTTTGTTTGCCGTTAACATAACAATAATTCTGACTTGCAAGCCTAAATATTTAGACTGCGACGTAATTGTACTTATTTACCAGACTTTCAAAAACAAGCTAAATCATTACAAACACGCTTACTTGCGAGAGGGTACAGCAAATCATTATTACGTCAAGTCTACAATAAAGCTATAAGTCAAACAAGGAATGAACTTCTATTTAAGAATAGGGTCCCACTCGTAAAACCCACAGTAAAGCTAATTACTAGGTTCTCATCTCACCATGAGGATATAAGGACAATACTTAATACCCACTGGCATCTCCTTAGGGAGGATCCCATACTTAAAAAATACATTGGTGAACACCCCAAAATTACATTTAGACGCGCTAGTCCACTCCGGGATAAACTGGTTACCAGTCACTATACTGGAGCCAATGACTACACATCTAAACTACCCCTGGGGATGTCACACTCTGGCAAATGTTAATTTTGCCAATGGGTGTCACCTAGCCAAAAAATCCTACTCCCCAATGGTGAGACTTATTCTCCAAGATTTTCTGCTACCTGCTACACACAGGGTTTGGTTTATCTCATGACCTGTAAATGTGGGGCGTTCTATGTGGGTAAGACGGCCAGACAACTGAGACAGAGGATCAACGACCATGTCTATTACTCAGGTAATGGTAAAATGCTTACCCCTATCAGTCAACACCTTGACTTATACCACTGGTTTGATACATCCTCTGTCTCGTTTGTTGTCCTGGCTGTCGTCCCCAAAAACCCCAGAGGGGGAGAATGGGACAAAATCATTCTCCAAAAAGAAACCCTATGGATTGAGAGACTGAATGCCATTCAGTCGCCAAGACTAAATGAAACTCAGTCCTACAAACCCTTTTTATAGTCTGTCGCTGTGCCCAGTACTGTCATGTTTACTGAGTGTCTCTATCCAATTTCCTTTCCCATCCCCACTGTTCCTTTTCACAAAGATGCCTTGGGGTCACTAGGCACTTTGGCAACCTAATCATTCACCACTATCAAATCATTATCACCTATTCATAGGTCTGTTGTACATGTGAACTCACTAACATAATGAACTTTCGAGTTCATCTTAATTTCACTGTTTGTTGTCATTACCCTTTAGCAGTTATTACTGCCTTTTGTAATAACTTATTGTTGCGGAACTCCAAAGTCCGCTGGGAAATCCTTGAAGCTGAGGAAGTACTAACTTATTCAAGGCAACCTTTTATCCCAGTAACTGGACGACACACAGTTCTGGGAGTAAATCAAGACTTTATTTAGCCACAGCTGGCTTTTTATATCCTTCCCCATGCAAGGGGTTTCTTAACTAATTTTCCAGGGGCATTCCCTTCAGCAACTAACAGATGACAGTGATTTAATTACCTGGAACTATTTCTAACACACTTGGTATGCGTGAGACGTTTGTCTCCACATATTTACCCATAACAATGAAACCGTGCCAGACACATTACTAGGAGTGTAATTACATCCCGTAGCAGATAATAGGGTCATTAACACACTGACAATAGATGAATGGAAAGCTACCTCAGACCCCAATTAACCCAATTTACTTATTCAGACATCAGTAGACATTCTGTCTCTACATTTCCTGGAATGAATATTTACTATCCCCTTTTAAGTGATCCCCACCATATTCTCAGTTTCAGTATTTTGCTACACTGCTCCCCCTTACCCACAAGCCGGCATACACAGTCTGATCCTTACCGGATCGGCTTGGGGATGTCTGGAGAGTACTCACGGATCACTTTTCCAGTTCAGCTTGCCGCGATAATCCGTCAGCATTGCCGTTCTGTTTCCCGGGTCAGTACCTGATGGTGAGGGTGTAAGGTTTCAGGGCGAATAATGGAATTCAGTTCTGGAACAGTCACTTGCTTTGCTCTCTCAATGGCTCCCAAAACTTGCTGCTGATGCTTTTGGGAGAGGTAAGGCAAAACCTGGGCGCAAATCCCATTTAACCTTTTGCAAATTTCAGCCTGTTTGTGCATTTCAATGTTCAAGCCATGGGACATCTCATAATACATGACGTAGTGTCGTTGCATCTCCGATTTCTCACTGGCCAACTTGTCACATTCCAATTTTAGACTGTGATATTGTGCCTGATCTACGGTACCTGTCGGGGAAGATAGTCTTAACCGGGTCTCAGCAGCACGCGGGTCAGTTCCAGCAGCACGGGTCTGTGCACAGGTAGTCACGGGGTTGGCTTCAGCGGGGCCCATCGGGGAGTAAGCAGAAACGAGGGGGGCCAAATCATTCCCCAGTAGTACATCCGCTGGCAAATCCTTCATCACCCCCACATTCACGTGTCCCGAACCAACCCCCAAATCCAGGTGAACACGGGCAACGGGTAGCCGGAAGATGGTGCCTCCCGCAACTCTTACGGCTACAGTGTCTCCGGTGTGTTGGCTCTCTGGGATGAGGTTCTTCTGTAGTAGGGTCATGGTGGTACCAGTATCACGTAGGCCATTGGCTACCTTTCCATTGACCCAGACAGTCTGCCTGTGTTGCTGCCGGTTGTCCCGGTTAGCTGCTTGTATTGGATTAGCCTTGTGCAGGACGCCCCAATGTTCCTCCAATTCTTCAGCTCCGCGGTTGTCTGGGGCCACTTCCGTGTGATAGCAATGAGCGGCAGCCCTTGCTGGAGGGGGTGGCCCTGATTGAATCCATGCCGCTTGGTCCTGGTTCTGAGTGCAGTCTCTCTGATAGTGCCCAAATTGCTTGCACGAATGGCACTGCACTCCCTTGCGCCCGAGGTATCGATTTGCAGGGGGGTTGGGATTAGCCCGGGTCGTTGTGTAGCTGGTGGCCCTGGGTTATTGTTCAGCGGTCTGGTGTTATGTCTGAAGCTAGTCTGTGATGGCCTGCGGGCATCTTGATATTCATCAGCTTACCTGGCCGCTTCCGAGAGAGTGGTAGGTTTGCGGTCCCTTACCCACTCCTGTACCTCTGGGTTTAGTCCAATAAAGAATTGCTCCAGTAAAATCAGCTGGGTGATCGCATCTGCTGTGGTTGCCTGATGGGCTTGCAGCCAAGCTAGGGCTGCCCTCTGCATTCGGCAAGCCCATTCGGTGTGGGAGTCCTTCTCCTGTTTCTTTGTGTCCCGGAAGCGTCTCCTGTATGCTTCTGGGGTGATGGCATATCTTGCCAAAATAACTTCCTTTACCTGGCTATAGCTTGCGATTTCCTCCTCTGGCACGGCTCTCTAGGCTTCTGCTGCATGGCCTGACAGCTTACCAGCTAAGATCCGTACCCAGTCTGTCTGGGGTACTTGGTACAGCTTGCATTGCCGTTCAAAATCTTGCAGGAAGCTATCAATCTCTTCCTCTGCTTCCACAAACTTTTTAAAGGCATCATGGGGTACTTTTAGTTTTGTCTCTGGTGCCGGTGTAGTCGTTAGCAGTCTCTCAGAGGCACGCTGTTCCGCCAGCCGGAGTTGGGTCTCCCGTTCTTCTCTTGCCGTGATAAAGGCATCCACTTGGGCTAACGTTGCCTGTACCAGCTCTGTTGGGGGGTTTTCTCTATAAAACGCTAGCCTGCGTTTTACTTCTTGGTCAAACTCGGTCTCCATGGCTTCTGTAGCCATACTGTGTGCTCGATCTCCCGCGGTCAGTTCTGCAATCAGCTCAGCTTTGGATTTATTGCTGGTGATCTTCCCTCTTGCTTCCAGCAAATCCTTTAAAGTCGCTTGTTTTAATCCAGCATAGTTTGTCTCCATTCACACTTCCATTCGTGTAGCCGAATTTGCATGAACGCTGCTTCCTCTTGCTGCAAGGCTTTAATCCCACCGCTGCCAACCAGTGTTGCGGAACTCCAAAGTCAGCTGGGAAATCCCTGAAGCTGAGGAAGTACTAACTTATCCAAGGCAACCTTTTATCCCAGTAAATGGACGACACACAGTTCTGGGAGTAAATCAAGACTTTATTTAGCCACAGCTGGCTTTTTATATCCTTCCCCAAGCAAGGGGTTTCTTAACTAATTTTCCAGGGGCATTCCCTTCAGCAACTAACAGATGACAGTGATTTAATTACCTGGAACTATTTCTAACACACTTGGTATGCGTTAGACGTTTGTCTCCACATATTTACCCATAACAATGAAACCGTGCCAGACACATTACTAGGAGTGTAATTACATCCCGTAGCAGATAATAGGGTCATTAACACACTGACAATAGATGAATGGAAAGCTACCTCAGACCCCAATTAACCCAATTTACTTATTCAGACATCAGTAGACATTCTGTCTCTACATTTCCTGGAATGAATATTTACTATCCCCTTTGAAGTGATCCCCACCATATTCTCAGTTTCAGTATTTTGCTACACTTATATTATTACTTTCTTATCCCCAACCAACAACCTTTAACTTTCAAAAAATCTCTACTTTGAGCATTCACATCAATATAGAGACTATATTTCCAACTACTATGATCAGTTCTAAGATCCTGTCTTTTCAATATCCCCAGCCTTTCTAAACTGTAACAAATCCCCCGCTCTAATGTATAAAAAAATATTGTACAGTATAATATATACTGTATTTATTGGCGTATAACACTCACTTTTTCACCCTGAAAATAGAGGGTAAACTGTGCCTGCGTGTTATACGCAGGGGGCTGTGGAAAGTTTTTTTTTCCTGAAACTTCCCTCTTAAAGTTAGGGTGCGTGTTATACGCCTGTGCGTGTTATACGCCGATAAATACGGTACTTCTCTAAACTGCTAGGGAGTAAGACCACTTTCAAACTGAAGCGCTTTTCAGGTGCTTTCACGCTAAAAAAAGCACCTGAAAACGTATTTCCATTAAAATCAATGAATCCTTTCACATTGAAATGAATTGAACGCGCTTCAAAAGCGCCTGAAAAGCGATTCAAAAGCGCTCAGTGTTTTACTGGCAGTTTTTCAAGCGCCTCAGTGTGAAAGTGGCCTTATGGATTTATATATGTATCTTTTTTAGACTATATGCTATCAATTTATATTACCAAGATGTTTTTTTAAGCATTGGTTTTATTCTTTGTATATATATTGTAACCTTTTTTGTTTGCCCTGATGTTATCCAGTGTTGCATGTCATTGCCCCATTGACATATCCGGTTGCATTGAGGCATTCTTGCCCTCCATGTTTGGCCGAATAGCGCTGCTCATCCTGTCATCCTCCCTGGCCGGATGCCGGAGATCCGGGGTGACTTCCTTTGCCTTCCCAGGCTCTGCCTCTGCTGCTGTCTCATTGCCCGGTTATCGCCGCATGAGCAGCGCTTCCGGCGCATGCGCTGCAGCCAGAGGCCAGACAGGATGGAGTCACTTCCGGTCGGAGTGACGCACTTCCAGCCGGGGCGCACATATATGCAGAGCTTGCCGCTCCTTAGTAGCAGACCACATTTGTGGATCCAGGAAGCTCACTGCCCGCACACAATTACCCAGACTTCAAGGTAAATAACGCTACAACCTCTATTCAGGCACATTCTTTCTGTTTTGTTACCTTCTGTTACAACACTATCCTGTTTTCCATTAAAGGGCTTGGCTAAAGTCCTGAGTAGGGATGAGCAGAACACCCCCTGGTTTGGTTCGCACCAGAACCTGCGAACGGACCGAAAGTTTGCGCGAACTTTAGAACCCTATTAAATACAATGGACTCGAACGTTCCAAATAAAAAGTGTAATTATAATGGCTAGTATGCAAGTTATTGTCCTAAAAAGGGTTTGGGGACCCGGGTCCAGTCCCAGGGGACATGAATCAATGCAAATATTTTTTTTTTAACGCCCGTTTTTCCGGGAGCAGTGATTTTAATGATGCTTAAAGTGAAAAAAAAAGTGAAATATTCCTTTAAATATCGTACCTGGGGGGTGTCTAAAGTATGCCTGTGTAGTGGCACATGTTTCCCGTGTTTAGAACTGCCCCTGCACAAAATGAAATTTCTAAAGGAATAAAGGGATTTTTATAACAGCTTACCTGTAAAATCCTTTTCTTGGAGTACATCACGGGACACAGAGCGACTTAGTCATTACTAATGGGTTATATAGATACCTTCAGGTGCTGGCACTGGCAACTTCCAAAACCGGAAGTACCCTCCCCTATATAAGCCCCTCCCATCCGGGAGCACCTCAGTTTTGTAGCAAAGCAATAAGTGTCCCAAAAAGAGGGGTGGGAGCTCTGTGTCCCGTGATGTACTCCAAGAAAAGGATTTTACAGGTAAGCTGTTATAAAAATCCCTTTTTCTTTTTCGTACATCACGGGACACAGAGTGACTTAGTCATTACTAATGGGACGTCCCAAAGCAATGCCAAATGAGGGGAGGGATACACTATACATAAGCTGGGCGCCATCAGGCATGAGGATCTTTTGCGGCCTGCAACACACTGCGCCCAAAGGCGACATCCTCCTGACTTCTAACGTCTACCTGGTAGAATCTAGTAAACGTGTGTACTGAAGACCATGTTGCGGCCTTACAGACTTGAGCCAGGGAGGCCTGGTGATGCACTGCCCATGAAGTTCCAACTGCTCTTGTGGAGTGCGCCCTAACTTTGAACGGAGGCGGTCTCTTTCTCAAGCCATAGGCTTGTATTATGACCTGTCGAATCCACTTGGCTAAAGTAGATGTTGATGCTGCCTGACCCTTTCTGGGGCCTTCCGGCAGAACAAACAAAGTATCCGTTCTACGAATCTGAGCAGTGGCTTTTAGATAAGCTTTAACTGCTCTTACTACATCCAAAGAATGCAATAACTTTTCCTCTACCGAGCTAGGTTTGGGGAAAAAAGAAGGAAGAACCACATCTTGGTTCAAATGAAACCTCGATACCACCTTAGGAAGAAAGGCTGGATGAGGACGTAATACTACTCTGTCCTTATGGACAACCAGATATGGCTCCTTACAGGACAAGGCGGCTAATTCCGATACTCTTTTAGCCGAACAAATGGCTACTAAGAAAATCAATTTCCTGGTGAGAAGAACCAAGGAAATGTGTTGCAATGGTTCAAACGGTTGTTTCTGTAAAACCGACAGAACCAGGTTTAAGTCCCATGGACATATGGGAATATTAACCGGAGGGCTAATACGCATCACTCCTTGTATGAAAGCTTTGACTAAAGAATGCAAAGCCAAGGGCCTTTGAAAAAATATTGACAAGGCCGAAATCTGACCCTTGATAGTACTCAAGGCAAGCTTCCTATCTACAGCCCACTGTAGGAAGTCCAGAATCCTACCTATTACGTACTTACGTGGATGCCATTTCTTGGCCTCACACCACGTGATGTACGCCTTCCAGATCCTATAATAGATCTGCCTGGATACCGGCTTCCTGGCATTGATCATGGTAGATACCACAGGATTAGAGAGCCCTCTCTTTTTTAGAATGTGGGCTTCAATAGCCAGGCCGTCAAACCTAGGGCTGGTAAGGAAGGGTGGTATATCGGTCCTTGCGACAGCAGGTCCGGACGATGTGGGAGGGTCCAAGGACTCCTCACTGACATTTTTACAATCTCCGCGTACCATGCCCTTCGGGGCCACGCTGGAGCAACCAGAATCACTGGTTTCTTTTCTACCCTGATTCTGCGGATTAATCGCGGTAACAATTGTGGCGGTGGGAATGCATATATCAGCTTGAACTGATCCCAAGGGAACACTAGGGCATCCAAGCCGCAAGCTAGGGGATCCCTTGTGCGAGACACAAATCTGTCTACCTTTGCGTTGAATCTGGATGCTAGCAGATCTACATCCGGTGTTCCCCACCGCTGGCATATTGCCTGGAAAACCTCGGGGTGAAGAGACCATTCCCCCGGGCATAATTGCTGGCGACTTAAAAAGTCCGCTCTCCAATTTTCCACTCCTGGGATGAAAACCGCGGATATGGCTGGGACATATCTTTCTGCCCATTCCAGGATGCAATTCGCTTCCCTCTGGGCTGCACGACTCCTGGTGCCACCCTGGTGATTGATATATGCCACTGCTGTGGCATTGTCTGAATTCTGACAGGGGACCCTTGGAGTTTGGATGTCCATGCTACTAGGGTATACCGGGCTGCTCGTATCTCTAAGAGATTGATGGGCAGGGCCTTCTCTGCTTCTGACCACTTGCCCTGGAGAGACCATTGCTCCAGTACTGCCCCCCAGCCTATGAGGCTGGCATCTGTAGTGACCACCTTCCAAGAAACCGGACTGAAGGGTTTCCCTTTTTCCAGATTCTGGGGCACCAACCACCAATGGAGGCTCTTGCGAACGGAAGGGGACAGGGACATTGGTAAGTCTAAATCCTGAACTTTTTTGTTCCAGGCTGACAGTATGGCCCTCTGCAAGTTCCTTGAATGGAATTGACCGTAGGGTACTGCTTCGAATGAAGCCACCATTTTTCCCAGCAGCCTCATACACAGGCGTATGGATGGTTTTCTTTTTTGTACCCACTAAGTGGGTCAAATCTTTCAAAGACGACACCTTCTCTGGAGGTAAGAAAATCTTTCTCTGATTTGAATCCAGTCTTAGCCCCCAAGTATTCCAGACTTTTGACTGGTTTTAGGGCTGACTTGTCTCGGTTGATAATGCAACCGTGAGATTCCAGATACTTGATTGTCTTGTGAACGACCACTTCTAGTTTTTTTCACTGAGTGGTCTATCAGCAACAAGTCGTCTAGATATGCCATTATCGTTACACCTTGTGTTCCTAGTTTGGCCAATCGTAGGGCCAGAATTTTTGTGAACACTCGTGGTGCTGTGGCCAGACCGAAAGGTAAGGCTCTGAACTGAAAATGGCGCCCTTCTACTGCAAAGCGTAGAAATTTCTGGTGGGCCGGACAGATGGGAATATGCAAATAACCATCCCTTATGTCGATCGAGGCTAACCATTCCTGCCCTTGTAGGGCGGTGGCCACCGATCGGTTCGACTCCATCCGAAAAAGTCCTGATATGTAGGAACTTGTTTAGCCCTTTTATATTTAATATGGGCCTCACGTCCCCATTTGGTTTGGGGACTGTGACAAGGTTCGAGTAAAACCCGAACCCGCTTTCTTCCAAGGGAACCTTTATGATTACCCTTGAAACAATAGTTGTTCTAGTGCCAGAAGGAGGGATCCTCTCTTCTGGGGATCGCTTGGCACGTTTGACCTCATAAAATGGGGAGGAGGAATGTCTTTTAACTCCAGCCTGTATCCCAGACATACTGCGGAGATCACCCATCTGTCTCTGATGGTGTCCCGCCAGGTCTCTGTGAACAACTGAAGTCTTCCCCTCACCCGATTGAGTGGGGGCAACCCTCCATGACTTGGGGGGAGGTTTTGTACCTCTCTTGACCCAGGGTTTCTTGTTACCCTGTGATTGTCCCTGATTTCTGCCCCCTGGATTTGACCGCGGAGGCCGTCGGAACTGTTTCACAGTCGATGTGCCAGGGACTGGAGAAGTAGGCCTCTTAAAAGAAGGACTTCTACCCTTGTTCTTAACCGGCAAGAGTGTACTTTTACCGGCAGAAGTTTTCTGGATATATTTGTCCAGATCTTCTCCAGATAAGCGTTCTCCATGAAATGGGAAGCTAATCAGCAATTTCTTATAGGGAGCTTCAGCAGACCAGTTTTTGAGCCATAGAAGCCTACGCATATGTCTACAGACAGCGTAAAGCGGGAGGCCTGTTGGATTGTATCCTTTATGGCGTCCACCGCAACACAAGGCTCTAGGTAGGTCAGCTAGGGCAAGAGCCTGCTGATCTGGTAAGTCCCTTAAGACTTGTTTCAACTGATCTTTCATTGCTTGGCAGACTCCAATCGCTGCTACTGCAGGTTTTGTCACCATGCTTGCTGTAGAGAAAGCAGATTTTAGTAAAGACTCCAATTTTTTATCTATTGGGTCTTTGAACATTGGAACATTATCTACTGGACATGTCAGTGATTTATTTACACAAGAGATGGCTGTGTCCACTGTAGGGACCCTCCATTTTTTTACGAACTTATCCTCCATGGGATAGATCACTGGAAATCTCTTGGGGGGAGTAAATATTTTGTCAGGATGCTCCCAATCCTGGTAAATAAGCCCTTCCAATAAAGGGTGGATTGGGAAGGAACAGACAGCCTGGGGAGCTTTCAGCGACCCCAGCGAGGAAACCGTAGTGGTTGATGGTTCCGCCAGAGGCATTTTAAATGCTGATCGGACCATGTTAGTCAGAGACTGAACCCATAATCTTTCAGCCTGAGATGCTGAGAAAGGTTCTTCCACTGTTGATTCCTCTATAACTGAATCAACCTCATCCTGATCCCCTTCAGGTAGGTCGATCTCTGTGTGGGGCTGTTCCTCCACTAACAGGCACTCTGAAGGAGGAGATGGAGATCGGACGCGCTTTCCCTGTGACAGGGAAGCAGCGATCAATGCTGTTAATCTCTCTTCCAATCCTCCCAGAGTTGAGGATAAAACCTCCTCTGTTATATATACAGGAGCAGGTGGACTGGGGACAGCCGCAGCACCAGGCACTCCTGCGGAGTTCCTACGGCTACTGACCTCTGAATTTTCAGGGGAGATTGGTGCAGTACAAGCATGCCTAATATCCTCAGAGCCCGATGGAGACCCCTTTGGCTTCCTGGAAGACTTATTTCCGGAGCGTCTGGACGACATATCCTTTAAGCACAAAGCTGAGGTATTCCCGTCGTCATACACCAATTTTGCTGGTAATAGTCTAACACAGTTGCTGCTATATACCAGCTGGTGTCCACTAAAGTGCCTTTCTATGGGGATGCCTGCATCAACCGCCTCTGTGTGCCACCGTTTTGTTGCTAGCTCTGTTTGCATCCAGCTGACACTTGTACTGTGTCTTTTATACATGCTGGGACGCCTGCACATGCGCAGAAGCGCCGCGGCGCGCATCGAGCGTCATCCACTCGCCCCGCCCCTTTCTTTTCATAGGAGGCGCATGCACGCGCCCGCGCGCCCGTGCGCCATTGGCGCCCTTTTCGAAACCAAGCAGGGACTAGGAGCCAGGGCCCTTTTTGCCGGAGGGCCTGTGCGGTGGATGAGCGCAGCAACAGGGCAGAGGAAGTGGATTCCCACAGAGAAACTTACCAACTGCCTGGATCTTTTGCCTTGAGAAAACCAAAGATCCACATGACAAGAAAAAATGGACCACAGCGGCCTCTAGTGGTTTAACACAGGTACCGCGGTCCTCTTTTTTTTTTTTTTTTTCTTGACTACTATTAAAATTTTACATTTTCCAGTAGTTACAGGCATACACAGATATTAGCGGGAATACCATTAGGTAACAGACAGAAAGACAAATTAGGCTTGGGGGTCCCCCAATAGAACCAAGTTCCTGGGGGCCCCCACTTACCTGTTCCCCGCCGCAGGACTCTGGTCCACAGAAGCCCAAACTTCACCTATCACGGCAGGCATTGTAATTAAACCTTCAGGGACCGGGTTCCCAAGGATTCCACTCCCCTGGACCTGTATAGCACCCTGCACAGAAAACATCTTGGTCGTGGGTATGACCAGAGCTCTGGATCCCAGGGTCCAGCCCTCCTAAGAGAGGCATTACAGGCAAAACCTTGCTCTTCTCTTGCAAGGCCCGGGTACCGACCGTTTAGCTATGAAGCTTTTTTGGTCGGATCCGGAACAGCTTACTAAGGCCCGTAAAAGAACCTGTACGCAAGCCCAGTGAAAACACATGTTACTCTTTGGCCAACACCTTAGACACTGGCAAAAAACTGAGGTGCTCCCGGATGGGAGGGGCTTATATAGGGGAGGGTACTTCCGGTTTTGGAAGTTGCCAGTGCCAGCACCTGAAGGTATCTATATAACCCATTAGTAATGACTAAGTCGCTCTGTGTCCCGTGATGTACGAAAAAGAAAAAGTAATTTAAAACTGCTTGCGGCTTTAATGTAATGTCTGGTCCCGGCCCACCCCAGCCCACTACCCGCCCCTTTGGGTCTTGTATGGATATTAAGGGGAACCCTGCACCCAAATTAAAAAAGGCCCTATATACTCTGAACAGCAGTATACAGGTGGTGCAAACAAGACAGGGACTGTAGGTTTGTTCTAAAGTACAATCTGTTTGTAATTTGGAACAGGTAAATTTTTTAAATGTAGCTCCAGACAAAAAATCTATTTTTAAGCTTTTTGGAAAACATAGAGAAGGGTTATAACCCCTGTAACATTTGTTTTGCTGTCTGTGCACCTGTTCAGAACATTTCACCTCACTTTCCGTCCCAATGACAAATGTTTTTTGAATTTTTTTTTTTTTTTTGAAACAAGGATTGGTGATAAAGCATCAGTGGAGAGGGGACACCTTTTTCCCATATTAACTCTTACAGGAGAGAATTTCCCTTCCTAGGGGTAGATTTCCTCTCACTTCCTGTTGTCTCCTTCCGTTTGCAAGTAGGAGTCATTTGTAAGTTGGATGTCTGAAAGTAGGGGCCTGTCGTATATACTCTTCAGAAATTTGCCCCTTAGGTGTTGGTGTTGCCACAACACTGTAAGCCCTCACAGTTACTCTTGGTGGGTGCAGGAATGGGCCCAGCTGTGAAATATTAGATCAAGAATTGTAATTACATGCCCCTGTTGAACAGGTGCAGAAAAATTGGGCCTTTGGTGGTGGTGGTGGTACTGGTGCCACAACACTGTAAGTCCTCACAGTTACTCTTGGTGGGCGCAGGAATGGGCCCTGCTGTGAATTATTAGATCAAGAATTGTAATTACATGCCCCTGTTGAACAGGGGCAGAAAAATTGGGCCTTTGGTGGTGGTGGTGGTGTTGCCACAACACTGTAAGCCCTCACAGTTACTCTTGGTGGGCGCAGGAATGGGCCCTGCTGTGAATTATTAGATCAAGAATTGTAATTACATGCCCCTGTTGAACAGGCGCAGAAAAATTGGGCCTTTGGTGGTGGTGGTGGTGGTGTTCCCACAACACTCTAAGCCATCACAGTTACTCTTGGTGGGCGCAGGAATGGGCCCTGCTGTGAATTATTAGATCAAGAATTGTAATTACATGCCCCTGTTGAACAGGGGCAGAAAAATTGGGCCTTTGGTGGTGGTGGTGTTGCCACAACACTGTAAGCCCTCACAGTTACTCTTGGTGGGCGCAGGAATGGGCCCTGCTGTGAATTATTAGATCAAGAATTGTAATTACATGCCCCTTTTGAACAGGGGCAGAAAAATTGGGCCTTTGGTGGTGGTGGTGGTGTTGCCACAACACTATAAGCCATCACAGTTACTCTTGGTGGGCGCAGGAATGGGCCCTGCTGTGAATTATTAGATCAAGAATTGTAATTACACGCCCCTGTTGAACAGGGGCAGAAAAATTGGGCCTTTGGTGGTGGTGTTGCCACAACACTATAAGCCATCACAGTTACTCTTGGTGGGCGCAGGAATGGGCCCTGCTGTGAATTATTAGATCAAGAATTGTAATCACAGGGGCAGAAAAATTGGGCCTTAGGCACTGGTGCTGGTGCCACAACACCACAACACTGCAACCCCTCACAGATAATCTATTAGGAGCGCAGGAATGAGGCCTGCTGCAAAGTATCACATCAAAAATTTTATTCACACACCCCTGTTAAACAGGGGCTGTAAAATTGGACCTTAGGCACTGGTGCTGGTGCCACAACACTGCAACCCCTCACAGATACTGTAATTGGAGAGCAGCAATGAGCCCTGCTGCAAAGCATTGCATCAAAAGTTGCAAATACACGCCCCTGTTAAACAGGGGCTGAAAAATTGGGCCTTAGCCACTGGTGGCGGTGCCCAGAATCAAAAATGTTCTTTCAAGCTATCAGCATGATCATTGAGGAGGAAGAGGATAGTCACTCAGCATAACAGGATAGTCACTCAGCATCAGCATAGGCAGTCTTGAAAGGATCTGACATTTAAAAAAAAATTAGCTGGTGGTGATCCAAGACTGATTCATTTTTATGAAGGTCAGTCGATCGACTGAGTCGGTGGACAGGCGCACCCTGTGATCGATTACAAAGCCTCCAGCACCACTGAATGTGCATTCTGAAAGAACGCTGGATGCAGGTAAGGCCAGAACCTCAATTGCATACTGTGTAAGCTCTGGCCATCCTCAAGACCCAGTAACCCAGAGGATTTTCGGTGGGAAAGGTGTCCAAATCTGATCTTGCCCCTAGGTATTCCTGCACCATGTAAACCAGACGCTGGCGATGGTTGCTGGAACCGATCATACCTTGGGGCTGTGTACTAAAAAATTGTCTGAACGCATCGGTCAGACGGCCACCTTCTCCACTGCTCCTTCTTTGACTGACCGAAGCCTCAGCAACACGTTGTCCAGGACCAGGAATTTGTAACCTCCCAGTCTCTGGGAACGTGTTGCACAGACCTTTCTGCAAGGCCTCCCTCTGCTCCCTCTGCGACGGCAAGATAAGATGTAACGTGGATCAAGGAGGGTTGCCAGCCAGTAATGATCCCTCTCCTTGATCGCACGAATACGAGGATCCTTCTGCAGGCTTTGCAGGATCAGGGAGGCCATGCAGCGTAGGTTTGCTGAGGCATTCAGTGAGGAGTCCTCTGGGTCACTGAGGATGACATGATCCGCAGCCACCTCCTCCCTGCCACGTACAAGTCCATGGGTGTCTTGGGACTGTAATTGATCCCTTGAAGACTGCTGCTGATGCTGAGTGCTAGTCTCCACCTCCATGCTGACACAATCCTCCTCCTCCTCCTCCTGTGTGATAGCTGGGCCAGCAGGAACACTGTCTGGATAAAAGGATCCTTAAGAGGTAAGGAAGTCCTCCTCTTCCTGCCTCTGTTCTGCCTCAAGTGTCCTGTCCATTATTCCACGCAGTGTGTACTCCAACAGGTGGACAAGAGGGAAAGTGTCACTGATGCATGCACTGTCACTGCTCACCATCCTCGTGGCCTCCTCAAATGGTGCCAGGACAGTGCATGCATCCCTGATCATGGTCCACTGGTGTGTGGAAAAAAATCCAAGCTCCCCTGACACTGTCCTGGCGCCATATTGCAACAGATACTCATTGATGGCCCTCTGCTGCGTGTGCAGCCGCTGCAGCATGGCCAACGTAGAGTTTAACCTGGTGGGCATGTCACAGATTAGGCGGTTCTTGGGCAGGTTGTAATCCTTTTGCAGCTCAGTCAGCTGAGCACTGGCATTACATGACCGGCAGAAATGCCCACAGAGTTTCCTGGCATGCTTCAGGACCTCCTGTAAGCCCGGGTACCTGCCCAAGGACCGCTGCACCACCAAGTTAAGGACGTGAGCCAAACAGGGCACATGGGTCAGTTGTCCCTGTCAGAGGGCGGAGTGGAGGTTGGTGCCATTGTCGGAAACCACCTTTCCTGGCTTAAGCTGGCGTGGCATTAACCACCTCTGAGCCTGCCCCTGCAGAGCCGACAAAATCTCTGCCCCAGTGTGGCTCCTGTCCCCCAAGCACACCAGCTCAAGCACCGCATGGCATCTTTTTGCCTTCGTACTTGCGTAGCCCCTTGAACGCCTATGGAGCACCGCTGGTTCCGAGGACAAAGCACAGGTAGAGGCCATGGAGGAAGAAGAGGAGGGGGTGGAGGAGAGAGGTGTGTCAGAATCACCAGTAGTAACATTTTGGAGGTGTGGTGGCGGAACAACCTCCAACACTACTGCACCTTGTCCTGCATCCTTCCCATCTGCCAGCAGAGTCACCCAATGTGCCATGAAAGATTGGTAACGTCCCTGTCCATGCCTGCCCTTACCTCTGGCTAATATGCACCTTACCGCTGACCGCCCTGTCCAGCGAGGCCAAGACATTGCCTTCCACATGCCGGTAGAGAGCCGGAATCAACTTCCGTGAGAAAAAGTGGCGTTTGGGAACCTGCCACTGAGGAACCACACATTCCACAAACTCACGGAAGGGGGCAGAGTCTACCAACTGAAAAGGCAGCAGTTGAATTGCTAGCAATTTAGCCAAGCTAGCATTCAACCACTGGGCATGTGGATGGCTGAGAGCGAACTTCTTTTGGCGGTGCAGCAGCTGGGGCAAGGAAATTTGCCTGGTACAATCAGACGTCGGTGTACTGCTAGCAGATTGCCCGCAAGTACTTGGCTGTGACACACCTAATTCTACACCTTCATTTATCTCAGTGCAGGTTTCAGAGAGGACTGAAGGTATAGTGGGGTTGGAGATCCCAGCTGATGAGGAGCAAGGAGAGGTCCACTTTGTTCTTTGGTGTGGGTCTTTTAGGTAAGCTTGCCAACGAACTGCATGGCAGGTCGACATATGTCTGGTCAAGCACGTGGTGCCCAAGCGGCTGATGTTTTGGCCACGCGAGATACGCTTTAGACATATGTTGCAAATGGTAATGGTGCGATCTGCAGCACACATCTGAAAGAAGGCCCACACCAAAGAACTTTTGGAATAATGCGCAGAGACAGCAGCGCCCTGCACATGCGGAGCTCTGCGGTGTGATGCAGTCGGTGTGATGCCCTTAAGCTGGCCCCTGGAGGGTATCCTGCCTCGTTGGAGATGTGCCTCCTCCTCCTCCTCTCTCCTATTAGGCACCCACGTGGAGTCAGTGACCTCATCATCTGCTCCCTGCTCATCGCTGGAGCAAATCTGTCAGTATGCTGCAACTGGGGGAACATGACTGCCAGATAGCTGTCCTTGTTGGGCACCCCCTCTCTCTGGGCTCACGTTACTACCCCCTCTCTCTGGGCTCACATTACTACCTTCCTCCAGCTGGGTTCCATCATCGGAGCCTTCAAAACGCTGGGCATTCTCCTGGAGCATGTACCCAACACTGTGGTCAAACAGTATGGGGGACCCCTCAGGAGGACATGGTGGGGCTAGGGAAGCAGTGACTGATGCCATTGAACCGAGGGAAGAGGCCACTTTGGCTGCTGCTTTGCCAGATAAAGTAACCTGAGCCTGGGTGAGAGAGGATGAGGAGGAGGAGGACGGCTTGGTCATCCACTCTGCCAAGTCTTGGGCATGTTGCGGCTCAACATGGCCAGCTGCCGAAAAAAAGGACAAGCGTGTCCCATGGCCACGTGCTGATGAGGATGCACCATGTCCACGACCAGCACTGTTGCCTCTAGACACAGAGCCTGCTTGCCCTCTTTTATTGCCTCGTGACTGTCTGCCTCTCCTTGTTTTCCTTCCAGACATACTAATGGCCTGCAGTGAGATGTAGCTGCACAAAGGTGGGATGTGTATATTTGTCTGTACTGATAATGCGACTATCAGAATCAACTGCCTGCTGTGGTATTAGTATGGGAAAAGCAGCAATTGTCTTCAGTAGGGATGAGCTTCGAGTTCGAGTCGAACCCATGTTCGACTTGAACATCGGCTGTTCGATCATTCAACGAAGATCGAACATTATGGGCCGTTCGCGACAAATTCGAGTGGCGTGTCACGGCCCATAATTCACTGCGGCATCGCAGTGCATTGCTGGCTGTTGATTAGACAAGCATGCACTATGACACGCATGCTTGGCCAATCACAGCGCCGTCTGAACAGAGAGCCGTAATTGGCCAAAGCCAAGGTGGCTTTGGCCAATTATGGCTCAGGGGGTTTAGTACACGGCCCACACTATATAAGGCTGCCGGCTCTGCGGCCTTGTGTTGGAGTTGTGAAAAGAGAGAGTTTACAGAGACAGTGTCATTTATATTGAGTTAGATAGAGCAGGCAGGCGAGTCAGTTAGCTGCAGTTACAGTGTGTAGAAGATATATATGCATCCTAGGTGTTGTATATATATTTATACACTGTATTGAGTTTAGCTAGATCTGTTCCTGTTAGTCTCTATACTGTGTCAGGCAGGCAGGTGATTTTGCTAGCTGCAGACAGTCAGTGTTTCACTTAGTGTACTACTGTGTGCTTTGCATAGCGTTCACCTAAAGCTCACCTGAATACAGTTAGTCTCTATACTGTGAAGGGCAGGCAGGTGATTGTGCTAGCTGCAGACAGTCAGTGTTTCACTTAGTGTACTACTGTGTGCTTTGCATAGCATTCACCTAAAGCGCACCTGAATACAGTTAGTCCCTCTGTTGTGAAGGGCAGGCAGGTGATTGTGCTAGCTGCAGACAGTCAGTGTTTCACTTAGTGTACTACTGTGTGCTTTGCATAGCGTTCACCTAAAGCTCACCTGAATACAGTTAAGCCGTGTACACACAATAGGTTTTTCCGATGAAAACAGTCCGATGGATTTTTTCATCGGACAAACCGATCGTGTATGGGCCCCATCAGTCTTTTTTCCATCAGTGTCAAAAAATAGAACATAGTATCAAAATAGGGGGATGGGGGGGAGTTGGGTCTTTAAATGAGGCCATAGGCCTGGTAAGGCCAATGCCTCCATCCCATTGGGACTTTGAATGAGGCCATAGGCCTGGTAAGACCATGTGCCTCCATCCCTGTTAATTAGAAAAAAAAACGAAGCAAAAATACAGCCATATAGGCGTCAGAGTACAACGGAGGGGGGGATAAAGTTGGGACTTTACATGAGGCTCTTGGTAACAAATTGATAGAGTGGTGGGTGGTAAAGCATTTATTAGTACAAGGATGCATGTTAGAATACATTGATTACATATACATAAAACGCACATTCGATAGTGCCAATTCCTGAAACTGTAATTTCAGGTAGTAACGCATTACAGACTTAGAATACATTACATATACATAAAACGCACCTTCAATAGTGCCAATTCCTGAAACGGTAATTTCAGGTAGTAACGCATTACAGACATCAATCACATTGTAGGTTAAGAGGGTTCCACCACTATTCATAATAAGGTATGCATGATTAGCAATTGTGGTCTGCACGATCTGGGGTCTTTGTGGTCCCTGTAAAATGATAAGTGGTAGGCACACAACTAGGGAAGCGTGTAAAGTATACACGGCAGGTAATAGCTCTACGCGTTTCGCGGCTTTAAGCCGCTCGTCAGGAGCATGTATATGAAGAATCTGCAATAAGAAAAATAATGGATGGTAAAAAATCTTGGTAGACTAACTAGTCTGTTTCAAGAAAATATAAATGACAATATAGCCGTCCCTGAAACAGAGAGGGGTCACTTACAATTGTATGTGCACTTGGGGGTACACTAGCAGGGACCGTGAGCCGAGGGTAACAGGACCGGGAGCTGAGAGGGCATGACCAGCGGCGGCGCCCCCCACACAGGCAGCGCCCCAGCAGGATCCGGACGCACCAGGCACTCCTATGTGAACAATGCAAAATAAAATGTGTATAATTGGGGCAATGATAGAAAAGAAACTATGTGAGGCGATAGTGTGAGTGCCTATGAAAGGGGTGTGAAGGTGCTGGACGAGGGTGCAAGTGGAAGACCACAAACAAGGTCGACACCAAAACACCCATTACCTGGAAAAAGGGAAGTGAGGAAGATAAAAGAATGGGAAGGGGGGGAAACAAAGGGGAAAAAAGAAAAGTAGGAGAAAAGGGGAAGGAAGGGGAGTGTGTGGAGGGGTATAGTGATACCTGGTGTTTGGGAAGCAAAGAAATCCAGTCCAAACGAAGAGACATGAGGTAGGTGTGAGAGGGAGCCAGAAACATCCAGACCCCACCACGGCAGCTGTCCATATAAGCACGCCGCCGCCCACCAGCCCCCAACACCACACCCGCAGGCAACGATGGGGAGGGGGCGGGGCCGCTGACAACCGAACAATAGAACATGTTTTCAATTTTTTTTAAAACCCACGCATGCTCAGACTGAATTATGAGACTGGAGCGCTCGTTTTGGTAAAACTAGCGTTCCTAATGGAGAGAGCACATTCGTCATTCTGCAAATTATTGCCTCGTTTAATGCAGCGCATTTTTTTCTTCTTTATAATGGTCTTTAAAATGTTTTTTTTGCTGCAGATCTTTATCCCGAGTTCTGACAAACATATTTCTTTATAGTTTCTTGTCATCTCTAGAATAATTTTATATATTTTTAAAGCCTGATCTCCCTAATTTTTATTGTTATTTAGAATCAAGATATACCTTTTTTTTTTTTTTAGATTTTCGTTCTTGTCGGGTCATTTTTTTGGGTGTCAAGTTCTCACAACAACATATTTTATTTATTTTTTTACCCTCAAGGAGGTTGGTGTCCCTTGTTAATTACACATTGTATTTATGACATCTTATTGCTACTCCCAATAAAAAAACATAAATCAAAAATCCATTTATTCTGGCAAAAAATAAATAAACAGGAAAGGCAACAATTGTTAAATTAGTGGAATTTATGAAGACTTTGGACCCCAAAGGCAGACATTACTATATTGAACAATAAAATAAACAACTTGAGGAAATCAGGAGCAGCAGCCGAACACATACATCATTCCAAGCTGTGGTACTCCTACAAACTGCAACTTCTGGAAGAGCAGCTTGAAGCCAGGGAATCACCCTCTGCTCTTCTTGGTAGCCTTCCTTGCACTGCTCCCTGCAGTGTTCCCTCCACGCTTCCCTCCAGCATTTGTTCCACGGCCCCGTCCACGCACCCTTCCAGGCTGTGGCTCTGTCGATGGTAATGTGGCAGGAGAAGGAGGAGAAGGATGGGGCAGATGGCAGAGATGAGTGGCCTCTGTCAACTGCCCCTGCCCCGCCATGTGTATTGCTGTATAGAGCAGGTGTTCACAGAGGGCACGTTGTCCCTCCTCCAGTTTCATAACTTTCTGGGCAAGGTAAGTACTAAAGCCCTCAACAGGGTTGAGGGGGGCCCTTATTATGGCCGCAGTGTCCCTGATTATCTTAACCACTTAACGACCGCTCACTGTATATATACTTCGGCAAAATGGGACGGACAGGCACAATCACGTACCTGTACGTGACTGCCTTCGTATGGGTGGGGGGTCCGATCGGTATCGCTCCGGGAGCGATCGGTGATGAGGGGGCGGCCATTGGTTTCTGGCCACCCCCTCACGATTGCTCCCGGCGAATGAGATGCTTCCTCTGCCTGTGTAATGTAAACACAGGCAGAGGAAGTGATGTCATCTCTCCCTGCGGCGCTCACATTATACCGAGCGCCGTGAAGAAAAGATGTCAGGTTAGTGCACAAACACTACACTGACACATAGGCACACATAGGAACACGATCGCCCCCCCAGTCACCCCCAGATCACCCCCAGCCCCGAGTCACAGTGTCACTGATTGCAGTGATCCTTTATTACTGATCACTGCAAACAGTGACATTTGTAACTGTAAAAGTGTCAGAGCAGTTAGTGTAGGTCCCTTTAGGTCCAGGGTAGCCCCCTAACCCCCCCATATAAGGGTTTACCCCCTTTATCACCCCCCAGGTAACCCTTTCACCTGCCAGCACCACTGTCACTGAGCGATCGTTTTTCTGATCGCTGTATTAGCGTCGGTGATGCCGCTAAGTAGTCAGTTATTTTTTAGGCTCGCCGCCAGGTTTTTATAGTGACGGGTACCCCATATATTACCTAATAAAGGTTTAACCCCTTGATCGCCCCCCAGGTAACCCTTTCACCCTCTTTTGCCACTGTCACTAAGCGATCGTTTTTCTGATCGCTGTATTCGGTATGCTGGTGCCGCTAGGTAGTCAGTTAGTTTTTTAGGTTCGCCGCCAGGTTTTTATAGCGCCAGGTTCCCCCATATATTACCTAATAAAGGTTTAACCCCTTGATCGCCCCCCAGGTAACCATTTCACCCCCTTTTGCCAGTGTCACTAAGTGATCGTTTTTCTGATCGCTGTATTAGGTATGCTAGTGCCGCTAGGTAGTCTGTTATTTTTTTAGGTTCGCCGCCAGGTTTTTATAGCGTCAGGTACCTCCATATATTACCTAATAAAGGTTTAACCCCTTGATCGCCCCCCAGGTAACCCTTTCACCCCCTTAGCCAGTTAGTTATTTCGTTATTTAGGTTCCCCGTCAGGTTTTTATATAGCGTCAGGTACCCTCATATATTACCTAATAAAGGTTTTAACCCCCTGATTGCCCCTAGTTAACCCTTTCACCAGTGATCACCGTATAAGTGTTACGGGTGACGCTGGTTAGTTAGTTTGCTTTTTATAGTGTCAGGGCACCCGCCGTATATAACCCAATAAAGGTTTAACCCCCTGATCGCCCGGCGGGTGATATCAATTAGGTTTTAGCATCAGAGAGGGTCTGCGTCACACCCCAGGCAGCGTCAGGTTAGTACCAGTAGCACTAACACCCACGCGTGAAGCATACACCACCCTTAGTGGTATAGTATCTGAACAGATCAATATCTGATCTGATCAGATCTATACTAGCGTCCCCAGCAGTTTAGGGTTCCCAAAAACGCAGTGTTAGCGGGATCAGCCCAGATACCTGCTAGCACCTGCGTTTTGCCCCTCCGTCCAGCCCAGGCCACCCAAGTGCAGTATCGATCGATCACTGTCACTTACAAAACACAACACACATAACTGCAGCGTTCGCAGAGACAGGCCTGATCCCTGCGACTCCAGTGCTGTAGGAGGTGATTTCACCACCAGTTAAAAAAAAGAGCATATATGCCGAAGCATGGGGGCAGCAGGGGCGGAGGAGCGATTTTGCTCCTAATGCCTCGTACATATGGTCGAAATTCCGACGGAGGCTTGCCCGTGGAAAAGTCTGACCGTGTGTACGCGGCATAACTTTTGCGGGAGGATGCCCCCATGCTTCGGCATATATAAATGGTGCAGGTATTCTAATGGTGGGCATACCCACCGATCAATCTCTTTTTTTCGTTCAGCCAACAGGCTGCATGAAAAAAAAGATTACAATACATGTCCAACAAGGACCAGCAACGTACTGGTATGTTGCTGGACTTTGAATGGTTATACCAGAATGATGCCTGCGGGTTTAGATAACATCTTGGTATGATTCTTTTCAGCCAGCGGCCGGCTTTCATGTAAAAGCAATCCTAGCGGCTAATTAGCCTCTGGACTGCTTTTACAAGCAGTGGGATGGAATGTCCCTGCCCCCGGATATAAAAAGCGCCATTGGGAAATTGGGAAAGCATTTTATCACACCGATCTTGGTGTGGTCAGATGCTTTGAGGGCAGAGGAAAGATCTAGGGTCTAATAGACCCCAGTTTTTTTAAAAAAAGAGTACCTGTCACTACCTATTGCTATCATAGGGGATATTTACATTCCCTGAGATGACAATAAAAATTATAAAAAAATAAATAAATATGGAAGGAACAGTTTAAAAATAAAATAAAAAAGCAAAATTAATAATTATAAAAAAAAAAAAATCACCCCTGTCCCGCCCTGCTCTTGCGCAAAAGTGAACGCAAGCGTCGGTCTGGCGTCATATGTAAGCAGCAATTGCATCATGCATGTGAGGTATCACCGCGAAGGTCAGATCGAGGGCAGTAATTTTAGCAGTAGGCCTCCACTGTAAATCTAATGTGGTAACCTGTAAAGGCTTTTAAAAATGTATGTAGTTTGTCGCCACTGCGTGTTTGTGTGAAATTTTAAAGCATGTCGTGTTTGATATCCATGGACTCGGCCTAAGATCATCTTTTTTATTTCATCAAACATTTGGGCAATATAGTGTGTTTTTATTTCAATAATTTTTATTGAAAAATATGAAGCAGGATAATATGCAATACATTGTACATTGGACTTGCAACGATTTGAGTGTAACATGTGGTACAAAAAAAAAAAGAGAACAAGCATACACTAGCAGTAAAGTTAACACGATGAATTTCTAGTTTGTAAAAGAAAACATATTCAAACAGTAGTGCGAGTATCGACTTTCGGGGGCTTATCTCCTCCGGGATCACCCCAACTGGGAGCAAATAGTGATCCAAGAGGAGAGCGGCCCATTGTTGCTTCAGCTGAGAGAGGTTAAGCCTCTCGTAGGGATTGGACCCTTTAAAATAGTGAAGTATTATCATCCACAGTTTGCATTGGGTATGGTACAGGTTGCTCGGTCAAGAGAAAGTATTATGTGGCATATGGTAGGTTAGTAGGGTTTAAGGAGGTGGGACAGCTCTAGATCCGGAGGCCCAGGGAATCCAGGCTTTCCGGATTTTTTCTGCTCATCCATTACTGGCAGCCATTATTGATTCATAGCAATGGTGCAGGTTCACTAGGTCTATAGTTTGGGCAATTACCGGTGATTCCTCTGACCTCCACTTCCGAGTTATACATAGCCTGGAAGCCAGAAGTATGTGAGATAGAACAAACCTATAGTTTGGGGGTATATTATCTATTGTTAGGTTGAGTAATGCCAAGGCAGGGGAGGGAGTAATTTTGCAATTGAAAGTATCCGAAAGGAGGTTGAAAACATCCTTCCAGAAGTGTCTAATGTGTGCACAAGACCAGAAGATGTGTAACATATCTTCTTTAGAGAATTTACATCTCCAGCACAGGTTGGAAGTCTGGGAATTGAAGGATGCTAGTCTCGCTGGAGTCAGATACCAGCGTAGGGTAATTTTTTGTGTAAGTTCCCATAGGGCGGAGCACTGTGTGGATCTATATATAGATCAATAGGCTAAGGTCCATTGGTCCTCTGAGAATGATGTGCATATATCGGCTTCCCAATGTTGGTGAGCCGGGAGTTTAACGAATTGGGTTTTGGACCGAAGGAGGTTGTAAAAATGGGATATACCCTTGGTAGTGGTGAGTGTGTCCGTGAGATAAGCCCATGTTTTAGTGGGGATGGCATAGAGGGGTAGGGGTATAGTCTTTAGACTATGTGAAATCCGCATATGGGTAAAGAAATCTGACCTGGGGATATTGAACTCCTTTTGTAGGACAGAAAGGGGTTTGGGGCGAGACTCGAGGATAAGACTTTGGAGGGATTGTACCCCCAGCAGGGACCAATGTGAGATATAGAGATCCGGGGTGAGAAAATGGAGGGTGTCTAGTGGTATTTGGTGATTAGGTGTTGAAGGGGAGTATTCCATCAGAGTGAGTAGTTTCTTCCAGGAGAGGGCAGAGGCTTTCATGGTGGGTGGGAAAGAGTCAGGTACGGTTGCTCCCAGTGGTATACTCATTATCCAGGACTTTAAGTTGGAGCGACGGAGGAGGGCTTGTTCTATTTGTCCCCATGGGGTGACTGGTTGGGGGCGAAACCACTCCATTAATTGCGCGAGAATGGAAGCTAGATAGTAGTCTTCTAAGGCAATTGAGCCTACTCCACCTACTTGTTTGGATTTAATCAGATTGGAATGGGCACACCTGGGTTTCTTTCCGTTCCACAGGAGGGTGTTAAGAAGCGATTGGAGGGACCTAAAGTATGACGCAGGGAGTGGAATGGGTAGGGTTCGGAAAAAATATAGTATTTGTGGTAGGCACATCATTTTGAAGGCTGCTAATCTACCTGACCAGGATAATTCATGTTTCCTAATTTGTTGGGATTCATTTTGTATTTTGGGGAGCAGTGGTGGGAATTTGGCAGAAAACAGGGATTTGGTTAATTTGACTCCTAGATAGGTGATTTCTTTATCTGCCCATTTAAAATTATATTGTAGTTGTAGGAGATTTCGTGTAGTGGCGTCTAAGTTAATGTCTAGAATATATGATTTTGTGGTATTAACCTTGTAATATGAGATTTCGCTAAACCATTGTAGTAAATTATCTATCTCCGCCAGGGAAGAAGCCGGGTTGGTGGGGATGAGACTCACGTCGTCCACGAATAGACTAATTTGTGTGACGATTGCCCTATGCGTATGCCTGAAATGGAGGGATGGTTCCTAACGTGCGTTGCTAGGGGCTCCATAAAGAGGTTGAAAATGAGGGGGGATAACGGGCATCCTTGGCGAGTGCCATTGGTAATGGGGAACGATCGGGAGGTCATGTCTTCAGTGTATACCAAGGCAGAAGGCGAAGAGTAGAGTGCCATGATGGCTTCCAAAATATGCCCAGTAAAGCCGAACTTTTGGAGAACCGAATTAAGATAGGACCAGTGTACTCTATCGAACGCCTTCTCTGCATCCAGCGAGAGGAGCAGGGAAGGCGTTCCGGTAGATTCTGCTTGGTGGATAATGTTTATTAATCGCCTGGTGGCATCCGATGCCTGTCTACCTTTGGTGAAGCCAGTCTGATATCTATGTATTAGTGTGGGCATTATATCTAATAGCCTTATTGTTTTAGCATAAATTTTGACGTCAAGATTTAGTAGCGAAATCGGACGGAAGTTTTGGGGGACATTCGGCTCCTTCCCTGGTTTCGGTATGGTGATAACCATAGCATTCAGCATTTCAGGTTGGAAGTGTGATAAGGAGGCAGCGATATTGAAAACACCCACTAGGTGGGGGATTAGGTGGTCTGAAAATTGTTTATAGTATTCGCCTGAGAGGCCGTCCGGCCCGGGAGCTTTGTTTAGGGGGAGGGACTGAATTGTCTTCCGAATCTCCTGTTTCGAAAAAGGGGCGTTCAATTTTGATAGTTGGATCTCGGTCAAGGTAGGCAGTCGAAGATTGAGCAAGAATCGGTTGATGTCAGCTAGGGTAGGTTGGGGAGTATCAGGGTCACGTTTTAAGTTATATAGGTCACTGTAATAGTCACTAAATGCATTAGCTATGTCCTGGGGGTTAGTAAGAGGAGTTTGGTCATGGGGATGGAATAGTTTGTTAATTTTTGTCTTGGAGCGTTTGGTTTTGAGGCGTTGTGCCAGTCTTTTTCCTGCTTTGTTAGATGTGGAGTAAGTGGTAGCTTTAAAGCGTCTCTGCAGATGGTCATAGGAGTGAAGGAGTAGGGAACGGAGTTCCTGTCATAGTATCACTAATTGGTCAGGGATCGGGGAATGAGGATTGGCTTTGTGGTGGTTTTCTAGAGCAGCAATTTGGGCGGTAATCTCATCAAATCGCTGCGTCCTCTTTCTTTTGTGCATAGCACTCATTTTTATCAAAATACCCCTTACAAAGGCTTTGTGTGCGCACCACAGCACCCCAAGGTCAGCCACCGTTCCAGTGTTAATCTGAAAGAATTCTTCAATATAGTGCGCTATGACAGGGGCATAGTCCCCATGTTGCAAAACGTAATTGTTAGCTCTCCAAATTCGAGAGTTGGGGATCCCTTTAGAATCATCTATGGCGATTGTGATTGGGGCGTGGTCTGACCATGTGGTGGTGTGGATTGCTGAAGCCGAAATGTTTTGTAATAGCCATTTATCGGACAAAAATAAATCTAAACGAGAGTATGAGTTATTTCTAGGGGAGAAAAAGGTGTAGTCTCTCTCAGTGCCGTGATGGCATCTCCAGATGTCATACAGTTCATGCGTAGAGATGAGGTTCTGCAGTGGGGATGGTCGTCTTTTTGCGGCGGAGGTTGAGTCTATAGAGATGTCCGGCACCAGGTTAAAGTCTCTGCAGAGTAGGAGGTGGCCCTTCTGAAGAGATTTGGATAATTTGAGAACCTTGCGCAAGAAATGGGTTTGATGATCATTGGGGGCGTAGATGTTGACCAAAGTGTAGGTCTTTTTGGCGATTGTGCATATCAGGATTATGAATCTACCCTCAGGGTCAAGGGTTACATCTGAGAGTTGGAAGTCAATATACAAATTATGTCACTGCAAAGGTCTTTGACAGTCCTCCAAAGAGAGTGTCTTTTAGCGGGGTGGTTGAGCCCATTAACGTTGAGTGACATAATATTGAGCGGCATTTTGTGCTGTGAAAGGAGTGATGTGTGTAGGTAACACTTACAGTTTGTCGCCGCACCTTCTGGATCCGGGAGTACTGATGGCTCTTTTGTTGAGGGACAGAGGATGACCGTAAATGTCCTGCACCAAGTCTCCTAGAGCTGTGGATAGAGCAATCTGTCGTGGAGATAAACACAAATACTAGAAAGCCGAAAGTGTACACGCACTTATAACAGAACAGGTAGTCAGTGTAAACGGAAAGGTTAAAAATCGGAGGTGGAGCAGAGCAACGCTACGACCTCTTTTGGGGGGTAAAAAAGTTCAACTCGAGGTGAAGTGTTTCAACGGTAGAGTTTCTCTATCAGGACCCAGGGGAGTATAGGGTTAGTAATGTGGCCCTCCACATAGGCAGTATATCAGGCTTTCGGAGCTTGAGGCTGGTCAAGCTTGCGGCGGGAGGAGGGGGGACCGCTGCACGGTGGCAGCGGGGTGGGCGGATCAGGTAGGATACCCCAAGTATGGAGCAGAGCGAGTCCCGCTTGTAGATCGTTGACAATGTGCGACTTGCCATTCATGGTTGAAGAGTGTAGCCGGGTATCTCCATTTGTATTGGACTTTGTGGTTTTGGAGCCCCTTGGTTATTGGACTCATTTGTCTCCTCATTTGTAGAGTGAATTTGGACAGGTCAGGGAAAAGTTGTACATCAGTAAAGGGCGGCGGGAGGGGTGATTTAGCTTTAACCCCATACATGAGCTGCTCCTTAATGTGGAAAAAATGTACCCTCATGAGGACATCTCTGGGTACTTTGCAATCCTGTGGATCCTGTCTATGATGTCTATGATGAGGTCTCTAGGAGACGCGTCCGGTATTATAACATGCATCAGTTCTTTTGCGAACTTAGGTAGGTCCGCAGGTAAGATGGTTTCTGGCACACCTCGCAGCTTAACATTATTCCTGCGGGACCTGTCCTCTAAATCGGCCAGCTTGGTGCGCATCCATTTTTGTTCCTCTCTAATATCATCATAGGTGTCCATGACACCGTTAACTGTGGATACACAGCCCGACATACTCTCTTCTATATGCGTTACCCTGTTGTCCAGTGAGTGAATGTCAGAGTTGACCTTGTGAAAAAGAGAGGCTAAGTCCGTCATGAGCGATGTCTGCAGGGACAGCAACATATCCTTTAAGGTTGAATCTAGCACTGGTTGGCCCGTGGTAGGAAAGGAGGCCATAGAGGAGTGCAGGGCCTGGTTGGATATGAGGGGATTGAAAGCCGGGGCCTCAATTAGTGAATGCAGTGGGCGTTGCAGTGGTGTATCCATCCGCATCCTGGCTTTCGCCGGGCTTCTGGTGAGGGGATCAGTCTCAGGAGGGTGATCGGAGCTACTCATGAACCCTGGGGTGGACGATTCAGCCGGAATTTCGTCCGGTAGGTCCATGTATGAGTCCCGCGAGTCCCATGGCGTGGCCTGGCCGGCGCCATCTTTGCTAGCACTGACCTTCTCCACCGGCTTGAAGGCAAACTCTGTTAGTTTCTGTGGCTTATAGTCGGTAAATCTCTTCCGAGACATCTCGGCTAGGGTCTAGGGCTTCGCTGGAGTAAGGATGGCCTCGGATTGTGTAGCTGAAGGGCCGTTGTCGCTTCGTGATGTCCCCTGGGTTGACGAGCTAGAAGCTTAAGCAGCCATCTTCTCCGCTGTTCTGCCACGCCCCCTCCAATATAGTGTGTTTTAGTGCATTAAAATTAAAAAATGTATATTTTTTCCCCCAAAAATGTGTTTGAAAAATCGCTGTGCAAATACTGTGTAAAAAAAAAATGCAACACCCACCATTTTAATCTGTAGGGCCTTTGCGTTAAATAAATAAATAATGTTTGGGGGTTCAACGTAATTTACTTGCAAAAAAAAAAAAAATTTCATGTACGGTAAACAAAGTGTCAGAAATGGCTTTGTCTTCAAGTGGTTAGAAGAGTGGATGATGTGTGACATAAGCTTCCTAATGTTGTGTATAAAATGGCAGGACAGTTCAACCCCCCCCCCCTAAATGACCCCATTTTGCAAAGTAGACACCCCAAGCTATTTGCTTAGAGGCATGTCGAGTCCATGGAATATTTTATATGTTGACACAAGTTTCGGAGAAAAAAAAAATATTTTTATTTTTATTTTTTTGCACAGTTGTCACTAAATCATATATTGCTCAAACATGCCATGGGCATATGTGGAATTACACCCCAAAATACATTCTGTTGCTTCTCCTGAGTACGGGGTGAGACTTTTTGGGAGCCTAGCCGCATACAGGACCCCAAAAACCAACCACCGCCTTCAGGCTTTCTAAAGCCTCGTACAAACGACCGAGTTTCTCGTCGTAACAATCTCGTCGTTTTTTTCGATGAGATTCTTGTTAACCTTGACGAGTTTCTCGTCAAGCTTTCCATGCGTACACACTGACAATTCCAAATCTCGTCGTTGTTCTCCGTGGTCACGTCCAGCACGTACGACGGCAGTATAAAGGGGAAGATCGATTTCCTTGGCGCCACCCCTTGGGCTGCTTTTGCTGATCTCGTGTTACCGCGTGTGAAGTAAAAGTTTGGGAAGAGACAATTCGCACTTTTCAGTCTTCGTGCTTTTCAGTTCGTTTTCTGCGGTTCAGTTTGTGCTTGTGGGTTCGTATCATGACTTTCAGGGCGTCTAGGCAGGTCGTATCTGTTTTACAGTGCGTTCTTGCCCGTTCGTTTCTGATTTTCAGTTCGCTATTCATAGGCCTTGCTGTTCTAAAGTGCGTTCTGTTCTGTACGTTCTGATCAGACGACCGTTTCCTAGCCATGTCGCCTGGACGTTCTCCTCGTCGAGTTCGTGCTGTGCGTGCGCTTGGTGTTGGTCTGCTTGTTTTGGACCAAGACCAGTCCATGAACGGTGTGAGGAGGAGTTCATGGACCAAGAATTGGTTGCTCCAGCGGGACCAATTCTGCCATATGCCTCTGCTGCGGGAGATCGTCGAGAATAATCCTGAGGACTACAGGAATTTTCTGCGGATGTCTGACCCCGTTTTTCAGGAACTGTTGGCTTTGGTGTCCCCCTATATTACCAGGAAGGACACCGTTATGCGGGAAGCCATCAGTGCTGAGCAGAGGCTCATCGCCACGTTACGTTACCTGGCGACAGGGAGAAGTCTTCAGGACTTGAAGTTCACGACAGGCATCTCCCCCCAGGCTCTGGGCCTCATAATCCCAGACACCTGTTCTGCTATTATACAAGTCCTGCAGGAGGACTATATTAGGGTAAGTTTTCTCCTTTAACATCACATTTTATGTATTTCATGTATGCTAATGTATTGTATTTCTTTCATCCTTCCCTAATTAACATGATTGTAATATGCTGAGAATGTCCCCTTTGTCCCCATGCATGCTGGAAGTTTTTAAATGCCCCTTTTTTCTCCTCCATGCATATTTCCCTTCACTAAGCTTTCCAGCAGGGGCGTCTGTTGCTCCAAATGTTTGGGGGTCCAACCCCAATTTAGGAAATAAACGTCCTCCTTTTTTGTGACTGTGCCTATTAAACGCCCCCAGTTGCCCCCTCCAAGCATTTTGTTCCCTCCAATGCAGCCATTTTGTTCCCTCCAATGCAGCCATTTTGTTCCCTCCAATGCAGCCATTTTGTTCCCTCCAATGCAGCCATTTTGTTCCCCCCAGCCCTGCACTTACCTTCTTGTGGTCAGTGCCATCCTTCTTCTGTCCTTGATGTCTTCTCCTGCCCTTGATGTTGCATCAGCCAATCATGTTACCATTAAACAGACTTGGTGAACATGATTGGCAGAGCAGCCTGTCAGTGTTTACCCAAGGAATGTCCCCCCCCCCCGCGTCACCTATTTAACTTTTATGAAGCCAATTACATCCCTCAGGCTGTAATGTGCAAGCCTATTTGCCTCCCTGTTTCTGATATGCAATTTTCACCCTATAAATGCTGCAGTTATTCATATGTTCGTCGCTTAACAGGGGGCCATCCACCAGAATAGTGGGCGGCATTGACAATACATAGGGTAATGCAAGGCATGAACCAATGTATTGTTCGGAGTGACGGGCACAGGAGAGAGGTGGCAGTGCTCCAGCGCCCACTCTGGATGCACCGCCACTGCAATGCTATCCTGTGGCCAAACACATCTACCCCCCCCCCCAAAATATTTTTTTAATGGACCATCAGAGGGGGTGATGAATATGAAACATGAGCCTTCCATTATACTTCTTAAAAACAGATTAATAAACGGAGAATTTGATTGATGTTGGCCTCTAATGTTTTTTATTATAATCTCCTTGTAATGTAATATTTTAAAATTCTAATTTTTTTTCATCTTGTTTGACTCCCCGCTGATGGCGGTGGTGTCAGCACAGTATGAATTCCTCTATGTTGATGTAGGGAAGAATGGCCGGATGTCCGATGGGGGATCCTTCATCCAGACGGAGTTTGCCCTCCGTCTCCAGAGTGACGACCTTGCATTGCCACCGGATGCAGGGAATGTTGAAGGACTCCCCTTTGTTTTTTTGGCTGATGAAGCCTTCGGGCTCGGACCGCATCTTATGAGGCCATTTCCTCAGAGGACCCTGACCCCAGAGAAGAGGGTGTTCAATTACCGGCTGGCCAGGGGCCGAAGAGTCGTTGAAAATGCCTTCGGCATAATGGCCAGCCGGTTCCGCATTTTTATGACTTCCATCCACTTGGCGGACTACAAAATAAACGATGTAGTTTTATGCTGCTGTGTGCTACACAACTTTCTCAGCAGAAAATCCACTTCTTATATGGCCTTAGTATTGCCTGAGGCTGGACTGTCATCTGCCAATCCCCTGCCGGGCCTTGAATCTGCCCGTCCTGGCTTGCCCCCCCAAAATGCCCGTGAGGTTCGGGAGAAATATATGCAATATTTCACGGGTAGGGGGGCAATTTCTATGCCAGGCTATGCCTAAAGATTCATGGAGAATGAGCTAAATAAAATTCTGATTTCAAATTTTAACTTTTGTTTGTTTCCTGTCTCCTAGTTTGTCTTAGTGCATTTGTAGTGCCAAGTGTATTTTCCTTTAGTAAATAACAACCATTTCACTATGTAACCTTAAAAAAAACACAAATAAGGTTAGAGCGTATTGAAAAAAGGAAGCTACACGTTGTTTCCGTTCAAACATTTTACTCTGTGCACATTCACACACATGTTTACTTTTTTTTTTTTTTTTTTGTCCTGGCCACAAACCGCCAATTCTTTTCTTAGGAAAATACAAAAACAACAGTTGCATTCCAAAAAGTACAACTTTGAATATCTCTGAGCAATCTGAGACATTTACATTTACACAAACTATGTCTCTATGTGCCCGTCTTAATATGGGGTCTTGCCACCCCTTGCCCAGCCAAAAATTGAATATGCACACATTTTAAAGTAATTTCCAATAGGGATTTTAGACTCCTGATCCCTATTGTCAACATGTGCTATCTGCCATCAGGGGTGATCAATGGACGTGTTTTGGGGGTGCAACCCCTTCCTCAGTTCACCTACTTTAGATACGAGGAAGGGGTTGCACCCCCAAAAGACGTACATGGATATCCCCTGATGGCAGATAGCACATGTTGACACACTGTGTGCATATTCAATTTTTGGCTGGTTTGATTGTCAAAAAGAGTTTAAAAGGTTGAAGAACAGTCATTCCTGAAACAAAAATGGGGATTTGGTTGACTTATTCGATTCTCCCCAATACATCTAGAATGTCTTTAAATGTTTGATCCATCACATGAATTATTTGTTTTATTCTGTCCAGTTCCGTGCTACATTCCATCACTTGCTGTATTATTCGGAGGGCACTGTCAGCAGATAAACGTGTACTGTCCTTTACCACAACATTTACATCCCCTAAAAACAAAATAAAAAGGTATTATAACTCTGCAGGCCTACATCTCTTACCTGAAGCTGTGGTGACAGATACTGACCTGTTGTGGTGACCAGTTCCACAACGTCATCCACCTCTCCTTCCTGCACTTCTCCTTCCTCCACCTCAACTTCCTCAACATCCTTCGGTTGTGGGTCTTTGGGAGTTTGGGGTTGTTGTGAAACTGTGGGGTTCCTGTGCTCCCTGGAGTGTTCTCCTCCCAGTCTTCTCTCCCCTATGAGAATCAAACAAAAGGTCTATTTATCACACTGAAATTCTCTCAGAAAAATTAAAACAGGCTGAATTGTTTGGAAGTGGGGTACAAGTGTGTGTTTGTGCGGATTCTAAAGATGAATGTATTATTTGGAACAAAAAATAGGTTTAGTATTCACCTTTTGGATGTAAATTTTTAGACATGGAGGCACCACAAAAATTCCCTGATGCACCTGTGTGGGACACCCAAAAAAGGCGGTTCTGTTGGCCCACACTATAGTGCTCCAAAGTACAGATGTGGTACCAGCTGCTGAGTGTCCTCTCCTTTACACTGATTAAAGTTTGCATTTCATTCTCTTTACAAACACATCATCTAGCCAAAAATTTAGGAACAACAATTTGTAAAAAACAGGCAGATGTCTATTTTCTTTTGGGGCTGTAAAATAAGCCAAAACAGCGGATAGTGGCCGAACGAAGTGTCTGTATTGTAACGAACGATTACTGTGCCAAACCAAGTTCGAAATTAGGAAATTTTGGAAGGGAGTCCAATATGAAAATAAACAAAAAGGAGCAACATGTAATTTGAGAAAAACCTTAATAGCAGAAAAGTGTACATTTTACTTACTTTTTGCTAGCATTCTCTTAATGCTCCTTAACTGCTCTGGCTCCCTCAGTTTGAGGTCTGACCACCTCTTTCTGAGCTGCTCATTTGAGCGTTTCCCCCCGAAATTCGTCTTCAGACTCTTCACGACTTTCCTCAGGATTTTGGCCTTCCTTCTATTAGGTTTGCTATACGGCCCATGCTTTGCGTCATAATCAGACTTGAGCAATATGTCCACCATCTCCGCCATCTCCGCAAAAGACATATTAGATGCCTTGAATCTCCTCCTTGATCGTGACGTTTCCTCGGTCTCCGGGCTTGTCTCCTCCTCGTTTTTGGAGGAATTATCAGACACCTGCTGTAAATCCGCCATATCTGTCTGCGCGCCGAAAGAGAAGGGGCGGGGAAAAGATGTTAGTTAGAACGTCATGGGCGGGCCACGTGTGCGGAGCGACGTGTGCGTAGTTTGACGCATGCGTGGTGTATATATAGCAAACACACATGTGACTATACTACGTTCGTTGTGCGGAGAGAGGAGTTCAAGTGACGGACGTGCGAAAGAAGGTATGTGATTTTGTGACTTTGACTAATTGTTGGCCTATACTGTCTGGAGAATGTTGTAGGATATATATGGTGACTAAGATTTTAAGGAGGTTAGACTGTGTGCCTCACATTAGTTATATATTATTTATTTTACTTGCAGACCCAAAATGAATGTCTTTATAAGTGACAAGGAATTCCTTGCGGAATTTATAGACCGGGTAAGGGAGCTGCCCGCTCTGTGGGAGACCAAAAACCCCATACACAAAAAAAAAGGGGTGAGAAAAGCAGCGCTGGAGACCCTGCTCCCATTTGTGCATACCAAGGTGCCCACAGCCACAGCAAAACAGGTGGACACTAAAATTGGGAGCTTGAGAGGCACATACAGGAATGAACGCTCTAAGGTCCTGGCTTCTCAGAGGTCAGGAGCAGCAGCAGATGATGTGTATGTCCCGAATTTGTGGTACTACAGCAGGATGTCCTTTCTGGATGACCACATTGAGCCAAGGCCATAACTCTCCACTCTTCCCCCCAGACTTCCCTGCAGCCAACCTGAGCCTTCTCTGGAGCAAGAGGAGGCAGCCATCCTGGATGAACCTGATTTGGCCATCTGGAGCCAGGTATAGTATTTATAGAAAATGTATTGGGATAAAATTAATGTTTGACAAATATGTCAAGATGACAAACATTAACTGTTTTGGGTTCCACAAGTGAAATCAAGATCTCGAGACATTAGTCTGGCCTAAATTGGGTGCTAAATAGTCAATCTGATGTAGTTGTAAATTGGTGAAAATGATTTCTGGATTTACATTCGAATTGCTTCAATCATGATCTGAATTTTGGATGCAAAGATTAAACCAACATATTAAACTATGTCCCTTTTTCATACACAGGATGAAATCAGCCAGGAGAAGGGTCTGGAAACTGTCAGGCAGGAGGAGGCAGGGCCCAGTGGCAGGCAGGAGGTGGCAGGGCCCAGTGGCAGCCAGGAGGTGGCAGGGCCCAGTGGCAGCCAGGAGGTGGCAGGGCAAAGGAGAAGCACCAGATCACAGGTGCCTCCCATCCGACTTCCCAAAAGAAGCAGGAGGGACAGGACCACCAGTGAGGCAGCAATGGCCCTTATTAAAGAGGCCCATGCCACCCTCAAGGAGCCCACATCCCCTGAAGAGGCCATTGCCGGCCTAGTGGAGGCAAAGTTCAAGGTGATGAGCATGGAGCAACGCCTCCTATGCGAGCCCCTGCTCATCACCTTGCTGAACAAGGAGGTGATGGAAAAAATTACCCCCAAAACCGCTATTTGTGAGGTGGCACAACTGTCCCAACCTCAACCTCCTCCTCCACCTCCACCTTCTGCCCCACCCCCTTCTCCTCAACCTCCTTCTCCACCTCCACCTTCTTCTTCTGGCCCACCCCCTTCTCCTCAACCTCCACCTTCTTCTTCTGCCCCACCCCCTTCTCCTCAACCTCCACCTTCTTCTTCTGGCCCACCCCCTTCTCCTCCACCTCCACCTTCTTCTTCCCTACCCCCTCCTCCTCCACCTCCACCTTCTTCTTCTGGCCCACCCCCTTCTCCTCCACCTTCTACTTCTGCCCCACCCCCTTCTCCTCCACCTCCTCCTGGCAGGAGTACCCCTCCAGTGGCCCAGCCTCCAGCCAAACGAAGAAGGAAGGCTGCAGGGAAGGCTTCAGGAAAGGTTGCAGGGAAGCTTGCCAGGAAGACGAGGAAGTAATGGCCTTGCTTCATTGTGGTCGGACAGAAGGCAGCCTGTTGTAGTACCACACACTTGGGACATATATCTCACCTGCTGCTGTTCCTGACCTCTGGGAGGCCAGCATCAGATTGTGCTCAGAAATGTTGGCCTTCTCTCAAGCTCCCAATTTTAGTGTCCACATAGGGTTGATGTGTGGTCTGGGGTCCCTGGGATGCACAAATGGCAGCAGGTTCTCCAGCGCTGCCTTCTCTTTATTTTATTTGAAACATGAATAAATGTTATTTTTGTTTAAGTTCATACTTGACTATGTGTATTTTTAATAAAATTACAATTTAGTTTTGGAGTAAGCAGAGACATTTGACAGCCAAAAAAAGGGACAGATACCAAACCCAAAAAATGAATAACAATCTTATTTAAAAAAAATAGGGTGTAAAATTTAACAAATATATATTAAAATATTCAATGGGAGATCACTATCAAAACATTGCCAAATTACAATTAACAGTTTGAAAAATGTAAAAATTTAAAATATTCAGAAGATCTTGCACGATATAATACACCTAAATCTTCTTAAGAGCAGCATGAAAAAGGATAAAAAAAGATAGTCATAACTCTGTGTGAATATCAGCAGCAAAAGAAGTTCATTCGTTTGGATTAATGTAACACTCTAAAGAAGATTTCAATGCACAACATTTAAACGATGCAATAATTTAGAGCGTGACGAATGTGCTATCTCCATTACGAAGGCTTGTTTTACCAGAAGATGCGCTCCCGTCTCATACTTGCTTCTGAGCAGGCGCGCTTTTTGAAGAGTCGTAAAAGCATACACACGAACCATTTTCTCGTCACAAAACAGGCCGACGAGAAACACGACGAGGAAATCTGGAATCCTGACGAGAAAATAGAGAGCAGGTTCTCTATTTTCTCGTCGAGATTCACGGCAATTTTCTCGTCGTAAAACCATACACACGAACGGTTTTCTCAAGGAAAAAGCTCTCGCGGCACTTTTCTTGCCGGTTTTGGACGAGAAAATCGGTCGTGTGTACGAGGCTTAAGGGTGTAAATTTTTGATTCAATTCCTCACTGCCTATCACAGTTTTGGAGGCCATGGAATGCCCAGATGGCACAAGACCCCCCCCAAATGACCCCATTTTGGAAAGTAGACACCCCAAGCTATTTGCTGAGAGGTATGGTGAGTATTTTGCAGATCTCACTTTTTGTCACAAAGTTTTGAAAATTGAAAAAAGAAAAAAAAAATTTATTCTTCATTATCAAAAACAAATGAGAGCTGTAAAATACTCACCATGCCTCTCAGCAAATAGCTTGGGGTGTCTACTTTCCAAAATGGGGTACCGTATTTATTGGCGTATAACACGCGCCAGCGTATAGCACGCACCCCAAGTTTAGGAGGGAATTTTAGGGAAAAAAACTTTTAGGAGGGAAGTTTAAGGAAAAAAAACTTACATTTAAATGCAGCCTTATCAGTGTCATTTGCAGCCTTGTCACAGTGCAGCCTTGCCCCAGTGTCCATTGCAGCCTTGTCAGTGTCAATTGCAGCCTTGTCAGCGTCCATTGCAGCCTTGTCAGCGTCCATTGCAGCCTTGTCAGCGTCCATTGCAGCCTTGTCAGCGTCCATTGCAGCCTTGTCAGTGTCCATTGCAGCCTTGTCAGCGTCCATTGCAGCCTTGCAAACCCAAAGTTTTAATTGCAGCCTTGCCCCCCCCCCCAGTGTCCATTGCAGCCTTGCCCCCCCCCCCCCCCCAGTGTCCATTGCGGCCTTGGCCGAATTTAAATTTGGCGCCGCCGAGCGGGGCGAACGCCGCAGAGAACGCAGGGACTGGGCGGAGCCGAGATACACATAGCCGAGTGTACTCGGCTCTACTCTGCTTTTCTCGGCTCCGCTCACAGTCACGCCAAGTCCCGCCCTATGATGGACATAACACAGGTCCAATGGCGGGACTGGGCGTGACTGTGAGCGGAGCCGAGAAAAGCCGAGTACACTCGGCTATGTGTATCTCGGCGACGATCGCTGCGCTCCACTCACAGTCAGCGGAGATTCGACGGGGATAGGTGAGTATCGGCGTATAACACGCACCCACGATTTCCCCCTGATTTTAAGGGGAAAAAACTGCGTGTTATACGCTGATGAATACGGTAATTTGGGGGGGTTTTGTGCTATTTTGGCATTTTATGGTGTCCGAAATTGCGCTCTTAGAAATCCTGAAGGCGGTGCTTGGTTTTCGGGGTCCCGTATGCGGCTAGGCTCCTAAAAAGTGCCACACATGTGGTATCACTGTACTCAGGAGAAGCAGCAAAATTTATTTTGGGGTGCAATTCCACATATAACCATGGCATGTGTGAGCAATATATCATTTAGTGACAACTTTTTGTATTTTTTTTTTTTTTGTCATTATTCAATCACTTGGGACAAAAAAATAAAATATTCAATGGGCTCAACATGCCTTTCAGCAATTTCCTTTGGGTGTCTACTTTCCAAAATGGTGTCATTTGGGGGGTTTTGTGCTATTTTGGCATTTTATGGCCTTTGAAACTGTGATAGGTAGTGAGGAGTGAAATCAAAAATTTGCGCCCTTAGAAATCCTGAAGGCGGCGCTTGGTTTTCGGGGTCCCGTACGCGGCTAGGCTCCTAAAAAGTCCCACACATGTGGTATCCCCATACTCAGGAGAAGCAGCAAAATTTATTTTGGGGTGCAATTCCACATATAACCATGGCATGTGTGAGCAATATATCATTTAGTGACAACTTTTTGTAATTTAAATTTTTTTTGTCATTATTCAATCACTTGGGACAAAAAAAAATATTCAATGGGCTCAACATGCCTCTCAGCAATTTCCTTGGGGTGTCTACTTTCCAAAATGGGGTCATTTGGGGGGGTTTGTACTGCCCTGCCATTTTAGCACCTCAAAAAATGTACCCTAGTTTGTAGACGCTATAATTTTTGCGCAAACCAATAAATATACGCTTATTGACATTTTTTTACTAAAGACATGTGGCTGAATACATTTTGGCCTAAATGTATGACTAAAATTGAGTTTATTCGATTTTTCTTATAACAAAAAGTAGAAAATATAATTTTTTTTCAAAATTTTCGGTCTTTTTCTGTTTATATCGCCAAAAAAAAAATTGCAGAGGCAATCAAATACCCTTAAAAGAAAGCTCTATTTGTGGGAAGAAAAGGACACAAATTTCGTTTGGGTACAACATTGTATGTCCGCACAATTTACAGTTAAAGCAGCGCAGTGCCAAATTGTAAAAACACCTCTGCGTAATGGTCCGGGGCTTAAGTGGTTAAGTGACTCCTCCTCCACCTTTGTCATCCGCCGATTTTTTGGGGGTCTGACGTGGAGGGGAGCCTCTTGGGACTGTGTGCTGCCACTAGGCCTGGGGACCTGTTGAGTGCCACTTGGGCCGGCCTCCTCCTGGCTGCCACTCACCCCTGCCTCCTCCTGCCTGACACATTCCAGAACCTCTTACCTCCTGGCTGATCTCATCCTGTGTAGAAAAAAGGGACATAGTTTAATTTTTTGTTGAATCAATCACACACCATTTTCATCTCATGAGAGTTGCAATTTCAATGTTAATAAATATAAAAGACTCTCATTGTGACCCCAGCTTTTTTATATACTGTACCAATCATTAATGGCCTTTTTTTTTTTTTTTTTTACATTTAAATTTTGTCATTTGTGAATAATAACATCTAGTTCTCAAAAATCAATTGAGGACAATGAATATCTTTGAAAATAATATACCTGGCTGAAGATGCGCAGATCCGACTCTTCAAGCTCAGGTGGCTCCTCCTCCCCCTCTGCAGGGGTGGAGGGAAGGGTGGAAGGAACGCTGGAGGGAAGGGTGGATGGAACGCTGGAGGGAAGGGTGGAAGGAAGGGTTGAGGGAAGGGTGGAAAGTGATTCCCTGGCCTCAATCTGGTCATCCAGAAATTGCAGATGCTTGTAGCACCACAGCTTGGGCTGAACTACTTTGTCTGCTGCTGCTCCTAAACTCATAGAAGCACAGACTTCTTTATAGCGTTTTTTGTACGCATTCCTCATGTTGTTTATTTTACTATTCGTCATAGTATAGTCTGCCTCTGGGATCCAGGTCTTCATATATTCCGCTAATTTACCAATTGTTGCCTTACGTACTTGGCTATTATGGTAGGAACTGTTTTTTAGCTCCCAGAGGTTGCGCATTTCCTTATACTTTTCTATAAATAATAGTGTAGCGGCACCCCCTTTACCCGCTTCTTCCTCTTTCTCTCTTTGCGGCTGGCTGACTCGTCTAGGGGTACCAGGGAGAAGAATGAGGGGGGAACGCACCACCAACTCGTGCCCTCTGATGTGTGTTATGCAGAGGTGTGAGCTAAACCTTTTACCTTCGGGTCTGTGTTCACGTTCGGAGCTTCAGCTTCTGTTGTGGAGGATGATTGCCACTGTTGCAGGCAGGGCACTTAGCTCCCAGTAACTTGAGTTCCACACCAAATAAAGTCCAACACTTATTTATTCTATTAGAGCAACAAATAGTCCCAGAAGAGTAGACTGGTTGAACTTGAAGAACAGACAGGTGTGGGAAGGAAAAGGTCCAGGCACAATCAAAGAATTAAAGTTCTCTCCTGTTCCGTATAGCGAAAACAGGCTTGGCGCACAGTCGCTGCCACCGACTGTGAATTTGGTTTCTGACACAAACCTTGGTGAAAGTAGAGGTCTCCGCCACAGACCTTGATGATAGGTCTCTGCCACCGACCTGGTTCAGTTGGATTCCTGCCACTGACCATAAGAACATAGAATACCTCCGTTAGGATAAATGGCCCCTGTCAGGGAAAGACATCCATCCGGACGGTCTCCAGAGGCCCACACCGTCACCATCATTATGCTGTACCAGCTCTTCGGGAGGGTCACATCTCTGGTCCCTTATGCCCTGGATTCGGGCACCCAATTCCGGGGGCACCCTAGGAATACCTCATCCCTCGCGGGACCCAGTGCGTGAAACTCCGGACGCGTCGCCGGCCCATGACGGTCTTTTTCTGAATTTCTCCGCCCCTTCTCGTTCGGCGCACAGTGGGAGACGACGACATGGCGGTGACACAGGTGCCTGCTTTATTAATAAGTACTGACGAGGAAAGGCTGGAGGCGGGAACGCCCCGATTCAGGAATAAAAGATTCAAGGCGACTAATATGTCATTTGCTGAGATGGTGGAGATGGTGGACATTCTGCGGAGGAAGGATTACGATGGGAAGCATGGGCCATAAGACACCTCTAATCTCAGGAAGTCTAAAATAATGGACAAAGTGGCGAGGAGTCTCTATAATAAATTTTGGGTCAGGAGATCCAAGGAGCAGCTCCGTAAAAGGTGGTCTGACCTGAAGCTGAGGGAGCCAGAGCAGTATAGGAAGCTTAAAAAAATCCTGGAAAAAAGTAAGCTTTTATTTTTACTGTCTTTTTTCAAATTGGAATTTGTATTCTTGCATGTTTTGCTCCATGTGCTTGGATTGACTGGTTTCATATTGTAGAATGGCAACTTTCATGTGAAGTTGAGTGGACTCATTTTTGGTAATGTTTCCTAGTATGTTTTGCACAGATACACGTAAACCACATGTGGTCATGCCTATTTGGCGTTAAACAACGTTTATATATACATTGTTTTCAAGATGATGTGTTGTAAGTAAGTAGAATGTTAAATGGTAAACTAGATTCTGTGTAAAGGAGAGGACACTCAAGCAGCTGGTTACACATCTTGACTCAGGGGCACTATAGTGTGGGCCACCTTAAAAACCTTTTTAGGGTGTCACACATAGGTGCTCCAGTGGATACCTTGGGGTGTCTCCTTTTTATTTTTGAGGACCAAGAATGAAAGTATTCTTGCTTTGTTGAATTTCCAAAAACTCATATGTTCATCTTGAAACTCTGGCAAAACCAACAATTTGACCCCACTTCCAGGCAAAGTTTGAAAATGATGCCCTCAAATTTCTGTGTGCTAAAGGATACCCTTTGATTGTTTCATTCTCATAGGGGAGAGGAGACTGGGAGGACACCAATGTGAGGAGCCTAGGAAGCACAGACCACATAAAGAAACCCAAGATCAGAAAGATCCCCAAGATCCAAAAGAACCCCAAGATCAGCATGTGGAGGAAGCAGAGGTGGAGGAAGGAGAGGTGGAGCTTATCACCACTACAGGTCAGTGTCTGTCACCACAGCTTCTGGTAAAAAGAGATGTAGGCCTGCCTATTTCTAATACGTTTTTATTTTTAGGGGATGAACATGGTGGTGTGTCAGAAACTCCTACTACTCCATTCTCAAGTGCTAGTGCCCAAATCGTCATTCAAGATATAATGGAATGTAGTAGCCAAATGGACATTATGAGGAAAAGGATGAATGTGATTGAGCAAAAATATAAAAACATCATTGATATTATGGGGCGAATAGTCTGAACCACCCCCCCCCCCTTTTTTTTCTTATGTAAGCAAAAATTGGCATTTGTTTTAACACAAGCCCAAATTTCAAGATGCACACAATGGGGCTGATTTACTAATAACAGTGCGTTGCGCTGGTTCTAACCTTAATTGGTGCGCCGGATAACTCCTTCACTTGGCGCAGGAACCAGCTGCGCACAGCGGCGCACTGTTATAGTAAATACAAATGTCAGCGGCGCTCTATTGAAAATGAATGGTTCCCTATGGGAGCCCATTGATTTGAATAGAGGTCGCCCTGGAAGTCGGATGAAGCGGATCCGACTCGCGGGGCGACTCGTGTGCCGGCTGACACAGGGACAGCACGACTTTGCGAGGCAACTTGGACACGACCTGAGCGTGAAGCAGCCGCTCAAGTCGTGTCCTAGAGGCGACCAGCTGGCCGAGAATATCTCCAGCGCGATGGCATCGCGCTGGTTCTCAGCAGCCTCGCTGTCCCGTGTTTGGTATGAATCATGAAGGGGAACTCCACGCCAAATTTTTATGAAAAAAACGGCATAGGTTCCCCTTCAGGAGCATACCAGGCCCTTAGGTCTGGTATGGATTTTAAGGGGAACCCCCTAAGCCAAAAAAAACGGTGTGGGGGTTCCCCTAAGATCCATACCAGGCCCTTAGGTCTAGATATTAGGGATAGATATTTTCTGATAGCTGCATTTGTGTTGTTATGCGCATGCCCAGGGACTTAGATTTTTTTTGGTGCTTTTTGTGTGCTCTTGTCATTTTTTACATTTTGACACTTTCTTTGTGAAATGGTAGGGGTACAATGTACCCCTTACCATTTCACACAGGGGGGGGCAGGATCTGGGGGTCCCCTTTGTTAAAGGGGTCTTCCAGATTCCGATAAGCCCCCCGCCCGCAGACCCCCACAACCACCGGGCAAGGGTTGTGGGGATGAGGCCCTTGTCCCCATCAACATGGGGACATCCTCCCCATGTTGAGGGCATGTGGCCTGGTACAGTTCAGGAGGGAGGGGGGGCGCTCTCTCGTCCCCCCTCTTTTCCTGCGGCCTGCCAGGTTGCGTGCTCGGATAAAGATCTGGTGTGGATTTTTGGGGGGACTCCACGCCATTTTTATTTTATTTGGGGTGGAGTTCCCCTTAAAATCCATGCCAGATCTGAAGGGCCTGGTATGGATATTTGGGGGAACCGCACACATTTTTTTTTAAATTTGCGGCGGAGTTCCCCTTAATATCTATACCAGACCTGAAGGGCCTGGTAATTGAATTTGGGGGACCCCCACGCTTTTTTTTTTTTTTAATCAAAGACTTTCAATGACTTTTCTCTATATTGCCGGGAGCCGACAATTCATTACAGCCGCGGGTGCTTTTAAATGCCTTTTTTTTCCCTTTAGAAATGTAATTTTGCAGGCGCACTGGGAAGTTCAGAGCTGTGCCTGTTCAACTTATGCAAATTGATTTACGTGACTTGACATTTACTAAGATTTTGCCGGCGCAGTGTCTTGGCGCAAGAAAACAAGGAAAATTGCCGCGCTGAGCTCAAAAAAACCTCCCGCAGCTCTAATCGTACTTGCCGGCGCAGCGGGCTGGTTTTGAGAAAGTTACTTTTTCACTCGATTTTGGGCATATTAGTTATTTGGGCAGGTGTCACTACACTTCCTCACATCACCCCACATCACCCCAATTATATTCTCACTTCCAGCTTCTTTATATTTAGATTTCAACATGCTGTGCGCCAGGTCCATAGTGGCGCACTGAGCGCCTCCTCCCGTCCGCCGACAACACTATAGTAAATGGCAAATAGGGCTGCGCTACCGGCGCTAATGTTTTTTAAATACCAAAACAGCCGATACTCATGGCGCAAACGTTTTGTAAATCAGCCCCAGTGTGTCAACATGTGCTATCTGCCGTTACAGGATATCTATGTCCCTGTTTTGGGGGTGCAACCTTTTCCTCGCTACTCAAGTAGGTGAGAGGAAGGGTTTGCACCCCCAAAACACGTCCATTGATCCCCCATAATGGCAGATAGCACATGTTGACTTTTGCCATGGGATCAGGATGAAAATACCCATTTTGCACCACAAAAAATGTGTGCATGTTCTAATTTTGGATGGTTCAGGGGTGACATCACCCCATCGCATGTTTATCTTTTTATGGTTGAACTTTGTAAGTTCCTTTTTTTTATATGTTTTGTTTTTTGACCCATGCATGTTTCTGCAAACGCAAAAAAAAAAATTCTCCAAAATTTGGAGGCCAAAATGTCAAGATTGTATTTTGAATAAAAAATTATCGCACATGTTGTGCACAGAGTAAAAAATATTTTGGACACTCAACAATGTGTGGTTTGTTCTTTCTATGCTCAATAGCAGTTATATAAAATGGGAAAGGTCAGGTTTTTAAGTGTGACAATTGTGGCTATTTACTAAAGACAAATACATTTGGCACTACTACAAAGTGTACTATGATAACCTGGGAGACAGATAATAATAAAAAATAAATAATGACAAAACAAGGTTTTCCCCAAAAATATTTTTTTTTTATTAAAAAAAAAAAAGTATCAAATATGGTCTGGCATTGCGATGGCCCCCCTACCTGTGAAGTACTCAACGTATTTATCATGTACTTCACGGGCGCTTTGGGGGGCCAAACCAGTACGGCCAGTGTCCAGGCCGGTAAGACTGTGCATGTCAGATACACCGGCCCCTGGCCCAACAGTAGATAGATGTGAAGGAGAGTGTTGTCTCATAAAATTATGCAATATGCAGCAAGTTAAATCAGGTAGTTCAATTTGTATTTCGCCATGTGTATGGCTGTCAGAAACAGGCGGAACCGGCTGGCCATTATGCCAAAGGCATTCTCCACAACCCTCCAGGCTCTGGCCAGCCGGTAATTAAAAACCCTCCTCTCCGGGGAGAGGGTCCTCTGGGGGAACGGCCGCATCAGGTGTGGTCCTAGTCCGAAAGCTTCATCCGTTATAAACACGAAAGGAAGTCCATCCACCTTGTCTGCATCTGGAGGCAGTGCCAGGCCCTCAGACTGCAGACCGTGAGCGAACTCCGTCTGCGCGAACACTCCGCCATCGGACATCCAGCCGTTCTTCCCCACGTCCACATACAGGAACTCATAGCGTGCCGACACCACCGCCATTAACGCTATACTATTAAAGCCTTTATAGTTATAATGGTACGACCCCGAACGGGGTGGCGGCACTATGTGGACGTGCTTCCCATCAATTGCCCCTCCGCAGTTGGGGAAGTCCCACCGCTGGGCAAATTGGGAGGCCAGAGTCTGCCATTCCTGTGGCGATGAAGGGAACGGTGGAGTCAAACAAAAAGAAGAAATTAGTACTTTTGCACATTACATTGCAAGCAGATTACACAAATACATTCTTGGCCAACGTCAGTTTAACATTTATTAGAAGGAGTATTTAATCACAAAAATAGAAGGCCCACTTATCAGATGACTCACCCCCGCTGATGGGCCATTGGAACAAATTATAAGGGGGGGATGGTGTTTAAGCAGATTTTGTGGCCCGCAACAAAAGGCTCTACCACTCTGCTGACCTTGAATGTGCAATAAATCTTTAGGACACATTTTAGGGGGGGGAGGGGTTCAAAACTACAATGGCGCTGACAAAAACATCATTAAAGAACAGACTAGGCTAGGTGTATATGGGCCCAGGATAGCATGCAGGAAAGGTTAGTGAAGGGAAATAGGCATGTAGGCAAAAAAAAAAGGTAAAAGTAAAAACATGCATGGGGAGAAAGGGGACATTCCCAGAATATTACAATCATGGCAATTTAGGAAGGATGAAAGAAATACAATACTTTTGCAAACAATCAAAACATAGAATGTGATGTTAAAGGATAAAAATTACCTTAATATAGTCCTTCTGCATGACTTGTATCTCAACGTGGCAATAAGCCTCTGCTCAGCAGTGATTGCCTGGCGCATCACAGTGTCCTTCCTCGTGATATAAGGGGACAGCAAATGCAACAGACAGTGAAAAACGGGGTCCGTCATCCGGAGATAATTCCTGAAATCATCAGGATTATTCTCCTGGATTTCCCGCAGCAGAGGCATATGAGAGAATTGGTCCCGCTGGAGAAACCAATTCTTGGTCCATGAACTCCTACTCACCCTGTTCATGGACTGAACTCGGGTTACAGTGTTAACCGCAACACCAAGTCCATAGCCAGCACGAGTTCTACGACGAGAACGTACTTCAAACATGGCTTTAAACCGGTCGGTTGGTCAGAACGAACTCAAACAGAACGCACTGAGGAACAGCAAGGCCTGAGAAGAACGACCTGAAAAATAGTAACGAACAGCCAAGAAGGCACTGCAAAACAGTAACCGACCTGACTGCACGCAATGAATGACAAATACGAACCCACAAGCACAAACTGAACACCAGAAAACGATCTGAAAAGCACGGAGACTGAAAAGCGCGAATCGGCTCTCACCAAACTTTTACTAACACGCGGTAACACGAAATCAGCAAAAGCAGCCCAAAGGGTGGCGCCATTAAATTTGAACTTCCTCTTTATAGTGCCGTTGTACGTGTTGTACGTCACGTCATTTTGGTGCGGTCGGTTTTTTGACTGATGGTGTGTGGGCAAGACTGATGGAAAACAGTTTCATCGGATTTCCGATGGAAAAATCCATCGGATTATAATTCATAGGATATCCGATCGTGTGTACAGGGCTTTAGTCCCTATACTGTGACAGGCAGGCAGGTGATTGTGTTAGCTGCAGACAGTCAGTGTTTCACTTAGTGTACTACTGTTTGCTTTGCATAGAGTTCACCTAAAGCTCACTAGAATAAAGTTAGTCTCTATACTGTGACAGGCAGGCAGGTGATTGTGCTAGCTGCAGACAGTCAGTGTTTCACTTAGTGTACTGTGTGCTTTGCATAGCGTTCACCTAAAGCTTACCTGAATACAGTTAGTGACTATTATAGTGGTGTTCTCATAATAAAACCACAAGCAGAGAGCTGCAAGTATTTTCAGTGTACTGTGTCCTCTGCACAGTTTTCACCTAAAACTAACTGAAGACTAGGGATGAGCCGAACACCCCCCTGTTCGGTTCGCACCAGGACCTGCGAACGGACCGAAAGTTCGCCCGAACTTTAGAACCCTATTAAATACAATGGACGCGAACGTTCGAAATCACAAGTGCTAATTATAACGGCTAATATGCAAGTTATTGTCCTAAAAAGGGTTTGGAGACCCGGGTCCTGCCCCAGGGGACATGTATCAATGCAAAAAGAAGTTTTAAAAACTGCCGTTTTTTTGGGAGCAGTGATTTTAATGATGCATAAAGTGAAAAAAAAAAAGAAATATTCCTTTAAATATCGTACCTGGGGGTGTCTAAAGTATGCCTGTGAAGTGGCACGTGTTTCCCGTGTATAGAACTGTCCCTGCACAAAATGACATTTCTAAAGGAAAAAAAGTCATTTAAAACTGCTTGTGGCTTTAATGTAATGTTTGGTCCCGGCAATATGAATGAAAACCATTGAGAAAAATGGCATGGGTAGCCCCCACCCAAGCCCACTAACAGTCCCTTTGGATCTTGTATGGATATTAAGGGGAACCCCGCACCCAAAATAAAAAAAGGCCCTATATACTCTGAACAGCAGTATACAGGCGGTGCAAACAAGACAGGGACTGTAGGTTTGTTCTTAAGTACAATCTGTTTGTAATTTGGAACAGGTACATTTTTAAGTGTAGCTCCAGACAAAAAATCTATTTTTAAGCTCTTTGGAGAACATTGGGGAGGGTTATCACCCCTGTAACATTTGTTTTGCTGTCTGTGCCCCTGTTCAGAACATTTCACCTCACTTTCCATCCCAATGACAAATGTTTTTGGAAAATTTTGAGTTTTTATTGAAACAAGGATTGGTGATAAAGCATCAGTAGAGAGGAGACACCTTTTTCCCATATTAACTCTTACAGGAGAGAATTTCCCTTCCTAGGGGTAGATTTCCTCTCACTTCCGTTTGCAAGTAGGAGTCGTTTGTAAGTTGGAAGTTTGAAAGTAGGGGCCTGCCGTATATTCTCTGCAGAAATTTGCCCCTTAGGTGTTGGTGTTGCCACAACACTGTAAGCCCTCACAGTTACTCTTGGTGGGCGCTGGAACGCCCTGCTGTGAACTATTATATCAGGAATTGTAATTACATGCCATTGTTAAACAGTGGCAGGAAAAATTGGGCCTTTGGTGGTGTTGTTGGTGCCACAACACTGTAAGCCCTCACAATTACTCTTAGTGGGCGCATGAATGGGCCCTGCTGTGAATTGTAATTGCATGTCCCTGTTGAACAAGGCCTGAAAAATTGGGCCTTTGGTGGTGGCGGTGGTGCTGGTGCCACAACACTGTAAGTCCTCACAGTTACTCTTGGTGGGCGCAGGAATGGGCCCAGCTGTGAAATATTAGATCACATTATTGGTTCACATAACTAGTTTATGCATATATACCCTGTTGTGCTGGTTGAATCCATCCTGGACCTTCATTTTGCTTACCAGCAAAATATCACATTTTACCACTGTGGCTGAACTTTATGGTAAACGTCCCTTCATACAACAACTCTAAAGCCCTGTACACACGATCGGTTTTACCAATGAAAACAGTCTTTACTGCTCTAAAAGTAAAGAACCCCTTACGCAGTTAACATTTAAACCACTTCTTGTCCAACTTCATTGAGTGGCCACTTGTCTTCTGAGACCTGAGACTGAATAATTTCCTTCCTATGCTAGAATCACCATTAATATATTTGCATATCGCTATCATATTCCCTCTTAAGCATCTCTTATTCATGGAAAATAGGTTTACATTTGTAGTAATTCATCATAACTGAGATCCTTCAGCCCCTGTATTAGTTTTGCTACCCTTCTCTGGACTCTCTCAAGTCCACATCCTTCGTGAAGACTGGTGACCAGAACTGGATGGCATACTTAAGATGCAAGCTGAACCAAGTTTTGTAAATTGGAAGAATTTTAGTATTATCTCTTGAGTAAATACCCTTTTTAATACATGCTAATATTCAGCTGGCCCTGTTTTGCTGTGGCTTGGCATTGCATGCCATTGCTGAGTCTGTCATCAACTAGGACCCCAGATCTTTTTCCATTCTCGATTCCCTCAGAGGTTCCCCCCCCCCCCCAAGCGTGTGGCTAGCATTTATATTTTAAGCTCCCAAGTGCATTACTTTACATTTTCCTACATTGAACCTCATTTGCCATGTGTTTGCCCACCACTCTACTTTATCAAGGTCTTCCCGTAAAGTTGAATATCCTGTTGTGAAGTTATTGCCCTGCTTAGCATTATATAAACAGAATTGGTCACAGGAAAGAGACCTGGGGTACCCCACTTATAACTTCAGACTATTCAGAAGATACGCTATGTATCACTACCCTCTGGACGCGCGCAATTCTCTAGCCAGGAACATACACAACCGTCAATGCCAGCAGATCTCAAATTATGGATTAAGCATTTATTGGGTATTGTGTCAAATGCTTTGGCGAAATCTAGATATATTACATCCACCGGCCTTCCTTTATTCAGATTACAACAAATTCTTGGATATGGTTCCTTATCATCCCTGCCAATAGTTTACAAACTATTGATGTGAAAAGAAGACAGCGCTATACCCAGGTGTGTGTAAAACATACAAATTAATAAGCCTAAAAGTAAATAAAATAATTTAAATATTGTCTTTATATGGTCCTATCTAACATTAGTGATCCTGCAGTGCTAATTTTATCCGAAAATGTGTATCCAAACAAAAAAACTTTGTGTTATATAAGCCAAAACAACATAACAAAAATTCAAGTGAATCAAACCCTCATATGTATCTGCTGTAAGGGAATGTATGTGTGTCAGACCCAAACAAAACATTCATAAATATATCCCAAAGAGCAACGATGTAGCACCCAAAAGTGTCAAACATATGTTGAAATAAGTCCAAAAAATCGTATTTAATCCCGTATGTGCAAAAATGTAACAAGAAATGTGACAATTCTTTCTTCATAGCGATAACATCATTCCATGTAACTTATCCTCTATTGCTTAAGATCGAGATCACTCACCGGTATTTATGGCTGGTGATGAGGAACCAGCAAACAGGTATTTTTCCCTCTATGGGGCGCAATTGTCTGTAGATCCGTGATAGATGATCTCAGCTCACATCTCTTATTCCTGAACGATCTTGGTATTTTGTGGCTGGTGATGGGTTTCAGCTCTCCTCCGTTTTTACCGCCCAGTCTCTCCAGAGAGGTGAAAGTCAAATATAGGAAAAAAGTGCAGCATAGTATAAAATCCTTTAAAAAAGTTTTCCTCTTTATTAAAAACACATTGCACTCACATTTAGAGGTGAAACCGGCATAGATATAAATACAGGTCCACTCCAGATCTGTCATGGAATGATGTTATCACTATAAAGAAAAAAAATTCACATTTTGTGTTACATTTTTGCACATATGGGATTGAATACGATTTTTTGGACTTTTTTCAACATATGTTTGACACTTTTTAACACTTTTTGGTGCTACATCATTGATCTTTGGGATATATATTTATGAACTTTTTGGGTCTGACACACATATTTTCCCTTACAGCAGATAGATATGAGGGTTTGATTCACTTGAATTTTTGTTAAGTTGTTTTGGCTTATATAACATGACATTTTTTTGTTTGGATACACATTTTCGGATAATATTAGCACTACAGGATCACTAATATTAGATAGGGCTATATAAAGACAATATTTGATTGATGTTATTTACTTTTAGGCTTATTAATTTGTATGTTTTAAGCCCTGTACACACGGTCGGACTTCCATCGGACTTTTCCGTGGTTTTTTGTCCGAACGGAGTTGGTCGGGAACACCCATAGCATACACACCACAGGACTTTTCTGCAAACTTTCTTAAAACTTCTTACAACATCACTTGTTTTTTCTGCTCTTTTCTGATCTTTACTTTGGTCAACTTCTGCTATTGTTGGTTGCTTTTAACATTGGTTGTTTTGTCCATCGGACAAAAGTCCTATGGTTTTCTGTACACACGGCAGGACTTTGCTCCATAGGACTTTTGTTGGGCAAAAGTTTGTCCGTTCGCAGACCCAACTTTTGTCCGATGAAAACAAAACCAAACGCAAAAAAGTTTGTCCGATGGAGCGTACACACGGTCGGATTGTTGGTCCAACTTGCTTAAAACTAAGTTTGTTGGGCAAAAGTCCGACCGTGTGTACGGGCCTTTACACACACCTGGGTACAGCGCTGTCTTATTTTCACATTTATTCAATTGAGATCTCTCAATCTGATAGCAGCAGAACAGGTTTATTAATTGATACTCTAGACTTTATTTACAAACTATTGATGTTAGGCTGACTGGCCTGTAGTTTTCAGGTATGTATCTCGCCCCATTCTTGAACATTGGTAACACGTTAGCTTTTTGTCAATCTGCTGTTGCCATTCTGGTCAGCAGTTTTAATTTCATCAACGAAAATATTTTCCTCATATTTTTCATCAGCGGCATGTTTCCAGTGATAGAAGAATGTGTACCGCTCTCCAAACCTCTAATCCCGTTTGATTGCTCCCGCACTACTTGTCCAACAGGTGCTGGCTCTGCACAGATCCATTGAAAAAGGAAAACATCCTGGACTGCCGCACTCCGTTAAAGGTGTCTTTATTTATGAATCAAAGGGTAAAATCCAAAATACAGTATAAAATCCAAAATACAGTCAATAACAAAAAGTGGACATGCAGGGACAAGTGGCTAACGCATTTCACATTGTTAGATGCTTACTCCTAGCTTGACGCCTTTAACGGAGTGCGGCAGTCCAGGATGTTTTCCTTTTTCAATGTTTCCAGTGATGAAAACAAACAAAAATTACCCCCAATTTTTGTCAACGAATGAAAACAGAACAAAAATTTAAGGGAGGGACGTTTACCAACGTGAAAGCTTGGTTTCCTCGAAGCTCTGCTTGTAAGGCCCATGAGCGTTTCCCCTCCTAGCAAGCAAGGTAGCATCTGAAGCATGCTTAGCACTGTGCAGCATTACAGGTCTGCTCAGATGACCGTCCAGAGCACTGTGTGCATTACAAGCCTCCTAAGACCACCATCTAGATTCTAGAACAATGCGCAGCATTTACCGGTCTCCTGACTGTCCAGAGCACTGTGTGCATTTACAAGCCTCCTCTTTTTTTGCTCCACGGGTATATAATGAGTTTGAAAATTCTGGAGACATTTTAAAATAATGCATTACAATTTAACTAAACCCATTAGATTTTAGTCGACTAAAACTATTTTAGTTGACTAAAATGTACTGGAGATTTTAGGTGACTAAAATGTACTGCAGATTGTTATCGACTAAAATACGACTAAAACTAAAACAATTCAGATTACTAAAATGGCATTTTATTCAAAAGACTGTGACTAAAACTAAATCCAAATCTGATGTCAAAGTTAACACTGCTGGTCAGTAAGCTTTCCATAAAGAATAACAAACTTTGTGTCCATGTTCTAAATGAGTCTATAATTATCAATCAGCTGCTGCACCTGCAGGGTTCTAATGAGGAAAGCTGCTGGGTCTGCATCCATTTAGACATGGTTTCCCTTTGAAAGTATCACAATAAAAAAATTATTTTAGTTGCAGGGGATGCTCAAAATCTGATTTGCATCTTAGTTCAGACTTTTGGGAAAATCAGTGAGCAATCACACAAGCAGGAAATTGCATTTATGGGGGTCGTTCTGTATACCATCTGTGTACAGAACCGTTCAGGTAGCCATATTGCATTGCATTTTACAGAAATTTACAGTGTGCAAAATGAAAAGGAAGAGTAATTTTTAATGACATTCAATAACAATATGACTTGTGTCACAATTTTATGTGCTATGTTTTTTTTTTTATTTGCTATTTTTTTCCCATGGAAGTGGAGTTACCCTTTAAAGATTAATAATAACTGTGACCTGGCTAAGTTTTTGAGGACTCTCAAAGAATGTTCTGATGTTCACAATTGTACAGATCATAACAAATGAACAAGATGTCATTTGGATCAAATCATTGTCTGAAAAGCTACTAAGACGGTAAGTTAATCTCACCACCACTTGATCAGTTAGAGATCACACTTTCAGTGTTTAGACTGTGGCAACAGAACAGTCAAAAAAACATTTTGCTCCAGTAAAAACCATTTAGCTCCAGTCAAAAAATTGTTTGGCTCCAGTCAGAAAAATTATTTAGTGCCAGACAAAAAATATTTTATAGCTCAAGAATACACTGTACAGCAGCTTCGGACAGTGCAGCCATTGTCATACAAGCATGTACATGCCTGCAGGCTAATTACAGCACAACATCTTAGGCTGGCCATACAATTTTTATTTACAATTTTCCTTTAGATTTACCAAAAAACATAAAATATGAGGTCAAATCTAAACAAACAGTAGTTGAAAGTAAATCTAAAGAAAATTGTACATAAATTCTATTAGAAAATTGTATAATGTATGGCCAGCTTTACAACTTATGATACCAATACTACAGTGACAGCCTAATGGAACTGTTAGACAGGTCAATTTGTGCATTATACATTTATATCCACTTGCCTACTGGGCACTTTCACCCCCTTCCTGCCCAGGCCAATTTTCACCTTTAAGTGCTGTCACACTTTGGATAACAATTGCGCAGTCATGCAACACTGTACCCAAATGACATTTTCCTGACATGCTCCATGGCAGCATACGTGTGGGTTGGCCCCGCCTCCATAACTACCCAATAGGACCCCCTCCCTATAAATTTTGGCTCTGGGCTCTCAGCCGTGTTCCTTTTTTGTCCTCCTCCGAAGGACTATATGTTTAGTTCTCCTACCTGAAGACGATTGTTCCTACGATCAAGATCGGCCGACGATATGGTGTCTCATCCCTCCGATAAGCCTTGACTGTGAAGCAGGGTATGGAGTGTATGGCAGAGTAGCGCTGAAGAGCTGGATGATATCTTCCAAGAGATGAGCGCGCACAGGCCTGATTACCTAGCAGTGTGCAGGTGGCCATTATCTGCTGCAAGCCCGGTGTGTGTATGGATGCGGTGTCCCTGGCCGAATCGATCGTAGATGGTGGTGGTAAGCCTGTATCGCCTTCATGGCAGCAGTGTTTATGTGTGTCGTTTTGTCTATGCATATGCCTTTGTTATTTCTCCCAGTGTCATTTCATGCCTGATAGCGGCTGGTTCCCTGTGCGTTCCAGCCGCTGCTCCCTCTTCCTGGTTCATCAGCGGTCTGCGCATGCGCGACCCGGAGCGAAAACGAGGCCTGGTTCGCGCATGCGCGCAAGAATCGCGGGCCTGGCGCAGCCGTGACATCACGCAGCGCCAAATTTAAAGCCTGGTGAAGCCTGCAGAACGCTGGGAATGATCGTGGGCATAGTGGCGACTTCCCTGAGCACCTGCAGAAGCCTTCCTGGGTAAGTGCTCATTCAGAAGGGTCTGAATTTTTCACTTGTTCCTTTTTGCTGAAATCTGATTGTTTGCTGTTGCCACCTGCAGTGTTTCCCTGAAGTATCATGGACTCTTCACTGCCTCCCGGTGGCCAACCCTCTTGCAGCAGGTAAGATTGGAAAATTTTTCCTTTTATTCTGCCTGCTGAGGGGGGTGGAAGAGAGTGGAGTGTAGGGCATTATTGTGACTTTGTGTTTTTTCTCTCTCTCTCTCTATGCTTGTCTTTCCCTGTTTCAGCCCTTCTAGGTCTGAACAACAGAGTAGTTCCTGCAGACGCAGCGGGTCCTCTAAATCACACCACCGGCACTCCCCTTCTGGCTCTAGACACCATGATTCTTCCAGATCCGGACATCCCAGTAGAGACACTCCTCACCCCCCCTCATCTCACAGCAAGAGGTCAGAGAGACCATGTTGGGGGTGCAGGGCTCCGGTTCCTGCCAGCAAGTCCCCTTGTGACCATTGTTTTACAAAAGCAGCCAATGAGAGAGAAGGTGCAGATAAACACCTGGAAGCATTGGTTAAGCGGGTCGTAAACGAGTCGCTACAAGAGAAAGATGCTAGAATGCAGCATGATTCTCCTCCAAACCCACTGATTCCCTCGTTAGAACAGGGACAGGTGCATGAGACTCTGGAAATCTCTCAACCCAGCCATCCCTCAACTCCTCCCTCAGAAAGTGGTTCGGAAGTGGATGATCCTGGGATGGGATTTGATTATGCCTTAGTTCCTGCTTTAGTGAAAGCAGTTAGAGAAGTTCTGAATTGGGAAGATCCAGTTATATCTCCCCCCAAACAAAGGAAACTTTTTAAACAGCTCAGTGAGGAGCGACATTATTTCCCGTTTGTCACAGAAGTGGGTGCCATTATCCCAGAAGAATGGGGTAAAATGGACAAGAAAAGTTCTATGCAGTCAAAAATTGCAAAATTATATCCTTTTAAGGAAGAAGAGGTAAAACACCTTGATTCAGCTCCCATGGTTGATGCAGCTTTAATGCGTTTGTTTAGATATGTAACCCTTCCTCTGGAAGATACAGTCTCATTCAAAGATCCTCTAGAGAGACGGATTGACTCAGACCTGAAGCGAATCTATCTGACAGCAGGTTCAGTCTGTAAACCAATTTTGGCTTTAGCAGCTATCTCAAAAGCTCTAGAAGCATGGTCAGACAATGTGGATGATTCCCTCAGAAGCATCTCTGAAGAAATGGCGAAAAGCTCTCCTATTCAGGAAATCAGGCTAGCATCTGCCTTTTTGGGGGAGGCCTCTATTGATGTTATTCGCCTAGTGGCACGAGTAATGTTGTCAGCGGTTACCGCACGCCGTGCTTTATGGCTCCGTCCCTGGTCGGCGGATCCAGCTTCAAAGCAAGCTTGGTGCCGCATTCCTTTTGAGGGCTCCTCGCTCTTTGGCAATAAACTTGATAATGCCATTTCCCGGGCCACGGGTGGTAAGTCGGGGTTCCTCCCTCAAGACAGGCGTTTGCAAAACCAGAAACGCACCTTTTCGAGGGCACAGAATACAGATCGTGCAAGAGAAGCACGCAGCTACAGACCCGGGCCGTGAATTTTCGAGGCCCTGGAAATCCAGACAGTCCTCTTTCAGGAAACCAACTAAAAGTACTCCGTCCGGTAGTCGGGAGTCTACGAAGTCTTTTTGAAATTGGGCCCGTTCAAATATGTCAGGTGGGGGCACGTCTCCTCCACTTTAAGCATGTTTGGGCGGCCTCAATTCAAGATTTTTGGACCATCAAGACGGTCTCTTCAGGCCACACGTGGGTCTTCAACAGCACCCCCAGGCTCAGATACATACCCACAAGTCTTCCAAGTGCAGAAGAAAAGAAACAAGTCTTACTAAATTACGTAAGCTCTTTATTAACTCAAGGCGCAGCCATTACTGTTCCAGAGGGCGAACGAGGAGAAGGCATGTACTCCCCGTTGTTCATGGTACAGAAAAAGAACGGTACCTGGAGACCAGTAATAGACCTAACGCATCTCAACCGATTTATTCGGAAGGAAAGATTCAAAATGGAGTCACTATTGACAATCCAGCAGTCAGTCCATCCAGGAGATTGGTTAGTGTCAATAGATCTGAAGGACGCATATTTTCACGTCCCAGTAGCTGCAGACTATCAAAAGTACCTCCGCTTTGCTGTAGGCGATCAACACTTACAGTTCACCTGCCTACCTTTTGGTCTCACGACATCACCTCGGGTGTTCTCCAAGGTTCTGTTAGCCATTGTGGCTCTGCTCCGAGTGAAAGGAGTTCGTCTTCATCACTACCTAGACGACCTCTTACTTCTAGCTCAAGACAGATGTCAACTCTTGGAACACAAGAATCTAGTAATAGCCACTCTCCAAGAATTCGGGTGGCTCCTGAATTTGGAGAAGAGTCATCTCATTCCAACACAGTCCCTTGTGTTTCTAGGTGCCCTCTTTAACACAATAGACGGCACCATTTCATTGCCCGAGGAAAAGATTGCAACAATCCGGGACAGGATCCGCGCAACACTTGCTTCCTCTCACCTGTCTGCTCTGCAATGCCTGAAGGTAATTGGCACCATGACAGCCACCATCCCTATGGTAAGGTGGGCTCAGTGGCATACTCGCCCATTCCAGAAGGGGTTCCTCCAGCAATGGGACTCCCCCAGCAAGAGTCAACGCATCAGACTCACTTCATCCATGAGAGAATCTCTTCTTTGGTGGCTTCAGGGGAAGAATCTCCGCAACTGTCACACAATCTGTCCCATCACTTGGATTACTGTAACTTCGGATGCCAGCAATCAGGGGTGGGGCGCTCATTGCCTGACGGAAATAGCCCAGGGCAGGTGGAACACACCGTCCCAAAGAATTGTGTCCAACATACTGGAGTTGCGGGCTGCCTTCCAGGCGCTCATGTCCTTCCATCATCTGTTGACAGACACTTCTGTGATGCTCAGGATTAGGGATGAGCTTCGTGTTCGAGTCGAACATACGTTCAACTCTAACATCGGCTGTTCGATCGTTCGACGAAGATCGAACGATTTGGGCCGTTCGCGCCAAATTCGAGTGACGCGAACGGCCCACAATGCACTACGCCATCGCAGTGTCATCCAGGCGCTGTGATTGGCCAAGCATGCACTGTGACCCCGCATGCTTGGCCAATCACAGCGCCGGCAGCGAGGAGAGCAATGATTGGCCACAGGCAGGATGCCTGTGGCCAATTATTGCTGAGGGGGTTTAGTACACGCCCCACACTATAAAAGGCCGCCAGCGCGGCGGCCTTGTGTAGTGTGTTCCGGAGCAGGGAAAGAGAAGCATAGGCAGGGACAGTGTCATTTTTTTTCCTTTACTAATCCTGGATTCCTTGTGTTTAGGGACAAATAAGGATAGGTAGGGAGAGTGTCAGTGACAGTGTGTTATTCTGTGCTAAACCTTGTTTGTAGGGACAGAGAGGTACAGTGAGGGAAAGTGTCAGTGTGCTATTCTGTGCTAATCCTTGTTTGTAGGGACAGAGAGGTACAGTGAGGGAAAGTGTCAGTGTGCTATTCTGTGCTAATCCTTGTTTGTAGGGACAGAGAGGTACAGTGGGGGAAAGTGTCAGTGTGCTATTCTGTGCTAATCCTTGTTTGTAGGGACAGAGAGGTACAGTGAGGGAAAGTGTCAGTGTGCTATTCTGTGCTAAATCTTGTTTGTAGGGAGGGACAGAGTAGGACAGTGAGGGAAAGTGTCAGTGTGCTATTCTGTTCTAAACCAATTTTGCTGTTCCATATTTTCAATCCTTGAGTTTAGGGACAGAGAAGGACACTCGTGGAAATTAGCAGTGTGCTATTCTGTGCTAAATCTTGTTTGTAGGGAGGGACAGAGTAGGACAGTGAGGGAAAGTGTCAGTGTGCTATTCTGTTCTAAACCAATTTTGCTGAACCATATTTTCAATCCTTGAGTTTAGGGACAGAGAGGTACAGTGAGTGAAACTGACAGTGTGCTATTCTGTTCTAAACCAATTTTGCTGTTCCATATTTTCAATCCTTGAGTTTAGGGACAGAGAAGGACACTCGTGGAAATTAGCAGTGTGCTATTCTGTGCTAAATCTTGTTTGTAGGGAGGGACAGAGTAGGACAGTGAGGGAAAGTGTCAGTGTGCTATTCTGTTCTAAACCAATTTTGCTGAACCATATTTTCAATCCTTGAGTTTAGGGACAGAGAGGTACAGTGAGTGAAACTGACAGTGTGCTATTCTGTTCTAAACCAATTTTGCTGTTCCATATTTTCAATCCTTGAGTTTAGGGACAGAGAAGGACACTCGTGGAAATTAGCAGTGTGCTATTCTGTGCTAAATCTTGTTTGTAGGGAGGGACAGAGTAGGACAGTGAGGGAAAGTGTCAGTGTGCTATTATGTTCTAAACCAATTTTGCTGAACCATATTTTCAATCCTTGAGTTTAGGGACAGAGAGGTACAGTGAGTGAAACTGACAGTGTGCTATTCTGTTCTAAACCAATTTTGCTGTTCCATATTTTCAATCCTTGAGTTTAGGGACAGAGAAGGACACTCGTGGAAATTATCAGTGTGCTATTCTGTGCTAAATCTTGTTTGTAGGGAGGGACAGAGTAGGACAGTGAGGGAAAGTGTCAGTGTGCTATTCTGTTCTAAACCAATTTTGCTGAACCATATTTTCAATCCTTGAGTTTAGGGACAGAGAGGTTGTAAGGGTATGTATTTACTGAGGCCGAGATGCCGAGAGTGGTTCACCTTTGCGACTTGACGCATTCCACCCCCTGTAGTTGAGACAGGGAGTGGATGGCGAGAAGCGGCACCGGCTACCGGCAGGTGGTGGGTACTTGTAGACGGTCCGGTAGTGCTGAGTAGACTGAAGAAACAGGCTTCAAGCAGGAACTAGCCGGATTGGTAAAGTTCAAACAGCAGGAGATAATGGAAGCCGGTGCAGGTTGAGTCCGGGTTGCAATTGCAAGGTAACAGTCCCGGCTGGGGGTCTAGCACAGTAAAAGGCAACAAGTCCAGAGAATACCGGGAACCAGGCAGGAGTTCAAAGGAAACGCGGAAGTCCAAAAGGTACAAGCAGGAGGTCAAGGATTGTAGACAGGCAGCAGATCCGAGTCACAGGCCGAAGGTCAAACACAGGAGAAGGCAGAAGTCCGTATAGCAAGCCGAGGGTCAGGTCCAGGAGAGAGATCAGAGGAGTCAAGCCAGTCCGGGTCACAAGGAGATTTTCAAGATAGTTTTCCAGAGTCTTGGGTATACAGGAAAGCTGACAAACCAGCAACTTGTCAGTGCAACTGGGTCTCTTTAAATAGGCCCGCCTGGATTCCTATTGGTGCGCCGCCGCGTCGGCGCGCGCGCCCGAGGACGTAGAAGCGCCGTCCCGCGCACGCGCCGAAGCATCATTCCGCCGCGCGTGCGCATTGGGCGCTGATTGGCGCCGTTGGACGGATTTCCCTGACAGTGCCCCCCTCCTAGGGGCGGACTCCGGACGCCCAGATTAGACATCAACTCGGGATGTTCCTGGTGAAAGACTCTAATTAGGCGGGGAGCATGTAGGTTCCTAGATGGTTCCCAAGAGTTGTCCTCTGGGGGATACCCCTTCCATTTGATTAAATACTGCAACTGCCTGCCTCTTTTCCTGCAGCCCAAGATAGATTCCACCACATACTCGTCTTCACCATCAACCTCCACAGGTGGAGGAGGTGGCTCATCCCTTCCCGGGAAGGAGCTGGAGACTACTGGTTTCAACAGAGACGTGTGGAAGACCGGGTGTATCCTGTAGGAGTCGGGCAGTGCCAATTCAAAGGCCACAGGGTTGATTACTCGCTTGATTTTAAAAGGGCCTATAAATCTTGGTCCCAATTTCCGTGAAGGGATCGGCAATTTGAGGTTGGTGGCGGAGAGCCATACTTCCTCCCCAACTTTGAAGACTGGATTTTCCTTCCTACCCTTGTCATAGTGTCTCTTGTAAGACTCCTGGGCGTTTTGCATCATTTCCTGGAGTCTCAGAAAATTAGATTGAACAAAGGCTATCCGATCTTGAACAGCAGGAACAGAGCTCTCCGGAATGTCATCAGGGAGGAAGGAAGGATGGAAGCCAAAGTTGGCCCAAAAAGGAGTTTGACTGGTGGCTGAATGCACCGAGTTGTTATATGCAAATTCAGCGTAGGATAATAGGGAAGACCAATCGTCTTGTGAGGCTGAGCAAAAACAACGGAGATATTGTTCTAGGGTTTGATTGGTTCTCTCTGTCTGTCCGTTGCTCTGGGGGTGATATGCCGATGATAGGCAAATCTTGACTTCTAAAGATTTGCAAAGTTCCTTCCAGAATTTCGACGTGGATTGAACGCCTCTGTCAGAGGTGATGCTCTTAGGCACCCCATGGAGCCTGATTATCTCCTGAAAGAAGGCTTTGGCTGTATCTGCAGCAGAGGGGGTACCGATCATGGGCACGAAGTGTGCCATTTTGGAGAGGCGGTCAATTACGACCAGAATCGTGGTAAAACCTCCAGAGGGTGGTAGATCTACAATGAAGTCCATGGACACATCTGCCCTCGGACGTTCAGGGATAGGCAAAGGTTTGAGTAGTCCCCAACTCTTGGTTTTGGGTCCCTTATACCGTTGGCAACGGGTACAGGAGGCAACATAGGACTTGCAATCTTGTCTCCAACCAGGCCACCAGAAGGAGCGAGAGATTAGTTCCATGGTTTTTTTGGTTCCAAAGTGACCAGCTAGTTTGTGGTCGTGGAAAGTTTTCAGAATCAGTTGCCTTGTTTCCAGAGGGACGAAGACTTTACCTTGGGACCAGAGCAAGTCATTATGCTTCTCTAGGGAAGAGGTTACTTGGTCAGGACAATGCTTAGAGGCGGCTTTTATGGAGGTTAGTAGATCAGCCTGTGGGATGAGCAGAAAGTTTTGTGCTGATAGGATGGTACTTGGTTCCTCTGCTTGAGGGGTCTCGGGAAACATCCTAGAGAGTGCATCCGCCTTCACGTTCTTGGAACCGGGCCTATAAGAGATATGAAAGTTAAACCTGGTGAAGAAGAGGGCCCATCGGGCTTGTCTGGGTCGAAGACGTTTTGCTGTTCTCAGATATTCTAGATTCTTATGATCCGTGAATATCATGACAGGGTGAGGGGCTCCCTCCAGAAGGTATCGCCATTCTTCCAGGGCGAATTTGATAGCTAATAGTTCCCGGTCTCCGACGTCATAATTACGTTCTGGAGAAGTTAGTTTACGAGAGGCAAAGGCTACTGGATGAAGAAGGGATTTGGGGCCCTGCCTTTGAGAGAGGATGGCCCCAGTGGCTGACTCTGAAGCATCTACTTCCAGAGTAAATGGCAGTAGCGGATCTGGATGCTTCAATACAGGTGCCGATGTGAATGCATTTTTTAGTTTATCGAAGGCATCCTGAGCTTCCGGTGACCAGTGAAAGCGGTAGCCCTGGCGTGTCAGTTGGGTTATAGGTGCCACAATAGAGGAGAACCCCACAATGAACCTCCTGTAGAAGTTGGCGAAACCTATAAACCGTTGTACCCCTTTCTTGTCTGTTGGGGCTGGCCATTCCTGGATAGCTTTGACTTTCTGCGGGTCCATTGCGACCACATTGGTAGAAATAATAAATCCCAAAAATTGCACAGTGGTTTTCTCAAAGTCACATTTCTCGGCCTTGAGGTAAAGTCTATGTTCTCGGAGAATAGTGAGGACCTTGATGACATGGATTCGGTGTAGTTCAAGGTAGGACGAAAAAATAAGAATATCGTCTAAGTAGACTACTAGGAAGTCGTCCAAGTGTTCACGGAAAATGTCATTGACCAGGTGCTGGAAAGTAGCTGGGGCGTTGCAAAGCCCGAATGGCATGACCAAGTATTCAAAATGACCGAACCTAGATCTAAAAGCCGTCTTCCATTCGTCTCCAGCCCTGATCCGGATGAGGTTGTAGGCCCCTCGAAGGTCCAGTTTAGAGAAGATCCGAGCTGATCGGAATCGTTGGAAAAACTCCGGGATGAGAGGAAGCGGGTATCTATTTTTAATAGTAATTTTATTTAATTCCCTATAGTCGATGCAGGGCCTCAGAGTCCCGTCTTTCTTTTCAACGAAAAAGATTCCGGCTCCGGCTGGGGAAGAAGAGGGGCGAATGAATTTATTTTCCAGATTTTCCTCAATGTAAGACTTGAGGGCCTTCAACTCAGATTCGGACAAGGGAAAGATGCGGCCGAATGGAATTTTGGAGCCAGGCAGAAGGTCAATGGGACAATCGTAGGGACGATGTGGAGGTAGGCGGTCGGCCTGCTGTTTGTCGAAGACGTCCTGGAATTCTAAGTATGCTGATGGAACATGTGGTAGGTTATCCGGTTGAGGGGTTAAAGTAGCACAGACAGTTGGAAGTGCGGGAAGACAGTGTTGGGAACAATACGAAGAAGTGAAGTTAACTTCCTTTTTGGCCCAGTTTATATGAGGCTCATGTGCTTGTAACCAGGGGAGGCCCAGGATGATGGGAAACATGGGAGATGGGATGAGGTCAAATCGAAGGTATTCTTGGTGGCCTGAATCCGTGATAGCAAGGACGGGTTTTGTTTCTTGCGTAATTACCCCTGAACGAGGCAGGGATCCATCCGCCAGACGAACCTGAAGATAACGGTCCTTGGTTTACAGAGGAAAGTGAAGTTGGGAAGCAAGTGAAGAGTCCAGAAAGCAGCTGCAGGCTCCTGAATCAATAATCGCCGGTAGGCGGGTTGCTCCTGTTGGTAGCTGTAGAGAAATAGAAAGAACAACTTAAGTCTGTGGTAAGCCAGAAACTTGGTAGTTCAAAGTGTCTTTGAGGGTACACTTACTAGGTCTCACTGGGCAGCTCCGAAGGAAATGGCCAGTACCCCCGCAGTAAAGACACAGATTGGCCTGACGCCTGCGCTGCTTTTCCTCAGGAGAAAGGGGAGGACGAACCAGACCAAGCTGCATGGGTTCAGGCTCGGGAGGAGAAGATGCTGTAGGAACTTGGATGGGTGGGTAGGCAGGAGCTGATCGGGGCAAAGTCCAGTTTGGACGGGTAGTCTGGAAACGCTCAGAACGCCGCTCCCGCAGGCGTCTGTCAAGCTGAGTGACAGACTGGATCAAATCTTCCAGAGTAGTTGGAACACCAATCCTGGCCAGCTCGTCTTTAAGAGCCTCAGATAGTCCTTGGCGATATTGGTATTTAAGGGCCGTCTCATTCCAGCCAGTGTCAGCTGACCATTTCCGGAATTCTGCCGTGTAGTCCTCCACCGGCCTTCTCCCCTGGGTTAAACTGTGGAGAACAGACTCAGCTGTAGCTGATCGCTGAGGATCGTCATACAGCTGCGCCATACTCTCGAAGAAGGTGTCCACGGAATCTAGTATGGGGCTGCTTTGCTCCATCAGGCCATGGGCCCAGGCCTGAGGTTCGTCGGTTAGAAGGGAGATGACGAACCCCACCATTACCACTTCTGAAGAGAAAGTCCTTGGTTGAAGGGCGAAGTAAAGAGAACATGCATTTTTGAAAGCCCGATATTTCTTACGGACGCCAGAAAATCGCTCAGGCAGGGGGACCCTGGGTTCAGGGGTAGCCATTACTACGGTGGGATTTGCCTGATTTTGAGACGTGGAGGCAACATTGGCAACGGTAGCAGCTGGTGATGCTGGTCCTATAGCTCCAGTAAGTAGCTGAAAGCGGCCATCCATTTGGACATAACCTTCTTGTAATTTCTGAACCGCATCGGTTAGTGCGGTGACTTGCTGACATAGGGTCTCGAACGGTGAACGCACCCTGTCGGCCTCAGACATCTGGCTGGTTTGTACTGTAAGGGTATGTACTTACCGAGGCCGAGATGCCGAGAGTGGTTCACCTTTGCGACTTGACGCACTCCACCCCCTGGAGTTGAGACAGGGAGTGGATGGCGAGAAGCGGCACCGGCTACCGGCAGGTGGTGGGTACTTGTAGACGGTCCGGTAGTGCTGAGTAGACTGAAGAAACAGGCTTCAAGCAGGAACTAGCCGGATTGGTAAAGTTCAAACAGCAGGAGATAATGGAAGCCGGTGCAGGTTGAGTCCGGGTTGCAATTGCAAGGTAACAGTCCCGGCTGGGGGTCTAGCACAGTAAAAGGCAACAAGTCCAGAGAATACCGGGAACCAGGCAGGAGTTCAAAGGAAACGCGGAAGTCCAAAAGGTACAAGCAGGAGGTCAAGGATTGTAGACAGGCAGCAGATCCGAGTCACAGGCCGAAGGTCAAACACAGGAGAAGGCAGAAGTCCGTATAGCAAGCCGAGGGTCAGGTCCAGGAGAGAGATCAGAGGAGTCAAGCCAGTCCGGGTCACAAGGAGATTTTCAAGATAGTTTTCCAGAGTCTTGGGTATACAGGAAAGCTGACAAACCAGCAACTTGTCAGTGCAACTGGGTCTCTTTAAATAGGCCCGCCTGGATTCCTATTGGTGCGCCGCCGCGCATGCGCGCTCGCCGCTGCGTCGGCGCGCGCACCCGAGGACGTAGAAGCGCCGTCCCGCGCACGCGCCGAAGCATCATTCCGCCGCACGTGCGCATTGGGCGCTGATTGGCGCCGTTGGACGGATTTCCCTGACAGAGGTACAGTGAGTGAAACTGACAGTGTGCTATTCTGTTCTAAACCAATTTTGCTGTTCCATATTTTCAATCCTTGAGTTTAGGGACAGAGAAGGACACTCGTGGAAATTATCAGTGTGCTATTCTGTGCTAAATCTTGTTTGTAGGGAGGGACAGAGTAGGACAGTGAGGGAAAGTGTCAGTGTGCTATTCTGTTCTAAACCAATTTTGCTGAACCATATTTTCAATCCTTGAGTTTAGGGACAGAGAGGTACAGTGAGTGAAACTGACAGTGTGCTATTCTGTTCTAAACCAATTTTGCTGTTCCATATTTTCAATCCTTGAGTTTAGGGACAGAGAAGGACACTCGTGGAAATTAGCAGTGTGCTATTCTGTGCTAAATCTTGTTTGTAGGGAGGGACAGAGTAGGACAGTGAGGGAAAGTGTCAGTGTGCTATTCTGTTCTAAACCAATTTTGCTGAACCATATTTTCAATCCTTGAGTTTAGGGACAGAGAGGTACAGTGAGTGAAACTGACAGTGTGCTATTCTGTTCTAAACCAATTTTGCTGTTCCATATTTTCAATCCTTGAGTTTAGGGACAGAGAAGGACACTCGTGGAAATTAGCAGTGTGCTATTCTGTGCTAAATCTTGTTTGTAGGGAGGGACAGAGTAGGACAGTGAGGGAAAGTGTCAGTGTGCTATTCTGTTCTAAACCAATTTTGCTGAACCATATTTTCAATCCTTGAGTTTAGGGACAGAGAGGTACAGTGAGTGAAACTGACAGTGTGCTATTCTGTTCTAAACCAATTTTGCTGTTCCATATTTTCAATCCTTGAGTTTAGGGACAGAGAAGGACACTCGTGGAAATTATCAGTGTGCTATTCTGTGCTAAATCTTGTTTGTAGGGAGGGACAGAGTAGGACAGTGAGGGAAAGTGTCAGTGTGCTATTCTGTTCTAAACCAATTTTGCTGAACCATATTTTCAATCCTTGAGTTTAGGGACAGAGAGGTACAGTGAGTGAAACTGACAGTGTGCTATTCTGTTCTAAACCAATTTTGCTGTTCCATATTTTCAATCCTTGAGTTTAGGGACAGAGAAGGACACTCGTGGAAATTAGCAGTGTGCTATTCTGTGCTAAATCTTGTTTGTAGGGAGGGACAGAGTAGGACAGTGAGGGAAAGTGTCAGTGTGCTATTCTGTTCTAAACCAATTTTGCTGAACCATATTTTCAATCCTTGAGTTTAGGGACAGAGAGGTACAGTGAGTGAAACTGACAGTGTGCTATTCTGTTCTAAACCAATTTTGCTGTTCCATATTTTCAATCCTTGAGTTTAGGGACAGAGAAGGACACTCGTGGAAATTAGCAGTGTGCTATTCTGTGCTAAATCTTGTTTGTAGGGAGGGACAGAGTAGGACAGTGAGGGAAAGTGTCAGTGTGCTATTCTGTTCTAAACCAATTTTGCTGTTCCATATTTTCAATCCTTGAGTTTAGGGACAGAGAAGGACACTCGTGGAAATTAGCAGTGTGCTATTCTGTGCTAAATCTTGTTTGTAGGGAGGGACAGAGTAGGACAGTGAGGGAAAGTGTCAGTGTGCTATTCTGTTCTAAACCAATTTTGCTGTTCCATATTTTCAATCCTTGTGTTTAGGGACAGAGAAGGATAGGCAGGGGACAGTGTCAGTGTCATTGTTGCTAAGCCTCCTGCACAGTATACACCTGAAGGTAGCCCTTATTGCTCTTTTTCCCATCTCCCTGCAGGCCATCCATTAAAATGTCTGGAAGGCAAACAAGGAGAGGCAGACAGTCAGGAGGCAAAAAAAGAGAGCAAGCAGGCTCTGTGTCTGGGGGCAACAGTGCTGGTCATGGACGCGGTGCATTGTCATCAGCACATGGCCATGGGACACGCTTGTCCTTCTTTTCGGCAGCTGGACATGTTGAGCCACATCATGCCGAAGACTTGGTAGAGTGGATGACCAAGCCCACCTCATCCTCCTCACCCAGGCTCAGGGTACTGGCAAAGCAGCTGCCAAAGCGTCCTCTTCTCTGGTATCATTATCTTCATTAGTCAATCCTTCCCTAGACCCACCATGTCCTCCTCCTGAGGAGTCCCCCGAACTGTTTGAGCACAGTGTTGGGTACATGCTCCAGGAGGATGCCCAGCGTTTGGAAGGATCTGATGATGATACCCAGCTAGAGGAAGGCAGCAGCGTGAGAGCAGAGAGGGGATGCTCAAGAAGGACACCAATCTGGCAGTCATGCTCCAGCAGCTGCAGCATACTGCCAGATTGGCTCCAGTGATGAGGAGGGAGGGGATGATGAGGTCACTGACTCCACGTGGGTGCCTAATAGGAGAGAGGAGGAGGAGGAGGATGAGGAGGAGGCACATCTCCAACGAGGCAGGATGCCCTTGAGTGGCCAGCGTATGGGCAGCACACCGACGGAATCACACCGCAGAGCTCCGCCTGTGCAGGGCGCTGCCTCTGCCCGTCATTCAAAAAGTTCTTTGGTGTGGGCCTTTTTTGAGGCGAGTGCATCAGATCGCACAGCTGCTGTTTGCAACATATGTCTCAAGCGTATATCCCGTGGCCAAAACATCAGCCGCTTGGGCACCACATGCTTGATCAGACATATGTTGACCTGCCATGCAGCTCGTTGGCAAGCCTACCTTAAAGACCCACACCAAAGAACAAAGCTGACCTCTTCTTGCACCGCATCAGCTGGGATCTCCAACCCCACTATACCTTCACTCCTCTCTGAAACCTGCTCTGAGAGGAATGAAGGTGTAGAATTAGGTGTGTCACAGGCAAGTACTTGCGGGCACTCTGCTAGCAGTACACCAACGTCTGATTCTAGCAGGCAAATTTCCCTGCCCCAGCTGCTGGACCGTCGAAAGAAGTTCACTCCCAGCCATCCACATGCCCAGCGGTTGAATGCTAGCTTGGCTAAATTGCTAGCGCTTCAACTGCTGCCTTTTCAGTTGGTAGACTCGGCCCCCTTCCGTGAGTTTGTGCAATGTGCGGTTCCTCAGTGGCAGCTTCCCAAACGCCACTTTTTCGCACGGAAGGCGATTCCGGCTCTCTACAGGCATGTGGAAGGCAATGTCTTGGCCTCGCTGGACAGGGCGGTCAGCGGTAAGGTGCATATTACCGCTGACTCATGGTCCAGCAGGCATGGACAGGGACGTTACCTTTCTTTCACGGCCCATTGGGTCACTCTTTTGGCAGCTGGGAAGGATGCAGGACAAGGTGCAGTAGTGTTGGAGGTTGTTCCACCGCCACGCCTCCAAAATGCTACTACTGGTTGTGACACACCTCTCTCCTCCACCCCCTCCTCTTCTTCTTCCTCCATGGCCTCTTCCTGTGGTTTGTCCTCGGAACCAGCGGTGCTCCGTAGGCGTTCAAGGGGCTACGCAAGTACGCAGGCAAAAATATGCCATGCCGTGCTTGCGCTGGTGTGTTTGGGGGACAGGAGCCACACTGGGGCAGAGGTCCTGTCTGCTCTGCAGGGGCAGGCCGAGAGGTGGTTGACGCCACGCCAGCTTAAGCCAGGAATGGTGGTTTGCGACAATGGCACCAACCTCCTCTCCGCCCTCCGACAGGGACAACTGACCCATGTGCCCTGTATGGCTCACGTCCTTAACCTGGTGGTGCAGCAGTTCTTGGGCAGGTACCCGGGCTTACAGGATGTCCTGAGGCAGGCCAGGAAAGTCTGTGTGCATTTCCGCAGATCTTATAATGCCAGTGCTCGCCTGGCTGAGCTGCAAAAGGAGTTGAACCTGCCCAAGAACCGCCTTATATGTGACATGCCCACCAGGTGGAACTCAACGTTGGCCATGCTGCAGCGGCTGCACACGCAGCAGAGGGCCATCAATGAGTACCTGTGCGACTACGGCACCAGGACAGGGTCAGGGGAGCTCGGGTTTTTTTCACCACGCCAGTGGGGCATGATCAGGGATGCATGCACTGTCCTGGCACCATTTGAGGAGGCCACGAGGATGGTGAGCAGTGACAGTGCATGCATCAGTGACACTGTACCTCTTGTCCACCTGTTGGAGCACACGCTGCGTGGAATAATGGACAGGGCACTTGAGGCAGAACAGAGGCAGGAAGAGGAGGACTTCCTTGCCTCTCAAGGCCCCCTTTACCCAGACAGTGTTCCTTCTGTCCCACCCATCGCACAGGAAGAGGAGGAGGAGGAGGAGGATTGTGTCAGCATGGAGGTGGAGGCTGGCACTCAGCATCATCAGCAGCAGTCTTTTAGGGATGATTTACAGTCCCAAGAAACCAGTGGACTTGTACGTGGCTGGGAGGAGGTGGCTGCGGATCATGTCGTCCTTAGTGACCCAGAGGACTCCGGACTGAATGCCTCAGCTAACCTACGCTGCATGGCCTCCCTGATCCTGCAAAGTCTGCGGAAGGATCCTCGTATTCTTCGGATCAAGGAGAGGGACCATTACTGGCTGGCCACTCTCCTTGATCCACGGTACAAGGGTAAGGTTGCGGACCTTATCGTACCGTCGCAGAGGGAGCAGAGGATGAGACAACTCCGGGAGGCCTTGCAGAAAGGTCTGTGCAACGCGTTCCCAGAGACTGGGAGGTTACAAACTCCTGGTCCTGGACAACGAGTTGCTGAGGCTTCGGGCAGTCAAAGAAGGAGCGGTGGGGAAGGTGGCCGTCTGACCGATGCGTTCAGACAATTCTTTAGTCCGCAGCCCCAAAGTATGATCGGTTCCAGCAACCATTGCCAGCGTCTGATATACATGGTCCAGGAATACCTAGGGGCAAGGTCAGACTTGGACACCTTCCCCACCGAAAATCCTCTGGCTTACTGGGTCTTGAGGATGGATCACTGGCCAGAGCTTGCACAGTATGCAATTGAGCTACTGGCCTGTCCTGCATCCAGCGTTCTTTCAGAACGCACATTCAGTGCTGCTGGAGGATTTGTCACGGATCACAGGGTGCGCCTGTCCACCGACTCGGTTGATCGACTGACTTTCATCAAGATGAACCAGTCTTGGATCACCACCAGCTACCACACACCAGATGCTGATATAACAGACTAATTGATTTTAAAATGTCACATCCCTTCAAGACTGATGCTGATGCTGAGTGCCTGTGCTGTTATGTTGACTGGCTATCCTCCTCCTCCTCCTCAATGATACGATTAATGATGATAGCTTGGAAGATCATTTTGGTTTATGGGTGACGCCACCAGTGGCTAAGGCCCAATTTTTCAGCCCCTGTTTAACAGGGGCGTGTAATTAAAATTTTTGATGCAATACTTTGCAACAGGCCTCATTGCTGTGCTCCAAGTACAGTATCTGTGAGGGGTTGCAGTGTTGTGCCACCAGTGCCTAAGGCCCAATTTTTCAGCCCCTGTTCAACAGGGGCATGCAATTATAATTATTGATCTAATAATTCACAGCAGGGCCCATTGCTGCGCCCACCAAGAGTAACTGTCAGGCCTTACAGTGTTGTGGCACCAGCACCACCATCACCACCATCACCACCACCACCACCACCAAAGGCCCAATTTTTCAGCCCCTGTTCAACAGGGGCATGCAATTATAATTATTGATCTAATAATTCACAGCAGGGCCCATTGCTGCGCCCACCAAGAGTAACTGTCAGGCCTTACAGTGTTGTGGCACCAGCACCACCATCACCACCACCACCACCACCAAAGGCCCAATTTTTCAGCCCCTGTTCAACAGGGGCATGGAATTATAATTATTGATCTAATAATTCACAGCAGGGACCATTGCTGCGCCCACCAAGAGTAACTGTCAGGCCTTACAGTGTTGTGGCACCAGCACCACCATCAATGGCCCAATTTTTACTACCACTGATCAACAATTATATGTTATTACAATTCCTGATATAATAGTTGACAGCAGGGCGTTCCAGCACCCACCAAGAATAACTGTGAGTGCTTTCAGTGTTGTGCCAACACCAACACCTAAGGGGCCAATTTCTGCAGAGTATATACGGCAGGTCCCTACTTTCAAACATCCAACTTACAAACTACTACTACTTGCAAACGGAAGAAGACAACATGAAGTGAGAGGAAATCTACCCCTTGGAAGGAAAATTCTCTCCTGTAAGAATTAATATGGGAGAAAGGTGTCTCCTCTCTACTGATGCTTATCACCAATCCTTGTTTCAATAAAAACACCACATTTCAAAAACAGTTGTCATTGGGACGCAAAGTGAGGTGAAATGTTCTGAACAGGGGCACAGACAGCAAAAAAAATGTGACAGGGGTGATAACCGTTCCCTATGTTTTACAAAAAGCTAAAAAAAAAAAAATTTTGGCATGGAGCTCCACTTAAACAATGCAGCTGTTCAAAATTACAAACAGATTCTACATAAGAACAAACCTACAGTCCCTGTCTTGTATGCACCGCCTGTATACGGCTGTTCAGAGTATATAGGTCCTTTTTTATTTTGTGTGCGGGGTTCCCCTTAATATCCATACAAGACCCAAAGGGGCTGGTAATGGGCTGGGGTAGGGGGGGGGGTTGATGGGGTAGCTATGCCATTTTTCCTAAAGATTTTCATCCATATTACCGGGACCAGACATTGCATTAAAGCCGCAAGCAGTTTTAAATGGCTTTTTTTCCTTTAGAAATGTTATTTTGTGCAGGGACAGTTCTAAACACGGGAAACACGTGGCACTTCACAGGCATACTTTAGACACCCCCCAGGTACAATATTTAAAGGAATATTTGACTTTTTTTTTTCACTTTATGCATCATTAAAATGACTGCTCCCGGAAAACGTCCGTTTTTAAAACTTCTTTTTGCATTGATACATGTCCCCTGGTGCAGAACCCGGGTTCCCAAACTCTGTTTCGGACAATAACATGGATAATAGTCGTTATAATTAGCACTTTAGAATCCGAACGTTCGCATCCATTGTATTTAATAGGGTTCTAATGTTCGTGCGAACTTTCGGTCCGTTCGCGGGTTCTGGTGCGAACCGAACCCGGGGGTGTTCGGCTCATCACTACTCAGGATGGACAACACAACCGCAGTTGCTTACATAAGGAAGCAGGGTGGTACCCGCAGCTGGTCCTTACTCCGGGAAGTAGAACCAATCATGACCTGGGCCCAGAAGTACCTATGCAACATCTCTGCAGTGTACATTCCAGGGGTCCAGAACGTTCAAGCGGACTTTCTGTCACGAACTCAAATGAACAACAACGAGTGGTCTCTACACATAGAGGTATTCAATTGGCTTCTAACTCTGGGAGTGTCTCCAGAAGTGGATCTGTTTGCGTCCCCATGCAACCACAAGCTGACCAAGTATTACTCGAGGTCTCGGGATCCCCAAGCCTACGGGATAGATGCTCTCACAGATCGGTGGAGATTCAGCCAGGCTTATGCTTTTCCTCCAGTTCCTGTGATACTTCAATTCCTTCACAGACTCAGAGTGGAGAGAGTAGAAATCATAGCAGTAATTCCGTTTTGGCCCAACAGGCCATGGTTTTCCCTCTTGACATCTCTCAGTTATCGGGACTCAATCCCTCTACCCCTCAGACCGGATCTCCTGTCTCAGGGCACAAAGTTGCACCCATGCCCAGCTCATCTGCACCTCAGGGTATGGTTCTTGAGAGGGGAAGGCTGGAAGCCTTAGGATGTCCAGAAGAAGCCATGTCGACTCTCCTTAACGCTAGAAGAAATAGCACCAACAGAGTTTATGAGCGTATCTGGTCAAAATTTACAGACCATATGGCTTCCAGGGCTAATTCCTGTAATTCTCCAGAAGTCCAGGATGTACTTAGTTTCTTACAAACAGGTTTGGATTTGCCTTTATCAGTAAGCTCTCTTCGAGTTCAAATCCCAGCCATTTCAGCATTCACTGGAATCTCTTGGGCCAATCATTCCCTGATTCGCCAGTTCTTTAAGGGTGCGGTCAGACTTAGACCACAGAGAAAACCGAGGTTCCCCAAATGGGACCTGCCTCTTGTACTGGACTATCTTACCACACTCAGCACAGATCCTGAAAAACCTCTTTCGGTAAAAGATCTTACTCTCAAAACCGTCTTCCTAGTAGCGGTCACTTCAGCCAAAAGAGTGTCTGATATCAGAAACTTGGGTTCAAAAGAGCCTTTCCTGACCTTTTTTCCAGATAGAGCAGTATTAATTCCCATGCTGGGTTCAAACCCGAAAGTTACATCGATCTTTCATGAAAATCAGGAAATTGTATTACCCACTTTTGGAACTTCTGAAGGTCAAGATGTTCATCCCCTTGATGTGGGCCACACATTAAGTCAATACCTGGAAATGACAGAGTCTTTCAGACAAACAGATTTTCTTTTCATTTTTCTTCATGGAAAGAACAGAGGAAAAAGGGCCTCAATCAGATCTATTGCGGCATGGATAGTTCAGACCATCCAAAGAGCTTACAAAGCAAAAGGTTTGGCTCCTCCGGAGGCAGTAACTGCGCACTCAACCCGGAGCATCTCAACTTCTTGGGCAGCCTCTCGTCATGTCGCACCTGACGTTATATGCAGAGCGGCCTCTTGGTCGTCTATTAATACTTTTGTTTCCCACTATTGTGTCGAACCAGCTGCCTTATCATCACTGAATTTTAGTTTACAAGTTCTGTCGGTTGACAGTGTTAAATAAATGTATTTAAGCATGTCAGGAAAACGGAAAATTTATTATCAAATACTTACCGTAATTTTCCTTTCCTGATAGGCTCCATGGCAGCAGGAGTCCCTCCCAATGCTTGTAGTAGGCTAGTTACGGAACACGGCTGAGAGCCCAGAGCCAAAATTTATAGGGAGGGGGTCCTATTGGGTAGTTATGGAGGCGGGGCCAACCCACACGTATGCTGCCATGGAGCCTTTTAGGAAAGGAAAATTACGGTAAGTATTTGATAATAAATTTTCCGTTTTTATCACACAAATAGAGCTTTGCTTTGATGGTATTTAACCACTTAGCAACCACCTGCCGACAAATAACGTCGACAAGGTGGTTGCTTAACTCTGGGAGGACGTTATATAACGTCCTCCCAGAATCGCGCTCCCGCGCGCCCCCTGGGGCGCGCACACGGGAAACTCCGTGACCGCCGGGTCCAGAGGACCCGGCGGATCACGAATCGTGGTAAATCGCCGCTGATAGCGGCCGTTTACCACGTGATCGCTCCGTCAAATGACGGAGCAATCACTTGTAAACAGACCGGCGTCATTTGATGACGCCGGTTCCTCCCTCCCCTCTCTGTACCGATCGGTACAGTGTGAGAGGGGAGGGGGAGGGAGCGGATGGCAGCAGCAGCACTGTGGGCTGGATCTGTGACAATTGCAGTCACAGATCCAGCCATCCATTCATCCCTGCTCAGCCATCCCTGTGCAATACCCTGCCAATACTCTGCAATACACCCTGCCAATACTCTGCAATACACCCTGCCAATACTCTGCAAAATACCCTGCCAATACTCTGCAAAATACCCTGCAATACCCTGGTGCAATACCCTGGTGCAATACTCTGCAATACCCTGGTGCAATACTCTGCAATACCCTGGTGCAATACTCTGCAATACCCTGGTGCAATACTCTGCAATACCCTGCGCAATACTCTGCAATACCCTGCGCAATACCCTGCAAAATACTCTGCAATACTCTGCAATACCCTGCAATACCCTGCGCAATTCTCTGCAAAATACTCTGCAATACCCTGCGCAATACTCTGCAATACCCTGCACAATACTCTGCAATACCCTGCGCAATACCCTGCACAATACTCTGCAATACTCTGCAATACCCTGCACAATACTCTGCAATACCCTGCACAATACTCTGCATCACCCTGCGCAATACTCTGCAAAATACTCTGCAAAATACTCTGCAATACCATGCGCAATACTCTGCAATACCCTGCGCAATACTCTGCAATACCCTGCACAATACACCCTGTGCAATACTCTGCAATACCCTGCGCAATACTCTGCAATACCCTGTGCAATACCCCCTGTGCAATACCCCATGCAATACCCTGCCATACTCCGCAATGCCCTGCCATACTCCGCAATGCCCTGCCATACTCCGCAATGCCCTGCAATACCCCATGCAATACCCTGCCATACTCCGCAATGCCCTGCCATACTCCGCAATGCCCTGCCATACTCCGCAATACCCAGCAATACTCCGCAATACTCTGCAATAACCACTTCCCGCCCGCCGGCCGTCATATGACGTCCTGGGCTTTGTGGGGGGATATCTGAATGATGGGAGCAGCTACAGGCATCATTCAGATATTAGCTTTTTCAGCCGGCGATTCCCTGCACCATAAGAATGATCATAGCGGCTGTTCCACCGCTTGATCATTCTTACGGGAGGCGAGAGGGGATGTCCCCCCCCGCCGCCCTCCGGTGCTCCTACCGACTCACCGCTACGATCAAAGCCAGGATTGTTGTTTTTTTTTTGTTGTTTTTTCAAGCTTCCCAGCCTAGAGGTGAGATGTGGGGTCTTATTGACCCCATATCTCACTGTAAAGAGGACCTGTCATGCCATATTCCTATTACAAGGGATGTTTACGTTCCTTGTAATAGGTATAAAAGTGATCAAAAAAAATTTTGGGGCGGAAAAACATGTCAAACTAAAATAAATAAAGTAAAATGAACAATAAAAAAATATATATTTTTTTAAAGCGCCCCTGTCCCCGTGAGCTCGCATACAGAAGCGAACGCATACGTAAGTCCCGCCCACATATGAAAACGGTTTTCAAACCACACATGTGAGGTATCGCCGCAGAAATAATTTTGTCCCTAGACCTCCTCTGTAACTCAAAACATGTAACCAGTAAAAATATTTAAAGCGTCGCCTATGGGGATTTTTAAGTAGCGAAGTTTGGCGCCATTCCACAAGCGTGTGCAATTTTTAAGGGTGACATGTTAGGTTTCTATTTACTCGGCGTAACTTCATCTTTCACATTATGCAAAAACATTGGGCTAACTTTACTGTTTTTTGTTTTTTTTAAGCACAAAACATTTTTTTTCCGTAAAAAACGCGTTAAAAAAATTGCTGCGCAAATATCGTGCGAGATAAAAAGTTACAACAACCACCATTATATTCTCTAAGGTCTTTGCTAAAAAAACATATATAATGTTTTGGGGTTCTATGTAATTTTATAGCAAATAAATGATGAGTTTTACATGTAGGAGAGAAATGTCAGAATTGGCCTCGGTGCTCCAGAACGCCTGAAGGTGCTCCCTGCATGTTGGGCCTCTGTATGTGGCTACGCTGTGTAAAAGTCTCACACATGTGGTATCGCCATACTCGGGAGGAATAGCAAAATGTGTTTTGGGGTGTAATTTGTGGTATGCATATGCTGTGTGTGAGAAATAACCTGCTAATATGACAATTTTGTGAAAAAAAAAAAAGAGAAAAAAAAAATCTTGAATTTGCAAAGAATTGTGGGAAAAAATTACAACTTCAAAAAACTCACAATGCCTCTTTCTGAATACCTTGGAATGTCTTCTTTCCAAAAAGGGGTCATTTGGGGGGTATTTGTACTTTTCTGGCATGTTAGGGTCTCAAGAAATGAGATCGTCCGTCAGTACTTCAGGTGTGATCAATTTTCAAATATTGGCACCATAGCTTGTGGACTCTATAACTTTCACAAAGACCAAATAATATGCACCAATTTGTACTTATTTTTACCAAAGATATGTAGCAGTATAAATTTTGGCCAAAATTTATGAAGAAAAAATAGTAATTTGCAAAATTTTATAACGGAAACGAAAAAAAACCCCATTTTTTTACAGAATTTTCAGTCTTTTTTCTCTTATAGCGCAAAAAATAAAAAACCCAACAGTGATTAAATACCACCAAAAGAAAGCTCTATTTGTGTGAAAAAAAGGACAAAAAATTCATATGGGTACAATGTTGCATGACTGAGTAATTGTCATTCAAAATGTGAGAGCACCGAAAGCTGAAAATTGGTCTGGTTATTAAGGGGGTTTAAGTGCCCAGTGGTCAAGTGGTTAATCACCACTGTGTTTTAATTTTTTTCTAAACAAACGAAAAAAGACTGAAAATCTTGAAAAAAATTTTTTTTTCAGAGTTTGTAATAACATTTTTCAAACAGGTCATTTTTATCCTTCACTGATGTGCGCTGATGAGGCTGCACTGATGGGCACTAATAGGTGGCACTTATGGGCACTGATAGGTGGCACTGATGGGGCGCCACTGGTGGGCACTGATGAGGCTGCACTGATAGGCGGCACTGATGGGCACTGATAGGTGGCACTGATGGGCACTGCAAGGCAGCACTGATAGGTGACACTTATGAGGAGGCACTGATTGGCAGCACTGATGGGCACTGATTGGCAGAGACTCAGAGCAACTGAAAACAAATTCTTAGAGACTGTCAGTTAACTCTTCCATTCTCAGGACAATGTCTCAGTAAGAAGTTACACTTTCTGTGGAGGCTGAAGCACAGGAAGAACCAGGATTCTTTCTAAATCAGGAACTAAGATCGTAGATCATAAGCTCAATAATAGCATGCAATGCCAAGATGCGGTTTCCAAAGCGAGTAAAGTCCTTTCTTGTATTAAGAGAGGTATGGACTCCAGAGAAAGAGATATAATTTTGCAAACAAGAAAAGAAAGAAAAATGCGCACCAGCCTAGTGTAATATCGTTGGGGTAATTTATTGGATAAAATCAATGAAAAGGTACTCACAAAGGTGCAAGAGTTGTTCGCATTGTACAGATGATGCCATGGAAGACTGCAACATGTAGAATCCACAACACACTCCAACAGGTCACAGAGGATGTAGTGGGGCACACCGCCGGCTGACGCGTTTCGAAGCGCACAGCTTCTTCATCAGAGCCAAGCAGTCTGATGAAGAAGCTGTGCGCTTCGAAATGCGCCCTTTTCTTTCTTTTCTTGTTTGCTATCAGGATACCCCTATCCACGAAGGGCAGCAAGGCCTGTGTCATCGTTGTAAACCACTGAATGCTTGACGGTCATCTCGTGCGTAGGAGTGTTTGTTGTTTTTCTTGCTACCTTAGATATAATTTTGCCCCTGTTCATATCATTAGTAAGACCTCATCTGGAATATGCAGTTCAGTTTTGGGCACCAGTTCTCAAAAAGGATATCTGGGAACTGGAGAAAGTGCAGAGAAGGGCAACCAAACTGATAAGAGTCATGGAGGAGCTCAGCTATGAGGAAAGATTAGAGGAACTGAATTTATTCACTCTTGACAAGAGGAGATTAAGGGGGGATATGATAAACATGTACAAATATATAAGGGGTCCATATAGTGAACTTGGTGTGCAGTTATTCACTTTGCGGTCAATACAGAGGACACGGGGGCACTCTTTACGTCTAGAGGAAAAGAGATTTCATCTCCAAATACGGAAAGGTTTTTTCACAGTAAGAGCTGTGAACATGTGGAATAGACTGCCAGCAGAGGTGGTTCTGGCGAGCTCAGTAGCTTGCTTTAAGAAAGGTCTGGATACTTTCCTAGATGTACATAATATAACTGGGTACTAACATTTATAGGTAAAGGTGATCCAGGGAAAATCTGATTGCCTCTCGGGGGATCAGGAAGGAATTTTTTCCCCTGCTGTAGCAAATTGGAGCATGCTCTACTGGGGTTTTTTGCCTTCCTCTGGATCAACTGTTGGTATAGAATTCTGTATGTAGCACACCCCCGTAGGAGCTGCTGGTTTTAATTTGGACCTTGCACGTTACCTCAGTATTCGTTGTCTAGGGGAAGAAAATCTGTAAAAACTCCAATGTCCACACGAGATGTAAAACCTTAAGCTGTTAGGTTTTATTTTCCTTTGCATAAAATGTATGAAGAATAGTAGAAGGGTGAAGGGAAGGGCTAGGTTCAGGTACGCAGTACAGATCACTGGGGAAAACTCCTCAATTATAAAGTCAGTCACCACTCCTCCTCGAGTGGGTATTGCTCACCCAGATAGGCCCCTCTCACCTGGCCTAGCAGCCAGAATGATGCACGAACAATGATCAGGACCAGTCTCTGCCACAGACCGGTTGTGGACAAGATTGGATAATCTGGGATCCTCTGCCACAGGATTTACCACCCGGACTTCCAGCCAAGCAGTCAAGAGCCTTTAAGCCAACCTGGCAGACTGCAAGATGAACTTTAGCTGCGGTACATCCTCCAATAGAATTGCCAGGCCCTCCTCAAGACACCAGCCTTCCGCTCGGTCTTTTCCAGAACAGGTCCTGCCCTGGTTTCCCCTATTGAGTGGCTTCCTGCCGCAGGACGGACAGCACAGGATCACCTTCAAAGTGTATACCCAGAGGATGAGGGAGGAGTCTCGTAATGGCGCTGACACCGCACCAGAGCACGTAGATGAGACACCAGGTCTCCAGCCCTCTCCTCTCCAGGAACATGAAAAGCACCGCCTGAGTACCACTGCCGGCCCGCCCGCACCGCACCTACCCTCGCGCCCTCTGCGCTGCGGGATGCAATAGGAGAGAGATACGGGGGAAACCTGCGGCCAAGCAGACCACGCTGAGAAGAGACGCCGTACGAGATCCAGGAGGACCCGGAAGGAGCTCAGAGGCCGTGGAGCGTGTGGGGAGCAGGGAGTGTTGTAGCCCGTGTTAGGTGAGGGACAACTGTAAAAACAATTGGTATCCCCTACCAAGGCGTTTGGTTCCATTATTCAATAGAGCCAGGTTATCTTCAAAAAGGTTGGTTTATTCTTCCAAAGACAAGTAAAGATAATGCTTACATAATGACAGCTGGTAACACATGGTAAGGTGGTTGGCTTCAAAAGTAGGAATGAGGAATCACATGGTATGATGGTATATCTTCGAGCAGGGCCGCCTGACCTTCCAGTATCTTCCTTCAGGCCCCATCGCCCGACATTCCTTCCCTCATGTTCAAAACCCTTGGGTAGATATACTGTTTAACTAATGTTATGTCAGCATTATTTACATTTAGCATCGCTCCAAGGAAGGTATCATTAACTGTCTTACAGAAGTAACACCCACTTGTGTATATTTAGTAACATAACTCCACCCATTGTCCTGACATAGTTCCTTAGAATAGATATTACATACACAGCAAATGTCCTTTTGTCTGTCCTCAGCAATCTTCAAATTTAACATGTTTCATTAAAGAGTACAGAAACTTTTATCACTTAAAATAGTAATAAATTCAATATCTAACAATTCCCCCTCAATGCACTATTATTAAAAAACAAAATAAGTGCATTCATCTTAAATAATAAATGTTTCTGATCCTCTTTTTCCAAAACTCTGAGATATTCCTGTGAAATATTTAACAATTTATTCCATCAAGAAACTATAAATTATTATATTATTTATTAATTTTAATTTATTCTCCATCTAAACTATGTAATATTAAAAATTTTCTTCCTTTACCTTCATAGATTTTTCTTCTTATAACTTTAACCATATCACATAGCTATTTTAACATAAAGAAGAAATTAATATCTTTGATATATTAAATTATATTGTTTTGTAATATAAATTATTAATTAATTAATAAATAAAATTTCTTCCAGTCTTTGAAATTTCAATAACCAAATAATTTCTTCAATATAAGTTTTTATACATTATCCTTGACACTGAACAATTATAAACATAATACGTAATCCACTCGTATGTGGATACATAAAAACATAACTTTCCCATTATTTGATTGTCATATTTTTCTATATTCTATTTATTTTTCTATTTATCTTTCTAATTATATTTCTATTTATCTATTTATCTATCCATGACCAACAAGCAACTCTTTCCATTTTCTTTTTTTCAACGTTTCATATTATTTAATTCAACAGTAACTCTGTTTAGACACATTAAAACTATTTTCTTCCACACAAGCCTGTATGTACTCTAACTATATTAATACTTCAAATGTACACTTTATTGTACATTCTTGTAATAACAAACTATCCATCCAACTTTTCCAAGTTATGTGTTCTATAAAAATGAATAAAAAATAAATAATTCTATGTGAATTAATATGTGTTCCTATAAAATTATTAAAAACCAAAAAAATATTAACTATATGTAAACTAAGCTAGTATCATTACTATTAGTTATTACTGTGATATCAATCTTTCATGATCTACTAAACTAACAAAGATTGTGTAGGAGAAAGTATCAGATTTCAATGTCAACATAGAGTCAACTATTTTTTCTGTATTTCAAAACATTCCTATACTAAAATTACATCCTAACTCCCCCTCACATAATGATCGACCGATCAATATGTCGCTTTTTTTTTTTTGCAAGACCATATGAATGAATCATTGAAGTTCATCCAAAAATGATAGTCCTTGAGAACATATTAAAAACATAATTTTTAAAAAACAAGAAGTAGTAACAAACAGAAATTTAGTTGTGCTTGTGTCATGGTCATGGAAAAATCCAAAAAATAAACAAAAATACATAGAATAGAATAATTTCATTAATCAATATAAACTATTTTAGACTCATAATCCTTTCTGTGTTTACCCATTTTATTCTTATTTTTACCCAATATTTTTTTATTTTTACCAATTATTTTTTATTTTTACCAATTATTTTGAAACAAAAATAATTTTAATCCCTATTACCTTAAAAATAATAAAATAATCTTCCCAATTGATATCTCAGTTTGCAACTCTATTGGCATCCCTGGTACCTTCAGATCTATAATTCTTAATCATAACTTTAGCTACTGGAATAAATTATGAAACATACTCATAAGAAGTAGAAATCTTATTTCAAAACATCATTTCTATTTAAATTTAGCAAAGGCCTAGCCATGTTTTGTGAACAAACTTCTTAAATTCCTATACCTGTACTTTTTCCTATACAACAGATTGTAAATAACTTAGTATGCTAATTTCAAAAGACATAGAAGAACAGACATTCTTCATCCTGTCATTAACTCCTTATGTTCAGAAAATACTAAAGTTTTTAAACTAAAAATATAACAGGTAAATAAGTCACCTAATCTTTACCTTTTCTTGAATCATCTTACCCTATTTAGACTTTGTAATACTATTCATACGTTCCAGTACTGATTGGTGTAAAGTTACTTTATTTTTCATTTATACCTCTATTGATTCCCACACACCCTAGCTATGAGTAAGCGTCAATTCGTGACGTGAAACGCGTTAGCCACCCTTCCCTGCATGCACACTATCTGCATTTGTTGTTTTGGATTTATGGATTTATTTTGAATTTGGATTTTTTACCTGAAATTTTGGAATAAATAACTGTCTATACAGAGTGCGGCAGTCCAGGGTTTCTTTTTCTCCCATATTCATACGTTCTACAATACCTGAGCATTAAAGATGATAAGAAACATAAAAACTTTATTAAATAACTAAAATTGCATACTTGTCCTTCACTACCTGTCCTATAAAATAAAAAATCATTATCTGATTCCATGGTTTGAAATCCAACCCCAATGGAATATGACATACGTTCACAACAACTTAGCTTATGTTAAAAATATTTATTTTTTTCCTAGAATTACCTCAATTAATTTAATTAATTTATCAAAAGAAATATTAACCAAAGGAAAAAACATCCTTGTATCCTCCTTTAGCAGGTGAAAAAATAATATAATCAATCTTCATAGATTGACAAATCTCTCAATACTTTGTAGTATCAGGTTACTCTTTCCTTTTGAATTGTTCTATAAACAAATAAAACAATATTCAGAAGTTTGATGACAAAGTGCTCTAAATTGAGTAGTTCAGAATTTCTTTCATTAGCCTAAACAAAAATCAATTAATCAATTAGTCAGTCAGTCGGGTACCTGGATATGCAAAAATAAATATTTTCATTTAAAAATAACTTTATCCATTATTGTTGGAATCAATTATTTTTACAATGAATTTTATCTCCATTATCAGTCTGTACTGATTCTAACTAAGACAAAATTTCATCGTCCCCCTCTTTATCCTGTGACTAAATTACATTTTGTAAAAGTAATAATCTTACCAGATTATTGTATTTTTCTTTCACTAAAACTTCACTTATAACTGCTTTAATTTTGCAAAAAACATTATTTTAGGTTGGACTTTCCTAAATATTATATTTCTGAAATAAACTTGATCATGTTGAAGTACATTTTTTTAGAACCAATCATGTTTCTCATACAGTATGATTGAATGAACCACACGTGCTCCGTCACTCTGACTGCTAAACAAACACATGGCACACTCAATCATCTTTCAGTGCAGACAAATATACAGAAAGTTCCATTGTGCCAATATATGGATCCATGTACATAAGCACAAGAGATTCCTTCCCAATAAATGTTCACTAAATATTGATAAAGTAATATTGCATGATTTGCTTATACAACTGTGGTTTTATCACACTGCATTATTCTAATCTCAATGTATTTATATCTCACTTCAACTGACCTTTCTTTTTAACACCCAGTTGTCCATAAACAACGGTTAATCAGAGCTGTCTGTATTAACACCTCCTGTTTGTCTTGAAATAACACCTTAAACAAATGGTGCAAAACCCACATGTTTTTTCAAAACAATTACTTTGGTAAGTAATAATATATTTTTCTCATCCATGAACCCTCTTCCAGTTTCTGGAAGTTTTAACACAAATATGTGTATTGATCATAGAAGTGAAAAACTGTCATGACGATGGCACGTCTGACCAGGCTGTGCAACCAGATCTCAATTTCTTCTGTTGGCAGCACATTCCTTTACATGTCAAGCTCTCCAGAGAAAGATCTCCCACATGTCAGTCCCAGCCACCATGAATTGCATCCCCTTCATTGTACAATTTGGTAACAATTTAATTTTATCGTTTTTATCATTTTTAACCTTTTTTACCATTTTTTTAAACATATTTGGTTTGTACATCTGCTAAAAATCATGTACACTAGGTTATATGATGTTCCTGACTATAGTAATGACAAAAAATTGTTTAGAGGACAATCTCGTGAAACTCACAGATTGGTTCCTGCCCATGAACTGTGATTGGCCATTTCCCCGAGAAAAATTCCTCCCTCAACTAAAGTCTCTACTTTTATCAGAAATACTCAATTACAAAAACTTTTAACAATAGTTTTTTTTTTACAATTTTTGATAGTTTTTAGATTGAACAAAACTTTCATATTTTAATATTTTTCCTGGGTAGCCTTAAGTAAATTAGAACAATCTACTTCTTTTCTTTTTAATAACCAAATCCTAGTTTGGAATCTTTTCTAAAAATTGCTCAATCCTTAACTCATTATTTCCTGCAACCAAAACTGTAGTATTTTTGTTGAACACTAAATACCATATTTTCCATTATCTTAATCAATAGTTTTTCTTAAAACTTAGTTCTGCCCCTTGCTTGTGCTTTGAATGACCACATTTTGTAATAACACATTTTCTGTTGTTTAGGGCTTAAATATTCATAAACATTTTCATGCAGCATTAAACTTAGTTTTCTTATTAAAGAACTTCTTTACACTCTGGTATTAATTAATTAATTACCCTACTACTGCTACATGCCTGTATTTCATATATATGGAATGTATTAAATCCCGATAGTACAGGGACATACTTCTGAGCTTTGAGATGTTAACCATCCCATGTTATCCACTCACTTAAATAAACAAACATATTTACCCCTTGTTTAGAATGATTGTCCTGTGTACACTTAAAAAAACAAGAGATGAATAATGTCCTTTAGCTTTGTCTGTTGTTCGTTTCTTTTCATTTGTTTTGTCTTTGTTCGTTGCTTTTATTCGTTGCTTTTTCTTGGAATATTGTCCTCATCTTTTTCTTTGAAGAATAGTTTTCTTGTAGCTTTTGCCTTGTTCCTTGACTCGTGTAAATGTAATGTTTCTGTAGGCTGTAAATAGGCCTAAGTAAACACAATGTAAAGATGCGTGTGTATTGAAAATATGTCTTTCTCCTTCTGTGTTTGCTGAAGGAATGACATGTGTAAGTGTTTAGCCTTCATCCTTGGACCAACCAAAACATCAAAATCCGACTTTTCATATTAGCTCACCCAAAGAGTACATCTGCCTGTTGTATCTACAATGGTGGCCTTTTTTTAACGTGAAGTCTTAGTTCCCATTTCAACACTTCTTCTGTGAGACTTTTCCTCACCTTTTGTAGGAACTGAACTCCCTCGGCAGAAATCTTCACGTATGTAAACGTTTACGCTTTTCATCACAACCTGAAAGTCCTCTCTGGATTTCCTTCAATATCTTGTAACACTGTCCATAAGGCCTTGTCAATCAACCTTGTAAGCTGAGTCTTTGTTTTTTTTTGTTTTTTCTTCTGCTTGCAAGTTTACAAGCGATCTGTGGGTGAGAAAACAGACAGAAAAAAACTCACAGTTGTTTGTGTTTTGGAGTCAAGATCAATAATTGGCTTTATTCCACGGCTGCAATTCTTCTCGCCTTTAGCTGGCTCAGTTTCTCTGACCTTCTGTCCATGTGTGATGGAACACAAACGTCCTTTCTCGTTCTAAGTTCTTTGGTTGTTTTTTTCCCAAGACTTGACAATGTTTTCGTCTCATCTCTTCATCTGACTCCCTCCTGTTGTCAAGTAGTGAGGAAAAAGAACAGTTCTGCGGCTCGCCATAATGTTAGGTGGGGGAACACTTGTAAAAACAATTAGTATCCCCTACTAAGGCGTTAGGTTCCATTATTCAATAGAGCCAGGTTATCTTCAAAAAGGTTGGTTTATTCTTCCAAAGACAAGTAAAGACAATGCTTACATAATGACAGCTGGTAACACATGGTAAGGTGGTTGGCTTCAAAAGTAAGAATGAGGAATCACATGGTATGATGGTATATCTTCGAGCAGGGCCGCCTGACCTTCCAGTATCTTCCTTCAGGCCCCATCGCCCGACATTCCTTCCCTCATGTTCAAAACCCTTGGGTAGATATACTGTTTAACTAATGTTATGTCAGCATTATTTACATTTAGCATCGCTCCAAGGAAGGCATCATTAACTGTCTTACAGAAGTAACACCCACTTGTGTATATTTAGTAACATAACTCCACCCATTGTCCTGACATAGTTCCTTAGAATAGCTATTACATACACAGCAAATGTCCTTTTGTCTGTCCTCAGCAATCTTCAAATTTAACATGTTTCAATAAAGAGTACAGAAACTTTTATCACTTAAAATAGTAATAAATTCAATATCTAACAGCCCGGAGCCTGCCATCTAAAAGGACTAAAAGAGAGAGCGGCGGGCGCTCCCCCCGCGCTGATGCTGGGTCTGGTTCTTCCAGACCCCCCCCCCGGTTGTTTCTAGTAAACCACATGGACTTCCCTGCCTTTCTCCAGAAAAGAGGCAGTGGTGAGTAATGCAAAGAGGAAAAGAAAAGACATAGAGTTATGAAAGATAAATAACTGTCACTGTGATGCAAGTACTTGTGGATAGGAAAACAGACTGTAAAGAGCCTATAGCGTCCTGAGACCAGCCGATCTAGAGGGGTGTGTGGGTTGTAAACCCCAAAGGGGCTGGAGGAGGAACACTCCCCCCTATGGCTGCTTGGCTTTTTTCCAATGCCTCTAAGAGCTTCCCATGCCGTATCAAGATCGATTGAATGTTGAATGGGCAGCAAATATAATAAAAGGACAGAGAAAGTGTTCTTTCTCCTCTCTCCCCCCTACCTTTACCGCCTCAAAATTGAGTTGAAGTGGAATTATGTAGAATTATGTGAGGCAGGGAGCAGGGGAGGAGGTACAGAAACCTGGTAATTTTTGCTCCTATACACAATTTTGAACTGTATTAAAGATAACTGGGCTTCAGGAGTGAACTTCAGAAACACCTCTTAAATCCTGGATGTGTGAATACGATAAAAAGTACAGAAAAACAGTTTAAAGTGGATTGCCCCCTCTGGGGTAGAAGCGTTTTTTTTATTTGTTTTGTTTTGTTTTGTCGTTTTGCTAAAACTGGACGCATGTCTACACCAAACCTGAAACAATTCTGTGCTAAAACTGATTGAACTGCATTCTCTACTAGTGTTTAGTAGAGAATTATGGAACATTGTACCATTTGTTACTAGATATTGCAGCGTTTAGACAATAGGAACATTACAAAATATAGAAAACTGGTAATAAACATTTAAAATTGTTAAGCTTTGTTCCTCCGCTGAAGTGTTGAACTGGAATTCAGAGCTGACAGTGAGCACCAGAAAAGCCCGTCATCGCGCTTTTTTTTTTTTTCTGCTCTACTGCTGTACCCTCCGGGAACATCCTGAAGTGGAACTGCTTGCTAAATAGAATTTGTCACAAAAAAAGCAGAAAATATGTTATTGCTTACCCCTGAGATATGCTGGTAATTGTGAACTGTCTATACTCCCTAGCAGAAGAGACACAATAAGTACATTACCCCCCTCCCCCTATTAATAAATGCTGGGAAGGTAGATTAAGGAATTTAAGAAACATGAGTACGAGAGGAAAGGGAGCAAGAGGGGGGGCAACCCCAAAATATCCACGGCTAAGTTTGATCCCTGGCCCGGGCCTAATGAATAAATATGTAACCCATAGTGGAAATGGAGATAAACAGGTGGCGGAAAAGCAGCAAGGAGCTAAAAGTAATCAGATGGACAGCAAGGAGAAGAAAAAGGAAAAGAAAAAAGCCCAGAATAAAAACTCTGCAGAAACAGATACACTATCAGAGTCTAGAATAGAACAAGAAGCCGAAGTAGAGCTTGAGCAGAGAAAAGAGGAGGAACAACAAAACAAGGGGCAATAACCAACAAAAAAGGAAATAGAGGGTATGTTTGCAGCCCTGGAAAGAGTGCTAAAAGCGCAAATGGAAGTAATACAGGAAAATATGGGTACATCCGTGAAAGAGTAAAGGAAGTGGAAAAAAAAGCAGACTGTAATGAAATCACTATAAAAAACCTGGAAGGAGAAATTAAATCAATTAAAAAAGAACAACAGGAACAAGCATACAAACTGGAAGATCAAGAGAACAGAGATAGAAGAAAGAACATAAGAATTTGAGGGGTACCCGAGACATCTCAGTCAGAGAACGTATCAGAAATAATAATGAAAATTTGCAACCCATTGCTAGACAGAGAAATAACGTCCCCAATGAAAATCGAGAGAGCACATAGAATAAGAAGACCAAAATAAATATTGTAGGAAAACCCGACAGACATTATTGTGCGATTTGAAAATTGGGAGGAAAAAAATCAATTGTGGAGAAACCTGAGGGGAAAGTCACCAATAAAATTGGAAGAAAACTACATTCAAATTTTTCAGGATTTATCTCAAGAAACGTTGAAAAGAAGAAGGAACTTAAAACCTTTATTGAAGGTCCTCACGGAACATAAGATCCAGTATAGTTGGGGTTTGCCAGCATGCCTGATTGGGAGGAAAAATGGCATCTCGGCAAGACTGAGATTTACCGAAGAGATACCCAAATTTTGTAGAAAGTTAGAAATTCCAACACCAGATGTCTAAATAGAATAAATAGAAAAGGCCACAGGAAGAGATAGAGGGGGAGGTGTGTTTGTGTTTTTTCTTTTGTGGTTTTTCCTTTTTTTTTTGTTTGCAACAGGGAGGGCGGGGGTGGGGGTGCGGAGGCAGGGGAGATAAATTTAATTGAAACAAAAAGATATAGAGAGAGATTTGGAGACCTGGACTCATTGACTACTCGGGCAACATCACCCTAGTAGTAGGGATTAATAGTGCCAAACAGAACTCCACCTCGGGTATGAGGTGCAGAGAACCTAAAGTGGTACTAAGGGAAAAAATCCTGCACTAAGACCATGAGGTCAAGGCTCCAACAAGGGAGGGGGTGGGGTGGGGTGAAAAAAGGGGAGGGGCGGATAATGGGAGGAGAGGGAGGGGGAAAATCACGATCTGCACATCTCAAGAAGAAGGAAGGAGAAAGGGAAAGAAAAGGAAAGAAAATGAAGAAACACATATGACTGACGTAAAATGTATTACATACAATGTAAGGGGTCTTAATTCCCCAGAAAAAAAGGCACATGATATTAAGGGAGTTGGAAAGGTATTCTGCAGAAATCATTTTCCTACAGGAGATACACTTAGCATTAGGCTCTAATACAAAAATATACTCGCGTGCGATTTCAACCTGGTACTACGGAGATTCCCCAAATAAAACAGCAAAGGGAGTGGCCATAGGCGTAGGGAAGAATAAAAGCTTTATTATAGAAGAAAGAAGAGTGGACCCAGAGGGCCGCTACCTGTTCCTAAAAGGGAATCTCCAGGGGAAAAAATACACATTAGCAAATGTATACTGTCCAAATAATCATCCCAAAAAATATCTGAATGGGATCTTAAATGCTCTAATGGACTTTAAACAAGGTCATGTAATTCTTGCTGGGGATTTCAACTTTTCAATGGAACACAGACTCGACAGTACGTCTGGTGCACTGATACGAGATAGCAAACAATTAAAAATGGTCAAAAAATATATATATAATCAACAACTAGTAGACTCGTGGAGAGTGGCACATCCAAGTAAAAAAGATTATACGTATTATTCAAAGGTGCACTACACGTATTCGAGATTGGATTATATGTTAGTTGACCAAGGGCTTTTGGAATATGTAGTGGATGCCTCGATAGGTGTAATATAGGTGTAATATCAATCTCAGACCACGCCCTTGTAATGGTAAAAATAAGATTTAATAATGTAGAACAAAGAAAGGGTAAATGGAGTTTAAACGAGGACCTCTTAGATAATAAAGAAGTGGGTGAGACAATATAAAGGGAAATTGAAGAATATTTCAGAATAAATAATACACCAGAAGTAAGTGTGGCAACGATATGGGAAGCCCATAAGGCTTGTATAAGAGGTAAATTGATCTCCATAGGAGCGGCAAAGAAGAAGGAAAGAGATTTAAATAGGAAAAACCTGTTAAAGGAATTAAAAGATTTGGAACAAAATGACAAAAAACAGAAAGACAGGGAAACACACCAAAAGATAATAATTAAACAAGGTCAACTTAGAGATCTGATGGAACAAGAAACCAGAGAAGTATTCAAAAACGTAGCAATGGAAAGGTATAAATGGGGGAACAAGCCCAGGAAATACCTAGCAAGAGGAGAAAAAACTCTAAATTACATAAATAAAATAAAAAAACAGAGAGGAGAGATGAAATTTAAAACATCTGAAATCGCAGAAGTCTTCAAGACATATTATAGTGCATTATATGTATAGCGCTACCCCCAGTTAAGAGGGCTGCTGGTATTGATTTCTTGGGCCCTGCAGTGCACCGCTGTCAACGCCTGGCAATCGGCTCTACCCTCCCGTGGCGCAGCTAGTAAGGGGAGATAGGACTGCGTGACCGGCAACTCTGGGTGACACAGTCCTATGGCAAACACACACAGTAAAATGTTTAAACTTCTGTATAAAGTAAAAGAAACAGACACCAATGTACTTGACCCAGGTATATTTACTGAGACTAATGGGCAAGTATTAAACAAGAGTATAAGATTATTTGCAGCTCCCTGCAATAAACAGTATTCAAACAAACAGAATAGACAGGTATTGCTATGCAACTCTACCAATACCCTTTTTCAGCTACTTCCCCTCGTGGGCAGACTGACGCCCAGCAATGTCTACCTATGCAGTCAGGCCTGACTGAACTAAATGGAAGTTCTGTAAAGGAATCTTCGCTAGCAAAACTCCGTGGTGCACTTGATGAACAAAACTTTGTAATCCAACAGGGTAGTAGAAATACAGTATTTGTCTGTGAGCAAGTGCTCTCTCACCAACCGGACCAGTCGCAGTCCGTCTCCTCCGACGATGCGTCTAGGCACATGGATCCATCGTCATCCGGGTCTTCGGTTCTCCTGGTACTGTACAGCAAGGATGAAAAGATGTCTCTCAGGTTCCGCTAGGCTGGTGGAGGGCTCTTTGGAAGAAAATGCCTAGGCTTCAGGCCTGGGTTTTCAGCAGTCTCAGACACAGTTCTTGCTTGCTAGCCGGGAGGTGTCCAAAGAAACAGAATAAACTCCGCCTCCCCTTTATAAAGTCCGCCCCAGCAGTCCTTGCTCCGGGGCAATGCACCCTGGGTGCTGTAAGATGTCTTGGGAAATGTAGTTTCTGGATATTAAAGGGGAATACCCCGCTACACACTCCCCCCACTTAGAATCTTTGCTCCCCAAAGACAGCATCAACAAAAGGTACATACTACGTCATTCAAAGCTGTAAGAGATGTTGGCAGGGGAAGTTCCCACCAGAAACAAGGAAGGAAATTACCCTGCCCACTGGTCACTTCTGCAAGAGTGGCCTGCCTAACTGTGCCAGGGAGTGAGCTGGGGTTGCCCTCCACCAAATGTACAGTGGAGGTACCAGACGTTGGTATTGTCCTCCTTGCGGTCGTGACTGTGTCCTCAGAATTTTCTCCCATCTGGGCATAGGTTAATTTCCGGGAAGGACGAATGACTCTCTTTATTCTTTGCTCCCTGGGAGTCACAGTCTCAGCCACTCCAGGTTCTTCTTCTGGCACTGTGGTGAAAACTTCCTCTGCTTCCTGGGCATCTAACTCAGATGCGGAGAGGTGTATGGAATCCCTTGGATCTTCAGCAGGCAAATTGTCTTAAACATCTTCCCATTCTTGGATCTGAAGACTGGACGGGACGAATTCAGTGGCTTCTACATTCAAAGTGTTATACACAAGATCTTCTGAGGGTGGAAGGTCAATGGATGATGGTGCAGGGGCCTGAGACGGCCACAACCAGCTGAGTTCTGTTTCCTCCTCACTTTGGTCTGAGGCTTCCTCCTCCCTAGGTAAAGTTGCTTGTGACCTAGTGCTAGGTCGAGGAGTATGAGTGGTAGAAGGTAACTCAGGAGAATCCAGAGTAGGTGGCATCCTAACGGCCTCAGACAGAGGTAACAGATGGTTACGGTGCCAGGTCTTCAGTGGCCCTATTTTCCCTTCTGGCTTCACTTGGTAGACTGGCAGATCCGGTAACTTCTTGCAGATCACATAAGGCTCTGATCTCCACCTGTCTGCCAGCTTATGTTTTCCGGGAACACCTAAATTTCTCAGTAACACTCAGTCTCCAGGCTGCAGATCTTGAATCCGAACCTTCAAGTCGAAATTTCGCTTGTTTCAGGCTCCTCTCTGGTCGGAGGTTAACTGAGCCTTCTTATAGGCCAACTTTAAGCTTTTCCTCAGCCTGTCCACATACCCCTTATGTGAGGCAGCAGATGTATGGTCCACGGAAGTGCCGAAAGCCAAATCCACTGGCAGTCTCGCCTCTCTCCCGAACATGAGTCTATAGGGGGAATACCCTGTGACATCACTGATGGTGCTGTTGTAGGCATGCACTATTGCTGCTATGTGCTTGCCCCAGTGCTGCTTTTCCTCACTAGACAGGGTTCCCAACATGTTTAGCAAAGTCCTGTTGAACTTCTCTGGTTGGGCATCCCCCTAAGGGTGGTAGGGAGTAGTGCGAGTCTTCTTTATGCCTAAAGAATCCAGCAACTTCTTGATTAATCGACTCTCGAAATCCCTTCCTTGGACTGAGTGGAGGCGTTGAGGTAATCCATAATGGACAAAGTACTTTTCCACCAAGATTTTAGCAACGGTGGAGACCTTCTGGTCCTTGGTTGGAAAAGCCTGGGCGTAACGAGTGAAATGGTAGGTTACCACCAGAACATTTCCATGTCCACTCAGGTCAGGTTCTAGACAAAGGAAGTCAATGCATACCAAGTCCAAGGGTCCTTGATTTTCTAGATGGCCCATTGGGGCAGCTTGATGTGGCAGTGTCTTCCTTTTGTATGCAGCGAGCACATGAGTGACAGTACTCCTCCACTTCATCCCACATGCAGGGCCAATGGAACCTACTCCTCACTAGTTGAAAGGTTTGTTCAGCCCCTAAGTGGCCATGATTACCATGCAGAGCAGCTAAGACAGTTTTCCTGTGCTTTTCTGGCAAGAACAGCTGCCACTTATCTTCCAGGTCATCAGAGGGGCCCCTTCGGTAGACCACCCCTTGATGCACCTGTAACTTGTCCCATTCTTTGTGGATGGATCGGGCCTCCTTTGAGGGGTCATGTAGGAGCCTATCCGGATCCTGATCCTCCAGAACTTCCAAAGCTAATCTTCCCCAGGGGTCTTCCAACTGATCCCTTCTGAGGTCCTTCTTGGATAGCTTCGGCAAGTCGTCTCCACCAATCTGGGTCACATCACAATAGTACTTGGGTACTCCCACCGCAGAGACTCTGACTTCTTCGGCCCTGGATCCGCCACTAACTTAAAGCTGTGCCCCTTGACATAGGGCCCTCACTCCACCCGGGGTCACTTGGGTCCAATCTTCAATGCGGCAAGAGGGAGCATGAGACCTTCTTGACAACGCATCAGCATCTCGGTTCCCCGCTCCAGGCCTATACTTCAGGCTGAAGTTGAAGCCGAAAAGGGCTGCCAACCAACGGTGGCCGGTGGCATCCAACTTGGCTGTGGTGAAGAGATAGGTAAGTGGGTTATTATCAGTCTTTACAGTGAATTCAGCCCCATACAGGTAGTCTCTGAGCTTATCCACAACTGCCCACTTTAGGGCCAGGAACTCTAACTTGTGTGTGGGGTAATTCTTCTCCGCTGGTGTTAGACTTCTGCTGACATAGGCGACTGGCCTTAGCTGTCCTTCATATTCCTGGTACAGCACACCTCCCAGGCCATCATGGCTGGCATCCCCATGCAGTTCATACGGTTTCTTGGTGTCAGCATAGGCCAATACCGGGGCAGTGGTCAGACTCTACTTTAGCATTTTGAAGGCTTCTTCACATCTCGCTGTCCACTAGCCTTCCACGGACTCTCCCGGCTTTCTGGGGCCAGTCTCATCTTCCTCTCCCTCTGTCTTCAGCAACTCTTCAGAGGTTTGGCTATTTTTGCAAATCCTTCCACGAATCGACGGTAGTAGGAGCAAAACCCAAGGAAGGATCTGAGTTCAGTCACGGTGGTTGGGGGAGGCCAGGAGGTAACAGCTTCAAGCTTGTCAGGATTGGTAGACACTCCCTCTTTAGACACTATGTGTCCTAGATAGTGTACTGAAGACTGGTAGAACTGACACTTTTCTCTGGAGAGTTTGAGTCCCTCTTCACTGAGTCTTTTCAAAGCTTTCTCCAGCCTTTCTTCATGCTCCTCTAGAATCCTTCCAAAGACAATGATGTTGTCTAAGTACACCAGGACTTCAATAAGGTACATGTCCCCCACCATCTTCTCCATCAGCCTCTGGAAAGTGGCAGGGGCAACTGACAGGCCTTGGGGCATCCTGTTGAACTCATAGAACCCTATCGGGGTGATGAAAGCCGTTTTCTCCCTGTCTTCAGGATGCATTGGGATTTGATAATACCCACTCTTCAGGTCCATAACGCTGAACCACTTGTCTCCTGACAGACTCTGCAGGGCATCCTCAATCCTGGGAGTGGTGTACTGATCGGGTATGGTCCTCCTATTGAGAGTCCTGTAGTCTATGCACAGTCTTAATGATCCATTTTTCTTCCTGACTACTACAATAGGAGAGGCATACAGGCTCCTGGACTCTTTAATCACTCCAGTTCTCTTCAACTCGGCCAACTGCTCACGTAGGTCTTCCAGATCAGCGAGAGGAACTCGCCGGACCCTTTCCCGAAAGGGTTTATCTTCCTGCAGACGGATCCTATGAGTGGCACTCCTTGCACACCCCACGTCAAACTCATTTTCCGAAAATATTTTTCTCCATTTTGTTAGTTGAGCCCTTGCTCTCTCCTTCCACACTGGTGGTAGATTGGTGTTTTCCAAAGGGGATTCTCCTCCTCCTGGTCTCCAGTGGTCGCCACTGGGGTGGCAGGATTCACTTTCCCCAGTAACATCCGGGCCGGAATCTTCAGAGGGGAGTCAATGACATTCCTGATACTCACTGGAACCTGGCCCCTCAATTTCTCCAATGCCCTCAACGGGACCACTTCGGGAATCACCTCCAGCCCTGGGTGTGTATCCAACAGATCTTGCTCCAAGACCACAAAGGGGCCAGGCTGCTCCCAGGAGAGTTTGACAGTAGCCTGCAGACAGGTCATCTCACCAGGTTGCAGCACCTTCTCCTTCTTGGATAATCTCTAGACTTTTCCCACCCCCTCTTCTGGGGCCTTCTGCTCCAGGACCAACTTCCGGTAAACCTGTTGTAGCATAGGGTGGATCCTGGCTACCGAAGCACCTTGTTCTTGCACTATTGGGGCCAGTAGTCTCCTGACCAAGTCAGTGTTGGTTCCTATAATTAGGGAACTTCTATTGGCTCCTGGTGGGTGAGGACAAACTACTGCCAAAGTGTCGAAAACTTCCTCTTTTCCCGTTAAAGAGGGATAGAATGCCAGCCTGATTGAGACTTAGCCATCGTAAGGGAAGCCCTGAGTACCAATTCCCCATATCTCGAGGTCGTCAAGCTTCTGTAGAGGTATGTGGTTCAAGTGTCTCTGGTAAAAGTCTCTATACAAGAGTGTCACTTGGGCTCCAGTGTCTAGGATGGCTCTGATGTAAACTCCCTCCACTTGAATAGGGACTAGCAGAGAGGGTCCCACCAGCTTATCCGGAAAGCTCTCCCGAGGCGGCTTCTTGTTTGAACTCTGGGGTTTTCCCTTGGCGGTTTTCTTCTTTGTCCATTTGTCTCTGGATCTCAGCCTCTTTTGTGCCTGGTATGCATTGATTCCCTGCAGATTGTTAGACTTTAACTCCTGACAGGGGGTATTGAGTGGTTTGAGAGGGGCTCTGTTTCCCTTGCTCTTTACTTTTTCCTCTTTCTGGATCTTAGTGGAGCTTTCTGTGAATAGCGGGTGCCCGGCTGACTCCTTCACTGGGGCCCTCTGAAGTTTTCCGCCGGCTGCGAATTTGTGCCTCTGTTCTTTCTTGGACTGGGGCACACTCTTCCAGGGTGGCCAACTCCTCCACAATTGAAACATACAATCTCTCTTCTCTTCTGTGGGGAGCTCGGTGTTGAACTACTCTGGCGTGGTTCATTTCTCTTCTCCTCGGGTTCCTTCATTCCTGGGTTTTTAGACAGGAGTGAGGTCAAAAGATCCAGCACCTAGGTCATTTGAGACTTTAGGGTCTCCACCTCTGAGTCCCGTTCAGTTGCCATAGCTGATCTGACCCCCACCGCGGGGATGGTAGTAGTCTTCTCAGTCCCTTGTTGATCCTTCAAGAGGGCTTCTTCATCTCTTATGATCCGTACAAGGTCTGGGTAACTCAAAGTCATTACTCCTTTAGAGGTCTTCAAGTGGAGCCAAACTGGATCTGAACGCAGGGCTCCCCTCAGGATCTGCTTCATTCGGGTTGCGTCTATGACCTGGGGCAGTATTCCCTTCTTTAGGACAATTTGGCACAGCATCCGGTTTAACCTCCGCACATATTTGGACAACTTCTCTCCCGGCTGTTGGAGGGTATGTTCGAACTGGTACATCAGTTCAGTCGCCTTTTCTAGCTGGCCAAACTCCTCTTGCAGCATCGCCAGATAATCGTATGCGGTACAAGTAGCGTTGCTGAGCCTAAGGCTCTTCACAGCTTCAGCAGCAGCGCCCTTTAGACTTTAGCTGATGCGCTGCTTCTTCTGCGCCTCTGGTACCTCCCATCCTTCTACCGCTTGCATGGCCTGTTCAATCCAGGTGTCAAATTCTTCTTCTCCGGTAGGCACTGGTTGCTTCCCTGAGAAGGTGTGAAGCTTCCGGTAACCGGCTTCCACATGCACCATATTACTTTTTTGGCACTTGGCTACAAAGTCTCCTAGAGCATTCAACAGTTCAGGCCCTATAGCGGCCAGTGGTGATCCCGGGCTTAATAATTCCTTAGGCTTTTCCATTTTAGGGGATAGTGGTGGAGATGATCGCGGGGGTGATGGCTTTGGTGTCTGAAACCATTCTCCCTTCACTGGCAGCGTATGTATCAAGTGATAGGTCTGATTATCTATGGCTTGTATACTCGGACCTTTAAAATGTTCTGGGATTTAGTTTTTCCATTCTACCAGTGCGCATGTAAACGAGGTCACTGGATCTGGCTTGACATCCATCACCCATGCTTTGTGGCTCAGCGACAGCAACAACACTAGCTGTTTTATCTCCTCTTCCGGCCATCTTTCCCCCGGAAGTACAATAACTACTGCTGCGGTTGGATCGGTGCCAATCACTGCACACCACTGTTCCATTGCCAGTGGGTCCATGCTAGTACTTCTGACTGGCTTTATTGCAGCGTGCAATGTACAGGGATCCCGGACTCGAGCCCCCACGTATAGCGGTACCCCCTGTTAAGAGGGCTGCTGGTATTGATTTCTTGGGCCCTGTAGTGCACCGCTGTCAACCCCTGGCAATCGGCTCTACCCTCCCGTGGCACAGCTAGTAAGGGGAGATAGGACTGCGTGACCGGCAACTCTGGGTGACACAGTCCTATGGCAAACACACAGTAAAATGTTTAAATTTCTGTATAAAGTAAAAGAAACAGACACCAATGTACTTGACCCAGGTATATTTACTGAAACTAATGGGCAAGTAATAAACAAGAGTATAAGATTATTTGCAGCTCCCTGCAATAAACAGTATTCAAACAAACAGAATAGACAGGTATTGCTATGCAACTCTACCGATACCCTTTTTTAGCTACTTCCCCTCCTGGGAAGACTGACGCCCAGCAATGTCTACCTATGCAGTCAGGCCTGACTGAACTAAATGGAAGTTCTGTAAAGGAATCTTCGCTAGCAAAACTCGGTGGTGCACTTGATGAACAAAACTTTGTAATCCAACAGGGTAGAAGAAATACAGTATTTGTCTGTGAGCAAGTGCTCTTTCACCAACCGGACCAGTCCCAGTCCGTCTCCTCCGACGATGCGTCTAGGCACATGGATCCATCGACATCCGGGTCTTCGGTCCTCCTGGTACTGTACAGCAAGGATGAAAAGATGTCTCTCAGGTTCCGCTAGGCTGGTGGAGGGCTCTTTGGAAGAAAATGCCCAAGCTTCAGGCCTGGGTTTTCAGCAGTCTCAGACAGAGTTCTTGCTTGCTAGCCGGGAGGTGTCCAAAGAGACAGAATAAACTCCGCCTCCCCTTTATAAAGTCTGCCCCAGCAGTCCTTGCTCCGGGGCAATGCACCCTGGGTGCTGTAAGATGTCTTGGGAAATGTAGTTTCCGGATATTAAAGGGGAACACCCCGCTACATATAATATTAGAGCGAAAGAGACACGACAGGAAAAGGAAAGTAGGAAACTTAGAATACAGGAATACCTAGAGCAAACTAATTTACCAAAGATAACACCAGAAAGTGCTGAATGCTTAGAAGATCCAATTACACAAGGAGAAATAAATAAAGCTCTTCAAGAAACATCAGGGGGAAAAAGCCCAGGACCTGACGGATTCCAGATTAAGTATTATAAAAAATTTAAAAAACAGCTAGTCCCAGAACTATTTTAATGGAATGGGAGAAGATGTAGAAATAAGAAAAGAATCTCTCCTTGCCAATGTCTCTGTTATACCAAAAGTAGGGAAGGATGGAACTATATGCTCCAGCTACCGGCCTATAGCGTTATTGAATACAGACACAAAGTTATACGCAAAGGTATTGGCAATGAGATTAAAAATCCTAATGCCGGAACTAATAAATGTAGACCAGGCGGGTTTCGTGGCAGGAAGGGAAGGGAGAGATAACAGTATAAGAACCCTATTAATAATCCGGAAGGGGACTGAGAGGAAACCCCCAGTCGTACTCATGTCTATAGATGTTGAAAAAGCATTTGACCGAGTCGTCTGGGGGTTTATGATGGAGACACTCCGGACTATAGGTCTGGGACCAAAATATATGAGATGGATTAAAAATCTATAAACCCATCCTACGGCCAGGGTTAAGGTAAACGGGAGTGTGTCGTCTGTATTCGAGATGCATAATGGAACGAGACAGGGGTGCCCACTCTCACCCCCCCTATATGTGTTGGCACTAGAACCACTGTTGTCAAATATACGGAATAGTCGGGATATAGGGGGGGTGAGAGTGGGAGATCAAGAACATAAGGTGGCTGCATTTGCAGACGACATACTCCTATACATAACAAAGCCAAGGTTGTCATTGCCCAATGTAGTAAAATAAATAAAGAGTGGGGGGTGGGTAAGGGAGTAGGGAGGGGGGGATATGGGAAATGGGTAAAAGGGGAAGATAGGAAACATGTATGTATATGTAGCGCTACCCCCAGTTAAGAGACCTGCTTGGTTTGATTTCGGGCCCTGTATACAGTACCGCCAACCCCCGGCAATCTTACTCGACCCACTCTGGCACAGTTAGTCTAGGGTTATATTTGTATCACATTCAATAGTATTGCAAGGGGTAATCTCTTAGCAGTAAGACAACACACTGAGGCGAGAGATTAAATATAACAGTTTACTATTATCTCAAAGGTAGCATAAGCAGAACACAACACATGCAACTGACTTGCAGAGCCCTGCAGAAATCAATACAGCACACAATAATGGCGTTGTGCGGTACTCCACCACGCGTAGCTATTATGGTATGCGCGCCCTATGGCGCACTAAACAATATCTTAACTCCCCACCCCGGTCAGGCCTGACATGGAGTAAATCTCAGTCACCTCCTATAGGGATTTCTTCGCATGCCAGCTTTCGGTGGTGCACTTGATGAATAGTACTTTGTAATCCACAACCATGCAATAACTTGGAACACTATACAGGGGGGGGGACACTTCAACTCTGTCCTGCTACCGGTCCCCCCGGGGAACAGCAGATAAACGAAACTGTGGGCCTATGCAGTCTATAGGCCTGAACACGGCACAGTCTATTGGTTTGGGCAGGTGCCCGCTCACCACTCCGGACGCGATCCCAGTCCGGGACTTCCACCCTGCTGTGTATCCGCACACAGCGTCCGCAACGATCGGGTCCCAGATCGTACTGATGTCCTCACTCGACAAGTCAGATGCCACCCAGGCTCCGCAGTGGGGTGAAAGGCTCTTTGGAATTTGAGCAAGGCCCAGGCTTCAGGCCTTGCACTGCAGCAGATCCGCACAGGAAGAACTCTTGCTTGCAGCACGGTGTCCAAAGAGGCCGAGCTCCGCCTCGCCTCTTCCTTAAATAGCCCCTCCCATGAGTCTCTGCGCTGGCCAACAGGGTTCTGGGTAATGTAGTCCCGGGGCCTTAAAGGAGACCCCGCTACACACTCCCCCCACTTAAACTCTTTGGTCCTCCAAAGATAACAGAACATCAAATCACAGAACGTACAACCTCAATCAAAGTTTCATATGATGTCGGCAGGGGAAATTCCCACCAAAAACGAGGTAGTGAACTCCCCTGCCCACAGGTCACACTATCATTAGTGTCCTGCCTAACTGTGCCAGAGAGTGAGTTGGCGTTGCCTCCCACCAAATGAACAGTGGGAGGATCAGGGTCTTCCATACTCCTTCTGGCAGTAACTACAGTGTCTTCCGCACTCCCCCCCATCTGTGGGTAAGTTAATCTCCTGGGAGGTTTTATGGCTCTTCGCTTCCTCTGTCCTCTTGGACTTTCTGTTGAAACGGGCTCCTCCTCCGGAATCGACTTAGGAATCTCCTCTGTTTCGGGAACACTGGACTCCGGAGCAGGGAGATACATGGAATCCCTTGGATCTTCCTCTGGGGGTGAGTCACAGACACTCTCCCAAGCATCTGACCAAGGACTGGACGGGATGAACTCAGTGGCTTCTGCATTTAGTGTCTGGTCCTCGTCATCTTCTTCAGGTGGAAGATCAATAACAGAAGTTTCTGGAGCCTAGGAAGGCCAAAGGCAACCAAGTTCTTCTCCTCATCTTCACTTTTTTTCGAGGTCTCTGTATCCCAGATCCGGGGGGTCTGGGACCGAGTGTGTGGTCGGGGAGTATCCAGGATGGAAGTTGGCTCAGGAGAATCCATCACAGGGGGGATCCGAACTGCCTCAGCCAGTGGGAGTAGGTGGTTCCGGTGCCAGGTCTTCAAGGGCCCCACCTTTCCTTCTGGTTTAAGTCTGTAAACGGGTAGGCCCGGCAGTCTTTTGCAAACAACATAAGGTTCAGGTCTCCATCTGTCTGCAAGCTTGTGTTTTCCAGGGATCCCCAAATTCCGCAACAACACTCTGTCTCCAGGTTGTAGATCTTGGATCCTAACTTTTAAATCAAAATTTCTCTTGTTGCAGGCCCCCCTTTGTTCCAAGGCCGCCTGGGCCTGTTCATAGGCCACTTTCAGATTACGTCTGAGTCTATCGACATATCCCTTGTGGGAAGCAGCAGAACAATGGTCTATGGAAGTGCGAAAGGCCAGATCTACTGGCAGTCTTGCTGCCCTCCCGAACATGAGTCTATAGGGTGAGTACCCTGTAGCGTCACTGGTGGTGCTGTTGTATGCATGCACAACGGCCGCTATGTGGTTGCTCCAATGTTGCTTCTTCTCACTGCTTAAAGTCCCCAGCATGTTGAGCAGGGTTCGGTTGAACCTCTCCGGCTGAGCATCACCTTGTGGATGGTAGGGGGTAGTCCTTGTCTTCTTAATCCCCAAGGAATCCAGGAGCTTCCGGATCAGCCGACTTTCAAAATCCCTTCTCTGGTCTGAATGAAGCCGTTGTGGTAGCCCATAGTGTACAAAGTATTTCTCCATGAGTACTTTGGCCACAGTGGAGGCCTTCTGATCTTTGGTTGGGAAAGCCTGGGCATACCGGGTGAAATGGTCGGTTACTACCAGAACACTTCCTAGTCCACTCAGGTCGGGTTCGAGGCAGAGAAAATCAATGCATACCAGATCAAGCGGACTTTGACTCTGTAGATGACCCATTGGGGCAGCATGATGGGGTAAAGTCTTTCTCTGGATGCATCGTGCACAAGAATGGCAGTATTCCTCCACTTCAGCCTTCATGCAGGGCCAGTAGAAACGGTCCCTAACGAGTTGGAAAGTCCTTTCCGCCCCTAGGTGGCCATGGTTGTCATGCAGAGCAATCATGACAGTCTCTCTGTGTTTCTCGGGCAGGAACAGCTGCCATTTGTCTTCCAGGTCATCAGAGGGGCCCCTTCGGTAGACCACTCCCTGACGCACCTGCAACCTGTCCCACTCCTTCTTCAACAGGCGAGCTTCCTTTGAGGGGTGACGTAAGAGTCTGTTCGGATCCTACTTCTCCAGGGCCTCTAGAACCAATCTCCCCATAGGGTCTTCCAATTGGTCGGATCTCATCTCCTTTTTGGACAGTTTTGGTAAATTATCTTCCCCCAGCTGGGTTACCCCACAATACTGCTTGGGAACTCCTACTATGGTAACCCCTATCTCTTCTGCTCTTGAGCCTCCACTGGCTTGGAGTTCAGCCCCTTGACAGAGGGCCCGCACCCCGTCAGGTGCCACTTGGGTCCAGTCTTCTGTACTGCAGGTGGGGGCATGAGATCTTCTGGACAAGGCGTCCGTATCTCGATTTCCCGCTCCAGGCCTGTATTTCAGGCTGAAATTGAAGGCAGACAGCGCCGCCAGCCATCTATGTCCTGTGGCATCCAGCTTTGCTGTGGTGAAAAGATAGGTGAGGAGGTTGTTGTCCGTTTTCACAGTGAAGTCTGCTCCATACAGATAATCTCGGAGTTTGTCAACTACGGCCCACTTGAGGGCCAGGGACTCCAACTTATGAGTAGGATAATTCTTTTCGGAGGGGGTCAGGCTTCTGCTCACATACGCAACGGGTCTCAGTTGCCCTTCATGCTCCTGGTAGAGCACTCCTCCCAGACCATCATGGCTGGCATCTACATGGAGTTCATAAGGCTTCTTTGGGTCTGCATAGGCCAGGACAGGGGCAGTGGTTAATGTCTCCTTTAACATCTGGAAGGCATTCTCACACTTCTCGTTCCACTGGTCCTTGACTGACTCCCCTGGCTTTCTGGGGCCTGTGTCATCCTCTTCCCCCTCCGTCTTTAGCAGCTCATTCAGAGGCCTGGCTATCCGAGCAAACCCCTCCACAAACCTCCTGTAATAGGAACAGAACCCCAGAAAGGATCTGAGCTCTGTCACAGTGGTGGGCCTGGGCCAGGAGGTGACTGCCTCCAATTTTTCGAGGTCTGTGGCTACCCCATCTTCAGACACTATGTGCCCCAGATAGTTAACTGATGACTGATAGAATTGGCATTTTTCAGGTGAGAGCTTGAGTCCTTCCTCACTCAGTCTCTTCAAAACTTTCTCCAGCCTCTCTTCATGCTCTTCCAAGGTTCTTCCGAAGACAATGATGTCATCTAAGTATACGAGGACTTCGATGAGGTTTATATCTCCCACAGTCTTCTCCATGAGACGTTGGAAGGTGGCTGGAGCTCCAGACAGACCTTGAGGCATTCGGTTGAATTCAAAGAACCCTACCGGGGTTATGAAAGCCGTCTTCTCTTTGTCTTCTGGATGCATCGGGATCTGATAGTACCCGCTTTTGAGGTCCATAACACTGAACCACTTTGCTCCAGACAAGCTCTGTAGGGCATCCTCTATCCTTAGAGTGGTATATTGATCCGGTATGGTTCTCCTGTTGAGGGTCCTATAGTCTATGCACAGCCTCAGTGACCAATTCTTCTTCCGGACCACCACTATAGGGGAGGCGTAGGGACTTCTAGATTCTCGAATCACCCCTGTTCGCTTGAGCTCGGCGAGCTGCTCCCTCAAGTCTTCGAGGTCTGCTAACGGAACCCGCCTAACCCTTTCCCTGAAGGGCTTGTCTTCCTGGAGGTGGATTCGATGGGTGGCACTCCTAGCACACCCCAAAATCGAATTCATCTTGGGAAAAGATACTTTCCCACCTGGTCAACTGGGCCTTGGCTCTCTCTTTCCAAGCCCTGGGCAGATTTGGATTCTCCATGGAAAGCTTCTCCCACACAGTACTTTCTCCATCTGTCTTCTCCACATCTGATGAAGCAACTGGGGTAGCTGGGCTCACCCTGCCCAGCAACAGCCTGGCTGGGATTTCCATGGGACCATCTGTGGTATTTCTGACACTCACAGGCACTTTACAGTTAGCCTTCTTCAGGGCCTGCACCGGGACCACTTCTGGGACTACTTCTAAGCCCGAATGTTCTTCCCTTGGGTCGGGTTCCAACATGACAAAAGGGCCCGGCTGCTTCCAAGTGAGTTTTACTGTGGCTTTCAAGCAGGTTACTTCACCGGGCTGCAGCACCATTCCCCTTCTTCCCAGTCTCCAGACCTTCCCTACCCCCTCTTCCGGGGCCTTCTGTTCCAAGATCAGTCGTTGGTAGGCTGTCTTCAACATTGGGTGGATCTCAGTGACTGTGGGGTCTTTCCTTCTTGTCAGAGAGGCCAGGAGTCTTCGGACCAGATCCGTGTTCGTCCCTATTATCAGGGAACTCTTGTTAGCTCCAGGCGGTCTGGGGCACACCACAGCTAAGGTGTCGAACACTTCAGCCTTTCTGGCTATGGACGGGTCAAAAGTCAGTTTTATAGGCAGATAGCCATCATAAGGGAAACTCTCTGTCCCAATTCCCCATATCTCCAACTCTTCAATCTTCTGGATGGGTAGGTGACTTAAATGCTTGTCATAAAAGTCCCGGTACAACAGGGTCACTTGCGCCCCAGTATCCAATATGGCTCTTGTATAGACTCCCTCCACTTGAACTGGTACTATCGGGGAGGGACCCACCAGCTTCTCTGGATATCGCTTCAAGGGGGTCTCTTTCTTTTGATCTTTGCATTTTCCCTTTTGACTTTCTTTCTTCTATTTCTCTTTGGACTTAAGTCTCTCTTGGGCCTGGTATGCATTGATCTCCCTCCTTTTGGTGGGTGTAACTACCCGCTGAGGGACACTACTCTCTTTCTTTGGGGTGCGTTCCTTCTGAGGAACCTTGCGTTTCTTCTGAGGGGTCTTCTCCACTCTTTTCATGTGCTTCTCATTCAGTTTGGAGCTCACTGGAGATGATGGGCACCCGGTTGACTCCTTCACCGAGGCCCGCTGAAGTTTTCCGGCGGCTTGCGGTTATTCATCTTTTTTTTCTTTGGGCTGGCACACACTTTGGCGAAATGGCCAGCTCCTCCACAATTGAAACAAATCACATCCCCCCAATCTTCCAGGGATGTGGGCGCTGAGGTGTTGGGAAACAGCTCCTTCCTCGGACTTTCCCTCTCTGGTTCCCTTGACTTCTTTTCCATCAGGGAGGTCAGCATCCCCAATACTTGGGACATCTGTGACTTCAAGGTATCCACCTCTGAGTCTCTTTCCAGGGTCATGGCCATCCTGACCATCACTGGAGGATTTACCGACTCAACTGGTAGGCTCCTCTTCTTCTCCTCCAGCATAGCTTCTTCCTCTCTGACCACTCGAATCAAGTCAGGGTACTCTAGGCTCTTCCCGTCCTGGCTTGTGCGTAGCGCCAATGCGATGGGGTCCAGGGGCTGAGATCCTCTCATCACCTGTTGAACACGGGCCTCATCCACCTTCCGTGGGTCAATCCCCTTCTTAAGAATCATCTTATGCAGGATCTTATCCAGGCGCCTCATGAACTCTGACAGCTTCTCTCCTATCTTCTGGTAGCAGTGCTCCAGCTGATAAGTGAGTTCAGTGATTTTCTCTGTTCCACCGAACACATTCTGCAGAATGTCCAGATAGTCCTGTGCATCACAGTCTGTCTTACTCATCTTGAGGTTACGTATGGCCTCTAGAGCAGGCCCCTTCAAGCTCTCAGCAATTCTCTGCTTCTTTCTGTGGTCTGGGACTTCCCATTCTTCTAGGGCCTGAGTGGCACCGTCTAACCATTCCTCAAACCCCTCTTCACCCGAAGGTACAGGTTTCCTTCCTGAGAATATTCTAAGTTTTCTGTATCCTGACATCTGGTAATCTGTAGGATCTTTCTTACACTGCGCCACAAGTTCCCCCAGGACCGCGCACAACTCTGCGCCGAGGGTGGCAGATGGCGACCCGGGACTTTCCCTTTTCACCTGTCTTTCTACTTTTGGGGTGGGTGATGGAGATAGTTTTGGTGTCTGAAACCGTCCTCCTGGCTTGAGCGGCAGCGCGTGTATTAGGCTATAAGTCTGATCATCTATAGCTTTTACACTTGGATTCTTGAAATGTTCTGGGACTCCGTCCTTCCACTCTACTAATGCATGGGTCAGTGAGGAATTCGTCCTGACATCCACCACCCATGCTTTCTGATATGGTGACAGTGACATCACTAGCTGCTTCACTGCTTCTTATTGCCAGATCCTTGGGAGTTCTATAACTACTATCCCGGCTGGATCTGTGCCGACCATTTTACACCACTGTCCTACTTCTAGTGGGTCCATGCTGGTACTTTTGGCGCGTTACTTGCTGCAACAGGATCCCAGACTCAAGAGCCCCCACGTGTAGCGCTACCCCCAGGGTAGAGACAGCTGCTTGGTTTGATTTTGGGCCCTGTATACAGTACCGCCAACCCCCAGCAATCTTAGTCGACCCAATCTGGCACAGTTAGTCTAGGGTTATATTTGTATCACATTCAATAGTATTGCAAGGGGTAATCTCTTAGCAGTAAGACAACACACTGAGGCGAGAGATTAAATATAACAGTTCACTATTATCTCAAAGGTAGCATAAGCAGAACACAACACATGCAACTGACTTGCAGAGCCCTGCAGAAATCAATACAGCACACAATAATGGCGCTGCGCGGTACTCCACCACGCGTAGCTATTATGGTATGCGCGCCCTATGGTGCACTAAACAATATCTTAACTCCCCACCCCGGTCAGGCCTGACATGGAGTAAATCTCAGTCCCCTCCTATAGGGATTTCTTCGCATGCCAGCTTTCGGTGGTGCACTTGATGAATAGTACTTTGTAATCCACAACCATGCAATAACTTGGAACACTATACAGGGGGGGGGACACTTCAACTCTGTCCTGCTACCGGCCCCCCGGGGAACAGCAGATAAATGAAACTGTGGGCCTATGCAGTCTATAGGCCTGAACACCGCACAGTCTATTGGTTTGGGCAGGTGCCCGCTCACCACTCCGGACGCGATCCCAGTCCGGGACTTCCACCCTGCTGTGTATCCGCACACAGTGTCCGCAACGATCGGGTCCCCGATCGTACTGATGTCCTCACTCGACAAGTCAGATGCCACCCAGGCTCCGCAGTGGGGTGAAAGGCTCTTTGGAAGTTGCGCAAGGCCCAGGCTTCAGGCCTTGCACTGCAGCAGATCCGCACAGGAAGAACTCTTGCTTGCAGCACGGTGTCCAAAGAGGCCGAGCTCCGCCTCGCCTCTTCCTTAAATAGCCCCTCCCATGAGTCTCTGCACTGGCCAATGGGGTTCTGGGTAATGTAGTCCCGGGGCCTTATAGGAGACCCCGCTACATATATGTTTGTACTAAGTTTTTTTATACACCAATGTGGTTGTGTGTTGTATTTTTCTATTAATCTCCAATAAAGAATAAAAAATAAAAAAAAGTGTAGACCCAGTCAGCATAACTGGGCTTACTTGGTAAAGTTGCAGCCTCGGACCAATATGGCAGGGAGGGCCGCGAGGGGACGAAGGACCCCAAAATATGGCGTCTGGCCCTTAAGTACCCTTCCCCAGCATGCTCAGCGGGTAGACCATGCCCACTGAACTGTTCCCGGGGGAAGGCACCCAATTCACTCTGGCCTGTCAGTCTTCCACATTGGCCTGGGGTGGTAACGCCACCTACAGGCAAACAGTGGGAAGTCTGTCCAACACGGCCATAGCTGGAACAGAGGCTGATTTAGCATTAATTATTTACATCTGAGCCTAACTATTGGCTCAGATACCCACTAAATTTGACATAGCGCCCTGTCATTGGGAGCAGGGCGCTACATACTCCCCCTGCTGCATAAAGACACTGTCCCCAGTGTCTGGAGAAAGAAAAAAAAAACAACTCCTCAAGCCTGAGGATTTGGCACCTGAACCAAAAAACTTGGATGGGGAAGGGGAGAAAGGAAAGAAACAAGATATAACAATGACATCATTTTTTTTCAATGAGATAATAGCACAATATACACTATACATTACACATTATATTACACGTTACCACCCATCACTAACTATCTAGCCCTCCCCATTCTCCGGAGGTCTTGAAAGAAGATCTGGTTGCCTAAAAGAGAAAACAAAACACAGAGACACACAACAAATAACTGTGGCAATCCTAAAATATTTCTACAGAAAATCTACACCTCTTTTAGAGGTGGAACTTTCCTTCTTGAATTTTAAAGCCTATATGATAAATGTAGGAAAGTCTCTCCCTACTCTATCGACCACTGCCACCTAGTGTCAGTGATAGCACAAAAGAGTTCTTTACGCAGGGGCTGAAACAGCTGACACCTTGATCCATAATGCACTGCGAGATTGCAGTGCAATGAAGGCTGCTGATTGGCCAAAGCATGCACCTGACCTGCATGCTTTGGCCAATCACAGCGCAATGTACTTTGAGAGCCATGATTGGCCAAAGGCAGGGCGCTTTTGGCCAATCATGGCTCAGGGGCCAAGTCCACGCCCCACATTTCATAAGGTTGGAGAGAGATTAGGCAGGTTAGCTAGTGTATTGTGCATTCAGTCAGTGTAGTGCAGTGTATAATACAGTGTAGTGCAGTCAGTGTATAGAACACAGTGTAATGCGGTGTATATAACACAGTGTACTGCGGTGTGAATTAAGCAGTGTAGTGTGGTGTGTATATTACAGTGTAGTGCAGTGTATATAACACAGTGTAATGCGGTGTATATAACACAGTGTACTGCGGTGTGAATTAAGCAGTGTAGTGTGGTGTAAATAACACAGTGTAGTGTGGTGTGTATATTACAGTGTAGTGCAGTGTATATAACACAGTGTAGTGCGGTGTGAATAACACAGTGAAGGGCAAACGATAACGAATGTGCAGAGTCTGAAATCCAAAAGATCCGACATAAAAAATGCTTTATTTTCATTTTGTTTCGACAACAGTTCGATATAGATGGAAGATTCGACATGACAGTGACAATAGCGATCTGTGTCTATCGAATCTGCGGTTGAATGTGCCTAACCTAACTCTATTAGTCCGAGATTATTCGACATAGAGAGAAAAGATTTGACATTATAGAGACATGAAGATTCAACATAGAGAGAAAAGAGTCGACATAGAGAGAAAAGATTCAACATCATAGAGACACAAAGATTCGACGAAGCAGCTAAAAACATACGACCCCTACGAGCGGACATTTATGGTCAAATGCTCCGCCCATAAGCTATAGAAGAATTCCAATGTTGACTGACTAGTAATAATAATTAATAAATATAATTATTACTAGTCATACAACATTAGAATTCTACTATAGCTTGTGGGCGGAGCAATCAACAGAAATATAGGATTGCGGCGTCGTACAGTTTAGCTGCTTCGTCGAATATTCTTAGAACATTCAACAGACACCATGGGCCTTCAATGACAAATTTGACCTTAATTAATTCGGATTTTCGTACGAATGCATTTTTTAACGAAACAAAACAAATAAAAACGAATTTCGGGAGTAACTAAATAATTTTATTTTTCAGACAAAAATGAAATTCCGAAATGAAATATTTCAGTGTGCACATGTCTATATATAACACAGTGTAGTGCGGTGAGAATAACACAGTGAAGTGTGGTGTATATAATACAGTGTAGTGCAGTGTATATAACACAGTGTAGTGCGGTATGAATAACACAGTGCAGTCCAGTGTATATAACACAGTGCATTGCAGTGTGAATAACACAGTGTAGTGCAGTGTATATAACACAATGTACTGTGGTGTGTATAACACAGTGTAGTGTGGTGTGTATAATACAGTATAGTGCAGTGTGAATAACACAGTGCAGTGCAGTGTATATAACACAGTGTAGTGCAGTGTATATAACACATTGTAGTGCAGTGTGTATAATACAGTGTAAAAGACAAAATAAATAGAGTTCCAGGTGCTAGTCACTGAAAAAAACACCCAAAGCTATAGTATAAATTCAGTTGAACCGTGCTGCTGTCTGATGGCATAGGATCTGGTGCTGAAATGCTGAAGACAATTGGGGCTGATAGCACTCAAAAGCTGAGCTAAAAATAGTGAGTAATGGCTGCAATAAACCACGTGTGTGCTCAAAAGAGTTGTTAGCAATTTATTGGAAGATTAAAACAGTAAAAAGTTGGATGTCAACATTACCGTATTGGCTGTAAGGCTGGCTCAGGCACTGATGGATCACTATGTCAGACTGGGACAACCAGATGTGGGGCGCCGACCATAAAAGCCACAAAACACTGCCAGCTACAGTGTGTTGTGGCCTGGACCGCCGGCATGGGGAGATGGTGTCACTGGCAATGTTGATGGGGCCACGTAGCTAGCCGTGTGTCCAGAAGGGAAGCGCCGTGGTGAGCGGCAGGGAGGAGGGCGTTACCGCATTCCAAGACGGAACTGAGGTATCCAGGAAGGAACCAGTCGTGGCCGGCATGGAACGCAGCATCCCTGTTGCCGTGACTACCGGTTTCTCACGCATCTATGCTCTGTCAAGAGGATGACAGAGGGCTGTTTTTGTTTTGTTTTTCGGTTCGTCAGGTGACGTGATTGACGATGGATTACATCAAAGGACATTAATATAATTATTTTTTTCTTTTTTAAGAAAGGAAGTGACAAAAACTGTTTACTGTGTTTCTTACTTTTGACACTTTTTTGGTGAATGATACCCACTCACATGGGGGGGGGAGCCGGATCTGGGGGCCCCCTTTAACTTCCAGATTCCGATAAGCCCACCGCAGACCCCAACAACCATCAGCCAGGGTTGCAATGAAGAGGCGGACAAGGTGCTTTGGGGTAGGGGGGTGCAGAACCCCCCCTGCCCCAAAGCATCCACCCCCCATGTTGAGGGCATGTGGCCTGGTATGGTTTAGGAGGGGGGTCACTCACCCCCCCTTTTCCTGACCTGCCAGGCAGCATGCTCGAATAAGGATCTGGCTTGGATCTTGGAGGGGACCCCATGTCCATTTCAATACATTACAGCCGTGAGCAAGTTTAAATAAAAAAATTTCCTTTAGAAATTTCATTATTGCTGCAGCATGTTCTATACATCTCACAGATGCACCACTTTATAGGCAGACTAAGGGGACCCCCCAGGCACAATATTTAAAGAAATATTTAATTTTTATTGTTTCACTTTAAGCATCATTAAAATCACTGCTCCTGCTCGATAATTTCAAAAACTTTTTTTTGCATTTATACATGTCCCCTAGGGCGGTACCCGGGTTCCCATACACTTATTTATGGCAATAACTGGCATATAAGCCTTTAAAATTAGGACTTTTGATTTTTCATGTTCTTGGTCAATAGACTTTAATTGAGTTTGCATGTTCGCTAGAACTTTTTGCCTGTTCGAGATGTTCTGGTGCGAACCGAACTGGGGGGTGTTCGGTACAAAACTGAAGAGTCACAGGATGAAGGGATTTGATGAGCTTAATCTAGAGAGTGATGATTTAGTACTACAAACAAAGTCAAAAGTGAGAATCACACAACTTTATGAATCTTAATCTCATCGCTCTATATCTACATGACACTCCTCCAGATCCTCCAAGTGACTACAATCAAGATCTACCACTCTCAGCCAACAACTTAAAGTGGTTGTAAACCCTTACAATCCACTTTTTACTACAGGTAAACCTATAATAAGGCTTACCTGTAGCTACCTCGGTTATCTCCTAAACCTGCATGGTTTAGGAGATATCCCCTGTATCAGCATGTGTCAATGTCATCAGCACATGCGCACTAAAGCAATGGCTCATTCGTGCCGTTGCTTCTGCTAGTGTGCCGTTACGCGGGCATGTGCGGGGGCAACGTCATCGTGGCTCCAGCCAATCACAGCGGCAGAGCCAGAGATACCCATAAGTAACTCCGGGAGCAATGTTGACGGCTGTGTACTGGGACCGCTGCGGGGGCTTCAATCTAAGGTGAGTATTTCATAATGAGCTAGTATCCTATGCATACTAGCTCACTATGCCTTTGTCTTGCAGGTTTTTTTTTTGTGGGTTTACAACTAGGGTTGAGCGAACCTGAACTGTAAAGTTTGGGTTCGTACCGGACTTTTGGTTTTTGGTAAGAGAGAATTAGATAGGAGTCCTGTCCTGATTCAGAAATCAAATTACTCAGCGATCTACCTTGCTTTTGTTGTGTGGGTGCAGTGCACAATCTTTTTATCCTGCCCTGAGCCAGAGAAAAGATAACTTTTATCCGTCTGTTAGTAAGGTTGGCTTCGGCGGGCATTTTATGCAAGCTCAGTGCACCAGCACTGCATATGTTACTGTGAGATAAACCCTTTAGATACTGTTCTCCTATTCTGCTATAAAAAACAAAAAATTTAGGGCAAAAAAATATTTTTTTGGTGCATTTTCTGCATATCTGTTTGTGTGAGATAGACACTTTAGATACTGTTCTCCTATCCTGATCTTCAAAAAATCTAATAATTTAGGGCAAAAGAAAAATTTTGGTGCGTTTTCTGCCATAAAAATGTATTTGGGGTTTTTGTTTTTAAATAAAATTAAAAACAAAAACCAGTGTTGGCTACCTCGTCCTCCTCCACCGTCACTTCCACCTACACCGCCACATCCACCGCCACCTCAACCTTCTACTCCATATGGACCTCGTCCTCCTAGGTCAAGATTATTATTTTTTATTTTTATGTATTTTATGTTATTTTAAGTTATTTCCCTATCCACATTTGTTTGCAGAGCACTTGCCATGCTCTTTACAACATTTTGCTGCCATTTGCAGCCCTCTAGCCCTTTCCATTACTATTTTAGAGCCATTTTAGTCCTCAAAAGTTCGGGTCCCCATTGACTTCAATGGGGTTCGGGTTCGAGGTCAAGTTCGGGTCAAGTTCGGGTCAAGTTCGGGTCCCGAACTCAAACTTTTTTCCGAAGTTCGGCCGAACCCGTCGAACTCGAACATCCAGGTGTCCGCTCAACCCTATTTACAACCACTTTAATAAAGCCTGTACCAATGCTGATGCTTCTAAAATTCAGGCAGCCTTTGCCCAAAAGAAAGCAGAGAGTGGATACAGAAGCCTCTGAGATAAGTGACTTACCGCAGCCTAAAGCCCTGTACACACGATCAGTTTTACCGATGAAAACAGTCCGATGGACTTTTTTCATCAGACAAACCGATCGTGTATGAGCCCCATCGGTGTTAAAAAATAGTGATGTCGCGAACATAAAATTTTCCGTTCGCGAACGGCGAACGCGAATTTCCGCAAATGTTCGCGAACGGGCGAACCGCCATAGACTTCAATAGGCAGGCGAATTTTAAAACCCACAGGGACTCTTTCTGGCCACAATAGTGATGGAAAAGTTGTTTCAAGGGGACTAACACCTGGACTGTGGCATGCCGGAGGGGGATCCATGGCAAAACTCCCATGGAAAATGACGTAGTTGACGCAGAGTCGGGTTTTAATCCATAAAGGGCATAAATCACCTAACATTCCTAAATTGTTTTGAATAACGTGCTTTAAAACATCAGGTATGATGTTGTAACGATCAGGTAGTGTAAGGGTTACGCCCGCTTCACAGTCACAGACCAAACTCTGAGAGACCAAACTCCCCGTTTAACGCACCGCAAACAACCTCAAACAGTCCATTTGCACAACCGCAAGGCTTTAATGATCACCTTAGATGATCACAAAGAAAGTTAATGTTTTTTCTATGCAAAATTATCCAGCCGATCGCTTTTGGTCTGTTCACAATGAAGCAACGACCTATCATCTGGGGTGTGCCAACATTGCCATTGCCAACACACTCATAGAGGTGGTCCCTTCATTGTGATACGCAAGCCCCTTCACCAGTCACCACAACCAGGTAATGATCAAGAAGGGGAATTGACACATGTATGTGCTTTTTGTTTTGTTTTGTTTTTGCAGCCACAGTGCAGCACCAGAGGCCAGAAAAATTAGGCATATACACATGCCTGAAAAATTAGGTATTGTTTCCTCCTCATGCGTTCATCTTAGAGAACAGACCCCTTCACCTGGCTTCCTTTATAATCTCCTCCCAGCCTGACTCCACCCCAGGCCCTATCACAGAACACTATATTAACCTGTGCACTGCAAGCCTGCTTTGCTGATCAACGTGTTTGTTAAGCATTGTGTGTTTGGGTTCCTGCCTGCCGTGTGCTACGTCTGTCTCTCTGTTACAATATTGGCTTGTTCCTGACTATCCCTGTCTGCTTGTGACCCTTGACCTTCGGCTTGTCCTTCGTTTATCCTTGTCTGCTTGTGACCCTTGACCTTCGGCTTGTCCTTTGCTATTCTTGTATCCTGTGCTGCTGCTTCCCCTCTTTCCCCCTTACCCTACGGGGCGTGAGCTAGGAGACTCTAGGGGCCGTGACCTGGACCTAGCTGCAGCGCAACATCCTCACCACTAGAGGCTCTGGTGAAGACCTGCTGGGTCTTAGACTCCGCGCCCTGGGGAATCTCGGCTCTAGCTTCCTGTGGATTCCGGTTGTGCTCCTCTGGTCCCGCTTTCCACAACCACCCAGTTTCCTATCCGCAGCAGTCAGCCATAGGGTTCACTATCTTGTGGTGCACTCCTGTCCTCCTACGGTGTGCATCTGTCATCTGGCCACAGGTGACCTGACAGGCTTGAACCCTAGTTGGTGGCGGATAAGTCACGCAAGTCATCCGGCATGCAGAGATAAAATACAGCAGCGTGTGGACCATTTTTAGCCCAAGGCAGCTCATCTCATCAGGCCTTTTTTAGTCAAATGTATCGCCCACTGTCAGTCCCTTCGGGATCCATGCCTCATTCATCTTAATAAAGGTGAGGTAATCTAGACTTTTTTGACCTAGGCGACTTCTCTTCTCAGTGACAATACCTCCTGCTGCACTGAAGGTCCTTTCTGAAAGGACACTTGAAGCGGGGCAGGCCAGAAGTTCTATCGCAAATTGGGATAGCTCAGGCCACAGGTCAAGCCTGCACACCCAGTAGTCAAGGGGTTCATCGCTCCTCAGAGTGTCGATATCTGCAGTTAAGGCGAGGTAGTCTGCTACCTATCGGTCGAGCCGTTCTCTGAGGGTGGACCCCGAAGGGCTGTGGCAATGCGTAGGACTTAAAAAGCTCTGCATGTCCTCCATCAACAACACGTCTGTAAAGCGTCCTGTCCTTGCCGGGGTGGTCGCGGTAGGAGGAGGATTACTTTCACCTCTTCCCCTGTTAGATTCCCGTTGTGCTGTGACATCACCCTTATACGCTGTGTAAAGCATACTTTTTAATTTATTTTGGAACTGCTGCATCCTTTCCGACTTCCGGTAATTCGGTAACATTTCAGGCATTTCTGCTTATACCGGGGGTCTAGTAGCGTGGCCACCCAGTACAGGTCGTTCTCCTTCAGCCTTTTTATACAAGGGTCCCTCAACAGGCACGACAGCATGAAAGACCCCATTTGCACAAGGTTGGATGCCGAGCTACTCATGTCCCGTTCCTCGTCCTCACTGATCTCACTAAAGGTCTGTTCTTCCCCCCAGCCACGTACAACACCACGGGTACCAGATAGGTGACAACGAGCACCCTGGGATGCCTGCTGTGGTTGGTCTTCCTCCTCCTCCTCAAAGCCACATTCCTCCTCTGACTCCTCTTCCTCAGACTCCTCTTCCAGCATTGCCGCAGGTCCAGCAAGCGATGCTGATAAAGCTGTTTCTGGTGGTGATGGTGACCACAACTCTTCCTCTTCCTCTTCACGCTCATCTACGGCCTGATCCAGCACTCTTAGCAGGGCACGCTCCAGGAAGAAAACAAATGGGATGATGTCGCTGATGGTGCCTTCAGTGCGACTGACTAGGTTTGTCACCTCCTCAAAAGGACGCATGAGCCTACAGGCATTGCGCATGAGCGTCCAGTAACGTGGCAAAAAAATTCCCAGCTGCGCAGAGGCTGTCCTAGCACCCCGGTCATACAAATACTCGTTGGCGGCTTTTTCTTGTTGGAGCAGGCAGTCGAACATTAGGAGTGTTGAATTCCAACGCGTCGGGCTGTCACAAATCAAGCGCCTCACTGGCATGTTGTTTCGCCGCTGGATATCTGAAAAGTGCACCATGGCCATGTAGGAACGCCTGAAATGGCCAAACACCTTCCTGGCCTGCTGGACGATGTCCTGTAAGTCTGGGTACTTATGCACAAAGCGTTGTACAATCAGATTCAACACATGTGCCATGCACTGCACATGTGTCAACTTGCCCAAATTCAATGCCGCCAGCAAATTGCTTCCGTTGTCACACACCACTTTGCCGATCTCCAGTTGGTGCTGAGTCAGCCACTGATCCACCTGCGTTCAGGGCGGACGGGAGTGCTGGTCCGGTGTGACTATCTGCTTTCAGGCAAGTCAACCCCAAGACGGCATGACACTGTCGTATCCGGGATGTGGAATAGCCCCTGGGGAGCTGGGGGGGTGCAGTTGATGTGGAGCAAGACGCAGCAGCAGAAGAAGACTCAGCCGAGGAGGTTATCGAAGAGGATGGAGTAGGAGGAGTAGAGGAGGTGGCAGCAGGCCTGCCTGCAAGTCGTGGCGGTGTCACCACCAACTCCTCTGCAGAGCCACGCATTACATGCTTGGCAGCCGTCAGCAGGTTTACCCAATGCGCAGTGTAGGTGATATACCTGCCCTGACCGTGCTTTGCAGACCAGGTATCAGTGGTCAGATGGACCCTTGCCCCAACACTGTGTGCCAGACAGGCCATGACTTCCTTTTGCACAATAGAGTACAGGTTGGGGATTGCCTTTTGTGAAAATAAATTTTGGCCGGGTACCTTCCACTGCGGTGTCCCGATATCTACAAATTTTTTGAAGGCCTCAGACTCCACCAGCTTGTATGGTAAAAGCTGGTGGGCTAAGAGTTCCGACAAGCCAGCTGTCAGACGCCGGGCAAGGGGGTGACTCTGTGACATTGGCTTCTTACGCTCAAACATGTCCTTGACAGACACCTGACTGTGGGCAGATGAGCAGGAACTGCTCAAGGCGAGAGACGGAGTGGCGGATGGTTGAGAGGGGGCAAGGAGGACAGCAGTGGTTGACGTGGCTGAAGATGCTGGACCAGGAGGAGGATGGTGGTTTTGAGCTTGTGTGCTGCTTGTACTCGTCATCATGTGTTGATCCCATAGGCGTTTGTGATGTGCAATCACGTGCCTTCGCAAAGCAGTTGTACCTAGGTGGGTGTTGGATTTCCCACGACTCAGTTTCTTTTGGCACAGGTTGCAAATGGCATCGCTGTTATCAGAGGCAGAAACACAAAAAAATGCCACACTGCTGAGCTTTGCAATGATGGCATTCTGGTGGTGGCAACAGCATGCATTGATTGGCGTGCTGTCTGGCTGACCCCGGGTGCTGATACATGCTGTCTGACTGTGCCACTAGCTCCTTGCGACGACCTACCCTGCTTCCAACTCGTCTCCTCCTCTTCTCTGTCTCCCCATCTGAACTTTCCCTCTGTTCTTCTTCTCTTCGAGCGGGCACCCACGTGACATCCACGGACACATCATCATAATCAACCGCTTCACTTGTATCTGACAACTCAGCAAAGGAAGCAGCAGTGGGTACAACATCATCATCATCACACCGTACGTCCATGTGTGTAATGCTGCCTGACTGAGACATATACCTTTTATCGACATCCTCTGGCAATAATGGTTGCGCATCAGTAATTTCTTCCAACTCATGTGTAAATAACTCCTCTGACAGATCAAGTGAAACAGCTGTGGTGCTAGTGTTGGTGGTGGCGGCAGGCGGGCGAGTGGTAACTTGAGAGGTTCCCGAAGCTGAGCTGGAGGAGGATGGTGCGTCAAGGTTCTGAGCGGAAGCTGTAGAAGATTGGGTGTCCTGTGTTAGCCAGTCAACTATGTCCTCAGAACTTTTCGAGTTCAGGGTACGTGGCCTCTGAACACTGGGCATTATTCTAGGGCCAAAGGGAATCACAGCACCACGACCACGACGGCCCCTGCGGGGTGGCCTGCCTCTGCCTGTCATTTTTTTTAGATTAGTTTAGTTGTACTATGCGTGCAAGCTACTGTGACACCAGATATGAGTGGCACTGTGCACTGGCAGAAGGTGGCAGAGTGGCAGAGTAGACGTTGTAGGCCTGACACACACGCTGGCAGGCAACTGACTGCTATTCTATTGCAGTCAAAATTGTTTTGTTTTTTTTAAGTGTAATCTACTGTGACACAAGATATATGAGTGGTGGCACTGGGCAAGTGGGCACAGTATACGCTGTGAGCCTGACACACACACGTGTAACTAGATGTACTAGCCATAAAAAGTGCTTTTTGGGGTGCTGTCAGGATGCTGTCCTTACAGCAGAGATCAGATGAGTCTTTCAGGACTGGAATGGACACTGAATACACACACACTGGCAGGCAACTGCAATTAGATTACAGAGAAAAAAAAAAAGCAGACTGATGTACTAGCCCTAAAAAGTGCTTTTTGGGGTGCTGTCAGGACGCTGTCCTTACAGCAGAGATCAGATGAGTCTTTCAGGACTGGAGTAGACACTGAATACACACACGCTGGCAGGCAACTGCAATTAGATTACAGAGGGGAAAAAAAAAGCAGACTGATGTACTAGCCCTAAAAAGTGCTTTTTGGGGTGCTGTCAGGACGCTGTCCTTACAGCAGAGATCAGATGAGTCTTTCAGGACTGGAGTGGACACTGAATACACACACGCTGGCAGGAAACTGCAATTAGATTACAGAGGAAATAAAAAAAGCAGACTGATGTACTAGCCCTAAAAAGTGCTTTTTGGGGTGCTGTCAGGACGCTGTTCTTACAGCAGAGATCAGATGAGTCTTTCAGGACTGGAGTGGACACTGAATACACACACGCTGGCAGGCAACTGCAATTAGATTACAGAGAAAAAAAAAAAAGCAGACTGATGTACTAGCCCTAAAAAGTGCTTTTTGGGGTGCTGTTAGGACACTGTCCTTACAGCAGAGATCAGATGAGTCTTTCAGGACTGGAGTGGACACTGAATACACACACGCTGGCAGGCAACTGCAATTAGATTACAGAGGAAAAAAAAAAAGCAGACTGATGTACTAGCCCTAAAAAGTGCTTTTTGGGGTGCTGTCAGGACGCTGTCCTTACAGCAGAGATCAGATGAGTCTTTCAGGACTGGAGTGGACACTAAATACACACTCGCTGGCAGGCAACTGCAATTAGATTACAGAGGAAATAAAAAAAGCAGACTGATGTACTAGCCCTAAAAAGTGCTTTTTGGGGTGCTGTCAGGACGCTGTCCTTACAGCAGAGATCAGATGAGTCTTTCAGGACTGGAGTGGACACTGAATACACACACGCTGGCAGGCAACTGCAATTAGATTACAGAGGAAAAAAAAAAAAGCAGACTGATGTACTAGCCCTAAAAAGTGTTTTTTGGGGGGGTGTGGCTTGGACGGGACCCAAGATGGCAGCTTAAGAAAAGAGCTCCCGCACAACGAGGATGAGACTAAGCTAAAACACGGGTATATCAGACTACAAACATGGGCAAATCGACCAGGAGCTCGTCGACACCCCGTACGCTGAAAGATACCGGGTTCCAGCCAAACAACAACATTCCGGAGATGTTCCGGACCCGGCCGCAGGGACAGCACGCGGACTCACAGGCCTCGCAGGCCGCATCCCCGGCCTCAATTAGTGGCACGGATGAGCCGCTGACAGACGGCGACGGCACCGCAGTTCCCAACCCGACCTTACTGGACCTCCAGAGGGACTTACAAAAGGTTGTCCTAGACATTAAATCCACTATGATGTCCTCCATCTCTGAGCTCAAATCGGAGCTCCTGGTGATGAATTGCCGCATGGCTGAAGTAGAGGACACGTCCCACCAACAAGCAGCAGCAGTCAGGCAAGTGCACATGTTTGAACTCCACAGGCATGTGGAAGATTTAGACAACAGGGGACGTAGACACAATATCAGGGTGAGGGGGGTCCCTGAAAGCATAGACCAGGCCACCCTGATGCAGACAGTATGCGCCATTTTCAATGACCTGCTCGGCCGATCGGCAGATACCCCAATTGAAATGGAGAGACTCCACTGCGCCCTGAGACCCCTTCCTCGGGACTCTGAACCCCGGAAAGACATTGTGTGTTGTATCGTAAACTACCCCTTTAAAGAGGAGATCCTTAGAAAGGCCAGGGACAGGGGACGTATTGTGTTCAATGGAGCAGACATCAAGCTATTTCAGGATCTCTCGCAGATAACCTTGCAGAATAGACGCTCTCTTTGCCCCCTGCTGGATGTCTTACGGTCCCGCAACATCCAATATTGATGGAAGTTCCCATTTTGTTTATCAGCCACCTACAGAGGCCGCACAGCTCTTCTTAGAACACCTGAAGACTTGCCGACATTCTGTGAGCAGTTAGACGTCCCACCGATCGATCTGCCTGATTGGTACTCTTTCTACTTCCCCGCGGAACCGTGGAAACCGGTCTCTCACAGCCCTTCTCCGAAGGCTCAGCGACAGCGATCCAGACGATGCAGACTAGACCCCACCTCGCCGAACGATCGCAACATGAGACGGGATCATCCCTCATACGAACGGGAGAGAGCAGATACCACCCGCAGGGGTCGCCAGGATGACTGATTACTACCCATCCCATGCCACTATACAACAGTAGATGAGAGAGACGCTTTTGGTTCTTGCCCCCTCCCTCCCCCCCATCCCCCTTTTTTTTTTTCTTCTTTAAATAATTTTTATTTTTTTAGCTTTTCCTCTCTCCCTATCCCTCAGCAGGTTAACGTCTGCCTTGCCCCCTTCCCCTGTTTTGCCCCAACAGTGATCCCTGGACTGCTGACCCCACATCTTGAGGGGCCTGACCGAAGTGCATTTCTGGAGATCCATAAGAAGCATTGATCGACCCAACCCAGGTACTACTGTATTCCTCCTGAACTCCTTTAGCGGACAATCCTCCATAGAGGGGTCCAAGATACTCTAAACACAAAGCTATCTTCCTTCCCCTGAACCCCGGATTCTCCCCCAATGACCATGCTGTGCACCGCATACAGGTGATAATGCATTCAAAACTGCAAATGATGCCAACAGGTACATCTGAGGCGATTAGCGAAGGGATCTGGGGGGGTAGGAGGGAGGGGGGAGACCCTCTAGTTCATGTTGAGGAGCCTCCCTTCTGTGTCTCACCCATGTTCTAATATTTGTGAGCCTAGAACTTAATATGACCCACGGTAACATGTATCTTAGCTGATCCTCACTTTGGAAGGATCACACCAATATAGCTTAGGGTGGGAGCAGTTTACCAGAACCCACAAATCTTTCATGCCCTTTTTTTTTTTTTTTTTTTTTGGTGGGGGGGCGGTGGGGGGGGGGTTTACAGCTCTTGGAGGTACTTATCTACCTAATCGCTGGTAACTTTACTTCCTCTCACTGGCTGATAGATCAGACGGTTTATTTAGTTAGATGTCACTTCTCGCAATACAACTAACTAACAGCACTAGTCATGTTTTAGTTTGAGACAGTCCTGGATTTAATATAACCTTGCATGCTATCACTTAACAACTGTTCTACATATTGTATGTTGACCTAGACAAAATCCAAGCGCCCACCGGGCCCCAATATATATATATTTTTTTTTTTATTTATTTTTTATGAACACTTCTTCTATAGTTGTTACTCCCTGGTTATTGTTCACTATGTTAATTGTTGACAGATACCCTTAAAGTTTATATGTATCCTTTCTCGTCCTCCGAGTTGCGTATTCTCGAGTTACAGTCCTAGTCTATTGTCCCCCATCAGCTATCCTATTGGATAATTGCTGACCCCCCGGTCTCCCCCCTTTCGGTGGTTGGGCGTGTCCTCAACCACCTTCGGTAAACTTCTTGTACTAGTGGCCAAAGGACCCCACGTACGTACAAAACCCACATATCTCACCTATACCTCTTCCGTCCCTCTGGGAGAGGACTGCCGTGTCCCTAACCCCCCTCCTAACCTCTTTGACTTCTCATCCCCCCCTCTGCTCTTTCCCTCTCCCTCTTCCCACCCCCCTCCCCCTTCCCTTTTTTTTTCTCTCTTTCCTTTTCTCTCTTTCTTGGTGTGGATCACTCCTCATTCTCGTTCCGTAGGGGAACCTATCAGAGTACCCCCAGATTCCAAATAGTAATCTAGATCTCCCACGCATACCTTTTACACTTACTCTTAGATTCCCACCTGCGTGTACGATGCAGAAAGAATCTACTACCAGGCAACAGGTGTAACTAAAACGTCTTTCGCTAAATGTTAAAGGGTTAAACCTACCAGAAAAGAGAGCACAGGTGCTTTCGGCATTAACCAAGCACAGAGCACACTTCCTTATGCTGCAAGAGACCCATTTTCGATCGGACACAATTCCTAAACTAGAAAACCATGTATACAAAAAGGTAGTGCACTCCACGAACCCAGACTCCAAAATGAAGGGGGTCTCCATACTTATTTCTAAGCACGCAGACGTTACCATGTCAGACTCACTGATCGACCCCAAAGGCAGATACATCTTTATTAAGGGCACATATGCAACCAAGCCGATTACGTTGGCAAATGTGTACTGCCCCAATGAGCACCAAGTCTCCTTTTTTAGATCTACCTGTGCGGCGTTGACATCTTTTCAAGAAGGCATAGTAATCTTGGGAGGGGACTTTAATGTCCCGCTGAACCCGCCTCTTGACTCCTCCACAGGGGCATCTGCTCTCCCATATCGCGCCCTGCGCCAGATTAAAAGGGAACTGCAAAACCTAACACTTCACAACACGTGGCGCACTATGTTCCCCACTGACAGAGATTACACCTTTTTCTCTCCCCCTCATAATAAATATTCCAGGATAGACTATCTATTCCTTTCGCAACCTGACTTGTCCCTTCTCACCCACGCCACTATTGAACCAATGTTTCTTTCTGATCATCACCCCATAACAGTCACCCTCACTTTTCCAGATTCGAACAAACTGACAAAATCCTGGAGACTAAACCCCTCCTTATTGAAAGACTCAGAAAATCTCAGACAGATAAGTGCACAAATGAAATTGTACTTTCAGGAAAATTCTACCCCGGATGTGTCACCTGTCACGCTTTGGGAAGCACATAAATGTGTAATAAGAGGGAAGTTGATTTCCTTGGCAACGAATGCCAAAAAAACCCAGCAAGAACTCATCAAATCCCTTATTGAAACAATTAATAAACTGGAATTAGCCCATAAACGCTCGGCCATGCAATCAACATTGCAGAACCTCTTACACGCTGGTTCCGCCCTAAGGGAGGAACTGGGAAAACACACTAGAAGACGGTATGTCCTTAGACAGAAGGTGTTCTAAACAAGAGCGGGAGACTATTAGCACGGACGATACAAGCAGCCAAGACCACTTCAGTAATCCACCACATTAGAGACGGACAGGGTACACTCCACACTAAGAATGAAGACATAGCCAAACAATTTGAAAAATTTTATAGGAAACTCTATAATCTTTCGCCTGAGACGGGAGAGCCGTTGACCCCGGCCGACCGTTCCTCCCAAATGGCAGCATTCTTAACAGAATACTGCCCCAAGCCTTTCACTACTCAGCAGGCAGAAGCACTGGAGAGCCCTCTCTCCATGGATGAACTCCGTGTAGCGATTAAACAAATGACTGTTGGTAAAAGTCCGGGACCCGACGGCCTCCCGTTGGTGTACTATAAATGCTTTCAGGAGGAACTGGCACCTCAGATGCTTCAAACCTTTAACTCACTTGCGAACCCCAGCACATCCCTTGGCAGGCTCTTAGAGGCACATATAGCTGTTATCCCTAAAACAGATAAAGATCCCTCATTGGTATCCAACTACAGGCTGATATCTCTTCTCAATGTAGACATAAAGCTCTACGCAAAAATGTTGGCTAACAGAATGTTACCTCTGATACCCGACCTTATAACATCTGATCAGGTAGGCTTTATCCCGGGCAGGGAGGCAAGGGACAATACCATACGCACTTTGAACATACATCATTGGCTCTCCTCTTCAAAGACTCAGGGATTTCTCCTCTCCCTTGACGCTGAGAAGGCGTTCGACAGGGTAGCATGGGATTATATGCAGGGGGTACTGAAGGGCATAGGCCTGCTACCCCGGATGCTAGCGCACATTAACGCCCTTTATGCCAACCCAGCGGCGAGGGTGAAGGCCAATGGCCTCCTGTCGGACGCCTTCTCCATAAGCAATGGGACACGCCAGGGGTGCCCCCTGTCCCCTCTGATCTTTGTCCTGTCTCTTGAACCGTTATTAAACAGACTGCGTGCCAACGACAACATCAAGGGTATTTCCATACATCACAGGGAGTACAAAGTAGCAGCGTTTGCTGACGATATTCTGCTCTCCCTGCAATCTCCTCGGGTGTCCCTACCGAACCTGTTGAAAGACATCAAATTTTTCGGCGAGCTGTCATACCTTAAAATTAACTACTCCAAGTTCCACGCCTTGAACATATCTTTAACCCCTCAGGAAGTTTCTCACTGCCAAGACTCTTTTCCGTTTATATGGAAGAAAGACGCTATTACGTACTTAGGGATTCAGATCCCTAGGAAACTTTCAGATCTGTATAGTCTCAACTTTCTTCGCTCACTCTTCAGAATCCAGTCGGACTTGAAGGAGTGGGCTAGTCTGAATGTGTCCTGGTTTGGCTGGGCGGCACTCATTAAGATGGTCATTCTCCCCCGCTTATTGTATCTAATGCAAACGATTCCGACACACCTCCCCCCTCCTTCTTCTTGACATATAAGAAAGCCTGCACAACATTCATCTGGAAAGGTGCAGCCCCACGTATTAAATATTCCCGCCTGACTTGCTCCAAAACTTCGGGGGGTATTGGTTTGCCAGACCTCCATAAGTACTACCTGGCTTGCCACCTGACTAGAGTGGTGGACTGGAATATTCACAGAGTGGGGAAAGCCTGGGTCACATTGGAAAACTCATACACATCAACATCGACTTACACACTGCCGTGGCTGGCTCCACGACTTTACCCCCAGGATATCAAGCTACACCCGCTGATCATACCCTCGCTGTTGGCCTTTGGGAAGGCAGTTGCCCTCTTCAACATCTCCTCTCAACCTGGCCCCCTGACCACAATACGGGGTAATCCCGAGTTTCCTCTGGGAGAATCCAAAACTTTCCTACACAGAGAATGGCCACAGGAGGAGATCCAGGCACGCCACTTCTTTCGCAGAGACCGACGGCGATCGTATGAGGAGTTGGTTGCGGATTCACATACCAGCTCCTTCCCTTTTTGGTCGTACAGACAGCTGTCACATTTCTTTACCTCTAAAGGCTCTACCGACATATGGAGTAGACAACTTACACCCTTTGAAACCCTATGCTCACGCAAATCATCGCAACGACACCTCATATCATCTATATATGCCATGTTGCAAGAGACCCCAGGTCTGTCAGCGACACAGGCTGTGCGCTCTTCTTGGGAAAAAGATTTGCAAATGTCATTCACAGATAAAGAGTGGAAATCGGTCTACACTTTAGCGCACACGGGGTCGTTGAACGTGGCGATCCAAGAAAATGGATACAAAATTATTACAAAATGATATAGAACCCCAGCCCGTTTACATAGATTCTCACCTCAGATTCCGAATGTATGTTGGCGATGCAACAAAGGCGAAGGATCCATGATCCACATATGGTGGGAGTGTGCCTTACTCCGTCCTTTTTGGAGTGAGGTACACTCCATAATAGAGCAGGTCACCACTTTTACCTTAGACTTTGGACCAGCGCAATTTCTCCTACACCACTCTACCTTATCGAAACGCACCTACCATAAGTCAGTAGCCATGCATATGGTCAATGCAGCCAGACTCTGCATTCCCACTCACTGGCGTTCTACGAATACCCCCTCCATTAGGGAATGGCTGTACAGAATAACCAGAATAGAGGAAATGGAGGAATTAATCTACGTCTAAGCAGGCTGATGTACTAGCCCTAAAAAGGGCTTTTTGGGCTGCTGTCAGGACGCTGTCCTTACAGCAGAGATCAGATGAGTCTTTCAGGACTGGAGTGGACACTGAATACACACACGGTGGCAGGCAACTGCAATTAGATTACAGAGGAAAAAAAAAAAAGCAGACTGATGTACTAGCCCTAAAAAGTGCTTTTTGGGGTGCTGTCAGGATGCTGTCCTTACAGCAGAGATCAGATGAGTCTTTCAGGACTGGAGTGGACACTGAATACACACACGCTGGTAGGCAACTGTATTTAGATTACAGAGGAAAAAAAAAACAGACTGATGTACTAGCCATAAAAAGTGCTTTTTGGGGTGCTGTCAGGATGCTGTCCTTACAGCAGAGATCAGATGAGTCTTTCAGGACTGGAGTGGACACTGAATACACACACGCTGGCAGGCAACTGCAATTAGATTACAGAGGGAAAAAAAAAAGCAGACTGATGTACTAGCCCTAAAAAGTGCTTTTTGGGGTGCTGTCAGGATGCTGTCCTTACAGCAGAGATCAGATGAGTCTTTCAGGACTGGAGTGGACACTGAATACACACACGCTGGCAGGCAACTGCAATTAGATTACAGAAAAAAAAAAAAAAAAAGCAGACTGATGTACTAGCCCTAAAAAGTGCTTTTTGGGGTGCTGTCAGTACGCTGTCCTTACAGCAGAGATCAGATGAGTCTTTCAGGACTGGAGTGGACACTGAATACACTGGCCTAGCTATAGATTTCCCTATTAAATCAGCAGCAGCTACACTGTCCCTCCTCTCACTAAGACTGCAGCTTCCGAATGAATCTAAAATGGATGCTGTCCAGGAGGTGGGAGGGTCTGGGAGAGAGGGTATGCTGCTGATTGGCTGGAATGTGTCTGCTGACTGTGAGGTACAGGGTCAAAGTTTGCTCAATGATGACGAATAGGGGGCGGACCGAACATCGCATATGTTCGCCCGCCGCAGCGAACGCGAACAAGCTATGTTCGCCGGGAACTATTCGCCGGCGAATAGTTCGGGACATCTCTATTAAAAAATAGAACATGTTTTAAATTTATCCGATGGAAAAAAAAACTATAGCAAATTACTATTGTCTGTGGGGAACGCCATCAGATAAAAAACCCACGCATGCTCAGAATCAAGTCGACGCATGCTCAGAAGCATAGAACTTCATTTTTCTTGGCTCATCGGAGTGTTTTACGTCACAGCGTTTGGGAAGATTGGTTTTTTGACTGATGGTGTGTAGGCAAGACTGATGGAAGTCATCCATCGGTTTAAAATCCATAGGAAATCCAATCGTGTGTACAGGGCTTAAGAGGTTGCACTGTGTAGTGTTGGAAGCCCAGGGAGCAGGATATATTCCCTTCCTATCTTGGAAGCAGAGTGACTATCATCAAGTCTTTCCTTCATACTATTCAGGTGCACTCTACCTTAGCAACGTATCTCCTGTTCAGGAGTTGGCTATATGAACATTCCCATACTTCCACACAAGGAGAAATATTAACGATATCTAACTGTTACTCAATCTATCCAGGGATTGTCCAACAATTGTCCTATCTGAACTTGGATTTGCATAACCAGTGGAATGCCACAGTAATCCCTCTACTGAGCGAGTCTGGCTCCTTGGGATTTTGGATTAATTTCCTTAATGAAGTAATTTCTATTCCATTTCAGTTAACAGTAAGTTTGTGGGTGGGTGAATGTCTGCGGTAGCTACCTGTGCCCTTGACAACATTGTCAGATTTTAATTGAAAATGGTGGAGATGTAATTTTTTTATAATTACTACCTGTTTTTTCTCAATGGAGTTATTAACTATGATAGTTTTAAGGTGATTACTTCTGTGTATGCATATATATATATATATATATATATATATATATATATATATATATATATATATATATATATATATATTTCTGTATACTCTATGCCATTTCTGCATACATTGATCTTTCTGAGCTCACAGATGGTCACATTGGGGCTGATTTACCAAACGTTTGCGCCATGAGTATTGGCGCATCTGCGTGCGCAATGGCTGTTTTGGTATTTACAAAACATTAGCGCCTGTGGCGCAGCCCTATTTCCCATTTACTATAGTGTTCTCTGCGCCCGGGAGGAGGCGCTCAGTGCGCTACTATGGACCTGGCGCACAGCATGTTAAAATATAAATATAAAGAAGCTGGAAGTGAGAATATAATGTCGGTGATGTGGGGTGATGTGAGGAAGTGTAGTGACACCGGCCCAAATAACTAACATGCCCAAAATAGAGTGGGGAAGTAAGTTTTTCAAAACCAGCCCGCTGCGCCGGCAATTCCGATTCGAGCTGCGGGAGGTTTTTTTGAGCTCAGCGCGGGAATTTCAATGGTTTAAATGCGCCGGGACAATGCGCCGGCAAAATCTTAGTAAATGTCAAGTCACCTAAGTCAATTTGCATAAGTTGAACAGGCGCAGCTCTGAACTTGCCAGTGCGCCAGCAAAATGACATTTCTAAAGGAAAAAAAACCCATTTAAAAGCACCGCGGCTGTAATGAATTGTCGGCTCCCGGCAATATAGAGAAAAGTCATTGAAAGTCTTTGATTAAAAAAAAAAAAAAAGCGTGGGGGTCCCCCAAATTCAATTACCAGGCCCTTCAGGTCTGGTATAGATATTAAGGGGAACTCCGCCGCAAATTTAAAAAAAAAATGCGTGCGGTTCCCCCAAATATCCATACCAGGCCCTTCAGATCTGGCATGGATTTTAAGGGGAACTCCACCCCAAATAAAATAAAAATGGCGTGGAGTCCCCCCAAAAATCCACACCAGATCTTTATCCGAGCACGCAACCTGGCAGGCCGCAGGAAAAGAGGGGGGACGAGAGAGCGCCCCCCCTCCCTCCTGAACTGTACCAGGCCACATGCCCTCAACATGGGGAGGATGTCCCCATGTTGATGGGGACAAGGGCCTCATCCCCACAACCCTTGCCCGGTGGTTGTGGGGGTCTGCGGGCGGGGGGCTTATCGGAATCTGGAAGACCCCTTTAACAAAGGGGACCCCCAGATCCCGGCCCCCCCTGTGTGAAATGGTAATGGGGTACAAATGTACCCCTACCATTTCACAAGGAAAGTGTCAAAAATGTAAAAAATGACAAGAGCTGGTTTTAGACAATTCCTTTATTAATGTCTTCTCTTTTCTTCCATCTTCTTCCTTCTTCTTCCATCTTCTTCTTTTCTCCATTCAGGTTTCTTCCTCCATCTTCCTCTTCATCTTCCTTCTTCTTTCGGTGTTCTCGTCCGCATCTTGCTCCGGCGTCTTCCCTTCTTCTTTCTTCTCCGGCCGCTCCGTTTGAATTGGAGGTTCCCGCTGTGCGACGCTTCAGTTCTCCACTTGGTCCGCTTACACCCGGTGGCTCCGCCCCCCTCTGTCACCATGGGGAAAGTCCCCGTGAAATCCATGTGCGTCAGAGGGGGGCGGGGTCACGGGTGTAAGCGGACCCAGAGGCGAACTGAAGCGTCGCACAGCGGGAACCTCCAATTCAAACGGAGCGGCCGGAGAAGAAAGAAGAAGGGAAGACGCCGGAGCAAGATGCTGGACGAGAACACCGAAGGAAGAAGGAAGATGAAGATGAAGATAAAGAGGAAGATGAAGATGAAGATGAAGATGAAGATGGAGGAAGAAACCCGAATGGAGAAAAGAAGAAGATGGAAGAAGAAGATGGAAGAAGAAGAAGGAAGAAGATGGAAGAAAAGAAAAGACATTAATAAAGGAATTGTCAAAAACCGGCTCTTGTAATTTTTTACATTTTTGACACTTTCCTTGTGAAATGGTAGGGGTACATTTGTACCCCATTACCATTTCACACAGGGGGGGGGCGGGATCTGGGGGTCCCCTTTGTTAAAGGGGTCTTCCAGATTCCGATAAGCCCCCCGCCCGCAGACCCCCACAACCACCGGGCAAGGGTTGTGGGGATGAGGCCCTTGTCCCCATCAACATGGGGACATCCTCCCCATGTTGAGGGCATGTGGCCTGGTACGGTTCAGGAGGGAGAGGGGGCCGCTCTCTCGTCCCCCCCTCTTCCCCTGCGGCCGGCCAGGTTATGTGCTCGGATAAAGGGTCTGGTGTGGATTTTTAGGGGGACTCCACGCCATTTTTTTTTTAAATTTGGGGTGGAGTTCCCCTTAAAATCCATGCCAGATCTGAAGGGCCTGGTTTGGATATTTGGGGGGAACCCCACGTCATTTTTTTTTAAAATTTGCAGCGGGGTTCCCCTTAATATCCATTCCAGACCTGAAGGGCCTGGTTATGGAATTTGGGGGAACCCCCACGCATTTTTTTTTTGGTTAGCAAAGACTTTCAATGACTTTTATCTGTATTGACAGGAACCAGCAATTCATTACAGCCGCAAGGACTTTTAAATGACTATTATTTTACTTTAGAAATGTAATTTTGCTCTCCAACTGTTATAAACATGGAAAACATGTGCTACTTTACAGGCATACTATAGAAACCCCCCAGGGATGATATTTAGGGCCAGTTCACACCGGATGCAGTGCAGTGCGTTTTTTTGATGCCTAAAAAACGCAAAGAAAGTTGATCACATTAATGCCAATGGCATAGTTCACACCACTGCAGTCCGTTCCAGTGCATTTCAGAAAGCCAAAAAATAATTGGTCATGCTGCATTTTTTAGATACAAAACTGTACTGGACCCCAGTAAAACACATCAAAAACGCAACGGAACGTACCAAAAATGCACTAGAATGCACCGCAACGCACCTAAATGCACCAAAGACGCACTGCAACACACTTGTCCTAAGTGAAAAGAGGCGGAAAAAAACACTGGACTGCATCAAAAACGCCTCAAAAATGCACTGGAAAGTGTCAAAAACGCGCATGCAGAAAAGCACCTGGAACGCACCCAGACTGCGTTTCTATAGTGTGAACTAGGGCCAGTTCACACCATAGAAACACAATCCGGATGCGTTCCAGGTGCTTTTCTGCATGCACTTTTTTCATGCGTTCCGGTGCATTTTTGGTAAGTTTTTGATGCAGTCCAGTGCTTTGTTCTCACCCCTCTTTTTTATTAACCATAGATAAGGACAAGTGTGTTCCAGTGCGTTTTTGGTGCATTTAGGTGTGTTCCTGTACGTTCCAGTGCGTTTATGATGCGTTTTGATGCGTTTCAGTACAGTCCAGTGCAGGTAAAATGCAGCATGTTCTACTTTTTTGGTGGAACTGGAACGCACTGGAACAAACACTGCCATTTAGAACCATATAACCAACTTTCCATGCATTTTGGATGCATAAAAAACGCAATGGACTGTATGTGGTGTGAAATGGCCCTTAAGCAATTTGGCATATTTAAAGGCACTTCTCCTTGTTTTTGTTTTTGGTGTTTTCCAAATTGGTGACATTGATATATGTCCCTTAGGGTGGGACCTGGGCCCCCATTTTAAGGCCAATAACTAGATAGAAGATAAGCCAGCCAAGTGGGGACTAGCAAAATTAACAAGTCAGTTCCCATAGACTGCAATAGTATTTGTTGGTGGGGGGGGGGGGGAGGGGTGATTGTCCCATCTCTAAATTTGTAGCATGCTGGATGATGTGCTTAATTTTGGACGGGGGAGGGGGGGGTTATTTTTTGCTAGCTGCATTGGTGTTGTTCTGCACATGCCCAGCCAGTTATTTTTTTTTGGCGTGCTTTTTGTGTGTGAACAGCGCCTGGATATTTCTGGGCATGCTCACTCAGAGAGTGTTTTTATTGGTTAGAAATTGAAGGACATCTTAACAGGTGTGCCCACTTTGAATTTCAGTCTCTACATTGGGAGAACTTGCATTCTGGGTGTTTCATGGACTGTGCATGTGTTTTCAATTGCCTCATTAGCACACAAACATATGTTATATAAAGCTCACAGAGCATTCGGTCAATTGCCTTAAAAAGAGGCAAGTGTGTGTGGGTGGGGGGCAAAATGTACATGTTGGTGTCCTTATCGCGTTTGTAACACATGTATTTTATTTGTTATGTCTTTGCAAAACAAGTGATTGGTTAACTTATGTGGATTGTATATTTTTGGTGTGGGGGAGATATGTTCCCCTGAAATAATTCTGATGTTGTTAATGTGTGTTGTTTGTTCGCTTTGATTTAATTGTCTGCTGCATTTTTCTGGCCATAAATTGCTCAAGATGTTGAGTCTGTAACCGTTTCAAATTGACCATGTTTTTTATTTTGCCTTCCCTTTTGTTTTGTTGCACAATAAAATTAGATGCAAAATTTTGATGTTTGTTTTGTGTTTTCTTTGCAACAAATGTGACAGCTGATTGGCATGTCAAAACAAAACAGGTGTGATTTGTCTACCCTGGTGCCTTCATGGTAGTATATGCATGGATTGTATTGTGTGCTGCCATGGAGCGTCACCAGGAAATGAAATACAGAGCGGTAAGTATTCAATTTTCCTTTTTTACTGCAGTGGTTCTCAGCCTTAGTCCTCAGCCTTAGTCCTCAAGTACCCCCAACAGGACATGTTTTGTGAATTTTTCTTATCGAGAATTTCTGTCCAAAAATCAAAACCATTGACTGTGATTTAAAGCACATGTGCAAGATGAAGGAAAACCTGCAAACATGGCCTGTTGGGGGTACTTGAGAAGCACTGATTTGGAGCACTGCACTTAAAAATAGCTCAAGGCCATACAATTCTAATTGTGGGCATTTTGAAGGAAATTAAGTAAGTGTTAGAACCCCTGCGTGTGTTTTTTTTTTTTTATATTTTTTTTTTTGTAGTTTGGCCTTTGTGTCTCCTTTTCTTAACATTGGCTTCACTTCCTGTCACACAGCTAAACAGGAAGTGAAGGTAAAACCCTACCAATGGCTTTTCTTGGGAACACACAGATCAATCTAACTAGTGTCCCTATTAAGCAAATTGCACTCTAGCACTTTGTTGTGTACACCCCAAATCATTGGGTAGTTTGGGGTTTAGTAAAGACAAATACACTCTGCAGTAAAAGTGTAGCTGCTGAAAATCTGAGGGGAAGTACTGGTGATTGGATGTTACAATCATGTAAAAGCAAAGATGTTGTTTTTTTTTTTTTTTGCTTGCATGTCCCCCCTCAGATATACAGCAAGTGCACTTGTAGTGCAAAGTAGATTTCCTGACAGACTCCATGGCAGCCTACGTGTGGGTTAATCCCGCCCCTCATACCTCATAGGACCCTTCTCCCATAAATCTTTGCTCTGGGCCAGAGGCCGTGTTCCTTTTTTTGTCCTCCTCCTAGGACCAAGATATAGTCTTACCTTTTCATGAAGTTTTCCTGTAATCCAGGCCTGGCGGTGTGCACGGCGATACGTTGGTGGTTAGCGGTGATCCTCTCTGCAGTCCAGCAATCCTAGCTATTAGCAGGTGGACATGGGCGATATGATGTGATACCATGAAGAGCTTACTAACCTGGCCATTGGCAGGCAAGCGGCAATATGGCCAAACGTCCCAGCTATTAGCGGGAGGCTTTGTAAACGCCCGATCGTGCGGTGGGTCGAGCGAACAGCTCCCCAGTCCCAGGTTCTGGTCCGGATCGTGCCGTGGTGGTGGTAATGTACAAAGATATTCCTTTTATATGGCAGCCGTATCTCTGTGTTTTGTGTGTCTCCTTATTTTCTATCAAGCTCCAGTGAGTGGCCACGGCGGCTGGAGCGCAGCTGCGTTCCAGCTCGCCGTTTCAGGAAGTCGCTGAGCATCCGCAAGTTGCGAACGAAGATTCCGTGCTTGGTTCGTGCAGGCGCAGTTTCGCCAAAATGGCGGCGGCGGTCGCGCATGCGATTGGCCGCCACCGGATGGCAACCGCTATGGGGCGGTGACATCGTTAACGGTGGCAGATTTAAATAGCTGTCAAAGCAGCTATTACTTGGGATGACTTGCAGGCTTATGCAGTGTTTATCCAGGCACTGGGCTCTGGTTTACAAGGTAAATTGTTTGCTGCAGGCTCCCTGGGTGCTGGCTATGTTTTATTATGTGCTCTCTCATGCCTGTTGTCACTCCTGTTTCTCATAAGGCTGTAATGATTCATTTCACTTTCAAACTGCCTTGCCATGGATCTGTCACCGCCCTCTTGTGGCCAACCCTTGCGCTGCAGGTAGGATTTATTTATTTTCTACCTGTGATGCTTGGGTTCACTTATTCAGGAGCTCTTAACCCTTTCTTTTTCACTCAGCTTTTCTAGGTCTGAACACCAAAGCACGGCAAAGACCGTCCTAGGTCTCAACGTTGTCACTCCTCTTCAAGGTACAGACGTCAGATCTTCCTTTAGATCTAGGTACCACAGATAGGAGTCTAAAACCACCTCTGGGCGTCACTCTCACCGCCACTCCAGCCGCTCTGTGAGGAAAGCCTGCTGGTTATGCGGGGCCCAGGTTCCTGAAGGCAAATCGCTCTGCAAGCGATGCTTTTCTAAAGTCGCATAAGAAAGAGAGGGTGGAGACCAACAAGTGGAAGCACTGGTCAGAAAGGTGGTCCGTGAGTCCCTGAGTAAAGGGGATTCTGGTCATACCCACAACCCTGCTGGCGACACTATGTCAGTCCCTATTAGGGATGATCTCAAGGCTCCAGGCCCTTCACAGCCGAGCCATTCCTCAATTGAAGCCTCAGACAGTGAGGTGGAGGTAGATGACCCTGGTGCAGGTTTTGAATTTGCCCTAGTACCCCAGCTGGTCAAAAGCTGTCAAAGAAGCTTTGAGATGGAAGAGCCAGTGGAGGCACCCTCCAAACAGGGGAAATATTTTAAACACCTCAAAAAAGAACACCCTAATTTCTCCTTTTTGGGTGAACTCAGCGCAATAATTACTGACGAATGGGGTGGTGTTGAAAGGAAGAATTGCCTGTTAATGAAGGTATCAAAAATGTACCCATTTAAAAGCAAGGATGTAAAACACCTGGAGTCGGCTCCTCTCATTGACTCAGCCCTAATGAGGATGGTGAGGCACGTCACACTCCCATTGTAGGATACTGTTTCCTTTAGGGATTGCCTGGAGTGGAAAATTTATACCGCCCTCAAGCGGATCTACATTACAGCGGGTATGACCTGCAAACCAGCTCTAGCTCTCGCAGCCCTTTCTAAAGCGATGGAAGTCTGGGCAGATGACGTAGATGCTTCTCTGAGGAGCATCTCGGAAGAACTGGCCAGGAGCTCACCTATTCATGGGCTAAGGTTGACGTTGGCTTTTCTCGTGGGGCTTCCCTAGACATAATTCGCCTGGTGGCTCGGATCATGCTGAAAACTGTCACGGCTAAGCGTGCCTTGTGGCTGCGCCCATGGGTAGCTGACCCTGCCTCCAAGCAGGCATGGTGCAGGATTCCATTTGGGGGTTCGTCCCTCTTTGAGAACATATCGGACAGTGCCATCACCCGTGCCACAGGGGGCAAGTCGGGGTTCCTTCCCCAGGATCGCCGTCTGCTAAACCAGAAGAGAACACAGCCCAGGCAAAGTTCAGATCCAGCAAGGAATGCTCGCTACTATAGGCCTGGCCGTGAGTTCAAGAAGACCTGGAAGAAAAAACAGCCTTCAGGCCAGAAGTTTTCAAAAGGGGCATCTTCCGGTGGACAAGAATCCCCTAAGTCTTTATGATATTGCACCTGCCTAAAACAAAGCGAGTCGGCATCCTTGCCTCTCTCGGAAGAGAAAAAGCGAATTCTCCTGTCTCTCTTGTGGCTCAGGGCACTGCAATTCCAGTTCCAGATAACAAAAGGTTTTAAGGGGTCTACTCGCCCCTCTTCATGGTGTTGAAGAAAAACGTCTCCTGGAGGCCAGTTATAGACCTAACCCACTTGAATTCTTTTATCTAGAAGGAGAAGTTCAAGATGGAGACACTACTCATGATCAGTCAAGCAATCCAACCAGGCGATTGGTTTGTCTCTATAGACCGGAAGGACGCCTACTTCCATGTTCCGATAGCGTCAGAATTCCAGAAATACCTTCGCTTTGCTGTCGATCAAATCCGTCTGCAGTTTACCTGTCTCCCCTTCGGGCTTACAACATCGCCTCGTGTGTTTTCAAAACTTGTTGGCTGTCGTGGCTCTGATCAGGACCAGAGGTATCCGTTTGTATCACTATCTAGACGACCTGCTGTTGTCTCGGGACAAGGAGCAGTTGCTAATCCACAGATCCCAGGTCATCTCCACTCTACTCGAGTTTGGTTGGCTTCTGAATCTGTAAAATAGCCATCTGGATCCTACGCAGTCCCTGGTATTCCTCGGGGCACACTTCAACGCTATCAAGAGCACCATCTTGTTACCCCTGGAAAAATCCCAGTGATCCGGGACAGATTTTGGCTTGCAATGTCGTTCTCATCTCCAAGCCTCTCAATGACTAAAGTTCATTGGCACCATGGTGGCAACAACACCCATGGTAAAGTGGGCTCAGTGGAAAATGCGGCCCTTCCAGAAGGGTTTCCTCCAGCAGTATAATCCAGGGCTTCGGGATCATTTTATCCAAATAACCTCATCCATTCGGGAGAGCTTTCCTTGGTGGCTACAACAGAGGAACCTCCTCAATTGTCAGTCCATCGCACCTGTGTCTTGGGTCACCATCACTACAGATGCCAGCAACAGGGGCTGACAGAAGTAGCCCAAGGCATATGGAATTTTCCCTCTCACAGGATAGTCTCCAATGTTCTGGAACTCCGGGCAGCGTTCTGCGCTCTGCAGGCCTTTCACCACTTAACAGCAGGAGACTCAGTCCTCCTAAGACTGGACAACACAACGGCAGTCGCATACATCAAGAGACAGGGGGGTACTCGCAGTCTCTCCCTGTCAAAGGAAATAGAGCCCATCATGATCTGGGCCCAGAAAAACCTGGCCAACCTGACAGCTGTCTATCTCTCTGGAGTCCCGAACGTTCAGGCAGATTTTCTGTTGAGTTTCTCTGGACAACGAGTGGACTTCCCCCCCGAAGACTTCAGGTGGGTCCTGTCCCTGGGAGTCATTCCGGAAGTAGACTTGTTCGCCTCCCCATGCAACTTCAGACTAGAGAGATACTACACGAGGTCTTGGTATCCCCAGGCTTTTGGGTAGATGCTCTGACAGACCATTGGCGGTTCCACAGGGCCTATGCCTTTCCCCCGATTCCTGTCATTCTCCGTTTTTTGTCGAGGCTCAGGATGGAAGAAGCAGAGATAGTGGCAATAGTCCCGTACTGGCCAAACAAGCCATGGTTTCCACTGCTGATGCAACTCAGCTTCCGGGACCCAGTTCCTCTTCCCTCCAGACCAGATCTCCTATCACAAGGGGCATTTCTACATCCATGCCCGGCCCCATCTACATCTGATGATCTGGTTCTTGAGAGGGGAAGGTTAGAGGCCCTAGGCTGTCCAAGTAGGGCCATCTCCACAATATTAAATGCCACAAGAACAGGCACCAACAGGGTCTACCAGAGGATTTGGAAAAAGTTTTCAGACTACACCTCTTCCACTGCAGGTTCTTGCAATAACCCAAAGATACATGATATCCTGGGCTTCTTACAATCAGGATTGGATCTCTCATTGTCAGTCAGCTCGCTGCGAGTCCAAATCGCTGTAATCTCTGCCTTTACGGGTGTTTCCTGGGCTAGACACCCTCTTACTCAGTAGTTTTTCAGAGGAGCAATAAGGCTCAGACCTCAGAGCCAAGTTTTTCTAATTGGGATCTTCCCCTTGTCCTGGATTTTTTCTTGGGTAGAGAGTTGGAACATGAAGATCAATCTTCTGTCAAATGACTCTCTCTAATAGTTGTCTTCTTGGTGGCTATAACATCGGCCAAGAGGGTCTCTGAAATCAGCTCTCAGGGATGCAAGGAGCCATTTCTAAACTTTTTAATTCCTATGTTGGGTTCAAACCCCAAAGTGGCATCTGTGTTTCATGACAATCAGGAGATTGCTCTTCCAACGTTCAGATCTACAAGGATTCCAGTGTTTATCCCTTAGATGTTGGAAAAGCTCTGAGTCAGTATCTTGAAGCTACAGCTTCTTTCCGTCAGACCGACCACCTGCTCGTTCTTTTCACAGGAAGTATAAGGGAATGCGTGCCTCTTCCAGATCTATCGGAGCATGGATTGTTCAGGCCATTCAGTGGGCCTATAAAGTCAAGGGCTTGGCGCCTCCAGAAGTGGTGACTGCTCACTTAACTAGAAGTGTCTTCATCATGGGCGGCATCACGTCACGTGCCTCCAGAAGTTATTTGTAAGGTGGCCTTGTGGTCTTCAATTAACACGTTCATGGCACACTACTGCGTAGTGGTTTACGTATCTTGTCTGTTGATGGTGCCAATTAAACCTTTTTTCTTTTGTCCAGCGCTCTGCCCACCCGGGTGTGTATGGCTAGTTATTTCCCACATGTAGGCTGCCATGGAGTCTGTCAGGAAAACGGAAAATTTATATCAAATACTTACCGTAATTTTCCTTTCCTGATGGACTCCATGGCAGCAGGAGTTCCCTCCCAGTGGCTGGAGTAGGCTAAATTATGGAACACGGCCTCTGGCCCAGAGCAAAGATTTATGGGAGAAGGGTCCTATGAGGTATGAGGGGCGGGATTAACCCACACGTAGGCTGCCATGGAGTCCATCAGGAAAGGAAAATTACGGTAAGTATTTGATATAAATTTTCCGTTTTGCCTTTAGTAAATAAACCCCACAGTCCAAACTACCTAATAATAATTTGTGGTGTACCCCGCAATATGCTCGAGTGCAATGTGCATAATGGGGAAAGTATTTAGACTGATCTGTGTGTCCCCAAGGAAAGACATTGTTAGGGATTTTCCCTCACTTCCTGTGTGGCTATGTGACAGGAAGTGAATTATTTGGAAGGATAAAGTGGCCAAATTATTTAGTTTAACTTTTCAAAGACTCATTCCTAAGTTGAATTGTGATGCATGTCAATGGCCCATTTTTACCCTCTTTAATCACTTGAGATCAGCGCTATAACTGATCGACGGCCACAGCATGGTCCTCAATTGCCGGGATCCGTCAATAAACGTCCTCCCCTTTGCGTGCGCTGTGGTCACAGAGTCACTGTGACTCGGGTGATGACAGATCCGAGTAAGGGGCCGGTCCCTGCCCTTTACCATGTGATCAGCTGTCAGCAAATGACAGCTGATCACGTGATGTAAACAAAAGCTGGGTAATGGTTTTTGTTTTCTCCTTGTGCTGACAGCGTGAGCATAAAAAAAAGGCAATCACCGGCTTATGTGCAAGGGACATGGGGCCCGAAGAGGAAGAGGCAATTCTGCATCATCTGTGACAATTAGTAGCCCCTGCCAGTGCCGCCAATCAGTGCCCATCACTGCCAACTATCATTGCCACCTAGCAGTGCCACTTCTCACCAGTGCTAAATAGCAATGCCACCTCTCAGTGCCCACCCTTGCCACCTTATCGGTGCCCATCAGTGTACATCAATGAAGAAGAAAAATTACCTTTTTAAAAAATATTAACCAGTTTCCTACCGCCCACCGTCAAATGACATCCTTGGCTTTGGGCGGTGACATCTGAATGATGCCTGCAGTTGCAGGCATCATTCAGATATCATTCTTTTACAGCCGGCGATTCTGTGCACAATAAAAACGATCATAGTGGCAGTTCCGCCGCTTGATCGTTCTTCTAGGCGGGGGAGGGGACGTCCCCCCCCCTCTCTTGCCGCCATCCGGTGCTTCTCCGGGCTCTCCCGTGCCATCTGGGGCTCGGAGAACGATTTGGAGATGACTGGTGACCAGATGGTCATCAGTCATCTCTATGACCATCGGAGGCGCGGGCACGACGTTATGACATCATGCCGTGTTCCCGTATGTTAACCAAGCCGTGATCTTGGCTGTCAGCATGAGATTGGTGATTTTTTTGGAACAATATCATGCTTTCGAGCCTGGAGGAGAGATGCGGGGTCTTATTGACCCTGCATCTCTCCATAAAGAGGACCTGTCACACACATTCCTTTTACAAGGGATGTTTACATTCCTTGTAATAGGAATAAAAGAGATCCCAAAAAATGTAAAAAATAAAAAGAGTAAGAAATACAAAAAAGTCAAAAAACAAAAATAAAAAATAAATAAGAAAAAACGCCCATGTCCCCGGTAGCTCGTGCTCAGAAGCGAACACACACGTAAGTCCCGCCCACATATGTAAACGCCGTTCAAACCACACATGTGAGTTATTGCTGCGTGCGTTAGAACGAGTGCAGCAATTCTAGCACTAGACCCCCTCTGTAATGCCAAAATGGTAACGTGTAAAAAAAATTTAAGCATCGCCTAGGGAGATTTTTAATTACTGAAGTTTGGTGTCATGCCACGTGTGTGCGCAATTTTAAAGCGTGACGTGTTAGGTATCTATTTACTCAGCATAACAACATCTTTCACATTATACCAAAAAATTGGCCGTAACTTTACTGTTTTGTAATATTTTTAGCAAACAAAAGGCGTTTGAAAATTTATTGCGCAAATACAGAGCGAGATAAAAATTTGCAATGACCGCCATTTTTGGTGTTTTGAAGTAATTTTATAGCCATAAATTTATGATTTTTACATGAAGGAGAGAAGTGCCAGAATAGGCCCAGTGCTGAAGTGGGTAAAATATCCATTTTGTTTTTTTTTTAAACTCGGTCTTTTGTATTTATAGAAAAAAAATAAAAATAAAACACAAAGGTGATCAAATAGCACCAAAAGCAAGCTCTATTTGTGTGCCAACAAATAAAAACATTTTCATTGGGTTACAGTGTTGTATGAGCGCGCAATTGTCATTAAAAGTGCATCGGCGCTGAAATGTGAAACTTGGTCTGGGCAGTGCGCAAGTGGTTAATATAAGGCTACATGCACACGGACGTTTTTCCAACCGCTTGTTTGAGCGTTTTTTGCAGCTTAAAAACATCTCTCCATGTTAGCCTATGGCCTCATGGCCACCATGGCGTTTTGGAGCTGTAAATGACATAGGCGTTTTTAGGCCCCATGTAGACGGGACGCTGGTGCAAAGTGTTCTGAACTAAGGTTGAAAGTGGCGTTTAGAAAGGCGCGCTTTGTGGCGTTTGCATGCCGTGTTTTACCACATTTGCATGTATATGATAAGGAGCCGCCCTAAGCTCCAAAAACAGTATTATTTACGATTTTAGCTATTTAGTGAGACCAGAGTGATATGAGCAGCAGTGTAGTTGTATTTAGGCTGGGTTCACACTAGTGCGACACGACATCTGTCCTACTTTGGATCCGACTTTCCCCTGCGACATGAAGCCGACATATGTCCAACTTTCAATGAAAGGGGATCCGACTTGGATCCCCGCCAATAGCAGGCACTGTGTTTGGTATGAATCTTGAGGGGGAACTCCAGGCCAAATTTTAAATAAAAAAACGGCATGGGTTCCCCCTCCAGGAGCATACCAGGCCCTTGGGTCTGGTCTGGATTTGAAGAGGAACCCCTACGCCGAAAAAACGGCATGGGGGTCCCCCCCAAAATCCAAACCAGACCCTTATCCGAGCACACAACCTGGCAGGCCACAGGGGAAGAGGGGGGGACGAGAGAGCGGCCCTCCCTCCTGAACCGTACCAGGCCGCATGCCCTCAACATGGGGGGTTTGGTGCTCTGGGACAGGGGGGCGACCTGCAGCCCCCCCACCCCAGAGCACCCTGCCCCCATGTTGATGAGGACAAGGGCCCCTTCCCGACAACCCTGGCCGTTGGTTGTCGGGGTCTGCGGGCGGGGGGCTTATCGGAATCCAGGAGCCCCCTTTAATAAAGGGGCCCCCGGATCCCGGCCCCCCACCCTATGTGAATGAGTATGGGGTACATCGTACCCCTACCCATTCACCTGGTGGAAGAAAATTGCAATAAAAAAAACACACAGCTTTTTAAAGTATTTTATTGCACAGCTCCGGGGGTCTTCTTCCGACTTCGGGGGTCTCCGGTGTCGTCGCCGCGCTCTCCGGTTTTCTTCTGCCGGGCCACCGCTAACTTCTTTAGCTCTTTTGCTAGCGGGGCCCGGTCTTCTCCATCGCCTTCTTCTTCTCCCGCTATCCGGTTCTTCTCCCGGTTCTTCTCCCGCTTCTTTCTTCTGCCGGCCCCTCCACTAACTTCTTTAGCTCTTTTGCTAGTGGAGGGGCCGGGCTTCTCCGTCGTCGCCGTCGGCGTCTTCTTCTCTCTTCTCCTCCTTGATGTTGACTCGTCGCTTCCTCTCGCAGTAATGCTAAATTTTCGGTCCGCAGAGATTAATATAGGCTTCTCATGACGTCACAGTCACATGTTCCCAGGACGTCACACTCACATGCTCCGGGGCCATGTGCCCCGGAACATGTGACTGTGACGTCATGAGAAGCCTATATTAATCTCTGCGGACCGAAAATTTAGCATTACTGCGAGAGGAAGCGACGAGTCAACATCGAGGAGGAGAAGAGAGAAGAAGACGCCGACGGTGACGACGGAGAAGACCGGCCCCTCCACTAGCAAAAGAGCTAAAGAAGTTAGTGGAGGGGCCGGCAGAAGAAAGAACCGGGAGAAGAACCGGATAGCAGGAGAAGAAGGCGACGGAGAAGACCGGGCCCTCCACTAGCAAAAGAGCTAAAGAAGTTAGTGGAGGGGCCGGCAGAAGAAAGAAGCGGGAGAAGAACCGGATAGCGGGAGAAGAAGGCGACGGAGAAGACCGGGCCCTCCACTAGCAAAAGAGCTAAAAGAAGTTAGTGGAGGGGCCGGCAGAAGAAAGAAGCGGGAGAAGAACCGGATAGCGGGAGAAGAAGGCGACGGAGAAGACCGGGCCCTCCACTAGCAAAAGAGCTAAAAGAAGTTAGCGGAGGCCCGGCAGAAGAAAGGAAGAACCGGAGAGGAGAAGAGGGGAGAAGGCGACGGAGAAGACCGGAGCCTCCGCTAGCAAAAGAGCTAAAGAAGTTAGCGGTGGCCCGGCAGAAGAAAACTGGAGAGCGGCGGCGACGACACCGGAGACCCCCGAAGTCGGAAGAAGACCCCCGGAGCTGTGCAATAAAATACTTTAAAAAGCTGTGTGTTTTTTTTATTGCAATTTTTTTCCACCAGGTGAATGGGTAGGGGTACGATGTACCCCATACTCATTCACATAGGGTGGGGGGCCGGCATCTGGGGGCCCCCTTTTTAAAGGGGGCGCCCTGATTCCGAAAAGCCCCCCGCCCGCATACCCCGACAACCAACGGCCAGGGTTGTCGGGAAGAGGCCCTTGTCCCCATCAACATGGGGGCAGGGTGCTTTGGAGTGGGGGGGCCGCAGGTCACCCCCCTGCCCCGAAGCACCAAACCCCCCCATGTTGAGGGCATGCGGCCTGGTACGGTTCAGGAGGGAGGGGGGGCCGCTCTCGTCCCCCCCTTTTCCCCTGCGGCCTGCCAGGTTGCGTGCTCGGATAAGGTTCTGGTTTGGATTTTGGGGGGACCCCCACGCCGTTTTTCGGCTTGAGGGGTTCACCTTAAAATCCAGACCAGACCTAAGGGTCTGGTTTGGATTTTGGGGGGACCCCCACGCCGTTTTTCGGCTTAGGGGGTTCACCTTAGAATCCAGACCAGACCTAAGGGCCTGGTATGCTCCTGAAGGGGAACCCATGTCGTTTTTTTCATTAAAATTTGGCCTGGAGTTCCCCTTTATGATTCATACCAAAACATGGGACAGCGAGGCTGCCGAGGACCAGCGCGATGACATCGCGTTGGACACATTCTCGGCCGGCTAGTCGCCTCTAGGACACGACTTGAGCGGCTGCTGCACGCTCAGGTCGTGTCCAGATCGCCTCGCAAAGTCGCGCTGTCCCTGTGTCAGCCGGCACAGGAGTCGCCTGCAAGTCGGATCCGACTTCCCGGGCGACCTCTATTCAAATCAATGGGCTCCCATAGGGAACCATTCATTTTCAATAGAGCGCCGCTGACATTTCTATTTACTAAAACAGTGCGCCGCTGCTTTCTGCGCCCAGTGAAGGAGTTATCAGGCGCACCAATTAAGGTTAGAACCAGCGCAGCGCACTGTTATTAGTAAATCAGCCCCATTGTCTCAGGACTAGGGATAAGCTCGAGTTTGAGTCGAACTTATGTTCGACTCGAACATTGCCTGTACGCCCATTCGCCAGATAAGCAAACAATTTGGGGTGTTCGCGGCAAATTCGAAAAGTCTATGGGAGAACTCTAAAGTGCTAATTTTAAAGGCTTATATGCAAGTTATTGTCATAAAAAGTGTTTGGGGACCCGGGTCATGCTTAAAGTGAAACAATAAAAGTGAAATATTCCTTTATTTTGTACCTAGGGTGTGTGTATAGTATGCCTGTAAAGTTGCGCTTGTTTCCCGTGCTTAGAACTGTCCCTGCACAAAGTGTCATTTATGAAGGAAAAAAAGTAATTTAAAACTCACTCGCGGCTATAATGAATTGTCGGCTCCCAGCAATATAGAGAAAAGTCATTGATAAAAAAAAAAAAAATGCGTGGGGGCCCCCCCAAATTCAATTACCAGGCCCTTCGGGTCTGGTATGGATATTAAGGGGAACCCTGAAGCAAAATTTTTAAAAAAAAATGCGTGGGGTTCCCCCCAAATATCCATACCAGGCCCTTCAGGTCTGGTAGGGATTTTAAGGGAAACTCCACCCCAAATTAAAAAAAAAAATGGCGTGGAGTTCCCCCAAAAATCCATACCAGACCCTTTATCCGAGCACGCAACCTGGCAGGCCGCAGGAAAAGAGGGGGGGACGAGAGAGCGCCCCCCCCTCCTGAACCGTCCCAGGCCACATTCCCTCAAAATGGGGAGGATGTCCCCATGTTGATGGGGACAAGGGCCTCATCCCCAAAACCCTTGCCCGCTGGTTGTGGGGTCTGTGAGCGGGGGGCTTATTGGAATCTGGAAGACCCCCAGATCCCGCCCCCCTATGTGAATTGGTAATTGTACCCCTACCATTTCACAAAGAAAGTGTAACAAATTGTAAAAAAAAACACACAGACACCGTTGGGAAAGTCCTTTATTAAAAAAAAAAAATTCCAGCAATGAAATCCAGTGTCCCGCGGTGATCCGGTGATCCTTATCGGAATCTGGAAGACCCCCCCCCCCATGTGAATTGGTAATGGGGTACATTGTACCCCTAACATTTCACAAAGAAAGTGTAACAAATTGTAAAAAAAAAAACAGACACCGTTGGGAAAGTCCTTTATTAAAAATAAAAAATATAAAAACCCATTCCAGCGATGAAATCCAGTGTCCCGCGGTGATCCGATGTCCAGCGCTGTCCACACGAAACGTCATTGGCTGAGCCTGAGCGGACCTGATGGGGAACTTCCTCTGCAGTGTATTAAATGAATAGACGCGCCCCCTTCTAAAGTTCCCCATCAGGTCCGCTCAGCCAATGACGTAGGTGTAAGGCTAAGCGGACCAGATGCGGAACGTGAGAAGGGGAGGGTCTATTAATTTATTACACTGCGTAGGAAGTTCCCCATCAGGTCCGCTCAGCCAATGACGTAGGCGGGGTCTGACATACGAGGGGGCGGACCTGATGGGGAACTTCCTCCGTAGTGTAATAAATGAATAGACCCGCCCCTTCTCACATTCTGCATCTGGTCCGCTTAGCCTTACACCTACGTCATTGGCTGAGCGGACCTGATGGGGAACTTTAGAAGGGGCGGTTTTAGAAGAACGGGATATGGGACTTTAAAGGTGCTAATATAATAGTGAATACAACAAGATATTTAAAAAAAAGTGTATAATTTATTGATCACATCAAAAAATATAAAAAACGAATATACACATATCACTAACCGTTACAGGTATACATCTACTACCTAACATGTAACAGAAAAGAATGGAAATAGTTAACAATGACGTCCATTAATGTTCAACAGTTTCGCCTGTAAGGCTTCATCAGGACTGGACGTTGAGGAATATTTTAATGAATTATTGAAATGGAAATTTTCCACTTTAGATGTAAAGAAGAAAAAACATACGTTAGCATTTATTTTAAAACACATCAATATCAAAAAGTAGGTCTTGGCAAAGCATACATAAGGGTTCTCCAAACAAGGGGGAAAAAAAAAAAAAGAGGGAGGTAGGGGAGAAAGGAAAAAAGATAAAAAAAAAAAAAAACACAAACAAACACCAGAGAAAGTAAAAGAAGGAGTCAGTGGAAAATGCCACTGTTCCTAGGACACTCCATACCTCAGGGTGATATAGAGGATACAAAGAATGGAGTCAGCACCCTCCATGTGCGCACACGCAAGCGTTGCTCCGCTTCGTTCAGGAAATGTCAAAGGTTCCCGTTGATGGGGGAAAGGTGTAAAGAAATCTTGTTTATAAATACAATGATTATCTGAAACATATATTAAATTGTTCTTTTACCAAAGAAAGGATTATATTTATGTATAGAGTGAAACCATAGAAAGGTAGTGCAAATCCATGGGGGAACAACTGCACTCACCTTTCTAAATTCATATAATGAAAACCAAAAGAGGGAGCTCCATGGGACCCGGGATTGAAAGGTAACCAATCTTCACGTACAGGCTGTAGCCTACTGTGTCTAGAAATATACAATATAAAAATACAACCCTTAAAGTGGTTGTAAACCCTGTTTCGAATTTTTATTTTTTTTACTAACCTGCAAGACAAAGCTATAATGAGCTAGTATGACTAGCATACTAGCTCATTATGTACCACTTACCTTCGATCGGGGCCCCCGAAGTCGTCCGTGTCCCTCCTCTAGCCGCATCCATCGCTGCGGCGATAACTGGAATGTTACTTCCGGGTATCGCCGCTGCAGCCAATCACAGTGCCGCTCCGGCGCTGTGATTGGCCGGAGCGGCGAAGACGTGACTCCGCACATGCACGCGTGAGCCGTCGAATTCGGCTACGTCGTCGAATGTTGCGACCTAGCCGAATTTGTGAATGGGGTTAACCCCATGCGCATGCGCGTGACGTCAGCATCGCTGCATTTAAATGCAAATATCTCCTTAACCGTGTAGGTTAAGGAGATATTTCATGCACCTACAGGTAAGCCTTAATCTATGCTTACCTGTAGGTCTTTGTTTATACAGTGGGTTTACAACCACTTTAAGTAAAACAATATGAATGGGACAAGGTAACACAGAATAGTTGTAAACATATTGACTTAAAACTAAGAGGTTGGGACTTTTAGGTGAGGCCAGCTAGATGTACCGCCATCCCCGATAGGTTGATATAGAAGAACTAAATTTTTGGGGACTTTGAATTGAAGCGTGCAGCCAGGAAAATATCATTGCATGGTACTATAATGCTGTCTGGTGGTGGAGCCATCTATAGTGCCATATAGTAAATGCATAGACATGTAGTAACCATCATAGTAAAGTAAAAAACTTTTATTCCATGACATGATACATAGTAATCAATTAACAGAATAGCATAATGACACACTGATAGCATATTGGCCTAGAGCCACAGTAATGACATAATGATGACACACCAGACTAGTTGCAACGTATTCCCACAGTAAGTAATATATAGGTATATTCCAGTGAACCGTAATCATGGTATCTTGAATAAAAAGAACAGCAGGGAAGGCATCTATTAGCTCGACGCGTTTCATAGCTGTAGCGCTACTCTTCAGGAGCAGATGCAGAGATATTGCCTAAGGATGTTTAAAAGTAGATATGATGAGTGATCATATAAAAATGTAATAAAGACTATAGAAAAATAAAAATAATAAAAATTGGTCACACATACTTGCAAGTCAAATCAGAGTCTGGACATGGACTGAGGGAACTGTAGGTAGGCTGTAATGTCAGTCCGCCCCGGAACCTGAGACGGCTAACCCCAAGAGCATCAAGATGGAAAAACCAACCAGGGGAAGAAAATTCCGAGGGTAGTTGTCCCATGGGTTGTGAAAAGGGCATAAGGGTGTATACCATCTGAAAAAATTATAATATAATAGTATTAATAGTAAATAAATATCGGGATCAACATAGGAATTATAATATAGTAGATGGTGCATGGCATAGTGATTATTTATGTTTTTTTTTTTGTAGCATTTCATCCATTAATATAATAGGTGCAGTGGTAGCTAAATAAGTAATGTAGTATTAATGTTAAAATAATAATAACAGTGAAAACCAAAAAGTGGACCAAGAATACCCTAAGTGAAACAAAGGGGGAGGGGGGGGGAAGGACAACCCCCCAAAAACTAAATGGAGTGGAATAGAGTAAGAAAACACAGTAGTGATGAAAAGTGAAATGTGTAACAATGTCATACCTGGATCACCTATGTGAAAGGTTAAGTCCAAATAATGGCGTAGAAGTGTACATGGGGGAGGTCCCAGGGAAGGCTTCCTAGGGTGGACTGAAGTAATAAAACTTCAGTGTATGGGGATAGCTGCCAACGTCACGCTGCGGCACACAAGGGAGAGACGGAGCCGACAGCCGAGTGAGGACCACCACTCGCCTGCTGACCAACCATCGCTGAGTGTATGGCGCTGATGTTATAGGCATCACGCCGACGCACTAACGCCATCAATGATGACGTAGCACGTACGGCGTGGAGGGGGCGTGACGCCGATCGGCAGCAGGACGCCCGCCCCCACCCAGACAACACCAGCAAACGGGAGGTGGGGAAAGGGGAGGATACCTGAAGCCGATCGCAGGTTCCGGGGCCATAGAGAGCCAGCCACGCAGCCCGAAGGTCCTGCCAGCATGACCAAGATGGCATGCAAGGAGGACAGGGTAAATGAACATAATGACCAAAAAAGGGAGTTAGAACGGGTAAGTTCTAAACAGTCTCTGTCACCTGCATGTAATAAGGGCTATCATGATAAAGTACAACATTAAAAGGAGAAAGGCACCCAATAGGTGCTGGCACTGGAAAATACCAAATGGTCAAAAATGGTAAATTGGTGCACGCTTCCATCCCCGACAGGCATATTGAATTGAAACTAAGAGGTTGGGACTTTTAGGTGAGGCCATCTAGATGTACCTCCATCCCCGGTAGGTTGATATAGAAGAACTACATTTTTGGGAACTTTGAATTGAAGCGTGTAGCCAGGAAAATAGCATTGCATGGTACTATGATGCTGTCTGGTGGTGGAGCCATCTATAGTGCCATATAGTAAATGCATAGACATGTAGTAACCATCATAGTAAAGTAAAAAACTTTTATTCCATGACATGATACATAGTAATAAATTAACAGAATAGCATAATGACACACTGATAGCATATTGGCCTAGAGCCACAGTAATGACAAAATGATGACACACCAGACTAGTTGCAACGTATTCCCACAGTAAGTAATATATAGGTATATTCCAGTGAACCGTAATCAAGTTATCTTGAATAAAAAGAACAGCAGGGAAGGCATCTATTAGCTCGACGCGTTTCATAGCTGTAGCGCTACTCTTCAGGAGCAGATGCAGATATATTGTCTAAGGATGTTTAAAAGTAGATATAGTGAGTGATCTTATAAAAATGTAATAAAGACTATAGAAAAATAAAAATAGTAAAATTTGGTCACTCATACTTGCAAGTCAAATCAGAGTCTGGACATGGACTGAGGGAACTGGAGGTAGGCTGTAATGTCAGTCCGCCCTGGAACCTGAGGCTGCTAACCCCAAGAGCATCAAGATGGAAAGACCAACCAAGGGAAGAAAATTCCGAGGGTAGTTGCCCCATGGGTTGTGAAAAGGGCATAAGGGTGTATACCATATGAAAAAATTATAATATAATAGTATTAATAGTAAATAAATATAGGGATCAATATAGAAATTATAATATAGTAGATGGTGCATGGCATAGTGATTATTTATGGGTAAAAAAAAATATTTTCCTGGCTGCACGCTTCAATTTAAAGTCCCAAAAAATGTAGTTCTTCTAGTTGTAAACATAGCCTCACCCGCAGGTATGTTCTGTTGGAATTCTTGAAACTGACCCCTCCTGGGGCTAATATAGGCTTCCTGCCTCAGAGTGGGGCTTTGGTTGACAAAGTCCAAACGCCAACAGCAGTGGACAACAATGGATTGAGGTTCCTCCTAAGGGTGGACAAACACCCCATTGGACAATGGGCCCCGTATATAAATGAACTTCTATAACATAAAGGTTTAAAATGAACACTGAAGACAATATGTACCTGTAAAGCGAATCCTGGTCCAGCATGGGCTCCCTGTATGATCCCATCATGGCTTCACCAAGTGGGATTTAAATACTACCCCCAAAAGAGCACCAAAACGGACGCAAAAAGGGGAGGAGCCTAGATCACGGACTAAGACATGAGAAACAGGAAGTGATGTCACTTCCTGTGTAGATGTCATCAGCATAGAAAACCTTCCTTGCTGACACCACAAGGCTGGCTCCCATGGCCTCCAGCTCATGCGGATGAGAGATATTAAGACATACTACTTGCCACATGATGCCGTGATCAAATGTCCCTCCGTGTGTGCAGACACCAATCCCAGCCCGGACACTGGCTGGGTCGGTGGACACCCTTGGGCGTCTGTGCGGGAACCTCAAGACCCCCGAACGTGTGTGCGCGCGGCGCAACGTCGTGTGCGGTACTGGAAGGGGGTGGAGGGGGGGAGAGAAAAAGAAAAACAAAAGGAAGCAAAAAAGGCAAGGGAAAAGAAAGAGTTCCCTATAAATCTATGTCGGGAAAACAAAATCACTTATGTAAGATAAGCACAAGAACGGTGATATCAATACATATAATGCAATCAACAAAATAGACAATGTATACACGAATTGAAAAAACATAATAAACATAATAGATCACTAACTTTGCCTCCCATCTTATTGGGAGGTATTGCTGGCACGAAGTATCATAGGCAACACCCGGAAAATGTGTCCCATGTATACTGACTCACAAGAAAACCACCATCTCCTAAGCTGGTAAACAGATGGGGGGAGGGGTATGAAGAAAGGGGACCCCAACATCCATGTGGGGGATTGTACATAAAGAGAATAGGGGCAAATACATGGAGGAAAGAGGGGGAGAGATGAAAAAGCACCCTCTTATTCATGCAGAATAATTGAATTTGGTGTCCCACAAATGTTTTGTGGATAAAGATAAAGCACTAAAAGAACTTCTCACCAAATATGCTACTGCCTTAATTAAGACCAAAGAAAGTAAATTCTTTAGGGACAAAAAAGCATATGATTACGATCAAGCGTATAAATGGACCCTGCAGGGCAATTTTGCCCGACGCAGGGGCCAACAAAATCAGGCACCTGTAATTACGAATTTGGACATGGTAGACTCGGACTCGTCATCCATGTCCTCTACCTCCTTTGTCCCGATTGTTCCCAGATTTAATGATCCGAGTGGTGCAACGAGGAAGAGAAAACCTAATGGTACAAGCAGCTCACAGGGCCCTTTGGAGGTCCACAAAGGCAACAAATAAAGAGAAAAAATTACGGTCACAACAACAACAGAGCCAAACAGCACCCACTACTCCCTCTATGGGTGCTACGCTTAACCACTCTTTAATGACCCTTGCCACTCCCACATTAAATATCAATGCTGTTTCTAGCAGGACCTTTGTCTCAACAGTCTAATGAATCTGGTGGAGCCACGGTAGGCCCTTCCTTGGACCTCCTTACGGCTCCGATATTTACAACCAATTTGGGGGACATTAAACGGGTGCCCCTGGTGACACCCACTCCAATTTGCACGTCCAATCAGGCTTTAAAATAGTGGATCCCGACTCCGCTATATGTGGGAGTCGGGAAACCCCCGATATTGTGAATTTGTCCTCTTACGATTTATCCAAGGACGAATCTGAAGTTTTCAAACTAGGTTTAATGTTTTGTCCTGATGAAAATGCAGATAAATTTGTCCTGATCAAGGACTTGCACTTATTTGCTAGACGACTCATGTATAAAGTAATTTTCAGCCTGTGATGAAATCCATCAAATTTTAGGACTTGAGAGCTCTGCAGGACCTTATGGACCTGTGGGATGAGAGCAATCCAGAGGAGGAGGGCTGAGTATACACTCCATCAGGGGAGCCCCCAAGGTTGCCCACTATCCCTCCCTCCACCCCTGGTATCGCTTTCGGCAAACCAAAATCATATAAACCTAGATCTAGATCATTCCCGGTCTCAAACATCTGGGCATTTGTCATCCAGGTTACCAAAGAGATTGAAGCAGGAAACTAGCAAACTGGTCCAGAAGGCAATTTGCCTAAACACCTCAGGCAAGCACTTAAAACCCTCACTTCAAACAAATCCATCATTATCAAACCATCGAACAAAGGTGGCAACTTGGTAGTGATGGACGTGGGACAATATGAGAACATGTGCTACCACATTATTCGGAATTCCGAGTGGTACCGTCCTGTTCCCATGTCACACGTCCAATACTACACAAAATGATATAGAGATATCCTAATCAAAGCCCTACAGAAGGGAATTATTGATTCCAATACCTTCAAATACCTGGATAAGGAAAGTTGCATCACTCCAACCTTTTATGCACTCCCCAAAGTGCATAAGAGTCTAACAAACCCCCCCGGCCGACCCATCATTTCTGGGTGTGGATCGCTGACAGAGAGAGCCAGTCAATTAATTGATGATTATTTGTACCCACATGTAAAAGGCTTTTTTCCCCATGTAAAGGACACCATAGAATTACTAAAAATCATTGATTGTTTACAGGTTTCTCATGGAGCCTGGTTGGTGGCTATTGCCATCGAGGCCCTGTACAACTTGTTACCCCATGCCAGGGGTGTCGAGGTTGTCCAGGGATTCCTCGATGAGCGAGACCTAGATTCCCGTAAGTATAATGATTTTTACTAACCTGCAAGACAAAGCTATAATGAGCTAGTATGACTAGCATACTAGCTCATTATGTACCACTTACCTTCGAATTTGTTATAGAGCTTCTAAGCTTTATTTTGAATCATAATATATTTGTCTTCAAGGGTTCCCACTTCCTCCAGATACAGGGCGTCACTATGGGGGCCAAGTGTGCCCCCTCCTAAGCAAACTTGTATCTGGGGGGGTGGGAACGGGACCTGTTTGCTGATGACATCAAACTTGCCGATATTAGCCGCATAATATCGTGGCATCGTTACATCGACGATGTTTTCATGGTGTGGGCGGGACCAAAATAAAATTTGGTTAACTTTTTGGAACAATTACAGGTTAATACCTATAATTTGAAATTGACATACAACTTTGATTTGTCTAAAATAACTTTTCTTGATGTAGAAATTTTCATTAACGAAAGAGGTGAACTTTGTTCTACACTTTTTCGTAAACCTTCGGCTGGTAACAGCTTGCTACATGCAAGCAGTTCACACCCTGAGCAACTGAAAAGAAGCATTCCTTACAGTCAGTTCCTGAGGGTCAGGCGAAACTGTACCTTGGATGCTGACTTTCAGAGAGAAGCAGAGGCTACAGCAAATCCTGCTTGAAGAAAGCATTTAACAAAGTAAAAAATTTAAATAGACAGCTGTTAATATACAAGCCTCGCTCAGAAAAGGACAATGTTTCAACAAGAGTTATTACAAAGTTTAGTCGACAACACGCCAAAATACGTACGATATACGAGAAGTTTTGGTATTTGTTAACAGCGGATCAAAGAATATCCAGATTCATTAAACCCCGTCCTGAGATAACCTTTAAGAGGTCTAGGTCACTAAGGGATAGTCTGGTGTCGTGCCTTCACATGAACAGAGGTACTACAAAAAAATCAGTACCAGGCACTTATCCATGTGGCAAATGTAGCTTTTGCAGGTTCATTCTGGCAGGCAAAATTATTGCCCTTCCAAACAATACCACATGGACACCGAAACATAGGACTGATTGCCAATCCATTGGCACGGTCTGTATGATGAAGTGTACCTGTGGAGCATTCTATATAGGCAAAACGAAGCGCCAGTTTTTTTGCAGAATCAGGGACCATGTTTCCCTGATTGCGAAACACAGAATGGAAACGCCAATCAGCTATCACGTTGGCCTGTATCATGATTTCAACCTGAAATCCATTGGATTTTACTGTTTGGAACATATACCCCAACATGAAAAAGGAGAGATTGATACAAAACTTCTTCAATTAGAAAGTAGATGGATTTATTTATTACAGGCCACTCGAACTCCGGGGCTGAATGAGGGAATCAGTTACAAGCCTTTTCTGTGATTTCAAGCCTCAGTTAACCTGGGTTACCATCTTTATCTGACATTCATTGCATGTACCTTCTGCATGAATAAGAGGGTGCTTTTCCATCTCTTCCCCTCTTTCCTCCATGTATTTGCCCCTATTCTCTTTATGTACAATCCCCCACATGGATGTTGGGGTCCCCTTTCTTCATACCCCTCCCCTCATCTGTTTTTCAGCTTAGGAGATGGTGGTTTTCTTGTGAGTCAGTATACATGGGACACATGTTCCGAGTGTTGCCTATGATACTTCGTGCCAGAAATACTTCCCAATAAGATGGGAGGCAAAGTTAGTGATCTATTATGTTTATTATGTTTTTTCAATTCATGTATACATTGTCTATTTTGTTGATTGCATTATATGTATTGATATCACCGTTCTTGTGCTTATCTTACATAAGTGATTTTGTTCTCCCGACATAGATTTATAGGGAACACTTTCTTTTCCCTTACCCTTTTTGCTTCCTTTTGTTTTTTTCTTTTTCTCTCCCCCCCCCCAGCCCCTTCCAGTAACGCACATGACGTTGCGCCGCGCACACACGTTTGGGTGTCCACTGACCCAGCCAGTGTCCGGGCTGGGATTGGTGTCTGCCCACAAGAAGGGACGTTTTGATCACGGCATCATGTGGCAAGTAGTATGTCTTAATATCTCTCATCCGCATGAGCTGGAGGCCATGGGAGCCAGCCTTGTAGTGTCAGCAAGGAAGGTTTTCTATGCTGATGACATCTACACAGGAAGTGTCATCACTTCCTGTTTCCCATGTCTTAGTCCGTGATCTAGGCTCCTCCCCTTTTTGCGTCCGTGGAACTTCAGCGGGATGTGACGTCACACGCCACGTTTTGGCGCTCTTTTGTGGGTAGTATTTAAATCCCACTTGGTGAAGCCATGATGGGATCATACAGGGAGCCCATGCTGGGCCGGGATTCGCTTTACAGGTACATATTGTCTTCAGTGTCCATTTTATCCCTTTATGTTATAGAAGTTCATTTATTTGCGGGGCCCATTGCCCAATGGGGTGTTTGTCCACCCTTAGGAGGAACCTCAATTCTTTGTTGTCCACTGCTGTTGGCGTTTGGACTTTGTCAACCAAAGCCCCACTCTGAGGCAGGAAGCCTATATTAGCCCCAGGAGGGATCAGTTTACAACTATTCTGCGTTACCTTGTCCCATTCATATTGTTTTACTTAAGGGTTGTATCTTTATATTGTATATTTCTAGACACAGCAGGCTACAGCCTGTACGTGAAGATTGGTTACCTTTCAATCCCGGGTCCCATGGAGCTCCCTCTTTTGGTTTTCATTATATGAATTTAGGAAGGTGAGTGCAGTTGTTCCCCTAGGGTAGTACGCCCATGGATTTGCACTACCTTTCTATGGTTTCACTCTATACATAAATATAATCCTTTCTTTGGTAAATGAACAATTTAATATATGTTTCAGATAATCAGTGTATTTATGATCAAGATTTCTTTACACCTTTCCCCCATCAACGGGAACCTTTGACATTTCCTGAACGACGCTTGCGTGTGTGCACATGGAGGGTGCTGACTCCATTCTTTGTATCCTCTACATCACCCTGAGGTATGGAGTGTCTTAGGAACAGTGGCATTTTCCACTGACTCCTTCTTTTACTTTCTCTGGTGTTTGTTTGTGTTTTTTTCTTTTTTCTTTTTTCCTTTCTCCCCGGCAGTTTTTAAAACGTTTTTTTGCATTGATACATGTCCCCTGGGGCAGGACCTGGGTCCCCAAACACTTTTTAGGACAATAACTTGCATATTAGCCTTTATAATTAGCACTTTTGATTTTGAACGTTTGAGTCCATTGTATTTAATAGGGTTCTAAAGTTTGCGCAAACTTTCTGTCTGTTCGCAGGTTCTGGTGCGAACCGAACAGGGGGATGTTCGGCTCATCCCTACTCAGGACCATTATGACTATTCTTTTGTTAGCACTGGATGAAACCAGCTTCTTCGCGCCTTCTTTAAAACCTTTAAAAGGTTAGACAATAGAGAATAGCTCAGAGCCTCTTCCAGGAGATAGAGTGAATGTGCCTGGAGATTGAAGAGACTGACAATTTCCAGAACTTTCTAAAGACTTCAGAAGTTGAGGGGTTCTCTGGATTGAAACTGAACCTGAATTTATCCTGTATTGTATTATCTGTAATACATCTTTAATCGAAGCTAAGTAAATCTATTTTATTACTATCCTACTTGTGTGTTGTTTTAATCATTGTACTTCATACATCAATCTGAAGGGTAAATATAAATGAACCTGTCAATAAATCAATAAATGTAAAACGGAATTTAACCCCTTGTTACAATCCTATATACACAATCCTATACCCACAATTGATCCAGAGGAAGGCAAAAAAAAAACAAGAACGCATGATCCACAGTAAAAAAACATTTCTTTCTTAACCCACAAGAGGTAATCGGATATTCCCCGGATCAACTTTACCTATAAATGTTAGTTAGCTCTTGAGGGAGTCTATTCCACATTTTCACAGCTCTTACTGTAAAGAAACCTTTCCGTATTAAATCTATTTTTCTCCAGATGTAAAGAGTGCCCCCTTGTCCTCTGTGATGACCTTAAAGTGTAAGTTCACCTTTACAGAAAAATCTGTAAGGTGAACTTACACAGGACCCACTCCTCACCCGCTCCAGTCCCGCTGACTTGATGCACGGCGATCTCCCGTTATGATCCCCAGTATAGCCGCGTCAGGGGTCCAGGGCTTAGAAATCCCCTCGGCATTCACGCATCTTCTTCCCCGCTGACAGGACGGGCTAAACGGGTTCTGATTGGTTGACGCTGCCCATGTCATGGCGCGGACCAATTAGAACGCTACGAAATGTCCCTCATGACGGGGTACGTTTTGGAGATTCAGCTACAGGGATTTCTAAGCCCCGAATCCCTGACGCAAGTATACTGGGGCTCAGAACGGGACATTCCCGCAATCAAGGTCAGCGGGACTTGGGGGGGGGGGGTGTGAGGAGGGGGTCCTGTGTAAATTCACCTTACAGATTGTTCTGTAAAGGTGACATTACCCTTTAAAGTGAATAACTCAACACCAAGTTCACTATATGGACCACTTATGTATTTATACATGTTGATCATATCCCCCTTAATCTCCTCTTCTCAAGAGAGAATAAATTCAGTTATTCTAATCTTTCCTCATATCTGAGCTCCTCCATGCCTCTTATCAGTTTGGTCGTCCTTCTCTGCACCTTCTCCAGTTCCCCAATATCCTTTTTGTGAATTGTTGCCAAAAACTGCATATTCCAAATGAGGTCTTACTAATGATTTGTATGATTTGTACTCTCTCTGGAGTCCATACCTCTCTTAACCACTTGCCTACTGGGCACTTATAACCCCTTCCTGCCCAGTCCCATTTTCACCTTTCAGTGCTCTCACTCTTTGAATGACAATTGCTCAGTCATGCAAACATTGTACACCATATGAATTTTTGTTCTTTTTTTTCACACACAAAGATCTTTCTTTTGGTGGTATTAAATCACCACTGTTTTTTTTTTTTTTTTTTATAAATGAAAAAAGACCAAAACATTTTTAAAAAAAAACGTATTTTCTGTTATAAAATTTTGCAAATTAGTAATTTTTCTTCATAACTTTTGGCCAAAATAATACTGCTACATTGCTTTAGTAAAAATAACCCAAATCAGTGTTTATTATTTGGTCTGTGTGAAAGTTATAGATCCTACAAGCTATGGTGCCAATCATTGAAAATTGATCACACTTATCACACCTGATATTCTGACAGCTCATCTCATTTCTTGAGACACTAACAAGCCAGGACAGTACAAATACCCCCCAAATGACCCCCTTTTGGAAAGTAGACATTCCAAGGTATTTAGAAAGATGCATGGTGAGTTTTTTGAAGTTGTAATTTTTTCCCACAATTCTTTGCAAAATAACGGAAAACATTTGTTCCCACATAATTTTCTAAATAACTGTTATTTTCCTTCATACGACCTAGGCATATTTGCAACTACACCCAAAAACACATTCTGCTACTACTCCTGAGTATGGCAATACCACATGTGTGATGCCGCGTACACACGGGCGTTTTCTCGTCGAGAAAAACAACATTTTTTCCTTTCTACGAGAAAAACGATCGTCTGTGGGCTTTATGTCGTTTTTCTCGACGAGAAAAACGGCATTAAAAACGACGAGAAAAATTAGAACATGTTCTAATTTTTCTCGTCATTTTTGTCCGACATTTTTTCCGCGGCAGTTTTCCCATAGGGAAACACTGCCGCTGAGCCCACAGACGGTCGTTTTTCTCGACAAGAGAAAAAACGACGTGAAAAACGACCGTGTGTGGGGAACAAGCCGTTCCCTCGTTTTTAATGACATTATTCACAGCGGTTTTTTAACCGCCGTGAATAATGATCGTGTGTACGCGGCATGAGACTTTTTTTTACAGCCTAGCCACATAGAGAGGCCCAACATGCAGGGAACACCGTCAGGTGTTCTGGGATCATAAATTACTTGTGGAAAAGCTGGCCGCAGGCCAGCCTGTATTTGTGGGAGGAGTCCGGGGCTATATAGCCCTCCTCCTCAGCCTCTCCTGCGTCTGCCGATTTCCGGGTTTCGTCACTTCCGGTTTTTCAAATCCACGAGCGGCAGACTTCGCAGTGCTCGGCGGCACTTCGTGCGGGGGAGACGTGCGGGGGTGCAAGGTAGGTGTGGGGGCACCCTGGGAGCTGCCGTAGGTACGGGGGCGTATGGCACTCGTTCCGTGCCTCGATCGTGTGGCCGGCGCTGCTGCAGCAGCAGGGGGGGGGCGCTCTGGCATGGGCTGTGCACCGCATGGCATCCGGGGGAGGGGTGCCAGTTGCTGCACTGGGCTGGGGGCTCAGGAGCCATGCAGGTCGTATCTTGGTCACGGGGTGGTCTTCTCACAGGTGGGCATGCTCAGGTGGGGGGGGGTGCTGTTCCATGCTTGCCCTATTCATGTGGTAGGATGGCTGTTTTGTTTTTTTCATGTTTTGTATTTTTATGTGTTATCTGTTTTTGTTTGCAGGTTCTGCTACTCTGTCATATTTTGCTTTTCAGGGCTCCTTGCATTTCTCTGTTACGTCAGGTGTGTTCTTGGTTAGCTTAGGGTCACGCTTAGCTTCGGAGGGGTGTTTGGGGCTGTTTCTGCAGGTTTTCAGTTGGTTTTTCTGTTTGTCATTATCACTTGTAGGTGTTTCATCCATGTCATTCCTGTTCTTTCGTGAGGCTGCAGGTACGTGCTTGTCGTTTTTTATTTCACGGGGGTGTCTACTTACACATAGGTTGGCATCCAGCACGTTTGTAGGTCATTCAGGCCAGAATTACAATTTACAGGTGTCATGCAGGTTCTCGGCCGACATTCATACGTCATACGTTAGGGGGTCATGGTCACTGTACGTCTTACTCTCATACCCATACCCACCACGTCTGTGGGTATTGTAGCCCTGAGTGTTCGTTATTTAATTGCCTGTTTAGCGCTGCAGGTGGCTCGGGCTCGCACAGTTCTTTCACGTAGGGTGGTTGGGCTTCAGGTTTCTTTCTCGCGCTGTTGACACGTCTCTGCACCCCCCTTTGGTTTAGGCGGTCTGTGTAGGGGAGTAGAGGGGCTGGGTTGCAAGTTTTTTTCCTCAATATTGATTGTTTTTTTTGTCTTAGATTCAGCATGTCACATCTGTCGGAAAGCGAGGAGTTCGCGTTTGTTCCTCCTTCCCGTTCGGGGGGTTCGAAGCACGGCAGCACCCCATCAATGAGAAGTTGGACTGTGCTCAGGCTCGTGGTGGAGCTCCATCATAGGGGCATTTCCTTTCCGGCCTCGGCCAGGAAAGCTGAACTTTTCAGGTTGCTGTTCCCCAGTCCGGCGCAGCCTGTCCCCACGGATAGTCTGAGTTACCGGTCGCAGCCCCTTCTCTGTTAGCCGCTTTCCCGTCGGTATCTCCGGCCCACTTCATTCCGGCTAACTTGAGGAAGGACATATTGGAAGGGAAGGACGTGAACCTGGCTTCCCTTCTGATAGCGTCACAGGATGTCACGGAGAACAAATCGTATGCTTGCGGGGAGGTGTTGGTTGTCCTGAAGACCAAGGACCCCAGGCTGAACCGCAAGCTCAGAATGGCTGAGTTTGTGCTAGCATTCTGTGTTTTCCGTGATATCATTTGTGCGGTCAGTCCGTACAGGAGGGTGGAGTTAGATTTGTACATGCACAAGGTGGTTGATCTGGCACATAAGTATGGTGGTTGTAGTTTCTATGACTACCACCGGTCTTTCTCGGCTAAGGTGGCGGCAACTTGGGCCCAGTTCCGGGTGGTCATGTGCTGGAGCAATGTGGACATGGAGTTGTTCTGCAGACACTTTGCCAACCTGAAGTCCCCGGTGTGCAGCATGTGCCAGTCCACCTCGCACACCTCTGCCTGGTGTCCGTTAGGTGAGGTCCCGGGTCTCTCAGGGGTTAACAAGCAGTTGGCCGGTGCGTCCTCCTCTGGTCCCCCAGGGCAGGTGGACAAGTTGGGTAGGCCGATACATTTTTTAGGGAAATCTCAGGTTTGCAACAACTTCAACAACGCAGGCTGCAATTACAACCAGTGCCAGGCTCCTGCATGTTTGTTCGAATTGTTTCAGGGCGCACCCCAAGTCGTCTTGCGGGGTGAAACCTTTCACTTCTGCATGACTAAGCCGGGTCAACGTGGCCACCTTAGGGGCTCACCTGGAAGCTCACCCTTCCCCTGGGGTCAGGCAGTTCCTCTTAGATGGCTTCACCCTTGGTTTCCACACAGGCTTCATCATGCTGCCCACTGTCACGTGGGAATGTAGCAATCTCTTGTCAGCGGATCACCATGCGTTCTTAGTGGATGAATTGTTGCAGATTGAGGTAGCCAAGGGCTTTGTCATTGGGCCTTTCAGCTCGTCACCTTTTGGCATGTGGAGGGTCAGCCCGATTGGGGTTGTATGTGGTAAATTTTCTAATAAATTCCGTCTCATTTATGATTTGTCTGCGCCTCATTGTTCTCACATCCCGAGTCTCAATGCGCCGATTCCCTCTGAGGAATTTTCCTTGAAATATTCTTCGGTGGATTCAGCTATTCAGCTCATTCTGCAGTCGGGTAGGGGGGCATGGTTGTCCAAAGCAGGCATTGCTGATGCGTTCAAACTGCTGCCCATCAGTCCGGCGCTTTGGCAATGGTACGGCATTAGGTGGCGGAGCCTGTATTACTTTGCCACCAAGTTAACTTTTGGGTCCAAGAGTAGTCCCTGTCTGTTCGACATTTTTTCCCCAGGCACTCCATTGGATTCTGGGGCACTCCAAGGGTTGTCGCGGGGTAGTGCACTACTTGGACGTTTTCTTGCTCGTAGAGCACCCTGGCCGACCTCCTAGGGATTTGCGTGGGCTCACGGAGCTGTTTGCCGAGTTGAACGTGCCACTGGTGGTTCACAAGATAGAAGGTCCGGCCACCGTCATTGATTTTTTAGGTATCACACTCGATTCTGGTCGCATGGTTGCTAGTTTGCCCAAGGTGAAGTTGGACAGAATTTGTTTGTCTGTCCGTTCGTTTGTTCATTCCCCAGTCTGCACTAAGAAGGAGTTGCAATCACTCTTGGGCATGCTCAATCATGCGATGAGGATCATTCCGCAAGGTAGGGCTTTTGTCTCCAGGCTTTTGGCCCTATTACCCCTTTTTCAGGATGTCGATGCTCGCGTCAGCCTGCAGGCTGACGCTCGTGCCGACCTAGTCATGTGGGACCAGTTTCTGCAGGACTGGAATGGCATCTCATTGCTCATTCCGCAGCCTACCAACTCCTCGCCCAGGGTCTTCACTGATGCAGCTGCGTCAGTGGGGTTTGCGGCCATTTGCGGGTCGGAATGGCTGGCTAGTGCTTGGCCTCCGGAAGTTTTTAGTCTGCCCAAGTTCTCGCAGACTTCTGCTTTGTTCGAGGTGTACCACATCGTGGCGGCAGCTGTCACTTGGGGGCCAGGTTGGGAGGGAAGTTCGGTCATTTTCTTCACCGACAATCTGGGCACCGCCTCCATCATCAACAAAGGCAGGTCAGCGTCCCTGGTCATCATGGCCTTTGTGCGCAGGTTAACGTGGTTGAGCTTGAAGTACAGGTTCCATTTTCAGGGGGTGTTCATTAGTGGGGCTTGTAATGGGGCGGCTGATGCCTTGTCCCGTTTCAAATTCGGTCATTTTTTCTTGCAGCACCCGGACGCGGTGCGGGTGGGCAAACCAGTCCCACACTTTTCCCTTCCCACTATGGACTAACAAGCTTCTGGACGCAGGCGATCGCTTTGGCCAACGTTTCTTTGGCCAGCAACACGCGCAAGGCATATTCCACTGGCTGGAGGCAGTAACACAGGTTTTCTAGGCTGCATCCGTCTAGCTGTCCGTGGGATATCAGGTTCATCATGGCCTTCGCGGCTTATTGCCACAGTGACTTGGCGTCGTCCGCCAGTACTATCAAGTCCTACCTGGCCGGGGTGCAACACTTCAAGTCTCTGCTTGACCCTTCCTGTCTGTCTATTTTTGCCGCTCACCCTCTTAAAGCCATGTTGAGGGGTATTGTGAAGTCTCAGGGTCAGACTCAGGTGTCTAGACTGCCTGTTACCGGCCAGATGATCCGGGACATGTCGGATTTGCTGTCTACATCCCCCTTTGGTGTTGGTCCCAGTCTGGTGATCAAGACTGCCATTTATCTAAGCTTCTTTGGGTTCCTCAGGCCCGGGAAGGTGTCACGGGTCAGTAGTCTGACTCCTTTTCTGCGTAAGAACAGTCTTTCTCAGGGTAGTGATCATTTTGCTTTGCAGCTCAACAACAACAACAAGACTAGGCAAGTGGGGCAGGGTTTTGTAGTCAAGTATTACAGCACCGGTCACAGGTGGTGTCCGTTTGCGGTTCTTGTTGCTCTTTCGGGGTTACTTGCTGCTTTCCCACTGGACAGTCCTCTATTACCTTTCCCCGTGGATACTTAAACGTCCAAGCAGTTTATAGCTCACGTTAGGATTCTGGTCGGGAGGCTGGGGTTGAACCCCAGTTTGTTTACTGGTCACTCGTTTAGGATTGAAGAATAGGAAGTTTACCCAAGGGGTTTTTTGCAGCAAAATTCCGAAAATGATTTACAATAATGCATGTTAAAAATGTATTGTGTATACACATTAAGTACAGTCCCAACACGTATATACTCCGGTAAAAACATGTATATAATAACCACACAGATTTAAGACACAACATTGCCATACAGTTTTACATTTCACATGCATCTGTATATATTACTGACGCGTTTCGATCCCAATGGATCTCTTCAGAGGATGGGTGGTTTGCTGTGGGAAATATATGTATTAGATTTCAATTCTCTACATGGGTATAGGCCCAATGGTAAAAAATATAGAGTGTATGATTACCAGTCAACTGTGTGTTAGAACCATGGTTTCTAACCGGAGTTCCATCACTAGCATCTCAAGGGGAATCAGCAGCCTCCCGGACATTTGACACCCAAAAGTAGGGCGCCACCAAGGCGTGTGCAAGGAGTCATATTGGAGGAGGAGAGACCCGAGAGGGGGCGCGCACGGACGGACAGCCGGCACCTGTAATGAAACACCAAGGGCATCAATGTAGGATGCATCCGTCATGCATCCATATACACTATGTGGTTACTGAGTATTAAGTGGACAGACTAGAGGTCAGCAGTGGTATGTCCTTAAATATATATTTATTTTTGTCAATGTACTTCTGTAGTAATATTTAGCTAATGAGGTATATTTTCCATATTCTAAGCATAATGAATGGAATATGATCGATGTGTTTCTATGGTGGTATTTAACTAATAAGGTATGTTTGCCATATTCTAAGCAAAATAAATGGAGTATAAAGGTTGTGAGAAAAATAATAAAGGTGATGTGCACTATGAATAGGATGGTGGAGGACAAAAACGAATGTCAAAAAAATAACAGTGGAAAAAAGGTGAAATGAAACGTGAGCAGTAGGGATGAGCTCGGTGTTGACTCGAACATCGGCTGTTCGATCGTTCGGCGAACATCGAACGATTTAGGCCGTTCGCGACAAATTCGAGTGACGCGAACGGCCCACAATACACTGCGCCATCGCAGTGCAATCCCGGCGCTGTGATTGGCCAAGCATGCACTGTGACCCCGCATGCTTGGCCAATCACAGCGCCGGCAGCTAGGAGAGCCATAATTGGCCACAGGCAGGTTGCCTGTGGCCAATTATAGCTCAGGGGGTTTAGCACACGCCCCACACTATAAAAGGCCGCCAGCGCGGCGGCCTTGTGTAGTGTGTTCCGGCGCAGGGAAAGAGTTACATAGGCAGGGACAGTGTCAGTGCTATTTGTACCTCAAACTTGTGTGTAGGGAGAGAGAAGGATAGGCAGGGACAGTGTGCTATTCTTTGTGCTATTCTTGTGTGTAGGGAGAGAGAAGGATAGGCAGGGAGAGTGTCAGTGTCATATTCTTTGCTAAACCTTGTGTGCAGGGAGAGAGAAGGATATGCAGGGGACAGTGTCAGTGTCATATTCTTTGCTAAACCTTGTGTGCAGGGAGAGAGAAGGATAGGCAGGGAGAGTGTCAGTGTCATATTCTTTACTAAACCTTGTGTGCAGGGAGAGAGTAGGATAGGCAGTGAGTGTCAGTGTCATATTCTTTGATAAACCTTGTATGCAGGGAGAGAGAAGGATAGGCAGGGAGAGTGTTAGTGTCATATTCTTTGATAAACCTTGTGTGCACGGAGAGAGAAGGATAGGCAGGGAGAGTGTCAGTGTTATTGTTGCTAAGCCTCCTGCACATTATACACCTAAAGCTAGCCTGTATTGCTGTGTTTTCCTGGTGTGTTACACTAACAGGCATTTGCAGCACTTACAGCAGGTGTAGTGTGATTCCTGCAAAATATACACCTAAAGCTAGCCCGTATTGCTGTGTTTTCCTGGTGTGTTACACTAACAGGCATTTGCAGCACTTACAGCAGGCGTAGTGTGCCTCCTGCACATTATACACCTGAAGCTAGCCCGTATTGCTGTGTTTTCCTGGTGTGTTACACTAACAGGCATTTGCAGCACTTACAGCAGGCGTAGTGTGATTCCTGCAAATAATACACCTGAAGCTAGCCCGTATTGCTGTGTTTTCCTGGTGTGTTACACTAACAGGCATTTGCAGCACTTACAGCAGGCGTAGTGTGATTCCTGCAAAATATACTCCTGAAGCTAGGCCTTATTGCTGTGTTTTCCTAGTGTGTTACACTAACAGGCATTTGCAGCACTTACAGCAGGCGTAGTGTGATTCCTGCAAAATATACACCTGAAGCTACCCCTTATTGCTGGTTTTCCCATCTCCCTGCAGGCCATTAGAATGTCTGAAAGGCAAACAAGGAGAGGCAGACAGTCAGGAGCCAATAAAAGAGGGCAAGCAGGCTCTGTGTCTAGAGACAACAGTGCTGGTCGTGGACGCGGTGCATCGTCATCAGCACGTGGCCATGGGACACGCTTGTCCTTATTTTCGGCAGCTGGACGTGTTGAGCCGCATCATGCCGAAGACTTGGTAGAGTGGATGACCAAGCCCTCCTCATCCTCCTCATCCTCTCTCACCCAGGCTCAGGGTTCTGGCAAAGCAGCTGCTAAAGCGTCCTCTTCCCTCGTATCAATGTCATCATCAGTCACTCCTTCCCTAGACCCACCATGTCCTCCTGAGGAGTCCCCCGAACTGTTTGAGCACAGTGTTGGGTACATGCTCCAGGAGGATGCCCAGCGTTTCGAAGGTTCTAATGATGATACCCAGCTTGAGGAAGGCAGTAGCGTGAGAGCAGAGAGAGGGGATGCTCAAGAAAGACACCAATCTGGCAGTCATGTTCCAGCAGCTGCAGCATACTACCAGATTGGCTCCAGTGATGAGGAGGGAGGGGATGATGAGGTCACTGACTCCACGTGGGTGCCTAATAGGAGAGAGGAGGAAGAGGAGGATGAGGAGGAGGCACATCTCCAACGGGGCAGGATGCCCTCGGGGGGCCAGCGTAAGGGCAGCACACCGACTGAATCACACCGCAGAGCTCTGCCTGTGCAGGGCGCTGCCTCTGCCCGTTATTCAAACAGTTCTTTGGTATGGGCCTTTTTTGAGTCGAGTGCATCAGATCGCACAGCTGCTGTTTGCAACATATGTCTCAAGCGTATATCGCGTGGCCAAAACATCAGCCGCTTGGGCACCACATGCTTGACCAGACATATGTTGATCTGCCATGCAGCTCGTTGGCAAGCGTTCCTTAAAGACCCACACCAAAGAACAAAGCGGACCTCTCCTTGCACCGCATCAGCTGGGATCTCCAACCCCACTATACTTTCAGTCCTCTATGAAACCTGCACTGAGAGGAATGAAGGTGTAGAATTAGGTGTGTCACAGCCAAGTACTTGCGGGCACTCTGCTAGCAGTACACCGACGTCCGAATCTAGCAGGCAAATTTCCCTGCCCCAGCTGCTGGACCGTCGAAAGAAGTTCACTCCCAGCCATCCACATGCCCAGCGGTTGAATGCTAGCTTGGCTAAATTGCTAGCGCTTCAACTGCTGCCTTTTCAGTTGGTAGACTCGGCCCCTTCCGTGAGTTTGTGCAATGTGCGGTTCCTCAGTGCCAGGTTCCCAAACGCCACTTTTTCTCACGGAAGGCGATTCCGGCTCTCTACCGGCATGTGGAAGGCAATGTCTTGGCCTCGCTGGACAGGGCGGTCAGCGGTAAGGTGCATATTACTGCTGACTCATGGTCCAGCAGGCATGGACAGGGACGTTACCTTTCTTTCACGGCCCATTGGGTCACTCTTTTGGCAGCTGGGAAGGATGCAGGACAAGGTGCAGTAGTGTTGGAGGTTGTTCTGCCGCCACGCCTCCAAAATGCTACTACTGGTTGTGACACACCTCTCTCCTCCACCCCCTTCTCTTCTTCTTCCTCCATGGCCTCTTCCTGTGCTTTGTCCTCGGAACCAGCGGTGCTCCGTAGGCGTTCAAGGGGCTACGCAAGTACGCAGGCAAAAAGATGCCATGCTGTGCTTGCGCTGGTGTGTTTGGGGGACAGGAGCCACACTGGGGCAGAGGTTCTGTCTGCTCTGCAGGGGCAGGCCGAGAGGTGGTTGACGCCACGCCAGCTTAAGCCAGGAATGGTGGTTTGCGACAATGGCACCAACCTCCTCTCCGCCCTCCGACAGGGACAACTGACCCATGTGCCCTGTGTGGCTCACGTCCTTAACCTGGTGGTGCAGCGGTTCTTGGGCAGGTACCCGGGCTTACAGGATGTCCTGAGTCAGGCCAGGAAAGTCTGTGTGCATTTCCGTAGATCTTATAATGCCAGTGCTCGCCTGGCTGAGCTGCAAAAGGAGTTGAACCTGCCCAAGAACCGCCTTATATGTGACATGCCCACCAGGTGGAACTCAACGTTGGCCATGCTGCAGCGGCTGCACACGCAGCAGAGGGCCATCAATGAGTACCTGTGCGACTACGGCACCAGGACAGGGTCAGGGGAGCTCGGGTTTTTTTCACCACGCCAGTGGGGCATGATCAGGGGATGCATGCACCGTCCTGGCACCATTTGAGGAGGCCACGAGGATGGTGAGCAGTGACAGTGCATGCATCAGTGACACTGTACCTCTTGTCCCTGTTGGAACATACGCTGCGTGTAATAATGGACAGGGCACTTGAGGCAGAACAGAGGCAGGAAGAGGAGGACTTCCTTGCCTCTCAAGGCCCCCTTTACCCAGACAGTGTTCCTTCTGTCCCACCCATCGCACAGGAAGAGGAGGAGAAGGAGGAGGATTGTGTCAGCATGGAGGTGGAGCCTGGCACTCAGCATCAGCAGCAGTCTTTTAGGGATGATTTACAGTCCCAAGAAACCCGTGGACTTGTACGTGGCTGGGAGGAGGTGGCTGCGGATCATGTCGTCCTTAGTGACCCAGAGGACTCCGGACCGAATGCCTCAGCTAACCTACGCTGCATGGCCTCCCTGATCCTGCAAAGTCTGCGGAAGGATCCTCGTATTCTTCGGATCAAGGAGAGGGACCATTACTGGCTGGCCACTCTCCTTGATCCACAGTACAAGGGTAAGGTTGCGGACCTTATCTTACCGTCGCAGAGGGAGCAGAGGATGAGACAACTCCGGGAGGCCTTGCAGAAAGGTCTGTGCAACGCGTTCCCAGAGACTGGGAGGTTACAAACTCCTGGTCCTGGACAACGAGTTGCTGAGGCTTCGGTCAGTCAAAGAACGAGCGGTGGGGAAGGTGGCCGTCTGACCGATGCGTTCAGACCATTCTTTCGTCCGCAGCCCCAAGGTATGATCGGTTCCAGCAACCATCGCCAGCGTCTGATATACATGGTGCAGGAATACCTAGGGGCAAGGTCAGATTTGGACACCTTCCCCACCGAAAATCCTCTGGCTTACTGGGTCTTGAGGATGGATCACTGGCCAGAGCTACTGGCCTGTCCTGCATCCAGCGTTCTTTCAGAACGCACATTCAGTGCTGCTGGAGGATTTGTCACGGATCACAGGGTGCGCCTGTCCACCGACTCGGTTGATCGACTGACTTTCATAAAGATGAACTAGTCTTGGATCACCACCAGCTACCAAACACCTGAAGCTGATATAACAGACTAATTTATTTTCAAATGTCACATCCCTTCAAGACTGATGCTGATGCTGAGTGACTGTCCTGTTATGTTGACTGACTATCCTCCTCCTCCTCAATCATCCGATTGAAGATGATAGTTTGGAAGAACATTTTTGTTTCTGGGTGCCGCCACCAGTGGCTAAGGCCCAATTTTTCAGCCCCTGTTTAACAGGGGCGTGTAATTACAATTTTTTATGCAATGCTTTGCAGCAGGGCTCATTCCTGCACTCCAACTAGAGTATCTGGGAGAGGTTGCAGTGTCGTGGGACCAGCACCAGTGCCTAAGGCCCAATTTTTCAGCCCCTGTTTAACAGGGGCATGTTATTACAATTTTTGATGCAATACTTTGCAACAGGGCTCATTGCTGTGCTCCAAGTACAGTATCTGTGAGGGGTTGCAGTGTTGTGGCACCAGTGCCTAAGGCCCAATTTTTCTGCCCCTGTTTAACAGTCGCATGTAATTACAATTCTTGATCTAATAATTCACAGCAGGGCCCATTCCTGCGCCCACCAAGAGTAACTGTGAGGCCTTACAGTGTTGTGTCAACACCACCACCACCATAGGCCCAATTTTTCAGCCCCTGTTCAACAGGGGCATGCAATTACAATTCTTGATCTAATAATTCACAGCAGGGCTCATTCATGCGCCCACCAAGAGTAACTGTGAGGGCTTACAGTGTTGTGTCAACACCACCACCACCACCACCAAAGGCCCAATTTTTCAGCCCCTGTTCAACAGGGGCATGCAATTACAATTCTTGATCTAATAATTCACAGCAGGGCCCATTCATGCACCCACCAAGAGTAACTGTGAGGGCTTACAGTGTTGTGGCAACACCAACATGTAAGGGGCAAATTTCAGCAGAGTATATAGGGCAGGCCCCTACTTTCAAACATCCAACTTACAAACGACTCCTACTTGCAAACGGAAGGAGACAACAGGAAGTGAGAGGAAATCTACCCCATGGAAGGGAAATTCTCTCCTGTAAGAGTTAATATGGGAAAAAGGTGTCTCCTCTCTACTGATGCTTTACCACCAATCCTTGTTTCAATAAAAACCCCACTTTTCAAAAACATTTGTCATTGGGACGGAAAGTGAGGTGAAATGTTCTGAACAGGGGCACAGACAGCAAAACAAATGTTACAGGGGTGATAACCCTTCCCTATGTTTTCCAAAAAGCTTAAAAATAGATTTTTTGTCTGGAGCTACACTTAAACAATGTACCTGTTCAAAATTACAAACAGATTCTATATAAGAACAAACCTACAGTCCCTGTCTTGTATGCACCGCCTGTATACGGCTGTTCAGAGTATATAGGGCCTTTTTTATTTTGTGTGCGGGGTTCCCCTTAATATCCATACAAGACCCAAAGGGGCTGGTAATGGGCTGGGGTAGGGGGGGGGGGTGATGGGGTAGCTATGCCATTTTTCTTAAAGATTTTCATCCATATTACCGGGACCAGACATTACATTAAAGCCGCAAGCAGTTTTAAATGTTTTTTTTTTCCTTTAGAAATGTCATTTTGTGCAGGGACAGTTCTAAACACGGGAAACACGTGGCACTTCACAGGCATACTTTAGACACCCCCCAGGTACGATATTTAAAGGAATATTTGACTTTTTTTTTTTCACTTTATGCATCATTAAAATGACTGCTCCTGAAAAACGACCGTTTTTAAAACTTCTTTTTGCTTTGATACATGTCCCCTGGTGCAGAACCCGGGTTCCCAAACCCTTTTTAGGACAATAACATGCATAATAGTCGTTATCATTAGCACTTTAGATTTCGAACGTTCGCATCCATTGTATTTAATAGGGTTCTAACGTTCGTGCGAACTTTCGGTCCGTTCGCGGGTTCTGGTGCGAACCGAACCCGGGGGTGTTCGGCTCATCCCTAGTCAGCAGTGTGAAAATTGATGATGGTGATGTGGTGTATGTTGTGTGTAAAAAAGTGATGTAGTGCGATGCGTGTGAAAAGTGAAAACGGATTGGAATGATTGTGTGTGGAATGAAGATGTGTGTTAGTGAGATAACAATGGTGAAAGTGGTGATGAGATTAAACCAAGGTGTGATGAAGATCATTCAGATCAAACGTACTAGCTATGTACTGTTGCACAACATGTGCAAGCCACAGTGTTGTGTGAAGAAATGTGTGGGTTCCATTCGTCTTGGAGGGTCCCAGGCTCATTTTATGAGCCAAGGAGACCGACCAACAACACGGATGAAGCTGTAATTGATTATAAATTAGTCAAAAGTAAGCTAATCAGACCTAGTGCATGGTGCTTGAATGTGTCTGGAAGGAATTTGGCAGCCAGCCTATGTAGGGCTGGTGTACTTACATTTACCAGGCTGAGTCTAGTCGTCCACATAGGAGAGCTGGGGATCAAAGTGTGAGCCACACAGCTCTCAAGTTGTATTAGTACTGCCCTTAATTAGGGAGGCCCTGATGTGTTCAGCAGGCGCCCCGCCTTCGTCCAAGCATCATCCTCCAGGGATATCCCCACCGTAGTGTGCGGTCCAACCTGAGTGGCTCCCTCTGCGTTCCGGAAGGACTCGAGGTCTCCGGCAGCTGCCGTCTCCTCCGCCGTAAAAGCGTGACGTCCTGGCATCACACGTGTGCATAGTTTCCCACGCACGCGCGTATGGCAAGGGCGTCCAGAGGGGATCAGGGACGCCGCCGACAAGGAAGGAACGCCCATAATGCGCAGGCGGAACAAAAGGTCCGCCGCCCAATGAGCATAGTGGGAGCACAATGCTCCCCCTCCCCCCTTGTCGGAAGGACGCACACGCATGCGCCGCCCACACTAAGGATGACGCAGGTCAAGGAGGCAGCAGAAACAGCTCCGAAAGGCACCGATGGAAAGGCCCATGGTGGAAAATTTTATTAAGTTGGCACTTGGTGCATGCAAGCGCAAATTGCATAACACCACAGTGTGAACAGAAAATTACATGCGTTTATAATCAGTATTGAGTAATTGGTGGATAGGTGATATCTAATATATATATAAACTAGAGCTAAATATTGATGATTGTAGTCCAGCGCTTATCCATTGGCTGTAAAAACAGTCAGTATTGTATTGGGAGACATGTTGATGTCTCTCGTTTAGGATTGGGGCAGCTTCTGCCGCATCTAAGCAGGGGGTGCCTCCTTTCATCATTAAACACATGGGGCGGTGGAGGTCCTCCTGTTTTAGCCGGTACATTCCCAAACCTCACGCAGAGGTTATGAGGGCGTTCGCCTCTTTGTTGGGTTAAGCTTGCCGTTTTCCATGTCTCATTAAAGCTTTCTTATACATCTACACGTGTGTCTTTTGCCCTCTTTTCAGGTATACCGTCCTGTCAGGCCAAGGCACACCTCAGGCCTTGGTTGGTTAGGGTATGTTGGTTCAGGAGGACTCTGACTACAAGTGGAAAGGCTGACCACAGGCTATATAGCCCTCCTCCTCAGCCTCTCCTGCGTCTGCCGATTTCCGGGTTCCCACCCTCCTGGTTCCCTCTTTTTCACGGTCATACTTGCTCCATCATATTCTATCATATCTTCACCTTTTTCATCTTACAGGGTATGCCCTCTTTTCAGGTATACCGTCCTGTCAGGCCAAGGCACACCTCAGGCCTTGGTTGGTTAGGGTATGTTGGTTCAGGAGGACTCTGACTACAAGTGGAAAGGCTGACCACAGGCTATATAGCCCTCCTCCTCAGCCTCTCCTGCGTCTGCCGATTTCCGGGTTCCCACCCTCCTGGTTCCCTCTTTTTCACGGTCATACTTGCTCCATCATATTCTATCATATCTTCACCTTTTTCATCTTACAGGGTATGCCCTCTTTTCAGGTATACCGTCCTGTCAGGCCAAGGCACACCTCAGGCCTTGGTTGGTTAGGTTATGTCGGTTCAGGAGGACTCTGACTACAAAATCTATTTCTTGACTACCTTGACTACCAATTACATTTTTTAAGGCCCTGAAGCACCATGACAGTGGAAACACCCGCAAAATGACCCCATTTTGGAAAGCAAACACCACAATATTTATTCTATAAGCATAATGAGTCTTTTAAACATGTAATTTTTTTTTCGAGTATTTTGAAAATGTGGAAAGTAAATGAAAACGCATTTTTTACACAGGCAGGATGCCTGTGGCCAATTATAGCTCAGGGGGGTTTAGTACACGCCCCACATTATAAAAGGCCGCCAGTGCGGCGGCCTTGTGTAGTGTGTTCCGGCGTGCAGGGAGAGAGAAGGATAGGCAGGGACAGTGTCTTTGCTATTTGTTCATTAACCTTGCATGCAGGGAGAGAGAAGGATAGGCAGGGACAGTGTCTTTGCTATTTGTTCATTAACCTTGTGTGCAGGGAGAGAGAAGGATTGGCAGGGACAGTGTCAGTGATATTATTTGCTAAACCTTGTGTGCAGGGAGAGAGAAGGATAGGCAGGGACGGTGTCAGTGATATTCTTTGCTAAACCTTGTGCATTTACAGTGTGTTGGCGTGCAGGGACAGAGAAGGATAGGCAGGGGAAAGTGTCAGTGTAATTTTTGCTAAGCCTCCTGCACAGTATACACCTGAAGCTAGCCCTTATTGCTGTTTTTTCCTGTTGTGTAACACAGGCAGGCATCTGCAGCACTTACAGCGAGCGGAGTGTGCCTCCTGCACAGTATACACCTGAAGCTAGCCCTTATTGCTGTGTTTTCCTGTTGTGTGACACAGGCAGGCATCTGCAGCACTTACAGTGGGTGTAGTGTGCCTCCTGCACAATATACACCTGAAGCTAGCCCTTATTGCTGTGTTTTCCTGTTGTGTAACACAGGCAGGCATCTGCAGCACTTACAGTGGGCGTAGTGTGCCTCCTGCACAGTATACACCTGAAGCTAGCCCTTATTGCTCGTGGTTTTTTCTATTGTGTTACACTAACAGGCATCTGCAGGACTTACAGTGGGCGTAGTGTGCCTCCTGCACAATATACACCTGAAGCTAGCCCTTATTGCTGTGTTTTCCTGTTGTGTAACACAGGCAGGCATCTGCAGCACTTACAGCGGGCGTAGTGTGCCTCCTGCACAATATACACCTACAGCTAGCCCTTATTGCTGTGTTTTCCTGTTGTGCAACACAGGCAGGCATCTGCAGCACTTACAGTGGGCGTAGTGTGCCTCCTGCACAGTATACACCTGAAGCTAGCCCTTATTGCTCGTGTTTTTTTTTCTATTGTGTTACACTAACAGGCATCTGCAGCACTTACAGTGGGCATAGTGTGCCTCCTGCACAATATACACCTGAAGCTAGCCCTTATTGCTGTGTTTTCCTGTTGTGTAACACAGGCAGACATCTGCAGCACTTACAGCGGGCGTAGTGTGCCTCCTGCACAGTATACACCTGAAGCTACCCCTTATTGCTCGTGGTTTTTTTCTTTTGTGTTACACTAACAGGCATCTGCAGCACTTACAGTGGGCGTAGTGTGCCTCCTGCACAATATACACCTGAAGCTAGCCCTTATTGCTGTGTTTTCCTGTTGTGTAACACAGGCAGGCATCTGCAGCACTTACAGCGGGCATAGTGTGCCTCCTGCACATTATACACCTGAAGCTACCCCTTATTGCTGTGTTTTCCAATCTCCCTGCAGGCCATTAGAATTTCTGGAAGGCCAACAAGGAGAGGCAGACAGTTAGGAGCCAATAAAAGAGGGCAAGCATGCTCTGTGTCTAGAGACAACAGTGCTGGTCGTGGACGCGGTGCATCGTCATCAGCACGTGGCCATGGGACACGCTTGTCCTTATTTTCGGCAGCTGGACGTGTTGAGCCGCATCATATCGAAGACTTGACCAAGCCCTCCTCATCCTCCTCATCCTCTCTCACCCAGGCTCAGGGTACTGGCAAAGCAGCTGCTAAAGCGTCCTCTTCCCTTGTATCAATGTCATCATCAGTCACTCCTTCCCTAGACCCACCATGTCCTCCTGAGGAGTCCCCCGAACTGTTTGAGCACAGTGTTGGGTACGTGCTCCATGAGGATGCCCAGCGTTTCGAAGGGTCTGATGATGATGATACCCAGCTAGAGGAAGGCAGTAGCGTGAGAGCAGAGAGAGGGGATGCTCAAGAAGGACAGCAATCTGGCAGTCATGTTCCAGCAGCTGCAGCATACTGCCAGATTGGCTCCAGTGATGAGGAGGGAGGGGATGATGAGGTCACTGACTCCACGTGGGTGCCTGATAGGAGAGAGGAGGAGGATGAGGAGGAGGCACATCTCCAACGAGGCAGGATGCCCTCGGGGGGCCTGCGTAAGGGCAGCACACCGACTGAATCACACCGCAGAGCTCCGCCTGTGCAGGGCGCTGCCTCTGCCCGTTATTCCAAAAGTTCTTTGGTGTGGGCCTTTTTTGAGTCAAGTGCATCAGATCACACCGCTGCTGTTTGCAACATATGTCTGAAGCGTATCTCACGTGGCCAAAACATCAGCCGCTTGGGCACCACATGCTTGACCAGAAATATGTTGACCTGCCATGCAGCTCGTTGGCAAGCCTACCTTAAAGACCCATGCCAAAGAACAAAGCGGACCTCTCCTTGCTCCGCATCAGCTGGGATCTCCAACCCCACTATACCTTCAGTCCTCTCTGAAACCTGCACTGAGAGGAATGAAGGTGTAGAATTAGGTGTGTCACAGCCAAGTACTTGCGGGCACCCTGCTAGCAGTACACCGACGTCCGATTCTAGCAGGCAAATTTCCCTGCCCCAGCTGCTGGACCGTCAAAAGAAGTTCACTCCCAGCCATCCACATGCCCAGCGGTTGAATGCTAGCTTGGCTAAATTGCTAGCAATTCAACTGCTGACTTTTCAGTTGGTAGACTCGGCCCCCTTCCGTGAGTTTGTGCAATGTGCGGTTCCTCAGTGGCAGGTTCCCAAACGCCACTTTTTCTCACGGAAGGCGATTCCTACTCTCTACCGGGATGTGGAAGGCAATATCCATGCCTCGCTGGACAGGGCGGTCAGCGGTAAGGTGCATATTACCGCTGACTCATGGTCCAGCAGGCATGGACAGGGACGTTACCTTTCTTTCACGGCCCATTGGGTCACTCTTTTGGCAGCTGGGAAGGATGCAGGACAAGGTGCAGTAGTGTTGGAGGTTGTTCCGCTGCCACGCCTCCAAAATGATACTACTGGTTGTGACACACCTCTCTCCTCCACCCCCTCCTCTTCTTCTTCCTCTGTGGCCTCTTCCTGTGCTTTGTCCTCGGAACCAGCGGTGCTCCGTAGGCGTTCAAGGGGCTACGCAAGTACGTAGGCAAAAAGATGCCATGCCGTGCTTGCGCTGGTGTGTTTGGGGGACAGGAGCCACACTGGGGCAGAGGTTCTGTCTGCTCTGCAGGGGCAGGCCGAGAGGTGGTTGACGCCATGCCAGCTTAAGCCAGGAATGGTGGTTTGCGACAATGGCACCAACCTCCTCTCCGCCCTGCGACAGGGACAACAGACCCATGTGCCCTGTGTGGCTCACGTCCTTAACCTGGTGGTGCAGCGGTTCTTGGGCAGGTACCCAGGTTTACAGGATGTCCTGAGGCAGGCCAGGAAAGTCTGTGTGCATTTCCGCAGATTATATAATGCTAGTGCTCGGCTGGCTGAGCTGCAAAAGGAGTTGAACCTGCCCAAGAAGCGCCTTATATGTGACATGCCCACCAGGTGGAACTCAACGTTGGCCATGCTGCAGCAGCTGCACACGCAGCACAGGACCATCAATGAGTACCTGTGCAACTACGGAACCAGGACAGGGTCAGGGGAGCTCGGGTTTTTTTCACCACGCCAGTGGGGCATGATCAGGGATGCATGCACTGTCTTGGCACCATTTGAGGAGGCCACGAGGATGGTGAGCAGTGACAATGCATGCATCAGTGACACTGTACCTCTTGTCCACCTGTTGGAGCATACGCTGCGTGGAATAATGGACAGGGCACTTGAGGCAGAACAGAGGCAGGAAGAGGAGGACTTCCTTGCCTCTCAAGGCCCCCTTTACCCAGACAGTGTTCCTTCTGTCCCACCCATCACACAGGACGAGGACGAGGAGGAGGAGGAGGATTGTGTTAGCATGGAGGTGGAGCATGGCACGCAGCATCAACAGCAGCAGTCTTTTAGGGATGATTTACAGTCCCAACAAACCCGTGGACTTGTACGTGGCTGGGAGGAGGTGGCTGCAGATCATGTCGTCCTTAGTGACCCAGAGGACTCCGGACCGAATGCCTCAGCTAACCTACGCTGCATGGCCTCCCTGATCCTGCAAAGTCTGCGGAAGGATCCTCATATTCTTTGGATCAAGGAGAGGGACCATTACTGGCTGGCCACTCTCCTTGATCCACGGTACAAGGGTAAGGTTGCGGACCTTATCTTACCGTCGCAGAGGGAGCAGAGGATGAGACATCTCCGGGAGGCCTTGCAGAAAGGTCTGTGCAACGCGTTCCAAGAGACTGGGAGGTTACAAACTCCTGGTCCTGGACAACGAGTTGCTGAGGCTTCGGTCAACAGCAGAAGGAGCGGTGGAGAAGGTGGCCGTCTGACCGATGCGTTCAGACAATTTTTTAGTCCGCAGCCCCAAGGTATGATCGGTTCCAGCAACCATCACCAGCGTCTGATATACATGGTGCAGGAATACCTAGGGGCAAGGTCAGACTTGGACACCTTTCCCACCAAAAATCCTATGGCTTACTGGGTGTTGAGGATGGATCACTGGCCAGAGCTTGCACAGTATGCAATTGAGCTACTGGCCTGTCCTGCATCCAGCGTTCTTTCGGAACGCACATTCAGTGCTGCTGGAGGATTTGTCACGGATCACAGGGTGCGCCTGTCCACCGACTCGGTTGATCGACTGACCTTCATAAAGATGAACCAGTCTTGGATCACCACCAGGTACCAAGCACCTGACACTGATATAACAGAATAATTTATTTTCAAATGTCACATCCCTTCAAGACTGATGCTGATGCTGAGTGACTGTCCTGTTATGTTGACTGACTATCCTCCTCCTCCTCAATGATCCGATTCTTGATGATAGCTTGGAAGAACTTTTTTGTTTCTGGGTGCCGCCACCAGTGGCTAAGGCCCAATTTTTCAGCCCCTGTTTAACAGGGGCGTGTAATTACAATTTTTGATGCAATACTTTGCAACAGGGCTCATTGCTGTGCTCCAAGTGCAGTATCTGTGAGGGGTTGCAGTGTTGTGGCACCAGTGCCTAAGGCCCAATTTTTCTGCTCCTGTTTAACAGGGGCGTGTAATTACAATTTTTGATGCAATACTTTGCAACAGGGCTCATTGCTGTGCTCCAAGTGCAGTATCTGTGAGGGGTTGCAGTGTTGTGGCACCAGTGCCTAAGGCCCAATTTTTCTGCCCCTGTTTAACAGGGGCATGTAATTACAATTCTTGATCTAATAATTCACAGCAGGGCCCATTCCTGCGCCCACCAAGAGTAACTGTGAGGCCTTACAGTGTTGTGTCAACACCACCACCACCAAAGGCCCAATTTAGGTAGGGGGGGGGGGGTGATGGGGTAGCCATGCCATTTTTCTCAAGGATTTTCATCCATATTGCCAGGACAAGACATGACATTAAACAGCAAGCAGTTTTAAATGGCTTTTTTTTCCCCTTAGAAATTTCATTTTGTGCAGGGACAGTTCTAAACACGGGAAACACGTGCCACTTGACAGGCATACTTTAGACACCCCCGAGGTACGATATTTAAAGGAATATTTCACCTTTTTTTTTTCACTTTATGCATCATTAAAATGACTGCTCCCGAAAAAACGTCCGTTTTTAAAACTTCTTTTTGCATTGATACATGTCCCCTGGGGCAGAACCCGGGTCCCCAAACCTTTTTAGGACAATAACATGCATATTAGCCGTTATAATTAGCACTTTAGATTTCGAACGTTCGCGTCCATTGTATTTAATAGGGTTCTAACGTTCGCGCAAACTTTTGGTTCGTTCGAAGGTTCTGGTGCGAATCGAACGGGGGGGGGGGGGTGTTCGGCTCATCCCTAGTAGTAATTATCAACATACAGAAATACAAGCTCCCAAGCAACTTTTCCGCTTGATCTGATGTACGCTGGGTATTCAGGGGATGCAACTGGGTATCCTTTTCTTCGTACACGAGGAAGGCATTGGTATACCCTGTCTGTCACATAATTTGGAGAGTTTAACACTATATCTGGCCATTGTGCTGGAGATAAAGTAACCTGCTTAAAGCCCAGCTTGCTAGTGAAGGGGACAAGTGACTCATCCATCCAGATATTGTTGTCAGGGATAAATAATTGGGTGAATTTTTTAGAGAAAACATTTTATACAATTTGTCATATGCTGGGTCATTTCGGGGAGGGCACTGGGTGTTCTGGTTTTAATGGAGGAACTACATAATCATTAGCTATCTTGTTCTTGGCATAATGAATGAGTAGATTGGCATGTGGTGGATGGAGTGGGTGGACCAGTATGAATGCAATTGATTCCTTTTGTCCCAAAAAGATTCTAAATTCCTCCACTGTTAAATCTGTGTTCACCTGGACACCTGGCTGGGCAGTGATGGGGGGAAGCCACAGAGGGTTTTGAGGGGCATATGGAAGGCTGGCGTAGGTCCTAACCCTTTGGGGTTGAGGTGATGCCCCCACTAGTGCCTGGCCTTTCTTGCAGTGGTACTCCATATCTCGTGCCACTACACTAATGGTGAATGGCACTGCACTGCTGGTGGATGCCACTGCTCTACTTGTGGTAGCCTCCTCCTCATCAGAACACCTTTGTTTGTTGGGCACACTTTCCTCTTCCTCCAATTCTGTATCAGACCCACTGCTTAAAACAGGTTTATAATCATAATAAGACTTAGACAGAGAGCTCCCCGCTGCTCTTGTCGGTCAAGCTTAGAAGTTAGTATGCCTCCTCACTGGAATAAGACATTTTTGGTGGTGACTGTGGTGACAAATTGCTTAGATAGAGGCTCTTTCGCAGACTTTGGATAGAAGTAACAGGTGAGGAAAAATGGGTCTTTGGGTATCATGGGTGCCTTTACACTGTAACCCTATACAGGTACTCTTAATAAAAACAAGTGTAGCGGGTATTTGAATTTAGGGGAAGCATCTGGGTGGTAGTGTAACCCAGATGCACTAATTGCTAGGGGATCCGGGACCTTTTTCTGGTTCTTGGAGGACTCTGGTGGTGTGAGGTTCCTTGTGGTCCACAGGTGGCGTTGTTGCCCTGGGCCGGAGCTGAACTCACACCGCAAGACTGTGCCTTTTTTCCTTCCCTGGAGCTGGTACAGCGGGGCGGGGAACCCACTGTGATGCAAAGGGAGAGGGGATAAAAGGGGCGGACGCCCTTACCACGGGGTTCAGAGTTCGGAGTCCGGAGTGGGAGTCGGAGGACTCGGCCACACCCAGGCACCTTCAGCTTGGGTGCTGGGGTTCCAGTGTTCCAGGCCTAGGTGCCCTTGACCTAGCCGGAGCGGAGATGGAGTCCATCTCAGGCATCTTTAGCCTGGGGTGAGGTACTATGGCGGACGCCTGGGGCTCAGTACCTTCGACTGAGTTCCGTGAGGGTGGAGGAATCCGAGGGGGCCCTAACTCCTTGGGTGCCCGTGTCTGAGTTTGTGAGGACTGGTGTGCGGAACTTCTCTGGAGAGTCCGTCGCAGCATCGCTGGTGACAGAGAGGCCTCCGGTTTCTCCCTTGGACGGATTTCCTTCCCCTGACAGGGGCCGTGCTAACGAAGGTAATTCACGTTCTACCTCACATAGTCAGTGGCCGTGACTATTTACCACTGGTGATACCACAGTGGTTAGCAACAGAAGGGAAAGGATTGTGCCTCGATCTATCCCCATTATTACTCAGTAAAGAAACTGTATGTTTGTACGCCAAGAAGAATAAAACTGAGTTGGACCTATTCACTGTGTGGAACTCTGGTTACTAGGAGCAAAGGAGTCAGGGACGAAGTACTGGACTTGACTCTAGGACACCTACACAAGGCCCAATCTTTCTGGCCTTCACCTCTCAGCTATGGAGGACATGGGCCGTGGTGTATCTCATCCCTCTCCCCAGCACTGAAACCCCTAGACGAAGAAAGGCAAGCCGAGTATGAGAAAGGGAGAGAGGGGTAAGGCCGCTACACGTGGGGGCATCGTATCCGGGATGTGTATGGTGTCTGAACTTGAACTTTGCTGCCCGGAAGAGTTCCGAGTAGGTCGGCCATATTGGCCAACGCACCACGAGGCAACCCATAGCTGCGTAGTTCGTGGGCAAGGAGAAAGAAAAGCCCGTGAACAAGTGCAGAAGGTGGGAGGAGTCTGGCCATGTGGACTTACACACGTGGAGATTCCGGCGCGGGTGGGTCAGTGCGCAATGGAGCAGCGAAGAGAGAAGATGACTTCAACCACTCCATGGATTTCAGCTTCTTCTTTCATGGACATGTCTTCTCTGGCTGCTCCGATCATGGATACGGGGATAAGACTAAGGGCGATTGGCTCTGTACACCTGCAGAGACATGGAGGCCCTCGGTGTGATCTGTCCCGGCTGTTCAGGACTGGTGGTCCAGCTGAAGCCATTCGGGCGATGTGAGGTCTGCAAGGAGTTTCTCTTCGAGGTGGAACCATCCACAGAAAAGCCTTGTGCTTTCCACCTCAACTACCTCACTGGGACTGCCACTCCGGAGGGAGAGATCGACGCCTGTGCGTTTCCCGTGTGCACTGATCCGGGCGAAGTAACTGCCCAAGCGGAGATGAAAAGAGAAAAATCAGAGGATGCTGCCTCGGTCACCAGCAGCTCCCTGCTCCGACCGCCGAAGAGGAAAGTCGGCCTAGTGATGGCCTCGTGTGGTCGTGGAAGAGCTTCGCCCCGCTGCTTGCCTGGCCTGGATGGATCCGGAGAGAAGAGTCCTGGACACCCCTGTTCTTCTGAAGGCCCAGGTGAGCCAGGGGTTGGGACTGTCTGTGTGGTTAAAAGTCGCGGAAGCCCACAGTCGGTAGAGGCCGTCAAGGGGGATAGTTCCGTGACTGGGAATTATCTGCCCGCTGAGTACTATGACACCTCTGACTTGGACTCATTGTCTGACAATGGCGATGATGGGGAGATAGACAAAATCTTCCACCAGAAGGGATGGGACAAGATGAAGCTACCCTCGGCCCGTGTCACAAGGGATCCATCTATGTCTACTGGGGATAGTACACCCCGGGTGGAGGCCTCGGCGCCTAGGAAGGAATCTGGTCCACTGTCTGAAATTCCTCTTCTGGATTCAACATCCATTTCACCTGCTCCTGTTGCGGGAGTGCAACGCAAGTCACTGCGGGCTCCTAGTCCCAGATCTACTGAGGTGGTGAACGCACCTTGCCACCCAGAAGCGATTGTTCCGCCTGGAGAAGGAGACCGGGCCACCATGCTACCTCTGTCAAGGTTGCAGCGTCTCTTCGGTCAGAAGGTTGCTCAGGAGTATGGGTGGGAGTACCCGTACCGGCCTCGAGAACTGCTTTATGAGGTGGAAGTTTTTCGCCAAAGATGGTATGATACCTTTGTGTGGGACAAACTTAAAGTACCGCAAGCACGGAGATACCTTTCTTGTTCACCAACGGTCACCAAGAAGTTCCAGGACTGTAAAGCTAAGTGGATGCTGGGAAGGCATATCCATGCGGACAGAGTGGTGATTTGCCGCAAGGAAGGAAGAAGTGTTGAGTACAACGTGGAGGTTTTTGACAATCATTTGAAGCCTGTGTCCCTGCCGCATCCAAAGTTTTATCTTTAGGAGAAAAAGACTCCTGTGTGTTCTTTCTTGCTGTTCATTGCTGAACTTTCCGGAGTGCCTTTGCCGGAACACAAGGACTGTGCCCTAGTTTTTTTTTGTATTTGGGCGTTCTACTCTTTGGAGAAAAAGGGAGCTGTTCTTGTTTTGTTCTCCCTCCTTCTCCTTGCACTTCAGAGAAAACAGTGACTTTGTTTTGATTTTTTAATCAGTGTAGAGTCACAGAGAAATGATCAAGAGAGAAAAGTTCATCTGGAAGTGATAAGTGTCTTGACCGCGGCATTGTCACCAGGTGGCAGTGTTGCGCAACGATTGTTTTTTTTTTTTTTACATTATGAAGCACTTATTGGAGCGAATGGGTTTCTTATCGGATAGACTCATTCGTTCCAAACAAACACATGTATGATGTTAGGATGTGTGTTTCTTTTCTTCCCTCTGCAGGAGACTCGTCTGTCAAGGCTGCTGAGAATGGGTGGTCCTTAGATAGCCAGGGGGAGGAAAGAATGTAAATGTGTGAGATGTTTAAAGTGTTTTATTGAAAAGTTTTATAGTTGTACTGTTATATGTTTTCCCTTTCCCATTTAAGTCTTGGCACAATCCAGGGATAGATTGTCTGGGGTCTCCTGGTTGTTGATTCTGAACTCAACAGGTTAATTGAAAGATGTTAATGTCATCGCCTCCAACCACCTGGCTGCCTGTGTGATGTAAATTGAGTCCAGGCTAACTTCTAAAGATCTTTTCATTGTGGATTGTGATAATTAACTCTGTAATTGTATAAAGGAATTAGGTAATTAGCTCATGTAAATTAGGTCTGGTCAAAGGTGTATTTATGATATTTTAAGTTAGACAGCCAGTCTGGGAAACGTAAAGGTCATGCATATTAGTCATTTAAGCTGTAAAGGGATTAGTTAATGAACTCACCTGTTGTCTGCTAAGGGATGTCAGAATAATGTGTATTGAGGGCTCGTTATGTAACCATTGTGTGAAGTTGTGGGTGGAGTTGGGTCATTGTTCATTTGGGCTACAGTATTCTTTTAGTGTATATAAGAGCCTGCTTTCTCAATAAAGATTGTCAGACCTGCTGGAAACCTAACATCAGAGCTGTGTCTCGTTATTAGGGGGGAATTATCATTATGGGTCTCGTTCGCCTGACTGTGGAGTGTCCGTAGCTGCCTTGGTGTTCGGGAATGGCATATCATAAACGGCTTTAACCCCCTCTCATACTTGGGGTGTCGTTACAAGCACACATGGTGTTCATAGGGTTTATTCAACCATTTGATCCCGCTGCTGAATCATGGAGCTCCTGGGTGGAGAGGCTGGAGCAGTATATGGAAGCAAATAGTGTGGCTGCAGAAAAGAAAGTTGAAGTTTTCCTCACAACATTGGGTCAAGCTGCATATGGCACTCTCAGAGACCTAATTTCTCCAGACAAGCCAGCCTCTAAGCCCCTGCCTAAGTTAATTCAGAAGCTACATGAGCACTACAACCCAAAGCCATTAGAGATTGCAGAGCGGTTTAAATTCTACAGTAGAGGGCAGCATGCCTGGGAGAACATAAAGACTTATATCATTGCTTTACGTAAACTAGCTGCCACTTGTCAGTTTGGAGACTACCTGCAGACGGCTCTCCGTGACGTGTTTGTTATGGGACTCTGCGACCCAGCCATACAGAAACGCTTACTCACAGAACCCGACTTGACTCTGACGAAAGCAACTGACCTTGCTACGGTCATGGAGTTGGCTACACGAGACGCCACCCTACTGAAGGCACCACCTGAAACTCCTGCAAGCCAGGGAGAGGAAATATTCTACTCTGCTATCACCCGACACCCAAGACGGCCGTGCCCAAATCTGCCTAAACCTTGCCACCCTAATTCTTCTGTCTCTAGGACACCAACTTGCTACCGTTATGGTAACACTACTCACAGTGCACCTGCTTGCAAGTTCAAGGATGTTGTTTGTTTTCTTTGTGGAAAGACTGGCCATATTGGGCGTGTTTGCCACAGCTCACGCTCCCCGAACACTACCACAAAATGTATGGATACTGACAATAACGGCTCCAGCTCTGATGAAGAAACCTGTGTCCAGCATGTTGGACTGTTTCGGGTAGCTGGGAGTACTCCTGCGATAAAAGTGGATGTCACACTCAATGGCTGTCCTGTCTCCATGGATGTTGATACAGGGGCAGCTGTGTCTGTCATTTCATGGACTGATTTAAAGGCATCGGGTCTGTCCCTACCACTCCAACCTACAAATCTCACACTACAAACCTACAGCAAAGAACTACTACAGCCCATGGGTTATGTGAAACCCCTTGTTACATTAGGCAACAGCAGTCAAACTCTACGCATTTATGTTGTCAATAAAGGAGGTCCTCCGCTGTACGGTAGGGACTGGATCAAAGCCCTGGGCATGCCTCCTCTTGCCATTGCCCAATGTACATAGCTTTCTGAGGTAGACCATTGGGTGGAATCCCTGAAGTCACGCTTTAAGGGGTGTAGCAAAATACTGAAACTGAGAATGTGGTTTGGATCACTTCAGAGGTGACAGCAAAGATTCATTCCAGGAAATGTAGAGACAGAATGTCTACTGATGTCTGAATAAGTAAATTGGGTTAATTGGGGGTCTGAGGTAGCGTTCCATTCATCTATTGTCAGTATGTTAATGACCATCTATTACCTGCTACGGGATGTAATTACACTCCTAGTAATGTGTCTGGCACGGTTTCATTGTTATGGGTAAATATGCGGAGACCAACGTCTCACGCATCCCAGGTGGTTAGAAATAGTCCCAGGTAATTAAATCACTGTCATCTGTTAATTGTTGAAGGGAATGCCCCTGTAAAATGAGTTAAGAAAACCCTTGCATGGGAAATGATATAAAAAGCCAGCTGGGGCAAAATAAAGTGTTGATTTCACTCCCAGAACTGTGTCGTCCAGTTACTGGGGGGTAACAGGTGCCTTGGATAAGTCAGTACTTCCTCAGCTTCAAGGATTTCCCAGCGGACGTTGGAGCTCCGCAACACTGGTTGGCAGCGGTGGGATTAAAGCCTTGCAGCAAGAGGAAGCAGCGTTCATGCAAATTCGGTTACACGAATGGAAGTGTGAATGGAGACAAGCTATGCTGGATTAAAACGAGCAACGTTAAAGCATTTGCTGGAAGCAAGAGGGAAGATCGCCAGCAATAAAACCAAAGCCGAGTTGATTGCAGAACTGACCGAGGGAGATCGGGCACACAGTATGGCTACAGAAGCCATGGAGACCGAGTTTGACCAAGAAGTGAAACGCAGGCTAGCGTTTTATGGAGAAAACCCCTCCACCGAGCTGGTACAGGCAACGTTAGCCCAAGTGGATGCCTTTATCACGGCGAGAGAAGAACGAGAGACCCAACTCCGGCTGGAGGAACAGCGTGCCTCTGAGAGACTGCTAACGACCACACCAGCACCAGAGACAAAACTAAAAGTACCCCATGATGCCTTTAAAAAGTTTGTGGAAGCAGAGGAAGAGATCGATAGCTTCCTGCAAGATTTTGAATGGCAATGCAAGCTGTACCAAGTACCCCAGACAGACTGGGTACGGATCTTAGCTGGTAAGCTGTCAGGCCGTGCAGCAGAAGCCTACAGAGCCGTGCCAGAGGAGGAAATCGCAAGCTATAGCCGGGTAAAGGAAGTTATTTTGGCAAGGTATGCCATCACCCCAGAAGCATACAGGAGACGCTTCCGGGACACAAAGAAACAGGAGAAGGACTCCCACACCGAATGGGCTTGCCGAATGCAGAGGGCAGCCCTAGCTTGGCTACAAGCCCGTCAGGCAACCACAGCAGATGCGATCACCCAGCTGATTTTACTGGAGCAATTCTTTAATGGACTAAACCCAGAGGTACAGGAGTGGGTAAGGGATCGCAAACCTACCACTCTCTCGGAAGCGGCCAGGCAAGCTGATGAATATCAAGATGCCCGCAGGCCATCACAGACTAGCTTCAGACCAAACACCAGACCACTGAACAATAACCCAGGGCCACCAGCTACACAACGACCCGGGCTAATCCCTACCCCCCCTGCAAATCGATACTTCGGGCGCAAGGGAGTGCAGTGCCATTCGTGCAAGCAATTTGGGCACTATCAGAGAGACTGCACTCAGAACCAGGACCAAGCGGCATGGATTCAACCAGGGCCACCCCCTCCAGCACGGGCTGCCGCTCATTGCGATCACACAGAAGCGGCCCCAGACAACCGCTGAGCTGAAGAATTGGAGGAACGATGGGGCGTCCTGCACGAGGCTGATCCAATACAAGCAGCTAACCTGGACAACCGGCAGCAACACAGGCAGACGGTCTGGGTCAATGGAAAGGTAGCCAATGGCCTACGTGATACTGGCACCACCATGACCCTACTACAGAAGAACCTCATCCCAGAGAGCCAACACACCGGAGACACTGTAGCCGTAAGAGTAGCGGGAGGCACCGTCTTCCGGCTACCCGTTGCCCGTGTTCACCTGGATTGGGGGGTTGGTTCGGGACACGTGAATGTGGGGGTGATGAAGGATTTGCCAGCGGATGTACTACTGGGGAATGATTTGGCCCCCCTCGTTTCGGCTTACGCCCCGATGGGCCCCGCTGAAGCCAACCCCGTGACTACCTGTGCACCGACCCGTGCTGCTGGAACCGACCCGCGTGCTGCTGAGACCCGGGTAAGACTATCTTCCCCGACAGGTACCGTAGATCAGGCACAATATCACAGTCTAAAATTGGAATGTGACAAGTTGGCCAGTGAGAAATCGGAGATGCAAAGACACTACGTCATGTATTATGAAATATCACATGGCTTGAACATTGAAATGCACAAACAGGCTGAAATTTGCAAAAGGTTAAATGGGATTTGCGCCCAGGTTTTGCCATACCTCTCCCAAGAGCATCAGCAGCAAGTTTTGGGAGCCATTGAGAGAGCAAAGCAAGTGACTGTTCCAGAACTGAATTCCATTATTCGCCCTGCCACCTTACAACTTCACCATCAGCTACTGACCCGGGAAACAGAACGGCAATGCTGACGGATTATCGCGGAAAACTGGACTGGAAAAGTGATCCGTGAGTACTCTCCGGACATCCCCAAGCCGATCCGTTAAGGATCAGACTGTGTATGCCGGCTTGTGGGTAAGGGGGAGCAGTGTAGCAAAATACTGAAACTGAGAATATGGTTTGGATCACTTCAGAGGTGACAGCAAAGATTCATTCCAGGAAATGTAGAGACAGAATGTCTACTGATGTCTGAATAAGTAAATTGGGTTAATTGGGGGTCTGAGGTAGCGTTCCATTCATCTATTGTCAGTATGTTAATGACCATCTATTATCTGCTACGGGATGTAATTACACTCCTAGTAATGTGTCTGGCACGGTTTCATTGTTATGGGTAAATATGCGGAGACCAACGCCTCACGCATCCCAGGTGGTTAGAAATAGTCCCAGGTAATTAAATCACTGTCATCTGTTAATTGTTGAAGGGAATGCCCCTGTAAAATGAGTTAAGAAAACCCTTGCATGGGAAATGATATAAAAAGCCAGCTGGGGCAAAATAAAGTGTTGATTTCACTCCCAGAACTGTGTGTCGTCCAGTTACTGGGGGGGGGGGGGGTAACAGGTGCCTTGGATAAGTCAGTACTTCCTCAGCTTCAAGGATTTCCCAGCGGACGTTGGAGCTCCGCAACAAGGGGGTTTTTGAGGACTCTTTGGGCACAGTAAAAGGAAAAATGGCCCACCTCCTCTTGAAGCCTGGTGCTAAACCTCGTTTTTGTAAGGCAAGATCAGTACCTTTTGCCTTGCGAAAGAAAGTGGAAGCAGAGCTGGACCACCTATTGGCTGAAAAGATCATAACTAAAGTTGATAGAAGTGAATGGGCATCGCCAATTGTGCCTGTCAAGAAAAATAATGGAGACATTAGAATTGCCCTGAACAACCAACTTCTTGTGGATCAATACCAATTGCCTCGACTTGAAGATCTATTTAGCTCACTGGCCGGGGGGCAAAAGTTTACAAAAATAGACTTAAAGCAAGCTTACCTGCAACTGCAAGTACACCCAGATTCACGCCATCTGTTGACCATTAACACCCATAAAGGATTATTCCAATATAAACGCATGGTTTTTGGCATAGCCCCAGCTCGAGCCATCTGGCAGCGAATCATGGCTGAGGTCCTGGCAGGCATACCTTTCACTCAATGTCTACTAGATGACATGCTCACCACTGGTCCCACTGATGAAGAACACAGAAAGAATGTTGAAACTGTGCTAGAGAGACTCCAAATGTATGGTTTACGTGTCAATCTTTCAAAATGCGAATTTCTAAAGTCTTGACTGGAATTTTGTGCCCACACTGTGGACCGACATGGGTTACACACTACTGAAGAAAAGGTTAATACCCTTACCCATGCCACTACTCCCCAGAATGTCACACAGCTCAGGTCCTACCTTGGCCTCCTAAATTACTACCACCGTTTCTTGCCGAACCTAGCACACCAGCTTTATCCATTACATTGCTTACTGGATGCAAGAGCTAAATGGATATGGACAGCCAAATGCGAAGAAGCTGTTCGGCTTTCTAAAGAACTCATTCTGTCTTCTCGAGTTCTGGTCCACTATGATTTAAAGAAACACTTCACCTTGGCTTGTGATGCCTCACCTTATGGACTGGGTGCTCTGCTTTCCCATGTCATGCCAGATGGCACAGAGCGCCCCATTTCTTTTGCCTCTAGGTCTTTAACCTCAGCAAAACAAAACTACTCCCAGATAGACAAGGAAGCTTTGACCATTGTATGGGCCACAAAACAATTTCATACATACATCTATGGTTGGGAGTTCACACTTATCACTGACCACAAACCTCTGTTGTCAATACTGAACCCTCAGAAAGGAATTTCTACAACAACTGCATCTTGCTTACAAAGGTACGCTTTATTCTTGGGAGCTTATACGTATTCTATCAGATACCGCTCCCATGATGCACATGGCAATGCAGATGCATTTTCCAGATTGCCAATTGGAGACCACTCACCAAGAGACATACGTATAGTGGAAATACACAGGCCGAAATCCTGCATGTCCACCTCCCTAATTGCCAGACATACAGTCACAGATCCCTTCTTGTCTCAGAAATTCTCATATGTTCAGGCTGGATGGCCAGAGACAGTCCCAGGTGAATTTCGTCCGTACTTTGCCAGAAAATGTGAGCTTGTGACTAATGCTGGTTGCCTACAGTGGGGCAACAGAGTGATTATACCTCAGTATTTGCAACCAACCATGCTAAGGATACTGCATGATGGCCATCCTGGCGTGGTGCGCATGAAGCAGCGAGCCCGGAGCTATGTTTGGTGGCCACAAATGGACACAGCAATTGAAGATTATGTGGCTCAATGTCCTGGGTTCTGTCAAGCTCAGCGACCCCAAAAGAAAGGAACCCTGCTACCTTGGCCATGGCTGACAGACCCGTGCTCAAGACTCCATCTCGATTTTTCTGGCCCAATCCAGGGTAAAATGTGTTTGATCGTGGTAGATGCACATTCAAAATGGCCGGAGGTTTTTCAAATGTCTTCTGTTACCTCAGCTGCTACCATTCTAGTCTTAAGGAAGCTCTTTGCTCAATATGGCTTGCCAACAGCCATAGTCTCGGACAATGGGACTCAATTTACATTGCATGAGTTTAAATCCTTCCTCAGTGGCTTGGGCATCCAACACTAAAAAACTGCTCCTTATCATCCAGCCTCAAATGGGCTGGCAGAACGGTTTGTGCAGACGTTTAAGAAGCACTTACTGTCCACTCTGGACCAGGTCGGACTGTCAGAGGAGAAGCTGCTGGAGTTCTTGACCATGTACAGAAACAGAAAACACGCTACTACTGGGCTGTCCCCAGCTTTTCTTATGTTTGGCAAGCATCTCCGCACCAAACTGGATTTAGTTTGTCCACAGGAACAGTCACCAACACCTCCTCCGCCAGGCCATCCTGGATTCCATGCTAGTGATCTTGTATGGTTTCAGAATTACAGAGTTTTACCTCGTTGGCTTCCTGGCATTATTGATGGACCTCTTGGACAATGAATGTACCTTGTTCACCTGGAGAATGGCGTTTGTGTTCGAAGACACCTTTCGCAATTGAGAAAGCGCATTTGCCTGCCAGTAGAAACAAACCCGACCTCTCTTTCTACCCAACCACCAGAGTCTACTCAGGGCTCTACTGGTGACATATGGCATGGTGTCTGGCATGATCCCACAAGTTTACAACCAACCCCTGAAGCGGTTGGTGACCATATTCCTGAGGAGCCCGGACATGTGCCTGGAGTTGCAGAGACTGATTTGTCTGTTGGACACCCACTGACACCTCCAGAACCTTTGACAGCCTCTACCCCTCCTAGTGCTGTGCCACTTCGTAAGTCTGCCCACCAAAGACATCAAACTCCTCTTTGGCAAAGCACTGAAATCTTACGGGACACTTTGGAGGTCAGGAAACAGAGACAAAGGGCTCATAACGTGATGCGGGAGCCACATAACTGAGTTGGAGATACTATTTGCTGAACTGATCCTGCTTGCCTTGTTGTTTTATGTGTTGAGTATTTTATGTGTTGAGTATTTTGTTCTCTTGTTATGTTTTTTTTTCTCTCTCTTTGTTTTTTTTTATGGGAAAAAGAGGAGATGTGATGTGTGTATTGGATCACTGTGACCCTTCACCCTTTTCTCCTGATGCATGCTGGGGGAGGGGCTGTACCAGGAAGTAAGTTAAGCCCCGTACACACGGTCGGACTTTTGCCCAACAAACTTCGTTTTGAGCAAGTTGGACCAACAATCCGACCGTGTGTACGCTCCATCAGACAAACTTTTTTCGTTTGGTTTTGGATTTCATCGGACAAAAGTTGGGTCTGCAAACGGACAAACTTTTGCCCAACAAAAGTCCGATGGAGCAAAGTCCGACCGTGTGTACAGAAAACCATCGGACCTGATGGGGAACTTCCTTCACTGTGTAATACATGAATAGACCCGCCCCTTCTCGCGTTCCGCATCTGGTCCGCTGAGCGGAACTGATGGGGAACTTTAGAAGGGGCGGGTCTATACATTTAAAACACTGCGGAGGAAGTTCCCCATCAGGTCCGCTCAGGCACAACCAATGACGGACAGCGCTGGACATTGGGATCGCCGCGGGACACTGGATTTCATCGCTGAATGTTTTTTTTTTTTTTTAATAAAGGACTTTTCCAAGGTGTTTGTGTGTTTTTATTTACATTTTTTTACACTTTCTTTGTGAAATGGTAGGGGTACAATGTACCCCTTACCAATTCACATAGGGGGGGCCGGGATCTGGGGGTCCCCTTTGTTAAAGGGGTCTTCCAGATTCCGATAAGCCCCCTGCCCGCAGACCCCCACAACCACCGGGCAAGGGTTGGGGGGATGAGGCCCTTGTCCCTATCAACATGGGGACATCCTCCCCATGTTGAGGGCATGTGGCCTGGTACGGTTCAGGAGGGAGGGGGGGCCGCTCTCTCGTCCCCCCCTCTTCCCCTGCGGCCGGCCAGGTTGCGTGCTCGGATAAGGGTCTGGTATGGATTTTTGGGGGGACTCCATGCGATTTTTTAAAAAATTTGGGGTGGAGTTCCCCTTAAAATCCATGCCAGATCTGAAGGGCCTGGTATGGATATTTAGGGGGAACCGCACGCCATTTTTTTTTAAATTTGCGGCGGGGTTCCCCTTAATATCCATTCCAGACCTGAAGGGCCTGGTAATTGAATTTGGGGGAACCCCCACGCTTTTTTTTTTTTTTATCAATGACTTTTCTATGTATTGATAAAAGCCGACAATTCATTAATAGCCGCGAGTGAGTTTTAAATGACTTTTTTTCCTTCAAAAATGACAGTTTGTGCAGGGACAGTTCTAAGCACGGGAAACATGCGCGACTTTACATGCATATCATACACACCCCCCAGGTACGAAATTTTAAGGAATATTTCACTTTTATTGTTTCACTTTAAGCATTATTAAAATCACTGCTCCTAAAAAAACAGCCGTTTTTAAAACTTTTTTTTTGCATTGATACATGTCCCCTGGGGCAGGACCCAGGTCCCCAAACACTTTTTAGGACAATAACTTGCATATAAGCCTTTATAATTAGCACTTTAGATTTCTCCCATAGACTTTTCGAATTTGCCGCGAACACCCCAAATTGTTCGTTATTCGGCGAACGGGCGAACAGGCAATGTTCGAGTCGAACATGAGTTCGACTCGAACTCGAAGCTCATCCCTACTGAGTGGTGGGATATGTTGGAGGCCCCTATCTCGGTGGAAGAGATTGCTCTAGTAATTTCACAAATGCCTGCTCATAAGACCCCTGGGCTAGTCGGTTTCCCGACCGAATGGTATAAACAATTTAAAGACCTTGTCTGCCCCCTCTTTTTACGGACATATAAGAAAGCTCTTGAGGCCGGGGTCCTCCCCCCAACGATGCGGGAGGCTCTGATTGTGCTTTTTTTAAAACCCCGTAAGGACCCACTTAAGAGAAATGGGACGGTAAGATTCGCATTTATCAATGTGGACGTTAAGATTCTGGCCAAAATTTTAGCTAAACCGCCTGAATAATGTAGTAGCGTCCCTAGTCAACAGTGATCAGGGGGGATTTATTCCCGGTAGGTCCACTAGAATGAATATTGGCAGGCTGTTCCACCACCTGCAGTATCCACACGACTGTCCTCCCACTCATGCCATTGTGTCTTTGGACACATGTAAGGCATTCAATAGTGTGGAATGGCCAAATCTCTTTCGGGTGCTACAATGGTATGTAAGGACAAATAGTGCAGCGCTAGAATGATACTATTACTGCCGATAAGCAGTAAAATGAAAAATAACTTAGTGTTCTAAATGAATAAAGCAAGATGAACATAAAATATTAGGATGTCTCCTAGAGGCATCCACTATGTGCAAATAAGTGAAGCCAACAGTGAACAGGGCCATAGCATCCTCCCTGGAGACTGCATAATATCATCTACAGAGGTCGGGTCCCTGACCGCCCCAACACCTCTCTACTGGCCACCTCCCTTTCAACTTTCCGTTACATTGTCAAGAAGGTATCCACGCATACCTGGCTGCAGTCCACCAACAACCCTCTGTGGTTCAAACCCAGTCAGCAGGAACTGTACTCGCTTCCTGATCCCAATCGTTGGTACTCTAGGGGGGTTAAATACCTATGTCACTTATACAACACCCAGGGCTTTAAAACTTTCTCTCAATTACGCTTAAGCCTCGTACACACGGCCGAGATTCTCGTCGAAAAAAACATGTCGTTTTTTTTGACGAGATTCTTGGACAAGAAACTTGTCCCGGCCGAGTGTACACACGCTCGATTCAAAGAACCCGTGGTTCTTTGAATGGAGCGAACGCGGTGACGTCATCGATCACGACGAGCATGCGCTCGTCACATTCGATGCCGTCGCCGCCATCTTGGTTCACCCTACCTATGCCTAGGAAGCTACCGTGCATGCGTCGAAGTCATTTCGAGCATGCGCGGGCTTCCCGGCGAAAAGGTAAGTGTACACACACACACAATTTTCTCGTCGAGAAACAGGCCGGCGAGAATCTCGACGAGAAAATAGAGAGCAGGATCTCTATTTTCTCGTCGAGATTCTTGTCGCTTTTCTTGACGAGAAACCATACACACGAACAAATTTCTCGGCAAAAAATCTCTGCCAGCAAGTTTCTTGCTGGTTTTTGCCGAGAAACTCGTTCGTGTGTACGAGGCTTTAGACTTCGACCTACCAAATTCGTACTTATTTAACTACTACCAGCTTCGGCATGCTAACCGGGCCCAGTTTGGTTCCCTGAAAGACCCCACTGACCCGCCACCATTGGAAAAATTGCTCCGACAACCAGATCCCACTAAACATATTATGCAACCCTGCTGACTGATTCTAACCTCAGGTTCCACAAAGCTCAGGACAAATGGACCTCTATGGACATCCCCTTGGAGGACGAGGACTGGTCGGAATTTAGGGATACCTACAAGACATCTGTCATTGCTTCCAGGGACCGAATCATACAAATTAAGATTTTCCACCAGACCCACCTTCTCCGGCGAGGTTGCGCAGGATGTGTCTCCTGTCCTCAGCCGCTTGCTTCCGCGGCTGTGGCCAGGAGGGCGATTTCTTGCACTGTTTTTGGTCATGCCCGATAGTTCGGGACTTCTGGGGGGAGGTGGGTGCCTTTATCTCCTCTGCGTTGGGCCTCCCAAACATAATTCCCCCCAAGAACTGCCCACTAGGCATTTTTGGTGACTTACACCTATCAACGCATGCCGAGAGACTTCTCTGCATACTATATTTTTATGCTAAAAAAAACATTCTACTGTCCTGGAAGGGTGCACAGACCTCTTTGAAATCCCTTTAGTTGAAACTTGTTAATGATTCCATCCCGTTATATAAACTTACTTTTGAAATCCGGAAACGGACCAAAACCTTTCATAAAATTTGGGGTAGGTGGCTGGCTAGCCCACTAACTCTTTCTCAGCACTAACTGAAATACCCTTGCTTGACTACTGATGGACCGTGCCCTAAGGATCTCTAATGTCTAGACTCCAACCTTTGTTGTGCCCGTGTTGGTCTACATGCACCTTTTACCAGTGTGCCTACTGTATATCCTTTGTATTGATATCTCTTTATTTTTCTATGTCTGAGCATATTGCCTATCGTTTCAGACCAGTCTATCTGGTACGGTGATTGTTTTTTTTTTGTGTGTGTATTGTTTTTTTTTTTGTTTGTTAGTGTGAGGAAAACTTCAATAAAAATATCTTTAAAAAAAAAAACTGAGCTGACACTGTACACTAACGCACTTCACTACACTGAAGTAAAAGTGCACTAACGCACTTCAATATACCTTCAATATTCTGCAGTAAATATGCACTAACGCACTAATCTACTGCAGTAAAACTGCCCTGACACTGTACACTGACACACTTCAATATACTGCAGTAAACCTGCCCTGACACACTAAACTGACACTACAGTAAAAATTAATGGTCACGTTACACTCACGCTGCTCTATCACTATATTCACACTAAATTCACACTAAAGTAAAAATGACGGGTCGCATTACTCTCAAGCTGCACTATGATTATATTCACACTACACTGATATTTTACACTCACAATAGCACACTATAGCCCACTAACTTGCTAGTAGCAATGAACAGAGCCCTGTTCTATCTATCTCCACTCCAATATCACACTGCAATTGGCTGCTCTGGGAAGGAACATTTTATAGTGATTGGAGCAGTGGCGGCTGGTGCTCAAATTTTTTGGGGGGGCGCAAACAAACTGAAAAAAAAAAAACATCAATTGTGCCCATTAAACGCAGCCACTGTGCCCAAACGCCACCAGTTTGTCCCCAAATGCAGCGAGTTTGTCCCCAAATGCAGCCAGTTTGTCCCCCATATACAGCCAGTTTGTCCCCCATATACAGCCAGTTTGTCCCCCATATACAGCCAGTTTGTCCCCCATATACAGCCAGTTTGTCCCCCATATACAGCCAGTTTGTCCCCCATATACAGCCAGTTTGTCCCCCATATACAGCCAGTTTGTCCCCCAAATGCAGCCAGTTTGTCCCCCATATACAGCCAGTTTGTCCCCCCATATACAGCCAGTTTGTCCCCCAAATGCAGCCAGTTTGTCCCCCAAATGCAGCCAGTTTGTCCCCCAATATACAGCCAGTTTGTCCCCCAATATACAGCCAGTTTGTCCCGAAAATACAGCCAGTTTGTCCCCCAAATGCAGCCAGTTTGTCCCCCATATACAGCCAGTTTGTCCACCCATATACAGCCAGTTTGTCCCCCAAATGCAGCCAGTTTGTCCCCCAAATGCAGCCAGTTTGTCCCCCAATATACAGCCAGTTTGTCCCCCAATATACAGCCAGTTTGTCCCCAATATACAGCCAGTTTGTCCCCAATATACAGCCAGTTTGTCCCCAATATACAGCCAGTTTGTCCCCAATATACAGCCAGTTTGTCCCATATACAGCCAGTTTGTCCCCCAAATGCAGCCAGTTTGTCCCCCAAATGCAGCCAGTTTGTCCCCCAAATGCAGCCAGTTTGTCCCCCAAATGCAGCCAGTTTGTCCCCAAAATACAGCCAGTTTGTCCCCAAAATACAGCCAGTTTGTCTCATATACAGCCAGTTTGTGTCCCATATGCAGCCAGTTTGTGTCCCATATGCAGCCAGTTTGTCCCCCAAATGCAGCCAGTTTGTTCCATATACAGCCAGTTTGTCCCATATACAGCCAGTTTGTCCCATATACAGCCAGTTTGTCCCATATACAGCCAGCTTGTCCCCCAAATGCAGCCAGTTTGTCCCATATACAGCCAGTTTGTCCCCATATACAGCCAGTTTGTCCCTAAAATACAGCCAGTTTGTTCCCAAAATACAGCCAGTTTGTCCCCCATATACAGCCAGTTTGTCCCCCATATACAGCCAGTTTGTCCCCCATATACAGCCAGTTTGTCCCATATGCAGCCAGTTTGTCCCCCAAATGCAGCCAGTTTGTCCCCCATATACAGCCAGTTTGTCCCATATACAGCCAGTTTGTCCCATATACAGCCAGTTTGTCCCCCATATACAGCCAGTTTGTCCCCAAAATACAGCCAGTTTGTCCCCAAAATACAGCCAGTTTGTCCCTCAAATGCAGCCAGTTTGTCCCATATACAGCCAGTTTGTCCCCCAAATGCAGCCAGTTTGTCCCCCAAATGCAGCCAGTTTGTCCCATATACAGACAGTTTGTCCCCATATACAGCCAGTTTGTCCCCATATACAGCCAGTTTGTCCCCAAATGCAGCCAGTTTGTCCCCCAAATGCAGCCAGTTTGTCCCCCAAATGCAGCCAGTTTGTCCCCCAAATGCAGCCAGTTTGTCCCCAAAATACAGCCAGTTTGTCCCCAAAATACAGCCAGTTTGTCCCCAAAATACAGCCAGTTTGTCCCATATACAGCCAGTTTGTCCCCATATACAGCCAGTTTGTCCCATAAACAGCCAGTTTACAGCCAGTTTGTCCCATATACAGCCAGTTTGTCCCCCAAATACAGCCAGTTTGTGTCCCATATACAGCCAGTTTGTGTCCCAAATGCAGCCAGTTTGTCCCCCAAATGCAGCCAGTTTGTCCCCCAAATGCAGCTAGTTTGTCCCATATACAGCCAGTTTGTCCCATATACAGCCAGTTTGTCCCATATACAGCCAGTTTGTCCCCCAAAATGCAGCCAGTTTGTCGCCCCCAGCCCTGCACTTACCTTCCTCGGGTCAGTGCCATCCTTCTTCCGTCCTCAATGTCTTCTCCCGCCCTCGATGTCACTTCAGCCAATCAGGTTACCGGTAACCAGACCCGGTGAACCTGATTGGCCAGGGAACGCACCCCGCGTGCGTCCCCTGGTTAGCTATTTAGAAGCCGATTACAGCCCTCAGGCTGTAGTTGGGAAGCCTATCAGACCCGCTGGCTCTGATAGGCACTTCTAAAGACCAACCAGCCGCTGTAATTCAGATGGCCGGCGCTCACCGGGGGGCCGATAGATGACAGATTGCAGAAGCAATAGCAGTCATCTATTTCCGGTACTCCCCTACAGCTCACAATCTCAATGTGTCTCCTTGGAGCATCAATCCCAGGTATCTTCCGCAAGGAGGAATGTCTTATACACACTATTTGCGTATCCACCTTATGGGCTATTGCCCTTCATTGGAAGTCCCCCGTAGTATCCCTATCCCTATCACTTAGCTTCATCTCCCAAAATCAATACATTGGAGAAAGTAGCCCACAATCCCAAAATACGTGTTTAAAGGTACCTAGAAGCTGGCATCCCCTGAAACATAGTCCGGACGTTCCTGGGAAGATGGCCTGGAGTCTAAAAGGAGTATAATACCATCTGGCCAATACCTTAAAGCCCAATTCCCTAACTGCCAAGGTTTTTGTAGATTTGATAAGTTATCCAGCATTGTATCCCAATCCTCTGGAACAAACTGTTCATCACAGTCAGTTTCACATTTACTCCTATATGGAGGCTCACTAGAGAAATATGAAGCCAATGCTGTTTTGTAAAGAACTGAAATTAGGCCCTTGCCTCTGGGGGAGTCATGGCAGATCGGTTCGAAGGATGTAGGTGGGGAGGATGGGGTAAGACTATAAATGGGAGATATAAAAGTGTCTTATTTGTATAAAGTAATAATGTTCTCTAAGTGGGATTTGTTTCTGTGATTGGAGGAGATCAAACGTGGCGAATGTACCTCCTAGTTGGAGATCAGCTAAGGGACTAGGGAATTGGATTTCCACCATGAGAAACTTTCTGGGTGGTCAAACGCTGTGGTAAATAACAGTTCTCCTAAAAAGGACGAACATTGGGTGCAGATGAAATCAGGCCAAGTTTACTTTTATAGCGGTTCCAGAGGATGAAAGATTGATTACGATAGAATTAAGGGAGGTAAGTTTCTGTGCAGAGCTTGAGGGTGACCATAATATATATGGGGGGCAATACGGTCTTATGGAGTTGGATTCGAACCTGCCCCAGGGTACCATTGAATCCGGGATATTCCACTGAGCTATCTGTGAAAAGCGAGCTGCTAAGAAATAAAACCAAAGATTCAGTAGTCTTGGCCCCCTGTGACTTGAGATTTATATAAAATGTGTCTGGAAAACTTGGGCCTTTTGTTCTGCCAGATAAATCTATTAACATCCTTTTGTAGTTTGTCAATAAAGGTTTTGGGGATAGTGATAGGGAGGGCTCTAAACAAGTATAAGAGTTTTGGTAACAGGGTCATTTTGACTGCCATGATTCTTCCCAAAAATGAAATGCGATAGGAACTCCAGACTTTAAGCAAATTCCGGAGTCGGGACACACATGCTGGATAGTTTGCAGTGAAGATGGAAGACAATTGTGGTGTAATATAGATGCCAAGATAGGGAATTTTATGAGTTGAACATTGGAAATGGAAGGATTCTCTGAGTGTCTCACACTGAGCAGCGGGTATATTATATGGGGAGTGCAGTAGATTTTGTTATATTTACTGTAAGTCCAGAGATAGAGGCGAATTTAGATAATATGGAGAGTAAATTGGGTAGGGAGATTTGGGGTTGATCCCTCTCCTTAAAAACATGAATACGAGGATCCTTCCGCAGGCTTTGAAGGATCAGGGGGACCATGCAGCGTAGGTTTGCTGAGGCATTTGGTCCAGAGTCCTCTGGGTCACTCAGGATGACATGATCTGCAGCTACCTCCTCCCTGCCACGTACAAGTCCATGGGTGTCTTGGGACTGTAATTGATCCCTTGAAGACTGCTGCTGATACTGAGTGCTAGGCTCCACCTCCATGCTGACACAATCCTCCTCCTCGTCCTCTTCCTGTGTGATAGGCGGGCCAGCAGGAACACTGTCTGGATAAAGGGGGCCTTGAGAGGTAAGGAAGTTCTCCTCTTCCTCCCTCTGTTCTGCCTCAAGTGTCCTGTCCATTATTCCACGCAGCGTGTGCTCCAACAGGTGGACAAGAGGGACAGTGTCACTGATGCATGCACTGTCACTGCTCACCATCCTCGTGGCCTCCTCAAATGGTGCCAGGACAATGCATGCATCCCTGATCATGACCCACTGGCGTGGCAAAAAAACGAAGCTCCCCTGACCCTGTCCTGGTGCAATATTGGCACAGATACTCATTGATGGCCCTCTGCTGCATGTGCAGCCGCTACAGCATGGCAAACGTTGAGTTCCACCTGGTGGGCATGTCACAGATTAGGCGGTTCTTGGGCAGGTTAAATTCCTTTTGCAGGTCAGCCAGCTGAGTACTGGCATTATATGGACGGAAATGCACACAGATTTTCCTGGCCTGCCTCAGGACATCCTGTAAGCCCGGGTACCTGCCCAAGAACCGCTGCACCACCAAGTTAAGGACATGAGCCAAACAGGGCACATGGGTCAGGTGTCCCTGTCGGAAGACGAAGAGGAGGTTGGTGCCATTGTCGGCATCACCATTCCTGGCTTAAGCTGGTGTGACGTCAACCACCTCTGAGCCTGCCCCTGCAGAGCTGACAGAATCTCTGCCCCAGTGTGGCTCCTGTCCCCCAAGCACACCAGCTCAAGCACCGCATGGAGTCTCTTTGCCTGTGTACTTGCATAGCCCCTTAAATGCCTAAGGAGCACCGCTGGTTCCCGAGGACAAAGCACAGGAAGAGGCCATGGAGGAAGAAGAAGAGGAGGGGGTGGAGGAGAGAGGTGTGTCAGAATCACCAGTAGTAGCATTTTGGAGGCATGGTGGAACAACCTCCAACACTACTGCACCCTGTCCTGCATCCTTCCCAGCTGCCAGCAGAGTCACCCAATGCGCCGTGAAAGATAGGTAACGTCCCTGCCCATGCCTGCTGGACCATGAGTCAGTGGTAATATGCACCTTACCGCTGACCGCCCTGTCCAGCGAGGCCAAGACATTGCCTTCCACATGCCGGTAGAGAGCCGGAATCGCCTTCCGTGAGAAAAAGTGGCGTTTGGGAACCTGCCACTGAGGAACCGCACATTCCACAAACTCACGGAAGGGGGCAGAGTCTACCAACTGAAAAGGCAGCAGTTGAAGTGCTAGCAATTTAGTCAAGCTAGCATTCAACCGCTGGGCATGTGGATGGCTGGGAGCGAACTTCTTTCGGCGATGCAGCAGCTGGGGCAGGGAAATTTGCCTGGTACAATCTGACGTTAGCAGATTGGGAAAAAGAAAACTGCGCTAGGATTAAATATTACACAAATGTAGGCAGCAGCAATAATGTGATAAACATAGGCAGAAAATATAAAGAAAAAAACTGCGCCAAAAATGAAAATATCCTAATGTGGGATATATAAGTCCAAAGAGGTGTATCCTCCAGATGGAGAAAATCCAGGGAAGAAAAATCAATGGGCTATAGTGTATCCAGCAGTCCTGTACATTAACACATCCTGCTGGGCATCAACACCATTAGAAGTGGCTGCTTACCAGATAAAGGACAAATAACCACAGTCGGCTATGACCCAGCCGCGGCCTTTACATAGAAGGGGGATCCAAGGTTACCACAGACACTCCTCCAATAATTAGGGACCTCTTGATGGCTCAATGGTATAAAAATAAAAAAGAGGGGACATAGAATAATACAGTTTTACAGGTATAGGAAAGTCAAGCACCACCACCGTGAATATGGAAACCAAACGTGAATAACACCCTGATAGTACTGGCTCCTTACCGGACGCAAGGAAAGGGCTCACGATCAACTATAACCTGACCACGGCCTATGTCCTGCACGAATCGGCCCGATTCAGATTCACAGAACTCTCCTCACAGGTACCAAAGTGCCACCGATATTCCATATACAATACCTCTTCTGCTGCCAGTTCCAGCAATGTCTTTTCTCTACTTCCTCCCCATTCACCTCTCGTTTACATATATAACTTTCTCACACCTAATTCTACACCTTCATTCCTCTCAGTGCAGGTTTCAGAGAGGACTGAAGGTATAGTGGGGTTGGAGATCCCAGCTGATGAGGAGCAAGGAGAGGTCCGCTTTGTTCTTTGGTGTGGGGTTTTTAGACATATGTCTGATCAAGCACGTGGTGCCCAAGCGGGTGATGTTTTGGCCATGCGAGATACGCCTGAGACATATGTTGCAAATAGCAGCGCTGCAATCTGATGCACTCGTCTCAAAAAAGGCCCACACCAAAGAACTTTTGGAATAAGCTGGCCCCTGGAGGGCATCCTGCCTCGTTGGAGACGTGCCACCTCCTCCTCCTCCTCTTCCTCCTCCTCTCTCCTATCAGGCACCCACGTGGAGTCCGTGACCTCATCATCCCCTCCCTCCTCATCACTGTAGCAAACCTGGCAGTATGCTGCAGCTGGGGGAACATGACTGACAGATTGCTGTCCTTCTTGGGTACCCCCTCTCTCTGGGCTCACGTTACTGCCTTCTTCTAGCTGGGTACCATCATCAGAGCCTTCAAAACGCTGGGCATCCTCCTGCAGCATGTACCCAACACTGTGGTCAAACAGTTCGTGGGACTCCTCAGGAGGACATGGTGGGGCTAGGGAAGGAGTGACTGATGCCATTGAGCCGAGGGAAGAGACCGCTTTGGCAGCTGCTTTGCCAAAGTACCCTGAGCCCGGGTGAGAGAGGATGAGGAGGATGAGGACGGCTTGTTCATCCACTCTACGAAGTCTTCGGCATGTTGCGGCTCAACGCGGCCATCTGCCGAAAAAAAGGACAAGCGTGCTGATGAGGATGCACCGTGTCCATGACCAGCACTGTTGCCTCTAGACACAGAGCCTGCTTGCCCTCTTTTATTGGCTTGTGACTGTCTGCCTCTCCTTGTTGTCCTTCCAGACATACTAATGGCCTGCAGGGAGATGTAGCTGCACAAAGCTGGGATGTATATATATATATACTGATCATACTGCAGCTAGCAGAATCCACTGCCTGCCTGTAGTATTATTAGTATGAGAACACCAGCACAGTACACTAAAATGAAAATACTGCAGCTCCCTGCCTGTGGTATTTGTATGAGAACACCAGCAATTGTATTGAGGTAAGCTTTTGTTGCACACTGTGCAAAGGATACTAAAGCAAAATACTGCAGCTCCCTGCCTGTATTTGTATCAGAACACCAGCAATTGTATTGATGTAAGCTTTAGGTGCACACTGTGCAAAGGATACTAAAGCAAAATACTGCAGCTCCCTGCCTGTATTTGTATCAGAACACCAGCAATTGTATTGAGGTAAGCTTTTGGTGCACACTGTGCAAAGGACACTAAAGCAAAATACTGCAGCTCCCTGCCTGTATTTGCATCAGAACACCAGCAATTGTATTGAGGTAAGCTTTTGGTGCACACTGTGCAAAGGACACTAAAGCAAAATACTGCAGCTCCCTGCCTGTATTTGTATCAGAACACCAGCAATTGTATTGAGGTAAGCTTTAGGTGAACACTGTTTAAAGGATACCAAAGCAAAATACTGCAGCTCCCTGCCTGTATTTGTTTTAGAACACCAGCAATTGTATTGAGGTAAGCTTTAGGTGCACACTGTGCAAAGGATACTAAAGCAAAATACTGCAGCTCCCTGCCTGTATTTGTATCAGAACACCAGCAATTGTATTGAGGTAAGCTTTAGGTGCACACTGTGCAAAGGACACTAAAGCAAAATACTGCAGCTCCCTGCCTGTATTTGTATCAGAACACCAGCAATTGTATTGAGGTTAGCTTTAGGTGCACACTGTGTAAAGGACACTAAAGCAAAATACTGCAGCTCCCTGCCTGTATTTGTACCAGAACACCAGCAATTGTATTGAGGTAAGCTTTTGGTGCACACTGTGCAAAGGACACTAAAGCAAAATACTGCAGCTCCCTGTCTGTATTTGTATCAGAACACCAGCAATTGTATTCAGGTAATCTTTTGGTGCACACTGTGCAAAGCACACTAAAGCAAAATACTGCATCTCCCTGCCTGTATTTGTATCAGAACACCAGCAATTGTATTGAGGTAAGCTTTAGGTGCACACTGTGCAAAGGATACCAAAGCAAAATACTGCAGCTCCCTGCCTGTATTTGTATCAGAACACCAGCAATTGTATTGAGGTAAGCTTTTGGTGCACACTGTGCAAAGGACACAGTACACTAAGTGAAACACTGCAGCTAGCACAATCACCTGCCTGCCTGTCAGTATAGAGAATAACAGGAACGGATCTAGCTAAACTCAATACAGTGTGTAAATATATATACAACACCTAGGATGCATATATATCCTCTACACACTGTAACTGCAGCTAACTGACTCGCCTGCCTGCTCTGTCTAACTCAAATCAAATTACACTGTCTCTCTCTCTGTCTCTTTCCTTTAACCAACACCGCAGCACACTACACAAGGCTGCCAAGCCGGCGGCCTTATATAGTGTGGGGCGTGTACCTACTCCTCTGAGCCATGATTGGCCAAAGCCACCCTGGCTTTGGCCAATTACGGCTCTCTGTACTTACGGTGCTGTGATTGGCCAAGCATGCGGGTCATAGTGCATGATTGGCCAATCATCAGCCAGCAATGCACTGCGATGCCGCAGTGAATTATGGGCCGTGACACGCCACTCAAATTTGTCGCGAACGCCCCATAATGTTCGAAATTCAGCAAACGGCCGAACAGACGATGTTCGAGTCGAACACGGGTTCGACTCGAACTCAAAGCTCATCCCTAATAATCAGGGACCTCAATAGATGTATTATGAACCCAAGTGCAACACTCATAGTCCTCAGTAACTTTGCATAGGCCTGTAAGTGCAGCACTCATACTTTCGATGGCAAGGTCATGGACAGTGGCGGCTGGTGCTCAAAATTTTTAGGGGGGCGCAAATAAATACCACCAAAAGAAAGTTCTATTTGTGGGGGAAAAAACGACATCAATTTTGTGCCCGCTGCAGACATATGCTGATCTGGGTGATATACGGCTCTGATTGGCCATGTGCATGAGATATAGGACAACTATCATCTTATCTTACCTGTCTCTATACCTAACACACTTAAGGTAGCTTTTAACTACTATGACAATGACATTTAGCTTGCTAAAGCATGGTTTATCTTAACAAATGCCATTTTTTCTTTTTTTGGAAAAAAATTCATTTTTCCATGCAGTTGTGCATCTTAGCACTTCTGATCTCCCGCAGCCTCTTAGCAGCCACTTCCCATTTATATGCATGCCCCCTGCACCAGCTGCATGTCATTGGTTGGCAGAACATTTCAGCACAATGCATGGTGCCTCATCCGTCTCCACCAGAAATATGTGAAACCAGGTGACAACCCAGAAAAACAATTGGCAGATGGGGACAGTGCGTTGCCACTATAACAGGAAGTGCCTGAACATGGACCTTCACAGAAGGATCGCTGGGTATTATAATAATGACTGCTGCAGATTTGAAAAGATTGACAAGAACTTTGGAAATAACATTGAAATGATGAAGAATGGATGAGGTTGGGTGCACAGCATAGGTCACAGATACAATCCAGCTGTGGGAACTGTCACAATACAGATGAGACAACACATATATACACATCATCATTCATTGCTTTCTAATTCTCCCAAATGTAATGAGAAAGCCTGTCCTCTTATTGGATGAGATGATCAGTGTACTCATAGGATGACTGACAAGGGGGATTTTTTACAGAATCAGCAAAACATCCATCCTGGAAAGTTATTCCCCCATTGCCCTCAGAAATGCAAGCCTGATTCCCAAAGACTTTCCCAGCTGTGTGGGCTGGTGGCACATACACATGACATTGGATGTAAGAGGCAGGGATGGAGCTTGGGATGGATGGTGGGTTAGTAGAGCCCATGTGCTCTCAATGACGTCCCTCATGCAGCATAAAGTTTGTTTATTCCACAAGTGAGGAGCTCAGCCACGCACTGCTGCTTTGTGTGCAGCTCACTCACATCACCAACACACACCGTGGCGTGCTCACAACACACCTTGTATTACAGGAATAGATCATCAGACACAAAGTACATATCATCCATGAGACACAAATAGTCATTTAGTGTCACAAAAACACTTTGCAGGCTACACAAGGCTCTGGAAGTAGCTTGCATGCAGGTCAGAGGGGGTTAAAGTCTGTCTGAGCAGAACTATGGGGGGAGGGGTCCTGATGATCACAGTCCCAGGATACACAGTGACAGAGAATTCACTTTGACAGCAGCATGGGAAGCAAATGTCCACACAGACAACACAACCTGCCCCCCTGTCTGTCAGTGCAGACACCCTCGTCCCCTGTACACAGCCTGCACCTACCTTTCTTCCCCTTCATTGTCCGATGGTCAGTGGGGGGGTGATGAAGATGAGGAGTTAAATGATTGGTGTGTCCTCTGATCTGTCACTTCTCCAAGTTGTCCTGTTCTTCCAGCAGCAGCACCATCAGATCCCCTCACCCAGACACTCAGCCCTCGTCCTGCCTGATAGTATAACATGGCAATGTTCTGATCCATCAGTACAGTATAACATGGCAATGTTCTGATTCAGAACATTGCCATGTTATACTGTCTGTACCGATGGATCAGAAGAACATTGCCATGTTATACTATTCACATGAGAATGTCAGTGACAGGGTCAGGGTCTCAGGGATTACTAAAAAGCTCTTCAGTAGATCTTCAAATAGTCCCCGCTCAGGCCGTGCATAGGTTCCAAGCAGCGGTGACATCACTTCCTGGTTCTCACTGGCACATAGAAACCGGAAGTGGCGTCCGAGGGAAAGCATCACCCCCTCCAACATAAACACAGCAAGAATGAGCCTTAGTGGCGCGCTGCAGAGCGCCACAAAGCATCAGAAAACCCGCAAATGAAGCATCTCGCCTGCAATCACGGGATTGCATTGGCGTCATGCTTCTCATAGGGCACTATGTCCGGCGCCCATAGTGCACTTAAAGGACGTTTTTATTTTTTATTTTTTTCTTAAAGGGTCCGTTTTTTTAAAAAACATTTTTTTTTTTGTGACAAGATTGGAAGGGGGGGGCGGCGCCCATGCGCCCCCTATAGACGGGCCGCCACTGGTCATGGATTTCTAATTGTTTCCTGATTTCTCTAGTTTCTATATTTAATTTGGTAATGTCATCAGAATTCTTTCCCATTACATCATCAATAATACCCGTATAATTATTGAGCCTTTTCATTAAATCTATTCCCCATCCTGTCCACGAGGGGAACCAGGCCCAGGCCATATCTTTCTCAAAGAATAATTCCCTTTTTTCTCTATACTTGAGAGGATACCTGGGGTGTAGACTAGCTTTAAGAAGGTGTCCTCCCTTACTATCACCTAATACCCCCATTACTGGGACCAGGGCTGCTAAATAACACCATCCCTGGGATTGTAAAGGGATCCGGGGATAACATGCTTGCAACAGATGTATGTATAATTGACAAGGGCTAAAGGCAACCTTTGGAAAATTCTCCTTAGCTCGTAAGAGAGACCGGAGAATGCTATAATTGACAACAAATGTCCTACTGTATAGGTGGGTTGGCGCTTAGGAATAGGGATGAGCTTCGAGTTCGAGTCAAACTCATGTTCGACTCGAACATTGCCTGTTCGCCTGTTCGCCGAACAGCGAACAAATTGGGGTGTTCGCGGCAAATTCGAAAAGTCTATGGGAGAAATCTAAAGTGCTAATTATAAAGCCTAATATGCAAGTTATTGTCCTAAAAAGTGTTTGGGGACCCGGGTCCTGCCCCAGGGGACATGTATCAATGCAATTTTTTTTTTTTAAAACCGCCGTTTTTTCGGGAGCAGTGATTTTAATAATGCTTAAAGTGAAACAATAAAAGTGAAATATTCCTTTAAATTTCGTACCTGGGGGGTGTGTATGATATGCATGTAAAGTCGCGCATGTTTCCCGTGCTTAGAACTGTCCCTGCACAAAGTGTCATTTTTGAAGGAAAAACAGTCATTTAAAACTCACTAAATTTAAATTACACAGTGAAGGAAGTTCCCCGCTCAAGCCAATGACGTAGGCGGGTCCGACATACCGAGGGGGCGGACCTGATGGGGAACTTGTCTCACTTTGGTAATACATGTATAGACCCGCCCCTTCTCATGTTCCGCATCTGGTCCGCTGAGCGGACCTGATGGGGAACTTTAGAAGGGGCGGGTCTATACATTTAAAACACTGAGGAGGAAGTTCCCCATCAGGTCCGCTCAGGCAAAACCAATGACGGACAGCGCTGGACATCGGGATCGCCGCGGGACACTGGATTTCATCGCTGGAATGTTTTTTTTTTTTTTTTTTTTAATAAAGGACTTTTTCAAGGTGTTTGTGTGTTTTTTTTTACATTTTTTTACGCTTTCTTTGTGAAATGGTAGGGGTACAATGTACCCCTTACCAATTCACATAGGGGGGGCCGGGATCTGGGGGTCACCTTTGTTAAAGGGGTCTTCCAGATTCCGATAAGCCCCCCGCCCGCAGACCCCCACAACCACCGGGCAAGGGTTGTGGGGATGAGGCCTTGTCCCCATCAACATGGGGACATCCTCCCCATGTTGAGGGCATGTGGCCTGGTACGGTTCAGGAGGGAGGGGGGGCCGCTCTCTCTTCCCCCCCTCTTCCCCTGCGGCCGGCCAGGTTACGTGCTCGGATAAGGGTCTGGTATGGATTTCTGGGGGGACTCCACGCCATTTTTTTAAAAATTTGGGGTGGAGTTCCCCTTAAAATCCATGCCAGATCTCAAGGGCCTGGTATGGATATTTAGGGGGAACCCCACGCCATTTTTTTAAAAATTTGCGGCGGGGTTCCCCTTAATATCCATTCCAGACCTAAAGGGCCTGGTAATTGAATTTGGGGGAACCCCCACGCTTTTTTTTTTTTTTTTATCAATGACTTTTCTATGTATTGATAAAAGCCGACAATTCATTAATAGCCACGAGTGAGTTTTAAATGACTTTTTTTCCTTCAAAAATGACACTTTGTGCAGGGACAGTTCTAAGCACGGGAAACATGCGCCACTTTACATGCATATCATACACACCCCCCAGGTACGAAATTTAAAGGAATATTTCACTTTTATTTTTTCACTTTAAGCATTATTAAAATCACCGCTCCCATAAAAACGTCTATTTTTTAAACCTTTTTTTGCATTGATACATGTCCCCTGGGGCAGGACCCAGGTCCCCAAACACTTTTTAGGACAATAACTTGCATATTAGCCTTTATAATTAGCACTTTAGATTTCAAACGTTCGAGTCCATTGTATTTAATAGGGTTCTAAAGTTCGCGCAAACATTCTGTCTGTTCGCAGGTTCTGGTGCGAACCGAACAGGGGGGTGTTCGGCTCATCCCTGCTTAGGAATTCTAGCAAGGTAAAATTAAATAAAGGGTCTGAGATACGGAATAAGGAGCTATACCTTGATGCTGCTGAAAATGTAAGTGCAGCATTTTGGCAAGCTGTAGCACCTCTTGTGGAATTACCTAACTTAAAGCACAAATCTGGGGAGTGGCTTCTACCCATGGCTTGGAACACAAAAGTGTTGTTTGAAAATGTTCTTGTGACATCAGTAAGACAAATAGGTGGGGTACCCTTCTAGAAGAGGAGAGAAGTTTTAAAGGCACCGCCATTAAAGGGATTCTAGTGGTACCCGGGTGGAGTTTACTATGTATCCAACATTTGTCATATCATGATTTTCTAGCATAAGCATATTTAAACTTTAACAATAACAATTTGTCAGTAAAACTTTCACTGATTTCTCTTTTCACTCTAGCATGTCTTCCAGTGTGGCTAGAGCTAGTTCCTTTTCCACAGATGTCTTTTATGACACCTAAATCTTCTGGGTCTTATATACAGTTAGTTATGATCCATGTTGGGATGAACACTGAAAGTGTGATCACCCCCAGGAGTGTCCAAAGTTTTCTCAGAATTCTGAACAGTAAACAAAGTCATTTTGCTGTATTTCAGAGACTGTTTCACTCGCTTTTCGAGGATTTACAACACCTGCTTCACCTCCTTTACCTGAAGCTTTATTTGCGTCTTTGTCTTGCTTCGCACAATCCACCTTGACCTTTTTTTACTTGACTGGCATGGATCCAGGCTTGGAATTTCTCCACTAGGATGGCTGTCCGGGTCACCGCGACTACTGTGGGAGGAGGTCCAAAGGGATATTCCTGCTTTTTGGTCCTCTTATATTGTTTGATTACCACGATATCTCCTACTTGAAAGGGATGTGTTGGTTTCTGTGAAGAAAAAGAAAGATGTGCGACATTTCTTTCAACTTTGTCTAAAGTTTCAATTAACTTTCTGACATGTTTCCTCCCTTATCTGATCAAGATCTCCTTCTTCTAAGATAAGGGGTGTTCTAGCCCAAGGGGTGGGAAAGGGGTGGGAAAGGGTCTACCCATAAGAATCTCGAATGGAGAGTACCCTGTGGTTTTACCGGGGGTCATTCTGATCTCGGCAAGAACCACTGGTAACATTTTATCCCATTTATGGAAATTTCCCCCTGTGGCTTTCCTAAGTTTATCTTTGATGGTTCTACTCATTCTTTCCACTGTATTTTAAGTGCTCTCACTAGCTCCTGACAGAGTTTTGATGTAAAGGCTGGGCCATTGTCTGAATTGATTTGCAATTGACATCCCCACCTAGGAATGATTTCCTGTGTGAGTATGCGTATCACTGTCTGTGTGTCTTCTCTCATTTTGAATGCTTCCACCCATCATGAGAATACATCCACGATGACCAAAAGATATTCTTGTATGTTTCCTTTCTTTGGCATGTGAGTGAAATCTATCTGCGGATGAGTGAAAGGTGTAGTAGGATACGGAATGTGTTCATGTTTTACCTTGTGCGGTGTGTTTGGGTTATTCCTAATGCATGTGATGTATCGTGACACATATGCTCTAACAAGTTTAGGTAGGCCTGAAATAAAAAAAAAATCTTTCAGTAAAACTTCACATGTGTTCTGCCATCCCCTATGGCCTACCCCGTGGTATTGGGCTATAAACAAAGATGCACTAGCTGCAGGGATGCATGGCTTCCCCTTTTTGAGTAAAAGTCCATTCTTGGCCTTTTCCAAATCATCATTTCATCCTAAACCATTCCGGGTGATAGGGAATGTGAAACTTCCAGTCTATTTTAAGGGTTCTAACTAGATCTTGGCAAACCCTTGAAACAAAAGCAGGGCCATTATCTGGGTATGTGCTGGCTGCTCTAGCAGCTGACTCTGCAAATGCACTCTAAGAACAGCAGAATCTACAAAACCCTTGTGTACATCAGGTAAAACAGTGGAAGTCATAAATGACCTGGGAGAAGTGTCCCGTTGAGCAATGAGTATACAGTCATGTTGTGGTACTACCTCACCCTGTTCACCTATTTAATCCTAAAAAGGCATTAAAATCAGGCTGGGCCTGATGTGGGAGAGGCATATTTTGTCTCTAGTTTTGGATTTGCTCCATATCTTTGAACAGACATGTGCTGGGTGTGAATATTTTAAGTAATAACAGGGTTTGGGGCACCAGGAACAACGTGACCTATCACGAAAACGCGTAGGGAGGTGCTGACGTCATCACCCTCCACTGCTCGAATCTCCACACGGACGGGTTTGTCTGTTGTGTCCGGCCGGCACTTCAGACTTAAGGCTGTTTTTATTTGTCAAAAATGTGAGTTTTGTACTTGTATGTCAAGTTTTATTAAACCCAAAGATTTTACACTATCGAGGTATCCTGATTCTTTTGCATGTCCTACTAATGTCCAACCGTTATCTAACGCTGTGGAATGTGCTGACTGATGAGGCTGTGAATACAGTGGCTATTACTATCTAGCTGGGATTGTTTAAATGCGGTCTTTGGTCCTCCGTCATAGGGGACCGATTGGTTCTGGTAAGCAGTTTACTTACTCAAGGTGGTGGATTTCACTCCAGTCTTCAGTCTTCAGAGTGGAGATTTGGACCTCGTTACTTGCACGGGTGTTCACTATACAGATGCTACATGGACTTATGTTTTGCACTTTATGAACTTATGCTTATGTGGTCATATCTTTGATGAAACATTTTTGCACTTTTTGCACTTTATGTACTTATCACTAGTATTTATGGTATATGTTTAGATGCATAATTTAGGTTTGTCCTCACCCATATGACAGTCCATGGTGTCTTTTTTGGACTCATGTATTGTGCATTGGAGGTGGAGACATATTAGGATAGTCTATTGATAATTCACAATCATTCAGTTGTTTATGTTTCTTCTAAGGTTTAGCGCTACTATAAAGCCCCGTACACACGGTCGGACTTTTGGCAAACAAACTTCATTTTGAGCAAGTTGGACCAACAATCCGACCGTGTGTATGCTCCATCGGACAAACTTTTTTTTTTTTTTTCATCGGACAAAAGTTGGGTCTGCAAACGGACAAACTTTTGGCCAACAAAAGTCCGATGGAGCAAAGTCCGACCGTGTGTACAGAAAACCATAGGACTTTTGTCCGATGGACAAAACAACTAATGTTAAAATCAACCAACAATAGCAGAAGTTGACCAAAGGGTGGCGGTAAAGAGCAGAAAAGAGCAGAAAAACCATGTGATGTTGCAAAAAGTTTTGGGAAAGTTTTCAGAAAAGTCCTGTGGTGTGTATGCTGTGGGTGTGCCCGGCCAACTCTGTTCGGACAAAAATCCAGGGAAAAGTCCAATGGAAGTCCGACCATGTGTATGGGGCTTTAGGGTTGAGCGAACCCGAACTGTAAAGTTCGGGTCCGTACCGAACATTTGAGTTTTTGGGTACCGGACCCGAACCCGAACAATTGCGTGTATGTTCGGGTTCGGGTCCGGTGTTCGACGATGTAATGGCGCATTTAGAAAAGCTTCAGGGGCAGCCAATCACCTTTTGTTTAACTGGTGTGCCCTTAGAAGCCATCATAGCCATGCCTACTAATGGCATGGCTGTGATTGGCCAGTGCAACATGTGACCCAGCTTCTATATAAGCTAGAGGCACACAGCACAGCACGTCACTCTGCTTTAGACAGGATAGGGAGAGGATCCTGGCTGCTGTTGCTTATTAGGGAGAGATTGAGATACTATGAGTTAGTCCTGATTCTGCAATCTGAGAGAAAAGATAGAGAGACAGTTTAGGGCAAGGTTCCTGTTGGTGCTTTCAGGAAGATAGATTTATATAGGAGTCCAGATTCAGAGATCTAATAACTCAGCGATCTGCATAGGTTTACCTGTTTGTGTGGCAGTGCACAGTCTTCTTACACTGCCATGAGCCCAGTGTCAGAGAAATTTTAACTTTTATCTGCAAGCTCAGTGCACCAGCACTGCATATGTTATATTGAGAGATACACCCTGTACATACTGTGGGTGTATTGTGCTCTTACAAAAAGACCCATTTAGAGCAACAAAAAAAAATTGCAGTGTTTTCTGCATATATGCAAGTGTGAGATTTACAATTTATATATGTTTCTTGTATTGTGCTATTCCAAAAAAATTTTTTAGGGCAAATTTTTTTTTTTTAATAGCATTTTCTGTATTGCTGTAGGTGTGAGATACACTGTTTCCATACTGTGGGTGTATTGTGCTCTTGCAAAAAGACCCATTTAGGGCAAAAAAAAATTTGCAGTGTTTTCTGCATATATGCAAGTGTGAAATTTACAATTTATATATTTTTCTTGTATTGTGCCGTTCCCCCCAAAAAATTTTAGTGCATAAACTTTTTTTTTAATAGCATTTTCTCTATTGCTGTAGGTGTGAGATACACCGTTTCCATACTGTGGGTGTATTGTGCTCTTGCAAAAAGACCCATTTAGGGCAAAAAATTAAAAATTAAAAATTTGCAGTGTTTTCTGCATATATGCAAGTGTGAGATTTACAATTTATATATTCTTCTTGTATTGTGCTATTCCAAAAAAAATTTTTAGGGCAAAAAATATTTTTAATAGCATTTTCTGTATTGCTGTAGGTGTGAGATACATCGTTTACATACTGTGGGTGTGTTGTGCTCTTCCAAAAACATCCATTTAGGGCCACAAAAAATATTTTGCAGTATTTTCTGCATATCTGGAGGTGTGTGAAATAAAAAAATTATATATTTTTCTTCTACTGTGCTATCCTAAAAAAATAATTGTAGGACAAAAACATTTTTTTTGAATAGCATTTTCTGCAGTTCTGTAGCTGTGAGATACAGCGTTTACGTATTGTGGGTGTGTTGTGCTCTTCCAAAAACACCCATTCAGGGCCACAAAAAATATTTTGCAGTGTTTTCTGCATATCTGGAGGTGTGTGAAATAAACAATTTATATATTTTTCTTCTACAGTGCTATCCTAAAAAAATAATTGTAGTACAAAAACATTTTTTTGAATAGCATTTTCTGCAGTTTTGTAGCTGTGAGATACAGCGTTTACGTACTGTGGGTGTGTTGTGCTCTTCCAAAAACACCCATTTAGGGCCACATAAAATATTTTGCAGTGTTTTCTGAATATCTGGAGGTGTGTGAAATAAACAATTTATATATTTTTCTTCTACTGTGCTATCCTAAAAAAATAATTGTAGGACAAAAACATTTTTTTGAATAGCATTTTCTGCAGTTCTGTAAGCTGTGCGATACAGCGTTTACGTACTGTGGATGTGTTGTGCTCTTCCAAAAACACCCATTTAGGGCCACAAAAAATATTTTGCAGTGTTTTCTGCATATCTGGAGGTGCGTGAAATAAACAATTTATATATTTTTCTTCTACTGTGCTATCCTAAAAAAATAATTGTAGGACAAAAACATTTTTTTTGAATAGCATTTTCTGCAGTTCTGTAGCTGTGAGATACAGCGTTTACGTACTGTGGGTGTGTTGTGCTCTTCCAAAAACACCCATTTAGGGCCACAAAAAATATTTTGCAGTGTTTTCTGCATATCTGGAGGTGTGTGAAATAAACAATTTATATATTTTTCTTCTACTGTGCTATCCTAAAAAAAAAAAAAAAAATTGGATTAGCATTTTCTGTAGTTCTGTAGCTGAGAGATACAGCATTTACATACTGTCGGTGTGTTGTGCTCTTCCATTTAGAGCAAGATCCTAAATTTGGAAAATATGAGGAGAACGTCAAAGGGACGTGGTGGCCCCAGTCGTGGTGCTGCTGGTGGAGCTCCTGTTGCAGGGAGAGGACATGGTCGATCTGTGCCAGCTACACGCAAACATGAAACACCTTCCTCAGGTGCGAGTAGGCGACCGAGCCAGCTGCAGTATTTTGTCGCGCCTAATGAGGCTGTACGAATGTTGAGGCCAGGACAAGTACAGGCGATAGTAGATTGGGTTGCTGACAGTGCCTCGGGTTCCTTCACATTGTCTCCCACCCACTCTTCTGATGAAAGATCAGAGTTGGCACCTGCAACCCATGTCCATCAGTCTTTCACCTCACCCCCTTGCAAATCAGCCAAGCAGTCTGAGCCCCAAATCATGCATAAGTCTCTTCTGCTTTTCGATGACTCTGTTAGCAGGGTTTCCCAGGGCCATCCACCTAGCCCTGCCCCAGAAGTGGAAGAGATTGAGTGCACCGATGCCCAACCACTTATGTTTCATGATGAGTACATGGGAGGACCATCGCAGCACGTCTCGGATGATGACGAAACACAGGTGCCAACTGCTGCTGCTTTCGCAATTGTGCAGACAGACAAGGAGGGCAGGGGTGAAGACTGGGTGGAAGATGATGTGGAGGACGATGAGGTCCTCGACCCCACATGGAATCAACGTTCTGCAGGTGACCAGTGTAGTTCGGAGGAAGAGGCGGTGGTCGCACAGAGCCACCAGCACAGCAGAAGAGGGAGCAGGGTGCAAAAGCGGAGCGTCCGTCCCCTAGACCAGTGTTTCTCAACTCCAGTCCTCAAGGCACACCAACAGGTCATGTTTTCAGGATTTCCATTATTTTGCACAGGTGATTTGATCTGTTTCACTGCCTTAGTAATTACCACAGCTGTTTTATCTAAGGGAAATCCTAAAAACATGACCTGTTGGTGCGCCTTGAGGACTGGAGTTGAGAAACACTGTCCTAGACAGTATGTCTGCTACTGCCCAACGCAGCAAGGGACCGAGCACACCAAAGCCAGGTCCAAGGAGTTCCCTAGCGTGGCAGTTCTTCAGACAATGTGCTAATGACAAGACACAAGTGGTTTGCACGCTGTGCAATCAGAGCCTGAAGCGAGGCATAAACGTTCTCAACCTGAGCACAACCTGCATGACCAGGCATCTAAGTGCAAAGCACGAGCTGCAGTGGAGTAGACACCTCCAAAACAAAGAAAGGTCTCTGGCTCCTGCTGCTTCCTCTTCTGCTGCAGTCTCAGCCTCTTCATCCACCTCTGTAGTGACCTGCCAACCCGCAAACAGAGCATCTGCCAGCAACACTACCACCTGGGTCACCAATAATCTCCGCAATGTCCCATGAAAGCGTTCAGCTCTCTATCTCCCAAACACTGGAGTGGAAGAGGAAGTACCCCCCTAGCCATGCAGTGGCGACTGGGCCTGAGGCAGATAGCAGTTTGGCGCATGTCCTTCCACCAGCGAGGATTGCAGGGCGCTTCAGTTTGCCTCCTGTTGCTAACTCCTCCTACTCCGCTTCCTCATCCTCTACCGCCTCCTCATCCGGTCAGCGTAACACCTTAACCACCAACTTCAGCACAGCCAGGGATAAACGACAGCAGGCAGTTTTAAAACTTTCCTGTTTGGGGGAAAAACCCCACACCACGCAGGAGTTGTGGAGGGACATGGAACAACAGACCGATGAGTGGTTGCTGTCAGTGAGCCTCAAGCCCGGCCTGGTGGTGTGCGATAATGGGCGAAATCTCGTAGCAGCTCTGGGCCTAGCCGGTTTTAAGCACATCCCTTGCCTGGAGCATGTGCTGAACTTGGTGGTCCAGAGGTTCCTGAAAAATTACCCCAATATGCCAGAGCTGCTGCAGAAAGTGTGGGCCGTCTGTGCGCACTTTCGGCGTTCTCACCCTGCTGCTGCTCGCCTGTCACACAAGGGCACAGTTCTGGAGGATGACGAGGTGGAGGATGAGGGGGAGGAGATGGAGGAGGAGGAGGAGGATCCATGTTCACAGCAGGGTGGCACCCAGACCAGCTCATGGCCATCACTGGTGCGTGGCTGGGGGGATACAGAGGACACAGACGATACACCTCCCACAGAGGACAGATTTTCTTTACCTCTGGGCAGCCTGGCACACATGAGCAATTACATGCTGCAGTGTTTCCTCAACAACCGCCAAGTTGCCCACATTTTAACTGGTGCTGATTACTGGCTGGCCACCCTGCTGGATCCCCGTTACAAGGACAATGTACCATCCTTAATTCCCTCACTGGAGCGGGATCGTAAGATGCGCGAGTACAAGCGCACCCTGGTAGACGCGCTGCTGGTGGCATTCCCACCTGACAGCGGGCATACGGTGGAAGCACAAGGCGAAGGCAAAGGAGGAAGAAGAGGTCGCCAACGCAGCCGGGGCACTGCCAGCACATCATAAGGCAGGGTTAGCATGGCCAAAATGTGGAAAAGCTTTGTCAGCACGCCACAACAACCAGCACCAACAGCTGAGATGGAACGTCTTAGCAGGAGGCAGCATTTCACCAACATGGTTGAGCAGTATGTGTGCACAGGCCTACACGTACTGGATGACGGGTCTGCCCCCTTCAACTTCTGGGTCTCCAAATTGGGCACATGGCCTGAGCTTGCCCTTTATGCCTTGGAGGTGCTGGCCTGCCCTGAAGCCAGTGTATTATCTGAACGTATATTTAGCACGGCAGGGGGCGTTATTACAGACAAGCGCAGCCGCCTGTCCAGAGCCAATGTGGACAAGCTAACGTTCATTAAAATGAACCAGGCATGGATCCCACAGGACTTGTCCGTACCTTGTGCAGAATAGACATGTATACCGGTGTTCTGACAAAAACTGTCCGGCCATCGGATTGTGTCCGGCCCGTACTGCACAGGCGCAGTGCTTGCGCAGTACGGAGGACAAGAAGATTCACAAAATCTGAAAAAGATGAACAGCGCGTGCGCAGTGAGTGCAGGTTCAAGCCCCACCATCCAAGTGGACATACGGTAGCACATAGTAAGAGGGCCCCTCACGGGCTCGCTTTGATCGCCACGCTTCGGGCAAGGCCTCGCTTGGCTTGGCTTGAACCTCGGATGGTGTGGCTTGAACCTGGACTCACCGCGCAGGCGCCGTTCGTCTTGTGAGATTTTCGAAATCCCCTTGTCCTACGTACTGAGCAAGCGCAGTACAGGGCGGACACTATCCGACGGGGGACAGAATTCGACACATCACCGGCCTTACCCAGCCATTGTTTTATTTTTGAACCAGTGTTGGCTACCTCGTCCTCCTCCACAGCCGCTTCCACCTACACAGCCACATCCACCGCAACCTCAACCTCCTACTCCATATGGACCTTGTCCTCCTAGGTCAAGATTATTATTTTTATTTTATTTTTTTGTAGCGCACAGATCCTTTCCCCCTTACCTGCCTTTATGTTGTTGGCTCCTCGCAGGAGGGAGAAAGGTGCACCGCACTACCAGCCCTCCTGTATAAAGAGGTTGAGCGGTGTGCTTGACAGGCCGTGTCCACAGCCGGAGTCAAAACTCCTCCAGAGGATGATTCTCACCTCTCCTGTAGGTAGAGGCAAGTCCTTGAATTCCCAGTAAAGTCAATGTCCACACCAGCTGAAACTCCAACTCTGAGTTTATTCTCTCATGGCAAAATAAACTGTACTCGGATAGAAAAGGTTAGAGCAAAGAAACAGGATAGCTTAAGGTGTGGAGGAGGTCCAGGCACAAACGTAGCACATTCACTTCACTGCTTAGGTTTCTCAAACAGTTTTAGGCGCACGGTCTCTGCCACAGACCGTGAGGTTGGTCTATGCCACAGACCGGGTGTACAAGGCCCCTGCCTCGGACCTGGAGAACTTTGGTCTCTGCCACAGACCAGGGTGTATAAGGCTCCTGCCATGGGTGAATAAGGCCTCCGATACAGTCAGGATGACCTTGAGCTTCCCCTTCTAAGAACTAGCCCATATCAAGGGGAAGACATCTCTCCAGGGAGTAAACAGACCCTTCCTTCACCGTGCCTCCAGCATCGGGCCATCGGAAGGTTCCTCCCTTCCCTGGAACAGGGTCCCCTACACAAGGCGGCACCCAAAGACTCCTCGACCCTTAGCAGACTCCAGACGAAGGCTCTGGACCCCAGGCTTTACTCCCGCCCCTAGGCCTCTATACCCAGGGCAGCAGGAACTCCAGGATAGTATCTCATCCCAGGCTAAAGATGCCCGAGATGGAACAGGAACACGGGAACCCAGGCCGAAGGCACCTGGGCGCGGACCCCACTGGACATCAGCCCCCAGGCCAAAGGTGCCTGAGGCTCGGACCCCGATCAGGAGGCATCTGCCTGTTAAACAGGGGCTGAAAAATTGGCCTTAGCCACTGGTGGCGGTGCCCAGAAACAAAAATGTTCTTACATACTATCAGCATGATCATTGAGGAGGAAGAGGATAGTCACTCAGCTTAACCGGATAGTCACTCTGCATCAGCATAGGCAGTCTTGAAGGGATCTGACATTTCAAAGAAAATTATTCTGTTACATCAGCATCAGGTGCTTGGTAGCTGGTGGTGATCCAAGACTGATTCATTTTTATGAAGGTCAGTCGATCAACCGAGTCGGTGGACAGGCACACCCTGTGATCAGTTACAAAGCCTCCAGCAGCACTGTATTTGCTTTCCGAAAGAACGCTGGATGCAGGACAGACCAGTAGCTCAATTGCATACTGTGCAAGCTCTGGCCAGTGATTCATCCTCAAGACCCAGTAACCCAGAGGATTTTCGGTGGGAAAGGTGTCCAAGTCTGATCTTGCCCCTAGGTATTCCTGCACCATGTAAATCAGACGCTGGCGATGGTTGCTGGAACCGATCATACCTTGGGGCTGTGGACTAAAAAATTGTCTGATTACATCAGTCAGACGGCCACCTTCTCCACCTCTCCTTCTTTGACTGACCGAAGCCTCAGCAACACGTAGTCCAGTACCAGGAATTTGTAACCTCCCAGTCTCTGGGAACACGTTGCACAGACCTTTCTGCAAGGCCTCCCAAAGATGTTTCATCCTCTGCTCCCTCTGCAACGCCACAATAAGGTCCGCAACCTTACCCTTGTAACGTGGATCAAGGAGGGTTGCCAGCCAGTAATGATCCCTCTCCTTGACAGCATGAATACGAGGATCCTTCCGCAGGCTTTGCAGGATCAGGGAGGCCATGCAGTGTAGGTTTGCTGAGGCGTTTGGTGCGGAGTCCTCTGGATCACTGAGGACAACACGATCCGCAGCCACCTCCTCCCAGCCACGTACAAGTCCATGTGTTTCTTGGGACTGTAATTGATCCCTTGAAGACTGCTGCTGATGCTGAGTGCTAGGCTCCACCTTCATGCTGACACAATCCTCCTCCTCCTCTTCCTGTGTGATAGGCGGGCCAGAAGGATCTCTGTCTGGATAAAGGGGGCCTTGAGAGGTAAGGAAGTCTTCCTCTTCCTCCCTCTGTTCTGCCTCAAGTGCCCTGTCCATTATTCCACGCAGCGTGTGCTCCAACAGGTGGACAAGAGGGACAGTGTCACTGATGCATGCACTGTCACTGCTCATCATCCTGCCGCTGCAGCACGGTCAACATAGAGTTCCACCTGGTGGGCATGTCACAGTTTAGGCGGTACTTGGGCAGGTTGTATTCCTTTTGTAGGTCAGCCAGCCGAGCACTGGCATTATATGACCGGCGTAAATGCACACAGAGTTTCCTAGCCTGCTTCAAGACCTCCTGTAAGCCCGGGTACCTGCTGCACCACCAAGTTAAAAACATGAGCAAAACAGGGCACATGGGTCAGTTGTCCCTGTCGGAGGGCGGAGAGGAGGTTGGTGCCATTATCGCAAACCACCTTTCCTGGCTTAAGCTGGCATGGCGTCAACCACCTCTGAGTCTGCCCCTGCAGAGCTGACAGAATCTCTGCCCCAGTGTGGCTCCTGTCCCCCAAGCACACCAGCTCAAGCACCGCATGGCATCTTTTTGCCTGCGTACTTGCGTAGCCCCTTAAACGCCTACGGAGCACCGCTGGTTCTGAGGACAAAGCACAGGAAGAGGCCATGGAGGAAGAAGAAGAGGAGGGGGTGGAGGAGAGAGGTGTGTCAGAATCACCAGTAGTAGCATTTTGGAGGCGTGGTGGCGGAACAACCTCCAACACTACTGCACCTTGTCCTGCATCCTTCCCAGCTGCCAGCAGAGTCACCCAATGCGCCATGAAAGATAGGTAACGTCCCTGTCCATGCCTGCTGAACCATGAGTCAGCGGTAATATGCACCTTACCGCTGACCGCCCTGTCCAGCGAGGCCAAGACATTGCCTTCCACATGCCGGTAGAGAGCCGTAATCGCCTTCCGTGAGAAAAAGTGTCGTTTGAGAACCTGCCACTGAGGAACCGCACATTCCACAAACTCACAGAAGGGGGCAGAGTCTACCAACTGAAAAGGCAGCAGTTGAAGTGCTAGCAATTTAGCCAAGCTAGCATTCAACCGCTGGGCAAGTGGATGGCTGGGAGCGAACTTCTTTTGGCCGTGCAGCAGCTGGGGCAGGGAAATTTGCCTGGTACAATCTGACGTTGGTGTACCGATAGCAGATTGCCCACAAGTACTTGGCTGTGACACACCTAATTCTACACCTTCATTCCTCTCAGTGCAGGTTTCAGAGAGGACTGAAGGTATAGTGGGGTTGGAGATCCCAGCTGATGAGGAGCAAGGAGAGGTCTGCTTTGTTCTTTGGTGTGGGTCTTTTTTGTATGCTTGCCAACGGACTGCATGGCAGATCGACATATGTCTGGTCAAGCACGTGGTGCCCAAGCGGCTCATGTTTTGGCCACGCAAGAAATGCTTCAGACATATGTTGCAAATAGCAACGGTGCGATCTGCTGCACACGTCTCAAAAAAGGCCCACACCAAAGAACTTTTGGAATAACACGCAGAGACAGCAGCACCCTGAACATGCGGAACACTGCGGTATGATGCAGTCGGTTGGCTGCCCTTAAGCTGGCCCCTGGAGGGCATCCTGCCTCATTGGAGATGTGCCTCCTCCTCCTCTCTCCTATCAGGCACCCACGTGGAGTCAGTGACCTCATCATCCCCTCCCTCCTCATCACTGGAGCAAATCTGGCAGTATGCTGCAGCTGGGGGAACATGACTGCCAGATTGCTGTCCTTCTTGGGCACCCCCTCTCACTGGGCTCACGTTACTGCCTTCCTCTTGCTGGATACCATCATCGGAGCCTTCAAAACGCTGGGCATCCTCCTGGAGTTTGTACCCAACACTGTGGTCAAACAGTTTGGGGGACTCCTCAGGAGGACATGGTGGGGCTAGGGAAGGAGAGACTGATGCCATTGAGCCGAGGGAAGAGGCCGCTTTTGCAGCTGCTTTGCCAAACAAAGTACCCTGAGCCTGGGTGAGAGAGGTGGGGACGGCTTGGTCATCCACTCTACCAAGTTTTCAGCATGTTGCGGCTCAACATGGCCAGCTGCCGAAAAGAAGGACAAGCGTGTCCTACGGCCATGTGCTGATGAGGATGCACCGTGTCCACGACCAGCACTGTTGCCTCTAGACACAGAGCCTGCTTGCCCTCTTTTATTGGCTTGTGACTGTCTGCCTCTCCTTGTTTGCCTTCCAGACATACTAATGGCCTGCAGTGAGATGTAGCTGCACAAAGGTGGGATGTATATATATATAGATCTATAGTGATTATACTGCAGCTAGCACAATCAACTGCCTGCTGTGGTATTACTATGAGAAAAGCAGCAATTGTCATCAGTTAGTTTTAGGTGCACACTGTGCAGAGGACACAGTACACTTACTGAAAATACTTGCAGCTACCTGCCTGTGGTATTAGTTTGAGAACACCACCAATTGTATTCAGGTACCTTTAGGTGCACACTGTGCAAAGGACAGAAGTACACTAAATGAAATTAATGCAGCTCCCTGCCTGTGGTTTTAGTATGAGAACACCACTAATTGTATTGAGGTACCTTTAGGTGAACGCTGTGCAAAGGACACAGTACACTAAATGAAATTAATGCAGCTCCCTGCCTGTGGTTTTAGTATGAGAACACCACTAATTGTATTGAGGTACCTTTAGGTGCACACTGCGCAAAGGACAGAAGTGCACTAAATGAAATTAATGCAGCTCCCTGCCTGTGGTTTTAGTATGAGAACATCACTAATTATATTGAGGTACCTTTAGGTGAACGCTGTGCAAAGGACACGGTACACTAAATGAAATTAATGCAGCTCCCTGCCTGTGGTTTTAGTATGAGAACACCACTAATTGTATTGAGGTACCTTTAGGTGCACACTGTGCAAAGGACAGAAGTACACTAAATTAAATTAATGCAGCTCCCTGCCTGTGGTTTTAGTATGAGAACACCATTAATTGTATTGAGGTACCTTTAGGTGAACGCTGTGCAAAGGACACAGTACACTAAATGAAATTAATGCAGCTAGCACAATCACCTGCCTGTCTGTCAGTATAGAGAATAACAGGAACGGATCTAGCTAAACTGAATACAGTGTGTAAATATATATACAACACGTAGGATGCATATATATCCTCTACACACTGTAACTGCAGCTAACTGACTCGCCTGCCTGCTCTATCTAACTCAAAATAAATGACACTGTCTCTCTCTCTCTTTAACCTCTCTCTTTAACCACCGCAACACACTACACAAGGCCACCACGGAGGCGGCCTTATATAGTGTGGGGCATTTACTAAACCCCCTGAGACATAATTGGCCAAAGCCACTCTGGCTTTGGCCAATTATGGCTCTCCGTTTTTTACACGCTGTGATTGGCCAAAGCATGCGGGTCATAGTGCATGCTTGGCCAATCATCAGCCAGCAATGCACTGCGATGCTGTAGTGAATTATGGGCCATGACGCGCCACTCGAATTTGGCACGAACGGCCCATAATGTTCGAAATTCGTCGAACAGCCAAACAGGCAATGTTCGAGTCGAACATGGGTTTGACTCGAACTCGAAGCTCATCCCTACAGAGTGTCCTTCTGGGTGCAAACTCAAACCGTCCTTTTGACCGGCCTTCAAAGAGTAACTTCAGCAGGACTGATCTATGTGCAGGTGTCCACCCACTCAGTGTGGTCTGGAGCACAATTGCATAGACAACAAAAGGTACATAACCCTGAGGATATCATCCACCAGGTTAGTCACCGGCCGTGAAGGATAAATGAAAAGATGGGCTGTGCCCTTCCCTCATCCACCAGGACGCTAAAAACTAATTTGCCAAACCAATCACTATGAAGTGAAGTGGGTAGCATCGGATGGTATGGCTGTGGCATGGCACATCAGGTACAACTGGTGTTCTAGGTATAACTATATAATTTCCCTCAAGTCCTGTACAAAGCGGTAAGTTCAATCAGCTTTCTTAACAGGGTTTATAGAGGTGTTGTAGGGTGATCTCTATAGCATCCCCTCTTCTAGAAATGTATAGATTATACATTTTTGACTATGCCTCAGAACAGAGTGTTATCAACACTACTACAATCACTCACTAATACAAAGATTAGGCTTAATATGTGTTAAAGTGTTATGTTCCTTTAAGATGCCATGTTTTTATATCTCCGAAATTTTGGGCCAAATGCCAAATGGCAATATTTTGCACAGAGATACCCTGGGACGTGGGAGTCAATGTGCAAAAATTCATTTTTCAAAAAAAACTTCCTGTTAAGAGATCCCACTCCCGATCTTTGTGTGGCTTTATAGGGTGTACATTGGATGAGTCCTACATACAGTGAGGCCTCGGCTCATCCTGCCTCTTTTCCTTATCCCCTATCTCACTTGTGTGTCCTGTTTCTGTCAGAAAGTAGGTAGAAATGCTCATCTTGCTAGACCAAACATTCCATCCCCCTTCCTTTGTTATTGGCTCCACTTGCCCAATAGGTCCCTTCCCAAGAGACTCACTGGACAATTAGGCATTATCCTGCAGCTGTGTTGAACTATCGATCCCATGCCAATAGGGTCGACAATTGCAAGGGGTGGGGTTTTGTTCAGAGACAGTTCCTCTGACAGGGGTGGATGTCACAGGGAGGGTGGTACTCTGTGCTGTGGCTTGCACCTGAGGGGGGCTGTTATAAGGAGGTGGTCTTTGTCAATTAGGTGAAGTTTGGACTTGGCATTTTTCTTTTGTTCTTTTGTTCACTTTCTTTATACTGCCCCTCACTTCCATGTTTTCTATATACTGCGTGAAACCATCAATGCTGTACCTTCATTAAATGTAACCATATTGCTACACCTAGATGCTCCCCTCCTCCCCCCACACTCAGCCGTGACGTTTACACAGGAATTTCTCTCCCAGACATACATGAGCGCAAGGGAGAGGGGGGAGGAAAAATCAACAATCCTCCCTACGCAGCACTGTGAATTACTCCCTGCTTCCCAGAAACCCAGAGGGTGGGGGCTTCTGTGGAGAATCACTGTGAAACACGGTGAAGTCCTTTCCACAATCATTTATACGCAGTATTAGAAAAATTTACCATACTCCTTAAAGTAAGGACACTAGTATAGCTCCTTTAGCCAAAAACTGACTAAGCCATGGACCCCAGACACTGATTAATTACTCGCCACAGAGAGCAGAATTAAGTGAGAATATTCGTTTCTTCACCGTGGCCACTTTTCTGCTCAATATGAGTTTTCACATTCTTAATCTGGTTCTCCCTCATTTAAAAATATGTCAATTGGTGACACAAATAATAGATACAAAACTTCAAAAACCAACCTGTTATCATATATCTGTTTCCTAAAAAAATGTTGGTGACAAGTCTTCAGTAAATTTTACTTCACAATGTACATTTAACCTTAAAACCTTAACCCTAGGTTTCCCTTCTTTAAACAAATAACCTTTACCGATCTTATATTACCACTAATATAATATAATATAATTTATGGTCGGAGCCCTCTGTCATAAGAGATATGAATCACATAGACACGCCACAAGACTAACGACACAAATAAGACCTGAAGTGTGGCCTGGCCTGGTGTATGGTATGCCAAAGAAGGGGCCATACCTGAAATAGAAGTAATGAATAATTCTGTTGAGAATTGTTTGAAGGGAAGTGCCCTAAAAAGGGGTATGGGTGGGTGGGTATCGCGCATTAGAGCCGACACTGACCATCGTGGATGGTCTGTTTATGTACCCCTCGAACTCCTCCCATAATTTCAGGCCAGCATACTGGCCTTCCTATTTATGGTCTGAGCCCTCTGTCATAAGAGATATGAATCACATAGACACGCCACAAGACTAACGACACAAATAAGACCTGAAGTGTGGCCTGGCCTGGTGTATGGTATGCCAAAGAAGGGGCCAAAAGTCACACAAGTTTAGGGAGGAACCGTTTTATTTATGAAGGTAGATGACTACAAAGCGAGACTGCTGAAGGCTCGTGCTACCTCCGTCTGAGGATCAGGGACATAACGAGCGAAGCACATGGATTTCCACCGGCCCATCGTCTTGATGACGTGGTCCGGGACTCCGTTCCGTGATGCTGCGGAGGCGGCTCCGATACGGAAGGAATGTCCGGAGTATCGTCTAGGGTCAAGGCCCAAGGTAATTAGCAGTGTCCTAACATGGGCAATGAACTGGTTCCCACTCAGGGGTTCAGAAGGAAAAGGCAGGAGTGGGCTGTCCGCTTGCAGGTCGGACAGTAAGGTAAGCAGACGATCTAAGACGTCCACGGGGCACCAGGCGTTGTGCGTCCGGAAAAGCCTGATGTCAACCCCGGGACCAGTCTGATGGGTTTTCGACACTGTTAGGTGCAGGACGAAGTGATCCTGGTGGCGAGTCAGTTGGTGTCTACGGAGTATCTAGCAGTTAGGGCTAGTGACAGTGAACTCACTGGGCCGGAGGAAGCCATAGAAGGCTAGGTATATGGCGGCCTGTATGACCAGACTAGGCCGTACGCCGAAGGGAGCGCGTGTGAGGATCGAGGACATGCTTCAGAATATGGAGCTGGTCACTGGTAGGCGCCTGGTACTGGTGTGTGGTTGCTGCCTTTGGATGCCGCGTAATATGGCTTTGACCGCATGGGTGGCGAACAAGGATGGCGTGGTCGGATTTTGAAGGGACACGGAGTGCTGGATGCCGGCCAAGTACAACCTGACAGTATTATACGACAAAGGGGGGGTGGTAGATGTGGCGCTGTCCAGATATGCAATGTAATAGACAAGGAAATTTTAGGTGATGGTATACCTATGACGGTATCCACTTTAGAGTATTATAAATACAAGAAAAATAAATATATAAATAAAAGATTAAAATAAAATTGAAATAAAATTGAAAAAATAAATTGACTCAGCCGGGTGTTTGTTAAAAATAATTTTTTGTTAAATTGAAATATTTTGATTGGGTGTCTTTCCAGCAAGACGTGTCCCTCATGTGTGAAGCGAAAATTTTATTTGAAAAAGTGAATAAAATACTTTTTTAATGGAAAAGCATTAGTGAGACCGATGGTCGGCCGGGTGTTTGCTAAAACAAAAAATTGTCCAAAATGTGTTAAAGATGTGTTCATAAAGAGATGTGTGATATTGGTAATAGTCTATGCTAGTAAAGGGGTAGATAAGCTGATATGGTCTCAGCCGGGTGTTTACTACTCCTAATATGTTCAGAAAAAAGTGCTGCCTTATAGCATTCAAATGAAGCTTAAAACTATATAAAACATGCGATATACATAGTATAGTGATAACAGAAAAGTCCAATAATTAGGTGGCAGTGAAAAAATGTGACTTTTTCTTGGTATGCTTTATGTTCCTTCAGTTTTCTTATGAGTGAGACAATCCGTAAGAGTTTTCTTTTTAACAAACACCCGGCTGAGCCAATTTATTTTTTCAATTTTATTTCAATTTTATTTATATATTTATTTTTCATATTCTTGCTTTACCCATCGTGATATAGCAATCTAGTAGAGGCAGCAGTTCAGTCTACTGTGTTTTGATTTGATTTCCTTTGCGCGGAGACACCCCATCCATTTTTCAGTATTATACGACAGCTTGAGCTGGGTGTGGCAGTGTGAAATGAAGGCCAGGATATGGCTGAGATTCCCAGAGAGCGCCCCGGGGTTAGCGGCTAGGAACCTGTTGTAGGTCTTCCAGGCGGAGCGATAAGCTTTCAGCGTGTTGGGAGACAAGGACGAGTTGATCAGGGAGGTTGCACCCTGGAGGTGCTGACTCAATCCAGGGTCAGTTGAGACCAGTGTGGGACGTGTGACATGGTTGGATCGGCTCCGGGCTCCTGCGAAAAGAACATGGTATAGTTAGACCGTGACAGTGCGTCGGCTGAGGAATTGCTATGACCGGGGATGTGGACACAGAGGACATTGAATTGGTGTTGAAGGGATAACAGTACCAGCCTGCACAGGAAGGACATGATGGCCAATGATTTGGACCTGCCTTTATTGATGATAGCGGCCGTGGCTTGGTTGTCTGTAAAGAAGGTGACGGTCTGACCGGCCCAGGTGCTGCCCCATACTCGAGCTGCAGCGACTATGGGGTAGATCTCAAAGAGAGAAGAGGATTGACTGAAACCGGGAATGGCGAGTATTTCTGGTGGCCATGGCCCGGCGAACCAATGATGACCAAAAATAGCAGCGAAACCTGTGGAAGCAGCTGCGTCGGTGACTACTTGAGGAGAGGACGAGGACGCTGAGGGAATGAACATGGACCTGCCATTCCAGTTCTCGAGGAACTGATCCCACATGTACAGGTCTGCTACCGCGGGTGAGTCTAGTTTAACGGTTTGGTCAGGATCTTGTGCCTGGGAAAGGAAAACTAATAGTCGTGAGATGAAGGAACGCCCTTGGGGGATGATCCTCATAGCGAAATTGAGCATTCCCAGCAAGGATTGCAGCTGTCTCTTGGTGCACACTCGTGAGATAGTAAAGGTGTGGACGACTGACCTGATGCGGGTCAGTTTATCAAGGGGCAGGCTGGCCTGCATGGTGCGAGTATCCAGATTGACTCCCAGGAAGGTGATAAGCTGTGCTGGGCCTTCGACTTTGTTCTCTGCTATTGGAACGTTGAGATTCCTAAAGACCTCTCTAAGGGGCTTACTAGGTCTACTGGAGGCCTGCTAGGTGACTCTATGAGCAGGAAGTTATCTAAGTAGTGGATGACCTTCTGACAGTGAACCTGGTGTGCAAGAATCCAGGAAAGGGCTTGAGCAAAGGTATCGAAGAGCCAGGGACTGCTTTTGGAGCCGAAGGTCAGCTTTGTAGCGAAATAATAAAGACCTTTCCATTTGAGGCCGTGCCACCTCCACAGGTTCGGCTCGATGGGCAGTAACTTAAAGGCATCTGAGATGTCAGCTTTAGAAAGCCAAGCCCCGACCCCTGCCTTGATAATTGACTGGATGGCTAAATCGACAGAGGAGTATTTGAGAGAAAACTCCTCAGATGGTATAAGGGAGTTTAAACTAGGAATGTTGGAGGAATGAGGCGCGGACAAGTCGTAAATTAAGCGTAATTTATTACAGAACTTGCCCTTGACAAGTCCAATAGGGCTGACTCTCCAGGTGGTAAAGGGTGATTGCGAAAAGGGGCCAATCATGTACCCCCGGTCCAACTCGACCTGTAGGAGGGCGGAGATAGCTTCCTCGTCTGAGGCTGCCGAGAGCAGATTCCTGCACCTCGTAGGTGGAGTCGGGAAGGGCGATGAGTCCGGTATGGAATCCTGTGGTGAAGCCCTGTACTAGAAAGGCTGTAAGGGACGGGGTCGGGTGATCAGATAGGTAGAAGCTGAGCCACCCGACGTGTACGCGGCCTAGTCAGGCCGGACCCAGCTGCTTGATGCTGCAGGCGCTTCTTGGATGGGCTTTCCGGCACAGGAGGCAGATGTGTAAAAGTCTGCAGTTGGGGTAGAAGCAACCCTTAAAGTTAAAGTTATTGCATATGGGTGCCCCCCCCAATGCTCGAACCGGACGTCCAAGCCTGTCGGCCTGGGATGACTGCATGTTTGCAAGGGGCGCATTGGAGGTGGAAGGGAAGCTGGGGGGGGGCGTCTGCCACTCGACTCGGAGCACCAATTCGCCGTGTGGGTGGCAGATTGGCAGATGGAGCAGAGCGGAGGCCCGCGAAGTGGCGGCAGAACAATTCCGTATCAACGGTGCTCCAGTCAGTGACGAGCTGGAACTGGGTCAACCTGGCTGCAGCTTTTGCAGAAAAGGAACGATGATAGTCGTAAAAGGCGTACCCACCATATTTGTGGCCTAGGTCGACTATCGCATGGAGATACAGGTCGAGTTCCTCCCTCCTGTCGGGGTTGGCTGAGCAGAGCACATCTCTGAACATCCCGAAGGCCAATACAAATTCAGTGACCGAGAGCTTACGGTTGAGCCTAGGATCCTTGGCCTTCAGGACAACAGAGACGTCCCCCCAGGAGTACGATTTATTCTCTGCCATGTCCTGGACGGAAATGAGCAGAGACGCTAAGTTAACGTCCTTGCCGTCCAGGATGTCCTTCCTGATGCCCGCTGGGACAAGGTGAGAAGGGAGGATGGTGGTGCTACTGCCTGGGGTACCTGTGAGTGTGGGTACTGCTACAGCCGTGGGGACCAGGGTTGCTGGTGGCAAAGTTGGATGAGTTTCCAGGACCCCTACTCTTAGCTGGACATCGGTAAGTGATGTAGCAAGTGAAGCCACTAAGCCATGGAGCTGGGAGATGGCGGAGGATATGGGCTGTAGAGATGCCTGGGAATCAGATGGGGCAGCCGCTGGCAGTGGGAACAACAGCTGAAACAGTTCGGCTTTCCTGGCGGTGGCAGGATAAGGGATGCCTCTACGGCGGAGTTCGGCTGTAAGCCTGGGGATGGTCCATGCCCTGAGGGACTGCGTAAAGACCCGTCTGGTGTGCCCGCGAGGGGTGATGGCGGGGCGGAGGCGAAGTCCTCGCTGTCGGCCTGCGAAATGTTGTCGGCTAAGAGAAGGGGTATGCATATGTTTTAGAATAAGATGCCAGATAGGAGGGGATAGGGAAGTATTAGGTAGAATGAAAAGGAAAACAGTGAGGACAGGGCAAGGAGCGAAAGGCGTAGATGACAGTTTAGTTTGCGTACGAGCGCTGTTGAGTGAAATTTTAGAAAACTCAAAAGAATGCGTGGCAACTGAGGTGAGCCAGGAGGTGACTGGCTAGGTAACCGATAGCTCAGGTGCCGTCAGGTGCCGGAGGGCCGAGCCGATGGTGCGACTGGGCTCGGACCATTTGTAAATGCCAGAACCGAATGTCAAGGGGCGACATTACGACTGCGTGCGGATCGGGTAGAATGATTCGTTGCTAAAGATCCGAGACGGATGAGTCGGCGCTGTGACTGGACTCGGATCGATGGGGTGTGCCGTGGGTCCGAAAGTTGAGCCGATGCTGCAACTGGGTTCGGAACGGTTGGAAGTTTTGACGTTTGTAGATCCGAGCCGATGAGCCGGACGTGCGACTATGCTCGGATCAATCGTGGATGCCAGAGATCCGAATCTCCGAGCCGATGCTGCCTGTATTCGGGCTGATAGCGGGTGCAAGGAGGGGTTTTGTTTTGCCGGGTCCGAATCATAGCGCCGGAGATACGGCTGGACTCGGACGGCTGTTCGGTGTTTCGAAGTTGAAGGGGCTTGTGATTTGCCGAGGGTCCGACCTGTAGTGCCGATTGTTAGCGACCAGAGCCGGACCGAACTGTTCGGTGTATGGTGTGAGTAGTAGGAGGTGTAGGGCATCAGTAAGGTGAAGGGAGAGTATCGTAGGAGGTGTAGGGCATCAGTGACTAGGGATAAGGAAGTGCAGTGTGGGATACCAGTCCGACGACTGGATATCGGATGTGCGACTGAGGCAAGAGACTTGCAAGCTGCGAGCAATTCGTACAACAGCTCTGTGAGACGTAGTGTCTAGGCGGGCCGTTACCGGTGGTAACGTGCGTGCGACAGGGTTCGAAAAGACAACTGGGCTAGCCGGTAAACATACGATGCAGACGAAGCCAAAGGTCAGCTTTGTAGCGAAATAATAAAGACCTTTCCATTTGAGGCCGTGCCACCTCCACAGGTTCGGCTCGATGGGCAGTAACTTAAAGGCATCTGAGATGTCAGCTTTAGAAAGCCAAGCCCCGACCCCTGCCTTGATAATTGACTGGATGGCTAAATCGACAGAGGAGTATTTGAGAGAAAACTCCTCAGATGGTATAAGGGAGTTTAAACTAGGAATGTTGGAGGAATGAGGCGCGGACAAGTCGTAAATGAAGCGTAATTTATTACAGAACTTGCCCTTGACAAGTCCAATAGGGCTGACTCTCCAGGTGGTAAAGGGTGATTGCGAAAAGGGGCCAATCATGTACCCCCGGTCCAACTCGACCTGTAGGAGGGCGGAGATAGCTTCCTCGTCTGAGGCTGCCGAGAGCAGATTCCTGCACTCATAGGTGGAGTCGGGAAGGGCGATGAGTCCGGTATGGAATCCTGTGGTGAAGCCCTGTACTAGAAAGGCTGTAAGGGACGGGGTCGGGTGATCAGATAGGTAGAAGCTGAGCCACCCGACGTGTACACGGCCTAGTCAGGCCGGACCCAGCTGCTTGATGCTGCAGGCGCTTCTTGGATGGGCTTTCCGGCACAGGAGGCAGATGTGTAAAAGTCTGCAGTTGGGGTAGAAGCAACCCTTAAAGTTAAAGTTATTGCATATGGGTGCCCCCCCAATGCTCGAACCGGACGTCCAAGCCTGTCGGCCTGGGATGACTGCATGTTTGCAAGGGGCGCATTGGAGGTGGAAGGGAAGCTGGGGGGGCGTCTGCCACTCGACTCGGAGCACCAATTCGCCGTGTGGGTGGCAGATTGGCAGATGGAGCAGAGCGGAGGCCCGCGAAGTGGCGGCAGAACAATTCCGTATCAACGGTGCTCCAGTCAGTGACGAGCTGGAACTGGGTCAACCTGGCTGCAGCTTTTGCAGAAAAGGAACGATGATAGTCGTAAAAGGCGTACCCACCATATTTGTGGCCTAGGTCGACTATCGCATGGAGATACAGGTCGAGTTCCTCCCTCCTGTCGGGGTTGGCTGAGCAGAGCACATCTCTGAACATCCCGAAGGCCAATACAAATTCAGTGACCGAGAGCTTACGGTTGAGCCTAGGATCCTTGGCCTTCAGGACAACAGAGACGTCCCCCCAGGAGTACGATTTATTCTCTGCCATGTCCTGGACGGAAATGAGCAGAGACGCTAAGTTAACGTCCTTGCCATCCAGGATGTCCTTCCTGATGCCCGCTGGGACAAGGTGAGAAGGGAGGATGGTGGTGCTACTGCCTGGGGTACCTGTGAGTGTGGGTACTGCTACAGCCGTGGGGACCAGGGTTGCTGGTGGCAAAGTTGGATGAGTTTCCAGGACCCCTACTCTTAGCTGGACATCGGTAAGTGATGTAGCAAGTGAAGCCACTAAGCCATGGAGCTGGGAGATGGCGGAGGATATGGACTGTAGAGATGCCTGGGAATCAGATGGGGCAGCCGCTGGCAGTGGGAACAACAGCTGAAACAGTTCGGCTTTCCTGGCGGTGGCAGGATAAGGGATGCCTCTACGGCGGAGTTCGGCCGTAAGCCTGGGGATGGTCCATGCCCTGAGGGACTGCGTAGAGCCGTCTGGTGTGCCCGCGAGGGGTGATGGAGGGACGGAGGTGAAGTCCTCGCTGTCGGCCTGCGAAATGTTGTCGGCTAAGAGAAGGGGAATGCATATGTTTTAGAATAAGATGCCAGATAGGAGGGGATAGGGAAGTATTAGGTAGCGAGAATGAAAAGGAAAACAGTGAGGACAGGGCAAGGAGCGAAAGGCGTAGATGACAGTTTAGTTTGCGTACGAGCGCTGTTGAGTGAAATTTTAGAAAACTCAAAAGAATGCGTGGCAACTGAGGTGAGCCAGGAGGTGACTGGCTAGGTAACCGATAGCTCAGGTGCCGTCAGGTGCCGGAGGGCCGAGCCGATGGTGCGACTGGGCTCAGACCATTTGTAAATGCCAGAACCGAATGTCAAGGGGCGACATTACGACTGCGTGCGGATCGGGTAGAATGATTCGTTGCTAAAGATCCGAGACGGATGAGTCGGCGCTGTGACTGGACTTGGATCGATGGGGTGTGCCGTGGGTCCGAAAGTTGAGCCGATGCTGCAACTGGGTTCGGAACGGTTGGAAGTTTTGACGTTTGTAGATCCGAGCCGATGAGCCGGACGTGCGACTATGCTCGGATCAATCGTGGATGCCAGAGATCCGAATCTCCGAGCCGATGCTGCCTGTATTCGGGCTGATAGCGGGTGCAAGGAGGGGTTTTGTTTTGCCGGGTCCGAATCATAGCGCCGGAGATACGGCTGGACTCGGACGGCTGTTCGGTGTTTCGAAGTTGAAGGGGCTTGTGATTTGCCGAGGGTCTGACCTGTAGTGCCGATTGTTAGCGACCAGAGCCGGACCGAACTGTTCGGTGTATGGTGTGAGTAGTAGGAGGTGTAGGGCATCAGTAAGGTGAAGGGAGAGTATCGTAGGAGGTGTAGGGCATCAGTGACTAGGGATAAGGAAGTGCAGTGTGGGATACCAGTCCGACGACTGGATATCGGATGTGCGACTGAGGCAAGAGACTTGCGAGCTGCGAGTAATTCGTACAACAGCTCTGTGAGACGTAGTGTCTAGGCGGGTCGTTACCGGTGGTAACGTGTGTGCGACAGGGTTCGAAAAGACAACTGGGCTAGCCGGTAAACATACGATGCAGACGAAAACACGGGGTTATGAACCGTGTGATTGTAAAGGAAGAAAACGTGTACCGGCGCTACGATTCGTACGAATGGTAACGGCCGGTCCTACCTGCGACAGCGAGCGGGGATACGATCAACTGCGAGCGAAGCTGGAAGGTACGAAAGCGACTAGACGGGCGTTACGAGTCGTACGGCGTCGGCTGATGACGACAAAGTATCGCGCATTAGAGCCGACACTGACCATCGTGGATTGTCTGTTTATGTACCCCTCGAACTCCTCCCATAATTTTAGGCCAGCATACTGGCCTTCCTATATATTACCACTAACCACTAGGAACCACTAGGAATACCTACTCACCAAGTATTCCCTGCGGTTTCTATAATAAAACACGAATCCAGTGCACAACCAGGACATGCAAATGACATTTATAATATCTTAATCACTTTATGCAACAGAGAGAGAAGGAAAAGATATTTTCAGAGTTATGAGTTCAACCTGTCAGTCATAATTTTTAAATGTTTTATTTCCTAGACTCTTCCAAGAGTCTCTTTATTATTTTATGTGCTTCTAAAGCACCATATATATATGAGGTTTCTCAGAACCTTAGACTCCTAGAGTCTTTTACCATGTGCTTCTAAAGCACCATATATATATATATATATATATATATATATATATATATATATATGTGACACATAGACTTGTCTCTGCCCTGACCAGGTTGCCCCTTAAATCATCTTTTAACAGATGATTTATTCTAAATGTAGGTCTTCTACTTCCTTCGTGAAGTCTGTTTATAAAAAGCTTGTGTCCGTAAATACTGTGTGTGTGCATGAGGCGTAGAAGCAGTACATGATGGTTAATGTCATGCGTGTTAGCAAGGATCTACCATTCCTATCTATAATTAACCTCATATCCTCTTGGGTAAAATTTCTGCCCCTACATGCCTTTTTTAGGTAGGTGAAAGTCCCTCCCGGTGCAACAGTGGGTTTGGGACTTTTCCCGACAATATCATTGATTTCATGTAACTCTAATACTTTTAATACTAACACATCACCCACCGTTAAGAAAGGGTATTGTCCGGGTCTGTGGGAGGCAGACCTTTGGTAAGCTGTATTCCCATTATTTAAGGATATCAGAAGAGTCTAAACACAGTGACCGGGGACAAACAGTAAAGGGCTTTCCCTGTCTATGTATCTGACTCCTGAGTCCCTTAACCGTTAATCCTTCCTGAAAATTTATTGGCACGTGTAGATTGAACCTCAATATCTGGACTCTGGGTTTACCGTCGGGAAACAATGGACCCTTACCGATCCTTGAATGATACTCACCCGGTACACATGCTACTAAGTATGTGTGACTACCCCTATAGCAAAATAGTAAACCCACAACACATTCAGAACATCTATTAGACATCAATAATGTTCTTATACTCTAAAATATGTCTGATTACCGTGATAACAAAACAGTCCAACAACACACTCTGGGCACTTACCAGGCATTAATAATATTGTTATAATTCTATACAAGATTATTCTTACACTTCTATGCGATAGAAAGAGAAGCAAAAGTGATCTGAGATATCGGACTCAACCTGTCAGTCTATTTTGTGTATACACCTTTAAATTTCCTTTTGGCCTCTCGGGACCCTTATTACTATTAGATCCATCCAGGATCTATTTCTCTTTTGGTCACTCGCGACCTTTAATAATCACACTTTAGGTCTCTCAGGACCTCTAATAGGGATGAGCTTTGTGTTCGAGTCGAAGCCATGTTCGACTCGAACATCGGCTGTTCGCCGAATTGCGAACATTATCAGCCGTTCGTGCTAAATTCGAGTGGCGCGTCACGGCCCATAATTCTCTGCGGCATCGCAGTGCATTGCTGGCTGATGATTGGCCAAGCATGCACTATGACCCGCATGCTTTGGCCAATCACAGCGCAGAAAAAATGGAAAGCCGTAATTGGCCAAAGCCAGGGTGGCTTTGGCCAATTATGGCTCAGGGGGTTTAGTACACCCCCCACGCTATATAAGGCCGCCGGCTTGGCGGCCTTGTGTAGTGTGTTGGAGTTGTTTAATGAGAGATTACAGAGACAGACAGTGTCATTTATATTGAGTTAGATAGAGGCGAGTCAGTTAGCTGCAGTTACAGTGTGTAGAGGATATATATGCACCCTAGGTGTTCTATAAATATTTATACACTGTATTCAGTTTAGCTAGATCCGTTCATGTTATTCTCTATACTGTGACAGGCAGGCAGGTGATTATGCTAGCTGCAGACAGTCAGTGTTTCTCTTAGTGTACTGTGTGCTTTGCATAGCGTTCACCTAAAGCTTACCTGAATACAGTTAGTGACTAATAGTGGTGTTCTCACAATTAAACCACAGGCAGAGAGCTGCAAGTATTTTCAGTTAGTGTACTGTGTCCCTCTCTGCACAGTTTTCACCTAAAACTAACTGAAGACAATTGCTGCTTTCCCCATACTAATACCACAGCAGGCAGTTGATTCTGATAGCTGCATTATCAGTATATATACAGTATATATATATATATATATATATTGTGACAGCAGGAAGGTAAAGTCACCTGGTTGCATCCAGGGGGGTAGATATATTTCGCCCAGATTCAGGCTTTACGCCGACTTATACAACTAGGTGGAGAGTTGTATAAGGCTAGTGGGCTCATTGATGACTCATACCTCTAGGGGAGAGGGCTGGGCGTCGTGCAGACAGGGAGTTGATGAGGCCAGCTGAAGCTTGTCAGCTCATTTAGGCCTCTATAAGAACTCCCAGCTTCATTAGATGTTAGCTCATGCCTGGAACCAGACCTGTGTGGACTGTCTAGGGAGAGTGAACCCCTGTGCGGTGAGAAAAAGCCTGTGTGGCTATTTGCTTGGACATTTAAAACCAGGGACTTAGGGACTAGGACAGCACTAGGCTGATCCCAGTTGTTAGTTAGGAAACCTGTATGTTTAGTCAGAGGTCAACTTGACCAGGATTTATTTTGGTTATGTTTCTTTTGCTTTGCTGTGTTTTGTCACTGTAAATAGAAAATAAACCGCACCTTTTTGATTTTGAAAACCACAACCTCCGTTTGCTGGGCCTGTTTTGTGTGGGGAGCCCATCCCGGGGGTCACACACACCCGCTGCCGAGCTAACCCCCTCACAGTTGGTGGAGAATGCGGGCAGTTTTTTTAAGCCAGCATGGAGGAGATACTGAAACAGCTGGCTCTAGCAAATGCCAATCAACAGCAGACAAATGCAGGTTTGCAAAGGAGCCTTGCAGCCCAGCAGCAAGCTCATCAACAAGCCCAGCAGCAATCTGAGGCCCGCTTCATAGACCTGTTACAGAAGCAAGAGCAGAGACTACAACAAATGGAAGCAGTAATGCAGCAACGTCCGCAGACCAGTGAGGAAAGCCGTCCCACTAATACCGCGTCCTTTGGGGTGAGTCGTTTATTGACAAAAATGACTGGAGAGGATGATCCAGAGGTATTTTTGACCACATTTGAAAGGACTGCTGAAAGAGAAAAGTGGCCTGAGGAGCAGTGGGCTGGACTGGTGGCTCCTCTGTTAACTGGTGAATCGCAGAAGGCTTACTATGACCTAGAGCCTGACCAAGCAAAAGACTATGTGATGCTAAAAGCTGAAATATTGGCAAGGCTGGGTGTCACCCAGGCTGTCCGGGCTCAGCGTGTGCATAACTGGACTGTCCAGCTTGGAAAACCCCCCAGGTCTCAAATGTATGATCTCATTCACCTGAGCAGAAAGTGGCTACAGCCAGAGACTTTGTCCGCACCAAAGATTGTGGAACGTGTTGTAATGGATCGGTTTTTGAGAGCTCTTCCTACTGCCATCCAAAAGTGGGTAAGCCATGGAGACCCAGAGACGGCCGATGGTCTTGTGGATCATGTGGAGAAATACTTGGCTACAGAGAACCTGACGGCCTCTTCCAGAGACACTCGGACTTTCCACCCTAAGACCAGACCATCCCCAGGGGCGGATAAGAGGATTCCAAGGGGTGAGGGTGGAGAGAGTGAGAGGGTGGGAGCTCTACCCCAAGTTTGGCGAGAACAGCCTGGGAAATCAGCGGCTCAAGAGGCGGCAAGAAGGATCGTTTGCTACCGCTGCCGGCAAGCGGGACATATTGCAGCCAATTGCCCGGTTGTGGAGGAACCCATGCAGTGTGACTTTCTGACGGGCAGACGTCAGTCGCTGTGTGCGACAGTCGCATGCACTGCCATTCGAGGAACTGAGAAACATTTATGCAAAATGTGTGTTAATGGTAGAAATGTTGTGGTATTGCTGGATTCAGGTAGCCTTGTGACCCTGATAAAGGCTGAGTTAGTTAAAACAGAGGTCTCTGGGAATAGCAAGGTAGCTGTTATTTGTGTGCATGGGGACACCCGAGAGTATCCAGTGACTACAGTGTGTTTCGAGACCCCCAAAGGTACCCTCTCTCATCCAGTGGGCTTAGTATCTCAGTTACCGCATGACGCCATTGTGGGAAGGGATTTTCCGAAGTTCTGGGAACTGTGGGATGATCCTGAGCCCCTCACTGGTGCCCCTATGTACCAGGAATGTGATAGCCAGAACTCCCCTGAGAGTGGTGAGGACTCTCCGGAATTTCCCTTATCAGTATTGGCAGGGGAGACTCAAGAAACTGGAGAGGAGCCCACCTCCTCAGACGAAAACCTACCGTCTGTGGAGTTTTCTGATCTTGAGGTTCACAGGGAAAACTTTGCCACAGAACAGTTGAAAGACCCCGCCCTAATAAAGGCACGGGAAAACGTAGTGAAAATAGATGGCGAGTTAGTGAACCCAGATAATACCTGCACTTACCCATACTTCAGCGTAGAGAAGGACCTACTGTATCGGGTGGCAAAAAGGGCAGAAGAAACCGTTGAGCAGCTTGTGGTGCCCAAACCTTACAGGAAGTTGGTGTTGGAGTTGGCCCATGGGCACATTCTTGGAGGTCATCTGGGGACAGAGAAAACCCGAGAGAGGGTATTACAGAGATTCTATTGGCCGGGGGTGATGAAGGACGTAGAAAATTATTGTTCCTCCTGCCCTGTGTGTCAGAGGTTGGCCCCGATGCCACATTTCCGTAGCCCGCTGGTCCCTCTACCCATCATTGAGGTCCCGTTTGAGAGGATCGCCATGGATTTGGTAGGTCCTATAATCAAGTCCGCTAGGGGGCACCAGTACATATTAGTTATAATGGACTATGCCACCCGTTATCCAGAAGCGATCCCTCTCCGAAATACCTCGGCCAAAACCATAGCCAAAGAGCTATCTCTTGTTTTTAGCCGGGTGGGTATTTGTAAAGAACTGCTTACGGACCAAGGTACACCCTTTATGTCCCGGGTTATGAAAGAGCTGTGTAAATTGTTCAAAGTGACGCAATTGCGTACGTCTGTGTATCACCCCCAAACCGATGGGCTGGTTGAAAGATTCAACAAAACCCTAAAACAAATGTTGAAGAAAGTGGTGGATAGAGATGGAAAGGATTGGGACTGTTTACTTCCTTATTTGATGTTTGCTATTAGGGAGGTGCCCCAATCCTCTACGGGATTCTCCCCCTTTGAGTTACTGTATGGGAGACACCCAAGAGGGCTGTTGGATATTGCCAAGGAAACTTGGGAAAGTGAGAGTTCTCCCCACAGGAGTGTGATTGAGCATGTCGCCCTGATGCAAGATCGAATTGCACAGGTAATGCCCATCGTGAAGGAACATTTGGCCCAAGCGCAGTTGGCACAGCAGAGAGTGTACAACCGTGGAGCCAAGACCCGTACCTTTTCCCCGGGGGATAGGATATTGGTACTTGTCCCTACGGTTGAAAGTAAATTCCTTGCCAAATGGCAAGGCCCCTACGAGATAATGGAAAAAGTGAGCGAAGTGAATTACAAGGTCAGACAACCAGGAAGGCGAAAGCCCGAACAGATCTATCACGTTAATCTGTTGAAAGCCTGGAGGGATAGAGAGTCCCTAGTCGCAGACACTTGGTCACCAGCTCAAACTGGTTGCGTGATTCCTGAGGTTGGAATAGCAGCCACCTTGTCACAACCCCAACAACAGGAGGTTAAGGAGTTTGTGCTTCGCAACAAGGAGGTATTCTCTGAGCTGCCGGGACAAACATCTGGGGTAGAGCATGACATCATTACCCCGCCCGGTGAAAGGGTGAAGTTAAAACCCTATCGGATCCCAGAGGCTCGACGGGAGGCAATACGGGAGGAAGTACAGAAAATGCTGAACTTAGGGGTGATAGAGGAGTCCCAAAGTGATTGGTCTAGTCCCATTGTGTTGGTGCCTAAACCGGATGGGAGCTGGCGATTTTGTAACGATTTTCGTCAGTTGAACAAAGTTACAAAATTTGACACCTACCCCATGCCACGTATAGATGAGTTGATCGACCGGCTGGGAGCAGCCCGATACATGACGACTCTTGACCTCACAAAAGGGTATTGGCAAATCCCCCTGGCCAAGTCGGCCAAAGAGAAAACCGCATTTGTAACCCCAGACGGGGCGTTCCAATATAAAAGAATGCCGTTCGGGTTACAGAATGCGCCGGCCACATTCCAGCGGAAAATGGACCAGATGCTGAGGCCCCATCGGAAGTATGCTGCGGCTTACCTGGATGACGTAATTGTACATAGCACAGATTGGGCCTCACATCTGCCAAAAGTGCAAGCAGTCCTGGACTCTGTTCGGGAAGCGGGGTTTACGGCTAACCCCAAGAAGTGTACCATTGGGCAGGAGGAGGCCAAATATCTTGGGTACACCATTGGGAGGGGAGTAATAAAACCCCAACTCAACAAAGTCGAGGCCATCCAGAGTTGGCCACGTCCCAACAGCAAGAAGCAGGTACGAGCCTTTCTGGGAATCGCTGGGTATTATCGGCGATTCATTCCCCACTTTGCTTCTAAGGCTGTGCCCCTAACCAACCTGACGAAGGGGAAAGGGTCGGTCATGATTAAATGGACCCCCGAGGCTGAGGCAGCATTCCAATTCTTGAAACAAGCCTTATGTAGCCAGCCAGTGTTGTACTCACCCGACTTCTCTAAAGACTTTGTCGTACAAAGTGATGCGTCAGATGTGGGGTTAGGAGCAGTATTGTCCCAGGTCTGGAACGGGGAAGAGCACCCAGTCATTTACCTCAGCAGGAAGTTGAAGTCCCATGAGGTAAATTACGCCACCGATGAAAAGGAGTGTTTAGCGGTGAAGTGGGCTCTAGATTCCCTTCGGTACTACCTGCTAGGTAGGCACTTTGACATGGTTACGGATCACGCTCCGTTAAAGTGGATGGCTCAAAACAAGGAAACAAATAGAAGAGTGAATAGGTGGTTCCTGGCCCTCCAGGAATTCAACTTCACAGTAAAGCATCGCCCTGGCGTTCAAATGGGGAATGTGGATGCTTTGTCTCGAGTACATGAATGCCTGATTGCTGGTGTTCCAACCCCGAGGTTAAAACAAGAGGGGGGGGTATGTGACAGCAGGAAGGTAAAGTCACCTGGTTGCATCCAGGGGGGTAGATATATTTCGCCCAGATTCAGGCTTTACGCCGACTTATACAACTAGGTGGAGAGTTGTATAAGGCTAGTGGGCTCATTGATGACTCATACCTCTAGGGGAGAGGGCTGGGCGTCGTGCAGACAGGGAGTTGATGAGGCCAGCTGAAGCTTGTCAGCTCATTTAGGCCTCTATAAGAACTCCCAGCTTCATTAGATGTTAGCTCATGCCTGGAACCAGACCTGTGTGGACTGTCTAGGGAGAGTGAACCCCTGTGCGGTGAGAAAAAGCCTGTGTGGCTATTTGCTTGGACATTTAAAACCAGGGACTTAGGGACTAGGACAGCACTAGGCTGATCCCAGTTGTTAGTTAGGAAACCTGTATGTTTAGTCAGAGGTCAACTTGACCAGGATTTATTTTGGTTATGTTTCTTTTGCTTTGCTGTGTTTTGTCACTGTAAATAGAAAATAAACCGCACCTTTTTGATTTTGAAAACCACAACCTCCGTTTGCTGGGCCTGTTTTGTGTGGGGAGCCCATCCCGGGGGTCACACACACCCGCTGCCGAGCTAACCCCCTCACAATATATATATATATATATATATATATATATATTCATACAGTATATATATATATATATATATATATATATATATATAAACATCCCACCTTTGTGCAGCTACATCTCACTGCAGGCCATTAGTATGTCTGGAAGGCAAACAAGGAGAGGCAGACAGTCACAAGGCAATAAAAGAGGGCAAGCAGGCTCTGTGTCTAGAGGCAACAGTGCTGCTGGTCGTGGACACGGTGCATCTTCATCAGCACGTGTCCGTGGGACACGCTTGTCATTTTTTTCAGCAGCTGGCCATGTTGAGCCGCAACATGCCCAAGACTTGGTAGAGTGGATGACCAAGCTGTCCTCATCCTCCTCGTCCTCTCTCACCCATGCTCAGGGTACTTTGTCTGGCAAAGCAGCTGCCAAAGCGGCCTATTCCCTCAGCTCAATGGCATCAGTCACTCCTTCCCTAGCCCCACCATGTCCTCTTGAGGAGTCCCCCGAACTGTTTGAGCACAGTTTTGGGTACATGCTCCTGGAGGATGCCCAGCGTTTTGAAGGCTCCAATGATGGAACCCAGCTGGAGGAAGGCAGTAACGTGAGCCCAGAGAGAGGGGGTAGTAACGTGAGCCCAGAGAGAGGGGGTGCCCAACAAGGACAGCTATCTGGCAGTCATGTTCACCCAGCTGCAGCATGCTGCCAGATTTGCTCCAGTGATGAGGAGGGAGCGGATGATGAGGTCACTGACTCCACGTGGGTGCCTGATAGGAGAGAGGAGGAGGAGGAGGCACATCTCCAACGAGGCAGGATGCCCTCCAGGGGCCAGCTTAAGGGCAGTACAGCGACTGCATCACACCGCAGAGCTCCGTATGTGCAGGGCGCTGCTGTCTGCGCTTTATTCCAAAAGTTCTTTGGTGTGGGCCTTTTTTCAGACGTGTGCAGCAGATCGCACCATTGCCATTTGCAACATATGTCTAAAGCGTATCTCGCGTGGCCAAAACATAAGCCGCTTGGGCACCTCTCATTGCTCCTCATCAGCTGGGATATCCAACCCCACTATACCTTCAGTCCTCTCTGAAACCTGCACTGAGAGGAATGAAGGTGTAGAATAAGGTGTGTCACAGCCAAGTACTTGCGGGCAATCTGCTATCGGTACACCGATGTCCGATTGTACCAGGCAAATTTCCCTGCCCCAGCTTCTGCACCGCCGAAAGAAGTTCGCTCCCAGCCATCCACATGCCCTGCGGTTGAATGCTAGCTTGGCTAAATTGCTAGCGCTTCAACTGCTGCCTTTTCAGTTGGTAGACTATGCCCCCTTCTGTGAGTTTGTGGAATGTGTGGTTCCTCAGTGGCAGGTTTCCAAACGCCACTTTTTCTCACGGAAGGCGATTCCGGCTCTCTACCGGCATGTGGAAGGCAATGTCTTGGCCTCGCTGGACAGGGCGGTCAGCGGTAAGGTGCATATTACCGCTGACTCATGGTCCAGCAGGCATGGACAGGGACGTTACCTATCTTTCACGGCGCATTGGGTGACTCTGCTGGCAGCTGGGAAGGATGCAGGACAAGGTGCAGTAGTGTTGGAGGTTGTTCCGCCACCACGCCTCCAAAATGTTACTACTGGCGATTCTGACACACCTCTCTCCTCCACCCCCTCCCCTTCTTCTTCCTCCATGGCCTCTACCTGTGCTTTGTCCTCGAAACCAGCGGTGCTCCGTAGGCGTTCAAGGGGCTACGCAAGTACGCAGGCAAAAAGATGCCATGCGGTGCTTGAGCTGGTGTGCTTGGGGGACAGGAGCCACACTGGGGCAGAGATTCTGTCAGCTCTGCAGGGGCAGGCTCAGAGGTGGTTGACGCCATGCCAGCTTAAGCCAGGAAAGGTGGTTTCCGACAATGGCACCAACCTCCTCTTCGCCCTCCAACAGGGACAACTGACCCATGTGCCCTGTTTGGCTCACGTCCTTAACTTGGTGGTGCAGCGTTTCTTGGGCAGGTACCCGGGCTTACAGGAGGTCCTTAAGCAGGCCAGGAAACTCTGTGGGCATTTCTGCCAGTCATATAATGCCAGTGTTCGGCTGGCTGAGCTGCAAAAGGATTACAACCTGCCCAAGAACTGCCTAATCTGTGACATGCCCACCAGGTGGAACTCTACGTTGATCATGCTGCAGCGGCTGCACTTGCAGCAGAGGACCATCAATGAGTATCTATTGCAATATGGCACCAGGACAGGGTCAGAGGAGCTTGGATTATTTTCCCCACGCCAATGGGCCATGATCAGGGATGCATGCACTGTCCTGTCACCATTTGAGGAGGCCACGAGGATGGTGAGCAGTGACAGTGCATGCATCAGTGACACTGTCCCTCTTGTATACCTGTTGGAGCACACACTGTGTGGAATAATGGACAGGGCACTTGAGGCAGAACAGAGGCAGGAAGAGGAGGACTTCCTTACCTCTCAAGGCCCCCTTTATCCATACAGTGTTCCTGCTGGCCCGGCTATCACACAGGAAGAGGAGGAGGAGGAGGAGGAGGAGGAGGATTATTGTGTCAGCATGGATATGGAGCCTAGCACTCAGCATCAGCAGCAGTCTTTAAGGGATCAATTACAGTCCCAAGACACCCATGGACTTATACGTGGCTGGGAAGAGGTGGCTGCGGATTATGACGTCCTCAGTGACCCAGAGGACTCCGCAAAGAATGCCTCAGTAAACCTGCGCTGCATGGCCTCCCTGATCCTTCAAAGCCTGCGGAAGGATCCTCGTATTCGTGCGATCAAGGAGAGGGATCATTACTGGGTGGCAACCCTCCTTGATCCACGTTACAAGGCTAAGGTTGCGGACCTTATCTTGCCGTCGCAGAGGGAGCAGAGGATGAAGCATCTTCGGGAGGTCTTGCAGAAAGGTCTGTGCAACGTGTTCCCAGAGACTGGGAGGTTAAAAATTCCTGGTCCTGGACAACGTGTTGCTGAGGATCCGGTCAGTCAAAGAAGGAGCGGTGGAGAAGGTTGCCGTCTGACCGATGCATTCAGACAATTTTTTGGTACGCAGCCCCAAGTTATGATCGCTCCCAGCAACCATCGCCAGCATCTGGTTTACATGGTGCAGGAATACCTAGGGGCAAGATCAAACTTGGACACCTTTCCCACCGAAAATCCTCTGGGTTACTGGGTCTTGAGGATGGATCACTGGCCAGAGCTTGCACAGTATGCAATTGAGGTACTGGCCTGTCCTGCATCCAGCGTTCTTTCGAAACGCACATTCAGTGCTGCTGGAGGCTTTGTAACCGATCACAGGATGCGCCTGTCCACCGACTCGGTCGATTGACTGATCTTCATAAAAATTAATCAGTCTTGGATCACCACCAGCTACCAAGCACCTGATGCTGATGTAACTGAATAATTTTTTGGGAAATGTCAGATCCCTTCAAGACTGCCTATGCTGATGGCGAGTGACTATCCTGTTATGCTGAGTGACTATCCGCTTCCTCCTCAATAATCATGCTGATAGCTTGAAAGAACATTTTTAGTTTCAATAGTTTTTTATTGAGAGAATTTTCACAAACAAGGTTAAAACAATAGGTGTACAGAAAGAAAAAAAGCAAGATACAGAAGGCATTGTGAAAGGATATTTGACAATGTCAATTCACTCTGTTCTGGCAGTAGTATTGTTAGATATTCTGAGGTATTCTATAGTAACAATAGTGTATACACCTCTGGAAAACATAGCCTATACATCAATTGTTCTTGTACTGGATTTCAATTTCTGTCCAGAGAGGTCCCGACCTCTTCCCCCACACACCCCTAAAGGGAACACACTATGTCGCCGGGAAAAAAGGTCTTGACCCCCCCAAACCTTCCGATTCTTATACTACATAAGCTGTCAAACTTCAAGTAAGTCCCAAGGGACTAAATGCTGTGCAACACCGTAATAGAGGTAATACATGTAAAATACACCAAAATAATAGAAATAAAACAAAACATGGATAAAAGAAACAAAAACAATGCAGTTAGTCATTTTAAGCATTCATCTATTGAACTGTTAGCCGTCATATAGAGCAATCTGAAGCTCAAGTAAAGCCATATTTGGCTGTAGTGTCATACCATTTGTTCCAAGGTTCCCAGACCTTATTGGCTGTATGGTGTCTACCTGCCCCAGAGGCAAAGAGTGTTTCGTATGTGCCATGGGTTACATAGTTAGTCAGGTTGAAAAAAGACACAAGTCCATCCAGTTCAACCATAAAAAAAAAAAATATATCATACAATCCCATTTACCCAATTCTATACCCACAGTTGATCCAGAGGAAGGCAAAAAACCCCAGCAGAGCATGATCCAATTTGCTACAGCAGGGGAAAAAATTCCTTCCTGATCCCCCGAGAGGCAATCGGATATTCCCCGGATCAACTTTACCTATAAATGTCAGTACCCAGTTATATTATGTACATTTAAGAAAGAATCCAGGCCCTTCTTAAAGCAATCTACTGAGCTGGCCAGAACCACCTCTGCAGGGAGTCTATTCCACATTTTCACAGCTCTTACTGTGAAGAAACCTTTCCGTATTTGGAGGTGAAATCTCTTTTCCTCTAGACGCAAAGAGTGCCCCCTTGTCCTTTGTGTTGACCGTAAAGTGAATAATTCAACACCAAGTTCACTATATGGACCCCTTATATATTTGTACATGTTGATCATATCCCCCCTTAATCTCCTCTTCTCAAGAGTGAATAAATTCAGTTCCTCTAATCTTTCCTCATAGCTGAGCTCCTCCATGCCTCTTATCAGTTTGGTTGCCTTTCTCTGCACTTTCTCCAGTTCCCCAATATCCTTTTTGAGAACTGGGGCCCAAAACTGAACTGCATATTCCAGATGAGGTCTTACTAATGATTTGAACAGGGGCAAAATGATATCTCTCTCTCTGGAGACCATACCTCTCTTAATACAAGAAAGGACTTTGCTCGCTTTGGAAACTACAGCTTGGCATTGCATGACATTATTGAGCTTATGATCTACCAAAACCCCCCGATCCTTCTCCACTACGGATCCCCCCAGTTTTACTCCCCCTAGTATGTATGATGCATTCATATTCTTAGCCCCCAAGTGCATAACTTTACATTTATCAACATTAAACCTCATCTGCCACATAGTCGCCCAATTAGACAGAGCATTGAGGTCGGCTTGTAAATTGGCGACATCCTGTAAGGACGTTATTCCACTGCATAGCTTGGTGTCATCTGCAAAGACAGAAATGTTACTTTTGATCTCAGACCCAATATCATTTATAAACATATTAAAAAGTAAGGGTCCCAGCACTGAACCTTGGGGTACACCACTGATAACCTTGGACCATTCAGAGTAAGAATCATTAACCACTACTCTCTGAATTCTGTCTTTTAGCCAGTTTTCTATCCATTTACAAACTGATATTTCCAATCCTGTAGACTTTACCTTGCACATGAGCCGTGTGTGGGGAACTGTATCGAACGCTTTTGCAAAATCCAAGTATACCACATCCACAGCCACCCCTCTGTCCAAGGTCTTACTTACCTCTTCATAAAAAGAAATCAGGTTTGTCTGACAACTTCTGTCTTTCATGAATCCATGCTGTCTGTTGCTTAAATAGTTTTTTCCAGCAATAACTCATCTATGTGGTCTTTTAGTCTTTTATTAATCTCTCCAGTATCTTCCCAACTATGGAAGTTAAACTAACAGGTCTATAGTTACTTGGTAAAGACTTAATTCCCTTTTTAAATATAGACACCACATTGGCCCTGCACCAATCCAGTGGTACTATTCCTGTCATTAATGAGTCCCTAAAAATTAAATACAATGGCTTTGAAATTACAGAGCTTAATTCTTTTAGGATCCGTGGGTGTATGCCAGTGTTTCTCAACTCCAGTCCTCAAGGCGCCCCAACAGGTCATGTTTTCAGGCTTTCCATCATTTTGCACAGGTGATTTGATCAGTTTCACTGCTTTAGTAATTACCACAGCTGTTTCATCTGAGGGAAATCCTGAAAACATGATCTGTTGGGGCGCCTTGAGGACTGGAGTTGAGAAACACTGGTGTATGCCATCTGGTCCAGGTGCTTTATCCACCTTTATTCCATCTAAATATTTCTGGACCATATCACTTTTGAGCCATTGTGGATTTGGGGCTGTGTCACTACCACCCCCATTTTGGACATGAGCTCCCCCTTGCTCCTTTGTATACACAGAACTGAAGAAAGTATTTAATAAATTAGCCTTCTCTTTGTCCCCAGTCACCCACTCTAGATTATTTTGTAAAGGGCCTACATGCTCAGACTTGACCTTTTTACTATTAATATATTTGAAGAATTTTTGGGGGTTTGTCCTACTATCTTTTGCAATCTATCGTTCATTTTGAATTTTTGCATCCTTGATTTCCTTTTTACATATCCTGTTATATTCTTTGTAACATTTAAATGACACTAGTGTTCCCTCATTTTTATATTTTTAAAAGCTCTTTTCTTATAGTTTATAGCTTTTTTAACTTTGGCAGTGAGCCACATATGTTTTATTTTTAGCCTTTTAAACTTATTGCCCATGGGAATATACTTTGCAGTGAGTTCACAAACAGTCTTTTTGAAGAATTACCATTTCTGTTCTGTGCCCATTGATGCCAATATTCCCTCCCAGTCTAAGTCCTGGAGAGCAGCGCTCATCCTTGGAAAATTTGCTCTCTTGAAATTAAGTGTTTTTATCTTTCCCGTATGTGATTTCTGCTTACAACTAACATCAAATGAAATCATGTTACGGTCACTGCTACCCAGGTGTTCCTTTATCTGAACATTAGTAATACGCTATGCATGGTTTGAGATTACCAGGTCCAACAGAGCATCATTCCTAGTTGGGGCCTCAATAAACTGGACCATAAAATTGTCCTGCAATAGGTTTATACATTTTTGCCCTTTAACTGTCCCAGCAGTTCCATTACTCCAGTCAATTTCTGGGTAGTTAAAATCCCCCATTATTATCACCGTCCCAGCCCTTGCAGCCCTTTCCATCTGTGCAAGGAGCTGAGTCTCCACCTCCTCATTAACATTGGGTGGTCTATAACAAACTCCAATGATTAGCTTTGAACTACGCACATCTGTATGCAGTTCCACCCATAATGCTTCAGACTCATTATTTGCATTAGTTAATTATTTGTATTACTTCAAGGAGAGTAGGATGCATTATGTCTTTCCAATGTCTAACCAGAGCAAGTCTAGCCGCTAAAAGGATGTGAGATAGTAAAGATCTCAGGTGAGGAGGGATTAGGTCCATCCCCAGAGAGAGCAACGCCATCCCTGGAGTAGGTTCTATTTGAATTTTAAGTGTCTGTAGGATGACGCTATTAATCAACTTTCAGTAGTGTGATATATTTGGACAGGACCATAATATATGTAATAGCGTACCTGTTCCTCCACATTGTCTCCAGCATTTGGAGGATACCCCTTGTACAAATTTAGACAATCTACAGGGAGTGAGATACCATCTTAGTAAAAATTTTTGTAAAAGTTCCCAGAGGTTAGCACATTTAGCAGAAGCATATGTTGTAGTCAAAGCCATTTGCCATTGATCCTCTAAAGTACACTCTACTAAAGTCTTTCTCCCAGGTCTGCATATCTAGGGATTTCGTAAACAATAATTTATTTTGGAGATGGGAGTAGAACAACGATATGCCCTTAATGTTTGCAGTTTTAGACAAGTAGTATTGGGATATTTGCCAAGGGAGGGAAATGGATAATCTAATTGGTTGTTTTAATAAGTGTGAAACCTGTAGGTATCTGTAGTAGTCAGCTGGAGGGATAGAGAATTCCAACTGGAGAGCCCTAAAGGTTTTGAGAGCAGGTCCCACAAAGAGGTCTTCCACTTCAAGTTCTCTACTGGATCTCCAATGAGCCAGAGAGATACCTGGTATTAAGAGGGATAATGCAGATAGAGGGAATTTCAGTGGAGTAAGTTTTGCCCTGGGGAAATTCTGTGTTGTTAGTGTCCGCAACGCTTCGAGAGATGCTAGTGTAGCGACCTCACCTCTCACTCCCTCCTTCTCTGTCAATGTCAATGGCTCTCGTCTAGGGGACCAGGGAGGAGAGTGTGACGCACAGACAACTCACATCCTCCAGTGTGTAGAGGTGTGAGCTATAACCAATTACCTTCAGGCCTGTGCCCCTGTCCAGAGCCAAGACATCCCTTGAGAATGACCTTTAACTCCCAGAAAGCCAAGTTCTACACCATTGAAAGTCCAACACTTATTTATTCTTTTAGAGCAATAAATAGTCCTTTTAGAGCAGACTGGTTAGACAACGAACAGACAAGGTGAAGAGGAAGGTCCAGGCACAAACATGAACTTGTTACTCTCCTGTTTCAGTGTACGCAAACAGGCTTGGTGCACGGTCGCTGCCACCGACCGTGAGGGTGGTCGCTGCCACCGACCGGGTGAATTGGACTTGAGGTCTCTGCCACCGACCTGGGTTTCAGTTGGGTCGCTGCCACCGACCATGAGAACGTGGACTACCTTCTTGAGATGTGGCTCCTGTCAGGGGAGTCATCCATCCGGATGGTCACCAGAGGCCTCCACCGTCACCAGCCAATGCTGCGTTGGATCTCCGGGAAGGTCACCTCTCTGGTCCCCCTCACCCTAGATTCGGGTGTCCAATACCGGAGGACACCCTAGGAATCCTCCATCCCTTGCGGGACCCAGTCGAAGGTACTGGGCCCCAGGCCTCCAGAGAGTACCTCACCCCAGACCAAAGGTGTTTGGGGTGGAACCGCAGCTCTGTCTCCGGGCCAAGGGCGCCCGGAGACCACCAGTACTCACACCCAGGCTGAAGGTGCCTGGGCGTGGACCCCGAGTGAAAGATGCCCCTTTTATCCCCTCTCCCAGCATGCACAGCAGGTTCCCCGCCCCGCTGCAACACTGCCAAGAGAGGACAAAAAGGGCACATAGGCCGGGTTCAACCCCGGCCTATGGCGACAGCGCCACCTATAGGCCGCAGGGAACAAGACACCACTGATATCCTCCACAGGCATAAATTGGTCCATGAACCCATGAACCCTAACAATTGCTGCATCTGAGCCTGTTATCACTCAGATGCCTCCCCTAAATGTAACCACCCGCTACACATCCCCCCCAGTAATTTGACATTGGGCCCCAGTGTCTAGACCCATTTATGCCCTCTAATCAGAGTCCGCATAAATCCGATCCAGAGACAAACCTAATCAAAAGACAAAAAAATGGCAATTTAAAAATGGTTTTGCTTGTGCCTGAACCAAAGGGGAAGGGAAGGAGGGAAGGGAAGGGACAACAAACAAACACACACAGGTGTAAACATTCAAAAGCATAACAGCATAATTTTTTTTCAAAAATTACATTTTCCCCCTCCAACATCACTGTCTAAGCTCTGCCCCATTCTCAGCAGACTTGAATGATGTTCTCCTGCAGAGGGTAAAAAAAACACATTATCTGACACAGTGTGTAAGTTGGAGTGAAAAGGCTCCCCCTAGAGGAAACCCTTTCCTTCCAAAAGTCATGTGGGGTGTGTGTGAATACCCATTGCGCAACACTCCACCTAGTGGCTGTGTCACGATCTGGAATACTCCTCTTGATCAGCAATCTCTTCATCTGTATCTTTGCCCTAACTTAACTAAACCCCAAAGTCCTCATTATCTTTGCGGTGGAGAACAGGGAGAACAAAAAAAAAAAACAACTGCTCCCAATTCTCCCAAGGAGTAGCCACCCCCTGCAAGGTAAAGAGTCCCTGAGTTCTGGCAAAGGCACTCCGGAGTGTCCAGCAACAACAAAAAAAAAACAGGAGTCTATTCTCCTATAAGTAGAATCTTGGGTGCGGCAGTATCAGGGGTTTCAAGTACCTATCAAAAATTTCCATATGGTACTCCACATCATCTCCATCCTTTCGACAAATTATCACCCTGTCAGCATGAATGTGCCGACCCAGCATCCATTCAGCCTTGCAATCTTTAAACCTTTTGGAGGCCACAGGAGAACATGAGAGGTACCTGCGAGCGTGGGGCACCTTGAGATGTGTCCAGATAAAATCATCATACCATCGCTGCCTGTGTGCCTCCACTTCATACAACAACTCTCTTGGTAAGTACGGGTACTCCCACCCGTACTCGCTGGCATCCTTCTGGCAAAACAGTCTCTGCAGTCTGGACAAGGGTGGCATTGTGGCACGGTCTCCCTCACCAGGCATAACAATTCACTCTGGGTGCCGAGGTGCCTTGACCACCTCCATACTGGGCATAGGAACCTGCAGCGACACTCGCTTTGCCCTAGCTTCGGGCGCAGGTGATTCCGGGAGCAGAAGGGCAGGCAGGGGACTAGATTCCTCCTCAGGCACTGGGGCCTCCACCCGGGGTGCACTATCCCCAGTAGACATGGGTGAGTCCCTTTGCATACGGGACGAGGCCAGGGGCATCTTGTCCCAGCCCTTCCACTCAAAGCGTTCATCTATGATGCCATCATCTCCAGCATCAGAGACCGATTCCAGGTTGGAGGTGTCACACTCCTCCGCAGGCAGGTAATTCCTTATGGACGTGGAATTATCCCCTCCCTTGGGCTCCCGTGGCTGTGGATCCCCGACACCTCTGACAAGACACCAAGTCCCGTTCCCCGGCTTACCTCGGCCTTTACTTGAACTGGGATGTCCGGGGCTTTTCCATCCGGATCCATCCGGGCCAGGCGAGCGCAGGGATGTTCCTCCATCATGGCCGCTGGAAGCTCTGATGAGACCGACCTTCCTCTTTGGCGGTGGGAGTAGGGAAGCTGTGGTGACCGAAGCAGCATCCTCTGATTTTTCATCCTCCAAACTTTTGATCGTGACTTCCCCGGAAGTCTCTACAGTGCACGTGGGAATGGCTGTACAAGCTTTGACTTCTCCTTCACGAGTGGTGGCGCCTGTTAGGCAGTTGAGGTGGAAGGCCCGAGGCCTTTCTATGGATTGCTCCACCTCGAAAATGAACTCTCCGCAGGCCTCGCAGCGCCCGAATGGCTTCAGCTGAACCACCAATCCCGAACAGCCGGGACAAATCACACCGAGGGCCTCAACGTCCTTGCATACATACAGGGCGAATCGCCCCGGGGCTTGAGCCTGATTCCCGTATCTGTAACCGAAGCAGCAATTGGGGTCATCCTGGTAGTGGTAGGAACTGGAACCCAGGAGGCATTGGTGAACACACTGACCGCTTGCTGCTCCATCGCGCACTGAATAACTGGTGCCAAGTCCCCACGTGCATCCCCACACATGGCCGGACTCCTCCCCTTTTCCACACCAGTTTGCGGGCTTTCTCCTTGGCAAGCCCACTAACTGTGCAGGGAGGGTGTGCCTCGTGGCGCGTTGGCCAAAAATGGCCGACCTCCTTGGAACTCCTCTGGGCAGCAAAGTTCAACTCTTGAAGGCCTCCGCTCCGTTACACGAACACAAATCCCGGACCCAGAGCCCCCACGTGTAGCGACCTCACCTCTCACTCCCTCCTTCTCTGTCAATGTCAATGGCTCTCGTCTAGGGGACCAGGGAGGAGAGTGCAACGCACCACCAACTCACATCCTCCAGTGTGTAGAGGTGTGAGCTATAACCAATTACCTTCAGGCCTGTGCCCCTGTCCAGAGCCAAGACTTCCCTTGAGAATGACCTTTAACTCCCAGAAAGCCAAGTTCCACACCATTGAAAGTCCAACACTTATTTATTATTTTAGAGCAATAAATAGTCCTTTTAGAGCAGACTGGTTAGACAACGAACAGACAAGGTGAAGAGGAAGGTCCAGACACAAACATGAACTTGTTACTCTCCTGTTTCGGTGTGCACAAACAGGATGGCGCACGGTCACTGCAACCGACCGTGAGGGTGGTTGCTGCCACCGACCGGGTGAATTGGACTTGAGGTCTCTGCCACCGACCTGGGTTTCAGTTGGGTCGCTGCCACCGACCATGAGAACGTGGACTACCTTCTTGAGATGTGGCTCCTGTCAGGGGAGTCATCCATCCGGACGGTCACCAGAGGCCTCCACCGTCACCAGCCAATGCTGCGCTGGATCTCCGGAAAGGTCACCTCTCTGGTCCCCCTCGCCCTAGATTCAAGTGTCCAATACCGGAGGACACCCTAGGAATCCTCCATCCCTTGCGGGACCCAGTCGAAGGTACTGGGCCCTAGGCCTCCAGAGAGTACCTCAACCCAGACCAAAGGTGTCTGGGGTGGAACCGCAGCTCCGTCTCCGGGCCGAGGGCGCCCGGAGACCACCAGCACTCACACCCAGGCTGAAGGTGCCTGGGCGTGGACCCCAAGCGGAAGATGTCCGCTCCTTTTATCCCCTCTCCCAGCATCCACAGCAGGTTGCCCGCCCGGCTGTAACACTGCTGAGAGAGGACAAAAAAGGCAGAGACCTACAATGGTGGTTCAACCCCGGCCTATGGCGACAGCGCCACCTATAGGCCGCAGGGAACAAGACACCACTGATATCCTCCACAGGCATAAATTGGTCCATGAACCCTAACAATTGCTGCATCTGAGCCTGTTATCACTCAGATGCCTCCCCTAAATGTAACCACCTGCTACACTTGTATGGTCGGTCCCACATCAGTGGGTGATGTAGGAAGGAAAGGACTTGAAATCAGATAGTTATAGAGGTTCCGGCCTGGAATCTGATGTTGCTCAAGAAGAGCCCATAAGGTGGGTGTAGAGGGACAGAACCAACTCTTCAGTTGGGCCAATATAGCGGCTGTATAATAGTCTCTAATGTGTGTATGGCCTATTCCACCCATCTGCTTATGTTTTATAAGTTTACTAAATGCACAGCGAGCTCTCTAACCCCCCCAAAGATATTTATTTATGGTGGATTGTGCAGATGAAAAGAAGGAGGTAGGAACCGGGATGGGAAGGGTTCTAAAGATATATATTAGTTGTGGAAGAATTTGCATTTTAAAGGCTGCCAATCTCCCTGACCAGGATAATTCGAAGTTTGCCAATTTGTTTAGTTTGGAATGAAGTGACTGAAGCAATGGGGTGTAGTTTACATTAACTAGGTCTGAAATTTTAGGGGTAAGTGTGATACCCAGATATGAAATACCCTTTTCCTTCCATATGTATGGAAACCTGTTACTAAGTGCGTGTTTAATTCTGGTAGGAATTCCCAAGCCTAAAACATACGATTTGGTATCAATAACTTTATAGTAAGACACCGCTGTGAATAAGTGCAGTGGTTGATGAACCGAAGCTAAGGAGTTTTCAACATTAGTGAGCATTAGGATGATATCATCCGCAAAGAGACTAATGGTGTGTGTTGTGTCTTTGGTTTTAAATCCACTTATTTGGGGGTGAGAACGGATATAAGTTGCCAAGGTCTCCATATGAGAGTTAAATATGAGTGGGGAAAGCGGACACCCCTGCCGAGTCCCGTTAGATATCTTAAATGGTGTAGAAAGCATTCCGATATGTACACCTGGGCCGATGGGGCTGTGTATAATGCCATGATAGCCGAGTGGATCTGACCTTCAAATCCAAACTTGGTGAGCACTTTAGCCAAGTACTCCCAATGAATTCTATCAAACGCCTTCTCTGCGTCCAAGGCTAGGAGCAGAGAAGGCGTTTTGTTTTTGTTAGCAAGATGCATAATATTGATTAGGCGTCTTGTCGCATCAGCGGTTTGTCGGCCTTTTGTAAACCCCAATTGGTCCAGGTGTATCAGGGAAGGCAGAAGGTCTACCAACCTGTTTGCAAGGAGCTTAGCTTATAATTTCAAGTCATTGTTCAACAACCAAATAGGTCTAAAATTTTGCGGTGCATTTGGATCCGTCCCCGGCTTAGGTAATGCCACTGTCAATGCTTTAAGCATCTCCGATAGAAAAGAGGAAGAGGAGACCGCTCTATTGTACATTTTTGTAAAATGGGGGATTAGCACTGATTTGAAAGTTTTGTAATACTCCCCTGTAAAGCCATCCAGCCCAGGTGATTTATTCTGAGGAAGGGAGTCAATGGCTTTGGCTATTTCTGTTTCAGAGAAGGGGGAATTTAGATTTTCTAGTTGGGTAGATGGCACCTGAGGAAGGTTAATGTTATCGAGAAAACCTGTAATCATGGACTCTGTTGGTTGAATTGTAGAGGGATCATCCCTCAGGTTGTAGAGAGAGCTGTAATAACAGGTGAATGCATCTGCTATAGCCTGTGGATGGTATAATTTTTCCTGTGTAACAGGGTGTAGGACATGAGGAATTTTTGTCTTGAGCCTCTGCCCCCTGAGGCGGTTGGCTAAAAGTTTTCCGGCTTTATTACCACTGACGTAATATGTAATTTTAAGGCGTTTAGATGCTTTTTCAAAGTCTTCTAGTAATATCAGGCGGAGGTCATGTCAGAGTTGCGTTAATTGATCCGACACCGGCAAGGAGGCATTCTGTTTATTTTGGGCTTCTAGAGTATGTATTTTAGAGATAAGATCTTGGAAATGCTGTCTCCTCTTTCTCTTAGCCCTTGCAAGCAATTTTATTAGAACCCCTCTCATATATGCCTTATGGGCATTCCATATAATCATGGGATCAGACACAGAATCAGCATTATTAGAGAAAAATTCAATTAACTCTTCCTGTAACCTGGTTTTGGAGGGATCAGCCTGGAACAGTCTTGGGTTGGATCGCCAAACGAAAGTAGAATTAACGCTTGGCGAATCTTCAACCAAAAGCATCACCGGCATGATCCGACCATGTAATGTCGTAGTGATTTTAGGCGTCAGCCATTTGTCTGTGAGAAAAAGGTCCAATCTTGGATAAACCCTGTGGCTAGTGGAGAAAAAAGAGTAGTCTTTTTCAGTGCCGTGTAGGCATCTCCATGCGTCATAGAGTTCTTATGCCCCATACACACGATCGTTTTTCTTGCCATTTTTTTTCTTGCCGTTTTTCACGTCGTTTTTTTTCATGTTTCCTCTCAAGCCTGTCTTGCGTACACACGATCATTGTAAAAAAACTATCAAGCAAAGCGCAGTGACGTACAACACGTACGACGGCACTATAAAGGGGAAGTTCCGTTCTAATGGCGCCACCCTTCATGTTAGTAAAGTTTGTTGAGCGACGATTCGCTCTTTTCAGTCTCGTGCTTTTCAGTCCGTGACTGCGTGACGAATGTGCTATCTCCATTACGAACGCTAGTTTTACCAGAACGAGCGCTCCTGTCTCATACTTGATTCTGAGCATGCGCGTTTTTTTTCACGTCGTTAAAGCATACACACTATCGTTTTGCAATTCGTTAAAAAAAAAACCACATGAAAAACGACGTGAAAAAAGAGAGCATGTTCGAAATTTTTAATGGCCGTTTTTCACGTCGTTAAAAATGCTCTGGAGCCTACACACGATCATTTTTAATGGCCATTTTTTTTAATGTCATTTTTAACGGCATGAAAAACGATCGTGTGTATGGGGCATTAGGCATGCAGTGTTGATTGAAGCAAATGTTGGTGTCTGTGTGAAGTAGTTGTGGAGTCCATTTGGGGGTCAGGGGGTAGATTGAAGTCTCCACAGATTAAAAGAAATCCCCTCTGCACCCGTCTAACTTTCTTGAGGACTTGATTCAAAAACCGTACTTGGTGCTTGTTGGGAGCATACACATTGACACAGTATATGTAACAGAATTGATATCACATACAAGAATGTGATAACGACCCTGGGAGTCTGCAGTTTCACTGTGTAGCTTAAAAGTAACTGTGTCTTTGACTGCAGTCATGACTTTTTTTTTAGCGGAAGTACTTGCAGTGAAAACATGTGGGAATTTGGGATGGGTACACGTGGGCATCTTTTGACTGTGAAAGTGGGTCTCTTGGGTACAGAAGATATCACATCTGTGTTGATTTGCTTCGTTCTACAATGACTTTCTCTTTACTGGATGATTAAGGACTTTGGCATTAATGGTCAAAAAAGTGATAGTCATTTTGGATGGTATATAATTTCCAGTAGGTAAAGAGTGTGTGTAGAACACTTACATTAGGTGGCATGGGTCCCCATACCGGTATAGTGAGGTAGTCAGCATCCATGCACGGCCGGGCATGCAGATGTCCATTCATTTGACTTTCAGCAGATAGGAAGGTAACTGCATAACCAACTGCAATATCAGGTGATAAACACTGAAACAAATAAAGGTTAAGAAAAACAGAAAAAAGGGAACACAAAAAAAACTTGTACGTCATGTTGACCAAGCTGTAGCAGATAGCTACTCTAGCTTAAAGGGGTAAGAAGTCTAGCTTAACAGGATGTCTCCAGAACAGGGACATAAAATAAACGTAAGGGCCTTAATCAGCCCATAAGCCACTTTAACGGTGTGAGCGAGCATTTTTGGAGTTGACCAGGTTCCATTCCTCTGTGGTGTGGTCTGGTTTGCGGTTGTTGGAACCTTGAGGAGGGTCATCCGGAATGATGTGCCTTGTTTTAAGCAGCTCCAAGCCTCTAGCTAGGGTATCTACTGCATGTTCTTTCCCATCATTGGTGATGATAAGTTTAGTTGGAAACCCCCATCTATAGGCTATTTTATGATTGCGTAGAGCTTTGGAAATTGTGTTTAGGCTTCTCCTTTTTTGTAGAGTAAATTGAGACAGGTCTGAGAAGAACTGCAAATCTTTGTATTGTGCTGGCAGGAGATCCTTGTTGCACGCCGCAGACATTAAGCGTTCCTTCACATGAAAAAAATGCAAACGCAGTATAATGTCTCTGGGTACTTTATCAGGGAGATAGGAAGGGTTTGGCAGCCTGTGGATCCTGTCTATTGTAACATCAATTTCTGTAAGATCAGGCAGGATAGAGGTGAACACTTGGGTGACATAGCTACGTAGATCTGACTGCTGCACAGACTCTGGGACCCCCTTAGCTTGAGGTTGTTCCTCCTGGAACGATCCTCGATATCTGCGATCTTAGCCTTGACTGACTCCATCTCCTCATCCCTGGCATCATGCTAATCAACTAGGTTATTGATAGTGGAAGCAAACGCCCCCATTTTAGTTTCCACATGATACACTCTGTCAGTTACTGTTTGTATATCTTTCCCAAACTTGTGGACACATGCCATCATGTCCTTATGAAGTGAACTTCTGAGTGAAACTAGCATGTCTTTAAGAGTGGTGTCTAAGACTGGCTGATTGCTAGTGGGGAAGCGATCTATGGAGTCAGGGAGCTCCCTGGTGTCATCTCCTGAGTGTAGGCCGGCGCTCACCTCCTGAGAGGAATCCGTGCCATCCAGCTTGAGTCTGGTCTTTTTAGGGCTCCCAGAGGCAGAGGAGGGTGCAGGAGAGTGTCCTTAACTCGTTGGTGAGTTCCTTTTAGAAGGTTTCTCCTTTTTCTGAGTGGGATGGGGAGTGCTAGCCGCGGCATGCCTAGGAGATCCGGCGCCATCTTACCTCTGCTCCCATGTAAAGAACTCCATCAATTTCTGGGGTCTCTTTGTTCATCATGATGGCTGGTGTCAGCGGGGTGTAATCGCTGGGTTTAGGTGGCTCGATCGCCGTTTGTTGGGCTGCTATGTGCCGCTGTGTCCCTGGATTGCCTGGAGCTCCGGTCTCATGGGGCCATCTCGGTCGCCGTCAAGCTGAAAGAACATTTTTGGTTCTGGGCACCGCCACCAGTGGATAAGGCCCAATTTTTCAGCCCCTGTTTAACAGGGGCGTGTATTTACAATTTTTGATGCAATGCTTTGCAGCAGGGCTCATTGCTGTGCTCCAACTGCAGTATCTGTAAGGGGTTGCAGTGTTGTGGCACCAGCACCAGTGCCTAAGGCCCAATTTTTCAGCCCCTGTTTAACAGGGGCGTGTATTTACAATTTTTGATGCAATGCTTTGCAGCAGGGCTCATTGCTGCGCTCCAAGTACAGTATCTGTGAGGGGTTGCAGTGTTGTGGCACCAGCACCAGTGCCTAAGGCCCAATTTTTCTGCCCCTGTTTAACAGGGGCGTGTATTTACAATTTTTGATGCAATACTTTGCAACAGTGCTCATTGCTGCGTTTCAACTACAGTATCTGTGAGGGGTTGCAGTGTTGTGGCACCAGTGCCTAAGGCACAATTTTTCTGCCCCTGTTCAACAGGAGCATGTAATTACAATTCTTGATCTAATAATTCACAGCAGGGCCCATTCCTGCGCCCACCAAGAGTAACTGTGAGGGCTTACAGTGTTGTGGCAACACTACCACTACCACCACCAAAGGCCCAATTTTTCTGACCCTGTTCAACAGGGGCATGTGATTACAATTCTTGATCTAATAATTCACAGCAGGGCTCATTCCTGCGCCCACCAAGAGTAACTGTGAGGACTTACAGTGTTGTGGCACCAGCACTACCACCACCACCAAAGCCCCAATTTTCCTACCACTGTTCAACAATGTCATGTAATTACAACTCTTGACCTAATATTTCACACAGCTGGGCCCATTCCTGCACCCACCAAGAGTAACTGTGAGGACTTACAGTGTTGTGGCAACACCAACACCTAAGGGCCAAATTTCTTCAGAGTATATATGGCAGGCCCTTACTTTCAAATATCCAACTTACAAACGACTCCTACTCGCAAACGGAGGGAAACAACAGGAAGTGAGAGGAAATCTACCACTAGGAAGGGAAATTCTCTCCTGTGAAGCCTAGTACACACGGCCGAGAATCTCGTCGCAAAAAAAAACATTGTTTTTCTCAACGGGTTTCTTGTCAAGCTTGACGAGAATCTTGTCAAGCTTGACGAGAATCTTGTCAAGATTTCCTTGCATACACACTGTCAATCCAAAATCTCATCGTTGTAAAGCGCGGTCAGGTACAACACGTATGACGGCAGTATAAAGGGGAAGTTCTATTCCAATGGCGCCACCCCTTGGGCTGCTTTTGCTGATCTTGTGTTACCGCGTGTTAGTAAAAGTTTGGGGAGAGACGATTTGTGCTTTTCAGTCTTTGTGCTTTCAGTTCGTTTTCTGTGGTTCAGTTTGTGCTTGTGGGTTTGTATCTTGTCTTTCAGGGCGTGTAGTCAGGTCGTATCTGTTTTACAGTGCGTTCTTGTCCGCTCGTTTCTGATTTTCAGGTCGTTCTTCATAGGCCTTGCTGTTCTTAAGTGCGTTCTGTTTAGTACGTTCTGATCAGACGACCGTCTTCTAGCCATGTTCCGGGTACGTTCTTGTAATAGAGTTTGTGCTGTGCGGGCGCTTGGTGTTGGTCTGCTTGTCTTGGACCAAGACCAGTCCATGAACAGGGTGAGGAGGAGTTCATGGACCAAGAATTGGTTGCTCCAGCGGGACCAATTCTGTCACATGCCTCTGCTGTGGGAGATCCAGGAGAATAATCCTGATGACTACAGGAATTTTCTTAGGATGTCTGACCCCGTTTTTCAGCATCCGTTGGCTTTGGTGTCCCCCTATATCACCAGGCAGGACACCGTTATGCGGGAAGCCATCACTGCTGAGCAGAGGCTCATGGCCACGTTGCGATACCTGGTGACTGGGAGAAGCTTGCAGGACCTGAAGTTCACGACAGGCATCTCCCCCCAGGCTATGGGCCTCATAATCCCAGACACCTGTTCTGCCATCATCCAAGTCCTGCAGGAGAATTATATGAGGGTAAGATTTCTCCTTTACATCACATTCTATGTATTTAATGTATGATAATGTATTGTATTTCTTTCATCCTTCCCTAATTACCATGATTGTAATATGCTGTGAATGTCCCATTTGTCCCCATGCATGCTGTATGTTTTTAAGGCCCCTTTTTTGGTCTACATGCATATTTTCCTTCACTTACCTCTCCAGCAAGCTATCCTGGGCCCAAACACACCTAGCCTAGTCTGTTTACAATGTATTTTGTCATCTCCATTGTAGTGCTCCCCCCCCCCCTCAAATGGTTTCTAAAGTATAATTTTTTCAAACAAATATTTTTGGGGGGGTCCCAAACTCATCTAGCCCCCCCAAAATAAAAACAATGGGCCATCAGAGGGGGGTGAGGAATGTGATAATTGTGCCTTATATTTTGAATTGTAAATAATCCCTAAAATAAATATACTGATGTTGGCCAAGAATGTTTTTGTATAATCTGCTTGCAATGATATGTGCAAAAGTACTAAGATTTTTGTATCTTGTTTGATTCCACAGCTTCCTTCCACACCACAGGAATGGCAGACTGTGGCATCGGAGTTTGCCACACAGTGGGACTTCCCCAACTGCGGTGGAGCCATTGACGGGAAGCACGTCCGCATCGTGCCACCACCCTGTTTGGGCTCTTTTTTCTACAACTACAAGGGGTTTCATAGCATTGTACTGATGTCGGTGGTGTCAGCACAGTATGAGTTCCTCTATGTGGATGTGGGGAAGAATGGCCGGATGTCGGATGGGGGAGCCTTCAGCCAGACGGAGTTTGCTATTCGTCTACAGAGTGATGATCTTGCATTGCCACCGGATGCAGGGAATGTTGAAGGACTCCCCTTTGTTTTTTTGGCTGATGAAGCCTTTGGTCTGGGACCGCATCTAATGAGGCCTTTCCCCCAGAGGACCCTCACCCCGGAGAGGAGGGTGTTCAACTACCGGCTGGCAAGAGCCCGAAAAATTGTGGAGAATGCCTTCGGGATAATGGCCAACCGGTTCCGCCTTTTTTTAACATCAATTCACATGGCGGAGTACAAACTCAACTATATTGTATTTTGTTGCTGTGTTCTCCACAATTTTTTGCGAAAGCAATCGCCAACTTATATGGCCACAGTTGGGCCCGAGGCCGGACTTGCAGCAGACAATGCCCTGTCGGGCCTAGAACATGTCCGTGTTGGCTTGCCCCCCCCAAAGTGCTTGTCCAATCCGCCAGAACAATGTGGACTATTTCATGGGTAGGGGGGCCATTCCAATGCCAGCCAATGTTTAATCATTTTTAGGATTAACCCAAAAAAAATAAAAAATCCTGAACTTAAATTTTTGATTTATTGTTGGTTTTGATTTCAGCTGTCTCCTAGTTTTTCAAAGTGTACTTGTAGTGCTAAGTGTATTTTCCTTAGTAAAGACCAAACATTTCACTGGTAACACCAAAAATAAACCCAAAAAAGGTTATAGTGGATTAGAATAAAAGAAGCCACACTTTATTGTCTTTCTAATTTTTTACTCTGTGCACAATCACACATGGTCTTTATAAAAAAATTTGTGTGTCAACTTTTTTTTCACACATTTTTTTGGTTTGCCATAAACTGCATTTTTTTTTATTTTTTTTATTTTTTTATGAAATGTAAAAAAACTCTCATAAACATACCTCAAAATACAACAATGTAAACCTCTAGGCAATATCTCAGACATTAGATTGTTTAAAAAATGTCTATCTGCCCTTCATAGGATGGGATGTTGTCACCCCTGAACAAGACAAAATTTGAAGATGCACACCATATTTTTGAGGGTCAAATTTACTTCCTCATCCCTATTGTCAACATGTGCTATGCGCCATCATGGGGGATCATTTGACGTGTTTTGGGGGTGCAACCTCTTCTTCCTTTCGTGTAAACAAGGTGAACAAATATTTGCGCTGAAGCCTCGTACACACGACCGAGTTTCTCGTCCAAAACCGGCAAGAAAAGTGCCGCAAGAGCTTTTTCCTCGAGAAAACCGTTCGTGTGTATGGTTTTACGACGAGAAAATTGCCGTGAATCTCAACGAGAAAATAGAGAACCTGCTCTCTATTTTCAGGATTCCAGATTTCCTCGTCGTGTTTCTCGTCGGCCTGTTTTGTGACGAGAAAATGGTTCGTGTGTATGCTTTTACGACTCTTCCAAAAGCGCGCATGCTCAGAAGCAAGTATAAGACGGGAGCGCATCTTCTGGTAAAACAAGCCTTCGTAATGGAGATAGCACATTCGTCACGCTCGAAATTATTGCATCGTTTAAATGTTGTGCATTGAAATCTTCTTTAGAATGTTACATTAATCCAAACGAATGAACTTCTTTTGCTGCTGATATTCACACAGAGTTATGACTATCTTTTTTTAACCTTTTTCATGCTGCTCTTAAGAAGATTTAGGTGTATTATATCGTGCAAGATCTTCTGAATATTTTACATTTTTAGATTTTTCAAACTGATGTTAATTGTAATTTGGCAATGTTTTGATAGTGATCTCCCATTGAATATTTTAATATATATTTGTTAAATTTTACACCCTATTTTTTTTAAATCAGATTGTTATTCTTTTTTGGGGTTGTTATCTGTCCCTTTTTTTTGGCTGTCAAATGTCTCTGCTTACTCCAAAGCTAAATTTAAAATATTTAAAAAATACACATAGTCAAGTATGAACTTAAACAAAAATAACATTTATTCATGTTTGAAATAAAATAAAGAGAAGGCAGCGCTGGAGAACCTGCTGCCATTTGTGCATCCCAGGGACCCCAGAGCACACATCAACCCTGTGTGGACACTAAAATTGGGAGCTTGAGAGAAGGCCAACATTTCTGAGCACAATCTGATGCTGGCCTCCCAGAGGTCAGGAACAGCAGCAGGTGAGATATATGTCCCAAGTGTGTGGTACTACAACAGGCTGCCTTCTGTCCGACCACAATGAAGCAAGGCCATCACTTCCTCGTCTTCCTGGCAACCTTCCCTGCAACCTTCCCTGAAGCCTTCTCTGCAGCCTTCCTTCTTCGTTTGGCTGGAGGCTGGGCCACTGGAGGGGTACTCCTGTCAGGAGGAGGAGGAGGTGGAGGAGAAGGGGGTGGTGCAGAAGAACAAGGTGGAGGTGGAGGAGAAGGGGGTGGGGCAGAAGAACAAGGTGGAGGTGGAGGAGAAGGGGGTGGGGTAGAAGAACAAGGTGGAGGTGGAGGAGAAGGGGGTGGGGCAGAAGAACAAGGTGGGGGTGGAGGAGGAGGTTGAGGAGAAAGGGGTGGGGCAGAAGAAGAAGGTGGAGGTGGAGGAGGAGGTTGAGGTTGGGACAGTTGTGCCACCTCACAAATTGCGGTATTGGGGGTAATTTTTTCCCTCACCCCCTTGTTCAGCAAGGTGATGAGCAGGGGCTCGCATAGGAGGCGTTGCTCCATGCTCATCACCTTGAACTTTGCCTCCACTAGGCCGGCAATGGCCTCTTCAGGGGATGTGGGCTCCTTGAGTGTGGCATGGGCCTCTCGAATAAGGGTCATTGCTGCCTCACTGGTGGTCCTGTCCCTCCTGCTTCTTTTGGGAAGTCGGATGGGAGGCACCTGTGATCTGGTGCTTCTCCTTTGCCCTGCCACCTCCTGGCTGCCACTGGGCCCTGCCACCTCCTGGCTGCCACTGGGCCCTGCCACCTCCTGCCTGCCACTGGGCCCTGCCTCCTCCTGCCTGACAGTTTCCAGACCCTCCTCCTGGCTTATTTCATCCTGTGTATGAAAAAGGGACATAGTTTAATATGTTGGTTTAATCTTTGCATCCAAAATTCAGATCATGATTGAAGCAATTCAAATGTAAATTCAGAAATCATTTTGACCAATTTACAACTACATCAGATTGACTATTTTGCACCCAATTTAGGCCAGACTAATGTCTCGAGATCTTGATTTCACTTGTGGAACCCAAAATAGTTTATGTTTGTCATCTTGACATATTTGTCAAACATTAATTTTATTCCAATACATTTTCTATAAATACTATACCTGGCTCCAGATGGCCAAATCAGGTTCATCCAGGATGGCTGCCTCCTCTTGCTCCAGAGAAGGCTCAGGTTGGCTGCAGGGAAGTCTGGGGGGAAGAGTGGAGAGTGATGGCCTTGCCTCAATGTGGTCATCCAGAAAGGACATCCTGCTGTAGTACCACAAATTGGGGACATACACATCATCTGCTGCTGCTCCTGACCTCTGAGAAGCCAGGACCTTAGAGCGTTCATTCCTGTATGTGCCTCTCAAGCTCCCAATTTTAGTGTCCACCTGTTTTGCTGTGGCTGTGGGCACCTTGGTATGCACAAATGGGAGCAGGGTCTCCAGCGCTGCTTTTCTCACCCTTTTTTTTTGTGTATGGGGTTTTTGGTCTCCCACAGAGCGGGCAGCTCCCTTACCCGGTCTATAAATTCCGCCAGGAATTCTTTGTCGCTAATAAAGACATTCATATTGTATCTGCCAGTAAAATAAATAATATATAACTAATGTGAGGCACACAGTTTAACCTCCTTAAAATCGTAGTCACCATATATATCCTACAACATTCTCCAGACAGTATAGGCCAACAATTTGTCAAAGTCACAAAATCACATACCTTTGTTCGCACATCCGTCACTTGAACTCCTCTCTCCGCACAACGAATGTAGTATAGTCACATGTGTGTTTGCTATATATACACCACGCATGCGTCAAACTACGTACACGTCGCTCCGCACACGTCGCCCGCCCATGACGTTCTAACTAACATCTTTTCCCCGCCCCTTCTCTTTCGGCGCGCAGACAGATATGGCGGATTTACAGCAGGTGTCTGATAATTCCTCAAATAACGAGGAGGAGACAAGCCCGGAGACTGAGAAAACGTCACGATCAAGGAGGAGATTCAAGGCATCTAATATGTCTTTTGCGGAGATGGCGGAGATGGTGGACATATTGCTCAAGTCGGATTATGACGCAAAGCATGGGCCGTATAGCAAACCTAATAGAAGGAAGGCCAAAATCCTGAAGAAAGTCGTGAAGAGTCTGAAGAAGAATTTCGGGGTGAAACGCTCAAATGAGCAGCTCAGAAAGAGGTGGTCAGACCTCAAACTGAGGGAGCCAGAGCAGTTAAGGAGCATTAAGAGAATGCTAGCAAAAAGTAAGTAAAATGTACACTTTTCTGCTATTAATGTTTTTCTCAAATTACATGTTGCTCCTTTTTTTTATTTCCATATTGGACTCCCTTCCAAAATGTCCTAATTTGAACTTGCTTTGGCACAGTAATCGTTCGTTACGTTACAGACACTTCGTTCGGCCACTATCCGCTGTTTTGGCTTATTTTACAGCCACAAAAGAAAATAGACATCTGCCTGTTTTTTACAAATTGTTGTTCCTAAATTTTCGGCTAGATGATGTGTTTGTAAAGAGAATGAAATGCAAACTTTAATCAGTGTAAAGGAGAGGACACTCAGCAGCTGGTACCACAACTGTACTTTGGAGCACTATAGTGTGGGCCACCATACCCGCCTTTTTTGGGTGTCCCACACAGGTGCATCAGTGAATTTTTGTGGTGCCTCCATGTCTAAAAATTTACATCCAAAAGGTGAATACTAAACATATTTTTGTTTCCAAATGATGCATTCATCTTTAAAATCCGCACAAACACACACTTGTACCCCACTTCCAAACAATTTAGCCTGTTTTTATTTTTCATAGAGCATTTCAGTGTGATAAATAGACCTTTTGTTTGATTCTCATAGGGGAGAGAAGACTGGGAGGAGAACACTCCAGGGAGCACAGGAACCCCACAGCTTCACAACAACCCCAAACTCCCAAAGACCCACAACCGAAGGATGTTGAGGAAGTTGAGGTGGAGGAAGGAGAAGTGCAGGAAGGAGAGGTGGATGACATTGTGGAACTGGTCACCACAACAGGTCAGTATCTGTCACCACAGCTTCAGGTAAGAGATGTAGGCCTGCAGAGTTATAATACCTTTTGTATTTTGTTTTTAGGGGATGTAAATGTTGTGGTGAAGGATAGTACATGTTTCTCTGCTGACAGTGCCCTCCGAATAATACAGCAAGTGATGGAATGTAGCACGGAACTGGACAGAATAAAACAAATAATTCATGTGATGGATCAAACATTTAAAGACATTCTAGATGTATTGGGGAGAATCGAATAAGGCAACCAAACCCCCATTTTTGTTTCAGGAATGACTGTTCTTCAACCTTTTAAACTCTTTTTGACAATCAAACCAGCCAAAAATTTAATATGCACACAGTGTGTCAACATGTGCTATCTGCCATCAGGGGATATCCATGTACGTCTTTTGGGGGTGCAACCCCTTCCTCGTATCTAAAGTAGGTGAACTGAGGAAGGGGTTGCACCCCCAAAACACGTCCATTGATCACCCCTGATGGCAGATAGCACATGTTGACAATAGGGATCAGGAGTCTAAAATCCCTATTGAAAATTACTACAAAATGTGTGCATATTCAATTTTTGGCTGGGCAAGGGGTGGCAAGACCCCATATTAAGACGGGCACATAGAGACATAGTTTGTGTAAGTGAATGTCTCAGATTGCTCAGAGATATCCAATGTTGTACTTTTTGGAATGCAACTGTTGTTTTTGTATTTTCCTAAGAAAAGAATTGGCCGTTTGTGGCCAGGACAAAAACAAAAATTTAAAAAGTAAACATGTGTGTGAATGTGCACAGAGTAAAATGTTTGAACACAAACAACGTGTAGCTTCTTTTTTCAATACGCTCTAACCTTATTTGTGTTTTTTTTAAGGTTACATAGTGAAATGGTTGTTATTTACTAAAGGAAAATACACTTGGCACTACAAATGCACTAAGACAAACTAGGAGACAGGAAACAAACAAAAGTTAAAAGTTGAAATCAGATTTTTATTTAGCTCATTCTCCATGAATCTTTAGGCATAGCCTGGCATAGAAATTGCCCCCCTGGCATAGAAATTGCCCCCTGCATATATTTCTCCCGAACCTCACGGGCATTTTGGGGGGGCAAGCCAGGACGGGCAGATTCAAGGCCCGGCAGGGGATTTGCAGATGAAAGTCCAGCCTCAGGCAATACTGTGTCCATATAAGAAGTGGATTTTCTGCTGAGAAAGTTGTGTAGCACACAGCAGCATAAAACTACATAGTTTATTTTGTAGTCCGCCAAGTGGATAGAAGTCATAAAAATGCAGAACTGGCTGGCCATTATGCCGAAGGCATTTTCAGCGACTCTTCGGCCCCTGGCCAGCCGGTAATTGAACACCCTCTTCTCTGGGGTCAGGGTCCTCTGAGGAAATGGCCTCATAAGATGCGGTCCGAGCCCGAAGGCTTCATCAGCCAAAAAAACAAAGGGGAGTCCTTCAACATTCCCTGCATCCGGTGGCAATGCAAGGTCGTCACTCTGGAGACGGAGGACAAACTCCGTCTGGATGAAGGATCCCCCATCGGACATCCGGCCATTCTTCCCTACATCAACATAGAGGAATTCATACCGTGCTGACACCACCGCCATCAGCACAATGCTATGAAACCCCTTGTAGTTGAAGTAGTAGGACCCAGAACGGGGTGGCGGCACGATGCGGACGTGCTTCCCGTCTATGGCACCACCGCAGTTGGGGAAGTCCCACCGCGTGGCAAACTCCGATGCCACAGTCTGCCATTCCTGTGGCGTGGAAGGAAGCTGGGGAGTCAAACAAGATGAAAGAAAATTAGAATTTTAAAATATTACATTACAAGGAGATTATAATAAAAAACATTAGAGGCCAACATCAATCAAATTCGCCGTTTATTAATCTGTTTTTAAGAAGTATAATGGAAGGCTCATGTTTCATATTCATCACCCCCTCTCATGGTCCATTAAAAAAATATTTTGGGGGGGGGGGTAGATGTGTTTGGCCACAGGATAGCATTGCAGTAGCGGTGCGTCCAGAGTGGGCGCTGGAGCACTGCCCCCTCTCTCCTGTGCCCGTCACTCCGAACAATACATCGGTTCATGCCTTGCATTAACCTATGTATTGTCAATGCCGCCCACTATTCAGGTGGATGGCCCCCTGTTAAGCGACCAACATATGAATAACTGCAGCATTTATGGGGTGAAAATTGCATATCAGAAACAGGGAGGCAAATAGGCTTGCACATTACAGCCTGAGGGATGTAATTGGCTTCATAAAAGTTAAATAGGTGACGCAGGGGGGGGGGGGACATTCCTTGGGTAAACACTGACAGGCTGCTCTGCCAATCATGTTCACCAAGTCTGTTTAATGGTAACATGATTGGCTGATGCAACATCAAGGGCAGGAGAAGACATCAAGGACAGAAGAAGGATGGCGCTGACCACAAGAAGGTAAGTGCAGGGCTGGGGGGAAAATGGCTGCATTGGAGGGAACAAAATGGCTGCATTGGAGGGAACAAAATGGCTGCATTGGAGGGAACAAAATGGCTGCATTGGAGGGAACAAAATGGCTGCATTGGAAGGGGCAACTGGGGGCGTTTAATAGGCACAGTCACAAAAAAGGAGGAAGTTTATTTCCTAAATTGGGGTTGGACCCCCAATCATTTGGAGCAACAGGCGCCCCTGCTGGAAAGGTTAGTGAAGGGAAATATGCATGGAGGAGAAAAAAGGGGCAATCTAAAGCTTCCAGCATGCATGGGGACAAAGGGGACATTCTCAGCATATTACAATCATGGTAATTAGTGAAGGATGAAAGAAATACCATACATTAGCATACATGAAATACATAAAATGTGATGTTAAAGGAGAAAACTTACCCTAATATAGTCCTCCTGCAGGACTTGTATAATGGCAGAACAGGTGTCTGGGATTATGAGGCCCAGAGCCTGGGGGGAGATGCCTGTTGTGAACTTCAAGTCCTGCAGACTTCTCCCTGTTGCCAGATAACGTAACGTGGCGATGAGCCTCTGCTCAGCACTGATGGCTTCCGGCATAACGGTGTCCTTCCTGGTAATGTAGGGGGACACCAAAGCCAACAGTTCCTGAAAAACGGGATCAGACATCCGCAGAAAATTCCTGTAGTCCTCAGGATTATTCTCGACGATCTCCCGCAGCAGAGGCATATGGCAGAATTGGTCCCGCTGGAGCAACCAATTCTTGGTCCATGAACTCCTCCTCACACCGTTCATGGACTGGTCTTGGTCCAAAACAAGCAGACCAACACCAAGCGCACGCACAGCACGAACTCGACGACGAGAACGTCCAGGCGACATGGCTAGGAAACGGTCGTCTTATCAGAACGTACAGAACAGAACGCACTTTAGAACAGCAAGGCCTATGAATAACGAACTGAAAATCAGAAACGAACGGGCAAGAACGCACTGTAAAACAGATACGACCTGCCTAGACGCCCTGAAAGTCAAGATACGAATCCACAAGCACAAACTGAACCTCAGAAAACGAACTGAAAAGCACGAAGACTGAAAAGCGCGAATCGTCTCTTCCCAAACTTTTACTTCACACGCGGTAACACGAGATCAGCAAAAGCAGCCCAAGGGGTGGCGCCAAGGAAATCGATCTTCCCCTTTATAGTGCCGTCGTACGTGCTGGACGTGACCGCGGAGAACAACGAGGAAATTTGGAATTGTCAGTGTGTATGCATGGAAAGCTTGACGAGAAACTCGTCAAGGTTAACAAGAATCTCGTCGAAAAAAATGACAAAATTGTTACGACGAGAAACTCGGTCGTGTGTACGAGGCTTGACAGTGAAATTTTTTTCTTTTAAAGCAATAACAAAAGCAGCGTGCACAGTCTGTTGATGAAGCAAACGCAAAAATATGTGAATCCAAAAATGCAGCTCTTCAATAAAACTAATAAATGTGACAGTCCAAATAAAAATCAATATTGAAGGGATATGCAAAAAATTTTGAAACACCACCACCAAGGATTTTCGTGTGAAGGAACAGCACACCACACCAGTTGTGCTCACAGTCTGCTTACCAGAGGGTGAACATATTCAAACGTTAATGGTAAATGTAGAGGATCAAAGATGGATACAACTCTCCAGACTTGATGGAAAAATGGCAGGAAAATCCAAACAACACCAGCATCAAGGAAACCTTCAGGACTCAGTGTATGGTAATGCTATGCAGTCCTCCTCAGCCAAGGTTAATCAAATGAGAGAAAAAGCAGCATAGTGAAGCCCGTAAGATCAAACAAAAAGGTTTATTTAAAATTTCTACTTACAGGAAAGCAAATGGTTAAGGCAGGTAACAAACTGCAGGTCAAAGCGTGTTCACATTGGTCAGCCTGACATGTTTCATCCGAAGGAATATCATCAGAGGCGTGGCCAATGTTGTGAGCACGCACAGTATATATAAGGAAATGACATCAGCTTCTTTCTCTAATTGGACAGCATGAGGGAATGCACAGCTGATTCCCATTATTGCCATCCACAAAAAGCCTTCTTCCTTTCACCTACTTGAGTTGTGAGGAAGGGGTTGCACCCACAAAACACGTACATGGAGATCCCGTGATGGCAGATAGCACATGTTGACCCAATGTGTGCATCTTCAAATTTTGTCATGTTAGAAAAAGATAAAAAAAAGTGTAGAAAAACTTTGTAAAAAAAAGGGGGGTTTTATTCTATTCGCCCCAACACATCAATGATGTCCTTAAATGTATGCTCCATAGCATTCATCCTTTTCTTCATGACGTTCAGTTCACTACTACACTACATTATTTGTTGGATGATTCTTTGTGCACTATCACTGGAGAATCGAGGAAAATATATAAAAAATCTGCAGGCCTACATCTCTTACCTGAAGCTCTGGTGACAGACACTGACCTGTTGTAGGCACAAGTTCCACCACCTCATCCACCTCTCCTTCCTCCACTTCTCCTTCCTCCACCTCTCCTTTATCCACTTCTACTTCCTCCACATCCTCAGGTTGGGGTTGTTGGCGAGGTTGGGGTTCTTTAGGAGGTGTGGGGTTCCTGGGCTCCGAGGACTGGTGTCCTCCCAGTCTTCTCTCCCCTATGATAATGAAACAAATGGTACACTTAGCATACAGATATTTGAAGGCAAAAATAGGAATATGATACATTGCTTGCAAGTGGGGTACAATTGTCTGTTTTGGCACAGTTCCAAGCTGAAGACATGATTTTTTAACTTAACAAAGCTGGAATACTTACCTATTTGTGGCAATTTTCTCACATGCCCCCCCCCCCAGTACCCACTGTAGCACCTGGTGGGACACCCTGAAAAGGTTGTTCTGTTGGGCCACACTATAGTGCTCCTGTGAGTGCAGATGTGTAAACAACTGCTGAGTGTCCTCTCCTTTTACATTGATTCAAGTTTGCATTTCATTCTAGCTACAAACACATCATCTAGACAACAATGTCATAACATTTATGGAATATAAACAGACATTTAAAAAAAAAAAAAACATGGATATTCAAAAATCATCGTATGTAGTGGGCAAACGATGTGTCTGTATCGACCGATTACTGTGCCCACTAAATTTTTAAAGATGACATTTTCTAATGTACAATAGTAAAAAGCAACAACATGGAGCAACATGCAAGTGGGGAAATACAAGAATAGGGAGAAGTACTTACTTTCTAGCATTCTCTTAATGCTCCTTAACTGCTCCGGCTCCCTCAGTTTGAGGCCAGACCACCTTTTTCTGAGCTGCTCCTTCGATCGTTTCACCCCAAAATGTCGCTTCAGACTTTTTGCCACTTGCTTCATGATTTTGGCCTTCCTTAGATTAGGGTGGGTATACGGCCCATGCTTCCCATCATAATCCGACCTCTTCAATATGTCAACCATCTCCGCCATCTCCGCGAAGGACATATTAGATGCCTTGTATCTCCTCCTTGTTCGTGACGTTTCACGCTCCGGGCTTGTCTCCTCATTAGTAGAGGAATTAACAGACACCTGCTGTGACTCCGCCATGTCGTTTGCGCGCCGAAAGAGAAGGGGCGGGGAAACATCGAGAAAGAACGTCATGGGCGGGCGACGTGTGTCACGCATGCGTAGTGTATATAAAGCTAACACACATGTGACGTGCCTACGTTCTGTGTGCGGAGGAAGGAGTAAGAGCACCGAACGTTAGACCGAAGGTAATATTTTAACATGGTACATCAGTGGCCTATACTGCATAGAGATTGAAGAGGCATATATGGGCATAAAGATTCCTTGAGTTTAGACTGCGATTGACATTAGTATTTTTGTCTTGTGTTTTGTCTTGCAGAAAGAATGAATGCTTTTCTTGACAAAGACTTTCTTGCAGATTTTATAGATAGGTTTAGGCAGCTGCCCGCTCTGTGAGAGACAAAAAACCCTATCCACAAAAAAAAGGTGTAAGGAAAGCAGGGCTGGAGACCCTGCTCCCATTTGTGCACACCAGGATGCCCCACGCAACCATTGAACAGCTGGATACAAAAATTGGGACCTTGAGAGGCACATACAGGACTGAGCGCAATAGGGTCCTGGCTTCTCAGAGGTCAGGAGCAGCAGCAGGGTAGGTATATGTCCCACATTTGTGGTACTACAGCTGATTGGACTTTCTGAATGACCACATTACAGCAAGGGAATCACTTTCCAGCCTTCCCTCCAGCCTTCCCTCCAGCCTTCCCTCCAGCCTTCCCTCCAGCCAAGATGACCCTTCTCAGGAGCAAGAGGAGCCTTCTATCCTGGATGAAGACCCAGATCTGTCCGTCTGGAGCCAGGTATAGTCTTTTCTAAACATTTCTTGTGATAAAATAATGCTGTAAAATACAGTAGATGTTAAGATGGGAACAAATTTTTAAAACAAGAAAATTTGTTTTTCATAGCAATAGACAGTAGTGGGCCCAAAAGTTTGTGGGATGAATGTAAACTGATGGGGTCATAATGAGAGTCTTTAAAATGTATTTTAATTCAATTTGCAACAGTCATGAGCTGAACATTGTGTGTGATTGATGAAACAAAACTCTAAATATGTCCCTTTTTTTACACAGGAGGAGGTCAGCCAGGATGAGAGGCAGGAAAATGTCAGGCAGGAGTGGCAGAGAGGAGGTGGCAGGGGTGAGTGGCAGAGAGGAGGTGGCCTGGCCAAGTGGCAGAGAGGAGGAGGCTGGGCCAAGTAGAAGAGAGGAGGTGGCTGGGCCAAGTGGCAGAACAAGGTGTCAGGTGCCTCCCATCCGCCTTCCACCAAGAAGGGCCTGGAGGGATAATGCTGTGAGTCAGGCAGCACTGGCCCTGATTAAAGAGGCACATGCCACCCTCCAGCAGCCACCAACCCCTGATCAGGGCTATGCGGCATTAGTTGGCATGAAAATGAGCCAGATGCCGATGGGCCAACGCCTAATATGTGAGCCCCTGCTCATTAGCCTTTTAAATAAGGGGTTGAGGGGGACACTAACTGACACAACTGTCATTTGCGACCACAGCCATCCTCCTCCACCTCCTTCTTCTCCACCTCCTCCTTCTTCTCCACCACCTCCTTCTTCTCCACCTCCTCCTTCTTCTTCTCCTCCACCTCCTTCTCCTCCTCCTGACATGAGTACACCTCCAGAGGCACAGCCTCCAGCCAGGCGGACAAGGAAGGTTGCAGGGAAGGCTGCAGAGAAGGCTGCAGGGAAGGCTACCAAGAAGGCTGCAGGGAAGGCTACGAAGAAGACCAGGAAGTGATTGCCTTGCTTCAATGTGGTCTGACAGAAGGCAGACTTGGGACATGTATCTAACCTGCTGCTGTTCCTGACCTCTGGGAGTCCAAGACCAGATTGGGCTCACTACTTATGTGCTTCTCAATGTCCCAATTCTAGTGTCCACACAGAGTTGCACAAATTGCAGCAGGGTCTCCAGCGCTGCCTTCTATTTATTTTCTTATTATTTTCTATACCAGAATAAATGGCATTTATTTTTACAGTTAATACTTGCCTATGTGTTTTTATTAAAACAAAATATTTAGCTGGTGAGTAGGCAGGTAAGTAAAAAATATTCAAAAGCTATAATTAAAATGGGACAGATAACACCAAACAATCTCCTTGAATCACAACGAGAAAAATGAGACTCCCGACGAGAAAAAAGAAAGCAGGTCTTCTTTTTTTCTCGTCGAGATTCTGGGCAGTTTTCTTGACAAGAAACCTGAAAGCCTCGTACACACGCACGGTTTTCTCGGCAAGAAAGCTCTCCCGACAGTTTTCTTGTCGTTTCTTGCTGAGAAAACCGGTCATGTGTACGAGACTTTAGAGTTAATATTGGAAAGAGGTGTCTCCTCTCCACTGATGCTTTATCACCAATCCTTGTTTCAATAAAAACACCAAATTTTCAAAAAACATTTGTCATTGGGACGGAAAGTGAGGTGAAATGTTCTGAACAGGTGCACAGACAGCAAAACAAATGTTACAGGGGTGATAACCCTTCCCTATGTTTTCCAAAAAGCTTAAAATTTTATTTTTTGGTTGGAGCTACACTTAAAAAATTTACCTGTTCCAAATTACAAACAGATTCTACTTAAGAACAAACCTACAGTCCCTGTCTTGTTTGCACCGCCTGTATACTGCTGTTCAGAGTATATAGGGCCTTTTTTTAATGTGGGTGCAGGGTTCCCCTTAATATCCATACAAGACCCAAAGGGGCTGGTAGTGGGCTGGGGGGGTACCCATGCCATTTTTATCAATAATTTTCATCCATATTGCCGAGACCAGACATTACATTAAAGCCGCAAGCAGTTTTATATTACTTTTTTTCCTTTAGAAATTTAATTTTGTTCAGGGACAGTTATAAACACGGGGAACACGTGCCACTTCACAGGCATACTTTAGACACCCCCCAGGTACGATATTTAAAGGAATATTTCACTTTTTTTTCACTTTATGCATCATTAAAATCACTGCTCCCGAAAAAACGGCTGTTTTTAAAACTTATTTTTGCATTGATACATGTCCTCTGGGGCAGGACCCAGGTCCCCAAACCCTTTTTAGGACAATAACTTGCATATTAGCCGTTATAATTAGCACTTTTGATTTCGAACATTCGCATCCATTGTATTTAATAGGGTTCTAAAGTTCGCGCAAACTTTCGGTCCGTTCGCAGGTTCTGGTGTGAACCAAACCGGGTACGTGTTCGGCTCATCCCTAACCTCTAATAGCCACTCAGGACTATTAGACCCATCCAGGGTCTATCTATATGTGTTCCTAGAACACTTTAGGTCTCTCAGGACCTTTAATAGCCACTCAGGACTATTAGATCTATCCAGGATCTATTTCTCGTGTTCCTAGAACACTTAAAAGTCTATCCCCTACACAGATCCTAAAATAAGGATGGACGCGAACACAGGTCACGGCAAGGTAAAAATAAATTCAACACTTACCGGACAGATGTTTTGACCATCCTGCCGAACTACGCCAGTTGTTGGGGTGTAAACGTTCTTGGTTCAATAGACTATTAGACCTGCCCAGGGTGGTCCTTCAATCTGACCAGGCCCTGGAGAATTACTCTGAAATAACTTGAGTCGCACACAGTGAGTCTATCAAAGTAAATCTGATAATGTTGTATTTTTGCATGGTTTATATAGACAGAATAATACTGTTCAAGCATAAGTTTGATCACACAGTAACTTTCCATTGTTTATATAACAGAAGCAGTAAACAATATTACATCTAGATTGTTTATGGAACATTCTCAGTATGTACCAGAACAATACATAGACAGGAATGTGATTAGAGACAGTCAAGCGTCAATTACAGGAAATCACACGTTATCAAGGAACAAGAAACTAAACTTATCCTTGGGACCTAGACTTGTTCCCAAACAAAAGCGTTTGCTTAGAAATGTGTGGGCGAGAATATATGCAGTAAATTATATGACTAAGCAATGATTTCTAAGATGGATGCTTACATCAAAGATGGAGTCACATTGGTTCGTATTCCTTCAATCACATTGTCTGATTTGGAAAGAATTTATTTGCAAATTATGGTGGAAAATAAGTATTTGGTCAATATCAAAAGTTCATCTCAATACTTTGTTATATATCCTTTGTTGGCAATGACAGAGGTCAAATGTTTTCTGTAAGTCTTCACAAGGTTGTCACACACTGTTGCTGGTATGTTGGCCCATTCCTTCATGCAGATCTTCTCTAGAGCAGTTATGTTTTGGGGCTGTCGCTTGGCAACACAGACTTTCAACTCCCTCCAAAGGTTTTCTATGGGGTTGAGATCTGGAGACTGGCTAGGCCACTCCAGGACCTTGAAATGCTTCTTACAAAGCCACTCCTTCATTGCACGGGCGGTGTGTTTGGGATCATTGTCATGCTGAAAGACTCAGCCATGTTTCATATTCAATGCCCTTGCTGATGGGAGGAGGTTTGCACTCAAAATCTCATGATACATGGCCCCATTCATTCTTTCATGTACACGGATCAGCCATCATGTTCCCTTTGCAGAGAAACAGCCCCAAAGCATGATGTTGCCACCCCCATGCTTCACAGTAGGTATGGTGTTCTTTGGTTGCAACTCAGTAGGGATGAGCCGAACACCCCCCAGTTCGGTTCGCATCAGAACAGGCAATAAATTTGTTCGAACATCCGAACACCGTTAAAGTCTATGGGACACGAACATGAAAAATCTAAAGTGATCATTTTAAAGGCTTATATACAAGTTATTGTCATAAAAAGTGTTTGGGGACCCGGTTCCTGCCCCAGGGGACATGTATCAATGCAAAAAAAGTTTTAAAAACGGCCGTTTTTTCGGGAGCAGTGATTTTAATAATGCTTAAAATGAAACAATAAAAGTGAAATATTCCATTAAATTTTGTACCCGAGGGGTGTGTATAGTATGCCTGTAAAGTAGCGCTTGTTTCCCATTGCTTAGAACTGTCCCTGTACTCGCGGCTGTAATGAATTGTCGGCTCCCAGAAATACAGAGAAAAGTCATTGAAAGTCATTGATAAAAAAAAAAATGCGTGGGGGTCCCCCCAAATTCAATTACCAGGTCCTTCAGTTCTGGTATGGATATTAAGGGGAACCCTGCGCCAAACTTTAAAAAAATGGCGTGGAGTTCCCCCCAAAAATCCATACTAGACCCTTATCCGAGCACGCAACCTGGCAGGCCGCAGGAAAAGAGGGGTGACGAGAGAGCGCCTCCCCTGAACCATACCAGGCCACATGCCATCAACATAGGGAGGATTCTTTGGGGTCTGGACCCCAAAGCACCATGTCCCCATGTTGATGGGGACAAGGGCCTCATCCCCACAACCCTTGCCCGGTGGTTGTGGGGGTCTGCGGGCGGGGGGCTTATCGGAATCTGGAAGACCCCTTTAACAAAGGGGATCACCAGATCCTGCCCCCCCCATGTGAATTGGTAAGGGGTATATTGTACCCCTACCATTTCACAAAGAAAGTGTAAAAATTAGTAAAAAAACACAGACACAGTTGGGATAAGTCCTTTATTAAAAATAAAAAGAATTAAAATTAAAAAAAGATTCCAGCGGTGGTAATCCATTCTCGATCTCCACTCCAGCGATGTCCAGCGACGGATGATCTGCAGGCTCCAGCGATGATGTCCAGCGAGGAACAGCACGCGGTCCTGTCTCCACCGGAGACACCCCGGAAATGACGTTGCGACAGCCTGACGGGTCTTATATAGCTGAGGACGGGGCCACCCGTCACGTGACCCCGTCCCCCTCTGACGCAAGGGGAAACCTGGGCTTTCCCAGTGACGTGACGAGTGACCCCGCCCCACTCTGATTTAACGCAGGTTTCCTGTTGCATCAAAGGGGGGCGGGGTCACCCACACGTCACTGGGAAATCCCTGGTTTCCCCTTGCGTCAGAGGGGGACGGTGTCACATGACGGGTGGCCCTGCCCTCAGCTACATAAGACCTGTCAGGCTGCCACGACGTCATTCCCGGGGTGTCTCCGGTGGAGACAGGATCGTGTGCTGCTCCTCGATGGACATCATCGCTGGAGCCTGCAGATCATCTGTCGCTGGATACCGACATCACTGGAGTGGAGATCGAGAGTGGATTACCACCGCTGGAATCTTTTTTTTATTTTTATTTTTTTTATTTTTTATAAAGGATTTATCCCAAATGTGTCTGTGTGTTTTTTTACAATTTTTTACACTTTCTTTGTGAAATGGTAGGGGTACAATATATCCCTTACCAATTCACATTGGGGGGGGCGGGACCTGGGGGTCCCCTTTGTTAAAGGGTCTTCCAGATTCCGATAAGCCCCCCGCCCGCAGACCCCCACAACCACCGGGCAAGGGTTGTGGGGATGAGGCCCTTGTCCTCATCAACATGGGGACATGGTGCTTTGGGGTCCAGACCTCAAAGCATCCTCCCTATGTTGAGGGCATGTGGCTTGGTATGGTTCAGGGGGGGGCGCTCTCTCATCCCCACCCTCTTTTCCTGCGGCCTGCCAGGTTGCGTGCTCGGATAAGGGTCTGGTATGGATTTTTGAGGGGAACTCCACGCCATTTTTATTTTATTTGGTGCGGAGTTCCCTTTAAAATCCATACCAGACCTGAAGGGTCTGGTATGGATATTTGGGGGGACCCCTACGCATTTTTTTTTCTTTATCAATGACTTTCAATTACTTTTCTCTGTATTGCCGGGAGCCGACAATTCATTACAGCCGCGAGTACTTTTAAGTGACTTTTTTTTCTTCAGAAATGACATTTTGTGCAGGGACAGTTCTAAGCACGGGAAACAAGCGTTACTTTACAGGCATACTATACACACCCCCCAGGTACAAAATTTAAAGGAATATTTCACTTTTATTGTTTCACTTTAAGCATTATTAAAATCACTGCTCCCGAAAAAACTGCCGTTTTTAAAACTATTTTTTGCATTGATACATGTCCCCTGGGGCAGGACCCAGGTCCCCAAACACTTTTTATGACAATAACTTGCATATAAGAATTTAAAATTAGCACTTTAGATTTCTCCCATAGACTTTTACAGGGTGTTCCGCAGCTTTTCGAATTTGCCGCGAACACCCCAAATTGTTTGCTGTTCGGCGAACAGGCGAACAGGCAATGTTCGAGTCGAACATGAGTTTGACTCGAACTCGAAGCTCTACAACTCAGCATTCTCTCGCCTCCAAACACGACGAGTTGTGTTTCTACCAAACAGTTCTACTGTGACCATATGACATTCTCCCAATCCTCTTCTGGATCATCCAAATGCTCTCTAGCAAATCTCAGACGGGCCCGGACATGTACTGGCTTAAGCAGGGGGACACGTCTGGCACTTCAGGATCTGAGTCCCTGGCGGCGTAGTGTGTTACTGATGGTAGCCTTTGTGACGTTGGTCCCAGCTCTCTGCAGATCATTCACTAGGTCCCCCCGTGTGGTTCTGGGATTTTTGCTCACCGTTCTTGTGATCATTTTGACCCCACGGGGTGAGATGTTGAGTGGAGCCCCAGATCGAGGGAGATTATCAGTGGTCTTGTATGTCTTCCATTTTCTAATTATTGCTCCCACAGTTGATTTCTTCACACCAAGCTGCTTGCCTATTGCAGATTCAGTCTTCTCAGCCTGGTGCAGGTCTACAATTTTGTTTCTGGTGTCCTTCGACAGCTCTTTGGTCTTCACCATAGTGGAGTTTGGTGTGTGACTGTTTGAGGTTGTGGACATGTGTCTTTTATACTGATAACAAGTTCAAACAGGTGCCAGTAATACAGGTAATGAGTGGAGGACAGAGGAGCCTCTTAAAGAAGAAGATACAGGTCTGTGAGAGCCAGAAATCTTGCTTGTTTGCAGGTGACCAAATACTTATTTTCCACCATAATTTGCAAATAAATTATTTTCAAATCAGACAATGTGATTGTCTGGATTTGTTTCCACATTTTGTCTCTTATAGTTGAGGTATACCTATGATGACAATTACAGGCCTCTCTAATCATTTTAAGTGGGAGAACTTGCACAATTGGTGGCTGACTAAATATTTTTTTGCCCCACTGTAATCCTTCCACGACCCGACGATACCATCCGCCGCGATCAATTCCGCCTCCATGGGAGGCGGCCGCCGAATGACGCAAGACCCGCTGTGACAGCTCTTATATAGCCGAGGGCGGGCCACCCGTGACGTGCGTGGGTGACCCCGCCCCCCCTCTGACACAACGGGGAAACGCTGCGGGGTTACCCAGTGACATGTGACCCCGCCCCCCTCTGATGCATCGGGGGTTTCCGGCAGGTTCCCCATGGCGTCACGAGTGACCCCGCCCCCTCTGATGCCACGGAAATGCCTGTTGCATCAGAGGGGGGCGGGGTCACCCATATATATGTCACTGGGTAACCCCGCAGCGTTTCCCTGTTGCGTCAGAGGGTGGCGGGGTCACCCGCGCACGTCACAGGCGGCCCTGCCCTCAGCTATTTAAGAGCTGTCACGGCAGGTACCGCGTCATTCGGCGGGCGCCTCCCATGGAGGCAGATCTTGTCGTGGTGGCATGTTTCTCCATATCCCGGGACGAGGAAGGATTACATCGCTGGAATTTTTTTTTCTTTTTTAATAAAGGACTTGTCCCAAGCTGTGTCTGTGTGTTTTTGAAAATTTTTGACACTTTTTTTGTGAAATGGTAGGGGTACAATGTACCCGTTACCAATTCACATAGGGGGCGGGATCTGGGGGTCCCCTTTGTTAAAGGGGGCTTCCAGATTCCGATAAGCCCCCTGCCCGCAGACCCACACAACCCCCAGGCAAGGGTTGTGGGGATGAGGCCCTTGTCCCCATCAACATGGGGACATCCTCCCCATGTTGAGGGCATGTGGCCTGGTACGGTTCAGGAGGGGGAGCTCTCTCGTCCCTCCCTCTTTTCCTGCCACCTGCCAGGTTGCGTGCTCGGATAAGGGTCTGGTATGGATTTTTGGGGGGAACCCCACGCCATTTTTTTTATTTTGGCGCGGGGTTCCCATTAAAATGCATACCAGATCTGAAGGGTCTGGTATGGATTTTGAGGGGGACCCCTACGCCTTTTTAAAAAAAAAATTGGCGCAGGGTTCCCCTTAATATCCATACCAGACCCAAAGGGCCTGGTAATGGACTGGGGGAAACCCATGCCGTTTTTTTTAATGACTTTTATCTGTATTGCCGGGAGCCGACAATTCAATATAGCCGCGAGTAGTTTTAAATGACTTTTTTTTCCTTTAGAAATCACATTTTGTGCAGGGACTGTTCTTAACCCGGGAAGGGGGGGTGGTGTTCGGCTCATCCCTAATAGGGACATGTTAGCCAAGGTCATTGCATTCAGGAAGTGGTCACCATTAATAATTTTCTTGAACATAGGGGTTAAGCGTGGAGTTAAAATAGAGGTGTAGTGCTTGTAGTAATTGGCAGTAAACCCATCTGGGCCTGGAGCTACCGACCGTTTTAGGGATTTGATCACACCAAGCAGTTCTTCCTCTGTAAAGGGTGCATTGAGGGATTATACTTGAGAGGTTGATAAGGAGGGCAGAGAAAGGGAAGGGAAGTTAGCCAGTTGTGTGATGCTTGGGAAGGGGGGAAGGGGAGGGAGGAGGGAGGGTGGGTAAGTAGATTGGAGAAGAAGTTTTTAAAAAGACCTCTTTAGGGTGTGAAACCATATTTCCAGAGGTATTGTGGAGTTTGTATAAATGGGGATGGTGAGAGGAAGTCTCTAAACGCTCTCTGAGCTCCCGCCGAGGTTCTGTTACAGATGGCCCTGATCAGTGCAATCAGTAATTAGGGTGGGAAGATGTGTCTGAGCTCTCTCTGAGATCTCTCTGAGTTACTGCTGAAGCCCTGCCACAGACAGCCACAGACAGTCAAGCTCAGAACAGTAATGTCAACCCGCTCAACAACTCGCTCAAAAACCTCCTATTCCAAGGAGAGCAAACATCAAAGGGGAAACACAGAGAGAAATGCAGCTGGAAAACACACGATATCTGGTTTAATTACAAGGTACCTTACGGCGAAGGGAGACGGTCTTCGTGAAGGATACAAGCATACTAAATATCAACATATACCCCACGCCAATCATTCAAGCCGCTCAAGTCGCTCTGCATCCTCGCCAGCTGCCTCTACCCAGCGGGAGTTACGAGATTCGTTTTCTGGATCTGACTGCCCAGATGGTCCCGCAGCACAGAGTCCAGGTATGTCATTAATCCTGGATTTTAAGCAAGAGCTGGCAGGTATGTTTCAAAACTTAGAGAGGTCCATTAAAAAGATTTAAACGCTGTTAGAACAGATCTTTCTCATGTCCTGTGCCGAGTAGAGGAAACAGAGACAAGGCAAGATTCCCATGAGGTGTCTATCAAGGAACTTCAGGAGCGAGTGACACAAATGGCAGTAGCGAATAGAGCATTGACATACAAAATTGAAGATCTCGAAAATAGAAATAGAATTAATAACATACGCATGCGAGCTATTCCTGAGACTATCAGTAATGAAGACCTGCCTATTAAGATAAATGAAATGTTTAACATTCTTTTGAAGCAAGAGGGTACCACCCAAATTCACTTGGATCAGATACATAGAATACGGAGACCCCCAAATCTTCCAACAGACCAGCCTCGCGACGTTATTTGTAGGTTACATTATTTTGATTAAAAAAATATAATTTTACAGAAATTACGAGGTTTATCAACAGTTGAGATTGAAGGTACTCCAATTAAGATTTTTCCAGACATCTCAAAGGAAACCCTGGGGCGTAGGCGACTCCTACACCCTCTTTTGGATAAATTAAACGCTGTAGGGGCGACGTATCGATGGGGTTTTCCCTCCTGCTTAACAGCTACCAGAGACGGCCGTTCATCAACTCTTAGATTTCCAGAGGACTTACCCAAATTATGCTCAGATTTGAAACGGGATCAAATAGAACTTCCAGGTTGGTCAGAAAGTATACCTACATTTTCTGGTACAATGTTTTTTATTGAGATATGAAAAAAGGGAAAGCAGACAAATTACCACGCAGGGGATATGGACATGAAACATAAAGAAGTACAAGTTAAAGTACATGATAAAATATATATTATAACGGTATGTATTTAAAACTGACACCGACCCACCAGCCAGGGCCGGGGGTCAGTGCGTTATGCCTGAGCCTTGAGACCCAGGAGCCAAGGCAGACAAGAGGAGCGGAGTTGACTGCAAAACGGGGGGAATTTTTTTTTTGAAATAACGAAAAAAAAATAATAATAATAATAATAAAAAAAAGGCAGGGGGGCACAAAGACACACAAAAAGACCCCAAAAAAATAAAAAAAAACAACAGAAAAACACGTACACCATGGGGGGTGTAGAACAGAGCAGCGAGCAAGAAGCCCAGAAACAATGAAAGAGTGGGAAAAAGAAAGGAGGGCCCCCTCAGGCTGGAGATTGGGTCAAATAAAATTTAGAGTCCTAGACTAGTCGGGTGTAGGTTAGGGAGTGTATAGGACCACCACGGGGCCCATACCTTGAGGAATTTTGCATGGGAGTCGTGGAGGATGCTTGACATTTTTTCGTGGATCATAAGGGTCGTCAAGGTATTCTTGACCTCCAGAAATGAGACAGAAGGTTGTTTCCAAGCCCTCGCTATTGTTCGTTTGGCAGCGACAAATAAGTATGTGGCTAGTTTCTGCTGGTGAGAGAAAAGGCCCGGGATCGGGCAATGGAGTAATGCAAATTTGGGGTCCCTACGGAAGGGAACATGAAATAGGGAAGATAGCAGGCCAAAGACCCTTGACCAAAATCTTACAAGAGGGGGGCAAGACCACCATGTGTGCAGTTCATCTCCTCGTTGACCACAACCCCGAAAGCACCTGTCATTGCATGATGGGTTCGACTTGGTGATACGGGCTGGGACCCAGTACCAACGCAGAAGGACCTTATAGGCTGCCTCCAATGTGGCAGTGTTAAAAGAGCATTTTGCTATGCTGGACCAGGCCTTACTCCAGTCTGCAAGATCCATGGGGGACAGGTCACGTTTCCATTTAAGTACATAGGAAAGGGTAGTGGAAGAGCTGCCGGAAGTTAGTAAGGAGTAGATCATAGAGATGGTGCCGCGAGCACCTGGGCAATGCTGGCAGGTGTGCTCAAAGGCAGTTATTTGATACGGAAAGGAGCCAAAGCGCCGAAGGGAGGTTATCCAGTGACGCAGCTGAATGTAGCGATAGAGTTCGGCAGGTGGAGCTTCGTGGGTCTCTTGAATCGAGGACCACATGGGGAAGGCGCGGCTATGAAGAAAGTGACGAACCAGTGAGAACCCATGAGCAGGCCACCACGAAAATGCGTGGGGTTGTTCTGAGCCAGGCGGGAACATGGGATTATCCAGGAGGGGAAGTAGTGGCAGGAATGGGGACATAAGTTTGCCCGAGTACCGTATTGAGTCCCATAATTTCAGACTGTGTATCATGAGGGGGCTGACAGAAGGCGGTCGCATTTTAGGGGGTTAAATAAAAATAGGATAAAAAGATGGACTTTATGGGCACGACAAATTGATATAAAATTACTCAAGTTTTATTATAAATTAACAAAAGAAAAGGATAACAAAACATACAAATAAAATGAATATTATATAGAACTATTCATCAACCTAGTGTTGACACACTTATACACATCACCCAATAGCCAAGATTCAATGAGGAAATAGAATTTATACTGGGTAGATTGACATCAAGGTCAATTCTTTCAGTATATTGGATACCAGTAATTGCTGGTGGCATTGATTGGTGGTGTGTCGTCAGAAATTCCTTCCTAAACCCGACATGTTGCGCGACACAAGTCGCTTCTTCAGGAGTTTTTTGAATGTATGGGTTAAAAGGTTTTTCAAGTAAAAACTGAGGTTTATAGATGGTCAGGATGGCAGTAGTAGTAGTAGAACAATGCCTCTGGGTATCATGAAAAAACTGAGTAGCATAATATATAGCTACGATGTAGAGCCCAATATCCGTGTTTAAACCCCGATTATGGAGAAAAAAATGATAAATTGATACACGGATATGGGTACTGGTAGTTTCAATTATGCTAGCAGGGATTCGGTATTGTCCTAACTTGCAGAGTTGCCCAGTCTGGACTTGTAATAGATGTTGGTGGGAGTGCCTCCGTTTAGTAGGTAGCAGCCCTCGGTAGTCAGGGATTATCTGCACGTTTAGGGGGTTGCCACAGTAAGGCAGAGATAGGGACCGGCGCGCAGTTAGGCACCTCCAGCAGAACCCACAGGGGGGTGTCAGACGTTGCATGGAGCATGGAAAGTTGGGAAATTTGAGCTGCCTGATAATATTTTGCAACATCTGGGACGCAGTGTACCTACATTTTAAACCTCTCTGGAATCAGGTTGGAGAAAAAACACCAACTAAGAAGTCGCGTGAAGGTGTATTAGGATCATCATTAAAGAAAACTGGGTTAGATCTATTCTATACTGATAAAATAACATTTTATAGAAGATATACAGAAGATATGCAGAAGATAGACAGATCAATAATCAAAGAGGAAAAGGAAGAAGAGAAAGAAATAAAAAAGAGAATAATCCTCCTTCTCCTAAACTATATGTATATGTGTATATATATATATTGTGAGGGGGTTAGCTCGGCAGCGGGTGTGTGTGATCCCCTGGATGGGCTCCCCACACAAAAACAGGCCCAGCAGACGGAGGTTGTGGTTTTCAAGATCAAAAAGGTGCGGTTTATTTCTCTATTTACAGTGACAAAAAACACAGCAAAGCAAAAAGAAACATAAACAAAATAAACCCTGGTCAGCTTGACCTCTGACTAAACATGCAGGTTTCCTAACTAACAACTGGGATCAGCCTGGTGCTGTCCTAGTCCCTAAGTCCCTGGTTTAGTAAATGTCCAAACAAATAGCCACACAGGCTTTGTCTCACCGCACAGGGGTTCACTCTCCCTAGACAGTCCACACAGGTCTGGTTCCAGGCATGAGCAAACACCTAATGAAGCTGGGAGTTTTTATAGAGGCCTTAAACGAGCTGACAAGCTTCAGCTGGTCTCATCAACTCCCTGCCTGCACGACGCCCAGCACTCTCCCTAGAGGTATGAATCATCCATGAGCCCACTTGCCTCAGCTGGGCTTCATCAACTCTCTCCCTAGTTGTATAAGTCGGCATAAAGCCTGAATCTGGGAGAAATATATCTACCCCCCTGGATGCAACCAGGTGACTTTACCTTCCTGCTGTCACATACCCCCCCCTCTTGTTTTAACCTTGGGGTTGGAACACCAGCAATCAGGCATTCATGTACTCGAGACAAAGCATCCACATTCCCCATTTGAACGCCAGGGCGATGCTTTACTGTGAAGTTGAATTCCTGTAGGGCCAGGAACCACCTATTTACTCTTCTATTTGTCTCCTTGTTTTGAGCCATCCACTTTAACGGAGCGTGATCCGTAACCATGTCAAAGTGCCTACCTAGCAGATAGTTCCGAAGGGAATCTAGAGCCCACTTCACCGCTAAACACTCCTTTTCAACCGTGGCGTAATTTACCTCATGGGACTTCAACTTCCTGCTGAGGTAAATGACTGGGTGCTCTTCCCCGTTCCAGACCTGGGACAATACTGCTCCTAACCCCACATCTGACGCATCACTTTGTACGACAAAGTCTTTAGAGAAGTCGGGTGAGTACAACACTGGCTGGCTACATAAGGCTTGTTTCAAGAATTGGAACGCTGCCTCAGCCTCGGGGGTCCATTTAATCATGACCGACCCTTTCCCTTTCGTCAGGTTGGTTAGGGGCACAGCCTTAGAAGCAAAGTGGGGAATGAAGCGCCGATAATAACCCGCGATTCCCAGAAAGGCTCGTACCTGCTTCTTGCTGTTGGGACGTGGCCAACTCTGGATGGCCTCGACTTTGTTGAGTTGGGGTTTTATTACTCCCCTGCCAATGGTGTACCCAAGATATTTGGCCTCCTCCTGCCCAATGGTACACTTCTTGGGGTTAGCCGTAAACCCCGCTTCCCGGATAGAGTCTAGGACTGCTTGCACTTTTGGCAGATGTGAGGCCCAATCTGTGCTATGGACAATTACGTCATCCAGGTAAGCCGCAGCATACTTCCGATGGGGCCTCAGTATCTGGTCCATTTTCCGCTGGAATGTGGCCGGCGCATTCTGTAACCCGAACGGCATTCTCTTATATTGGAACGCCCCGTCTGGGGTTACAAATGCGGTTTTCTCTTTGGCCGACTTGGCCAGGGGAATTTGCCAATACCCTTTTGTGAGGTCAAGAGTCGTCATGTATCGGGCTGTTCCCAGCCGGTCGATCAACTCATCTATACGTGGCATGGGGTAGGTGTCAAATTTTGTAACTTTGTTCAACTGACGAAAATCGTTACAAAATCGCCAGCTCCCATCCGGTTTAGGCACCAACACAATGGGACTAGACCAATCACTTTGGGACTCCTCTATCACCCCTAAGTTCAGCATTTTCTGTACTTCCTCCCGTATTGCCTCCCGTCGGGCCTCTGGGATCCGATAGGGTTTTAACTTCACCCTTTCACCGGGCGGGGTAATAATATCATGCTCTACCCCAGATGTTTGTCCCGGCAGCTCAGAGAACACCTCCTTGTTGCGAAGCACAAACTCCTTAACCTCCTGTTGTTGGGGTTGTGACAAGGTGGCTGCTATTCCAACCTCCGGAATCATGCAACCAGTTTGAGCTGGTGACCAAGTTTCTGCGACTAGGGACTCTCTATCCCTCCAGGCTTTCAACAGATTAACGTGATAGATCTGTTCGGGCTTTCGCCTTCCTGGTTGTCTGACCTTGTAATTCACTTCGCTCACTTTTTCCATTATCTCGTAGGGGCCTTGCCATTTGGCAAGGAATTTACTTTCAACCGTAGGGACAAGTACCAATATCCTATCCCCCGGGGAAAAGGTACGGGTCTTGGCTCCATGGTTGTACACTCTCTGCTGTGCCAACTGCGCTTGGGCCAAATGTTCCTTCACGATGGGCATTACCTGTGCAATTCGATCTTGCACCAGGGCGACATGCTCAATCACACTCCTGTGGGGAGAACTCTCACTTTCCCAAGTTTCCTTGGCAATATCCAACAGCCCTCTTGGGTGTCTCCCATACAGTAACTCAAAGGGGGAGAATCCCATAGAGGATTGGGGCACCTCCCTAATAGCAAACATCAAATAAGGAAGTAGACAGTCCCAATCCTTTCCATCTCTATCCACCACTTTCTTCTTTGTTTTAGGGTTTTGTTGAATCTTTCAACCAGCCCATCGGTTTGGGGGTGATACACAGACGTACGCAATTGCGTCACTTTGAACAATTTACACAGCTCTTTCATAACCCGGGACATAAAGGGTGTACCTTGGTCCGTAAGCAGTTCTTTACAAATACCCACCCGGCTAAAAACAAGAGATAGCTCTTTGGCTATGGTTTTGGCCGAGGTATTTCGGAGAGGGATCGCTTCTGGATAACGGGTGGCATAGTCCATTATAACTAATATGTACTGGTGCCCCCTAGCGGACTTGATTATAGGACCTACCAAATCCATTGCGATCCTCTCAAACGGGACCTCAATGATGGGTAGAGGGACCAGCGGGCTACGGAAATGTGGCATCGGGGCCGACCTCTGACACACAGGGCAGGAGGAACAATAATTTTCTATGTCCTTCATCACCCCAGGCCAATAGAATCTCTGTAATACCCTCTCTCGGGTTTTCTCTGTCCCCAGATGACCTCCAAGAATGTGCCCATGGGCCAACTCCAACACCAACTTCCTGTAAGGTTTGGGCACCACAAGCTGCTCAACGGTTTCTTCTGCCCTTTTTGCCACCCGATACAGTAGGTCCTTCTCTACGCTGAAGTATGGGTAAGTGCAGGTATTATCTGGGTTCACTAACTCGCCATCTATTTCCGCTACGTTTTCCCGTGCCTTTATTAGGGCGGGGTCTTTTAACTGTTCTGTGGCAAAATTTTCCCTGTGAACCTCAAGATCAGAAAACTCCACAGACGGTAGGTTTTCGTCTGAGGAGGTGGGCTCCTCTCCAGTTTCTTGAGTCTCGCCTGCCAATACTGACAAGGGAAATTCTGGAGAGTCCTCACCACTCTCAGAGGAGTTCTGGCTATCACCTTCCTGGTACATAGGGGCACCAGTGGGGGGCTCAGGATCATCCCACAGTTCCCAGAACTTCGGAAAATCCCTTCCCACAATGGCATCATGCGGTAATTGAGATACTAACCCCACTGGATGAGAGAGGGTACCTTTGGGGGTCTTGAAACACACTGTAGTCACTGGATACTCTCGGGTGTCCCCATGCACACAAATAACAGCTACCTTGCTATTCCCAGAGACCTCTGTTTTAACTAATTCAGCCTTTATCAGGGTCACAAGGCTACCTGAATCCAGTAATACCACAACATTTCTACCATTAATACACATTTTGCATAAATGTTTCTCAGTTCCCCGAATGGCAGTGCATGCGACTGTCGCACACAGCGACTGACGTCTGTCCGTCAGAAAGTCACATTGCATGGGTTCCTCCACAACCGGGCAATTTGCTGCAATATGTCCCGCTTCCCGGCAGCGGTAGCAAACAATCCATTTGGCTGCCTCTTGAGCCCCTGACTTCCCAGGCTGTTCTCGCCAAACTTTGGGTAGAGCTCCCACCCTCTCACTCTCTCCACCCTCACCCCTTGAAATCCTCTTATCCGCCCCTGGGGATGGTCTGGTCTTAGGGTGGAAAGTCCGAGAGTCTCTGGAAGAGGCCGTCAGGTTCTCTGTAGCCAAGTATTTCTCTACACGATCCACAAGACCACCGGCCGTCTCTGGGTCTCCATGGCTTACCCACTTTTGGATGGCAGTAGGAAGAGCTCTCAAAAACCGATCCATTACAACACGTTCCACAATCTCTGGTGCGGACAAAGTCTCTGGCTGTAGCCACTTCCTGCTCAGGTGAATGAGATCATACATTTGAGACCTGGGGGGTTTTCCAAGCTGGAAAGTCCAGTTATGCACACGCTGAGCCCGGACAGCCAGGGTGACACCCAGCCTTGCCAATATTTCAGCTTTTAGCATCACATAGTCTTTTGCTTGGTCAGGCTCTAGGTCATAGTAAGCCTTCTGCGATTCACCAGTTAACAGAGGAGCCACCAGTCCAGCCCACTGCTCCTCAGGCCACTTTTCTCTTTCAGCAGTCCTTTCAAATGTGGTCAAAAATACCTCTGGATCATCCTCTCCAGTCATTTTTGTCAATAAACGACTCACCCCAAAGGACGCGGTATTAGTGGGACGGCTTTCCTCACTGGTCTGCGGACGTTGCTGCATTACTGCTTCCATTTGTTGTAGTCTCTGCTCTTGCTTCTGTAACAGGTCTATGAAGCGGGCCTCAGATTGCTGCTGGGCTGCAAGGCTCTGTTGATGAGCTTGCTGCTGGGCTGCGAAGCTCTGTTGTTGAGCTGCAAGGCTCTTTTGCAAACCTGCATTTGTCTGCTGTTGATTGGCATTTGCTAGAGCCAGCTGTTTCAGTATCTCCTCCATGCTGGCTTAAAAAAAAACTGCCACTGGTTCTCCACCAACTGTGAGGGGGTTAGCTCGGCAGCGGGTGTGTGTGATCCCCTGGATGGGCTCCCCACACAAAAACAGGCCCAGCAGACGGAGGTTGTGGTTTTCAAGATCAAAAAGGTGCGGTTTATTTCTCTATTTACAGTGACAAAAAACACAGCAAAGCAAAAAGAAACATAAACAAAATAAACCCTGGTCAGCTTGACCTCTGACTAAACATGCAGGTTTCCTAACTAACAACTGGGATCAGCCTGGTGCTGTCCTAGTCCCTAAGTCCCTGGTTTAGTAAATGTCCAAACAAATAGCCACACAGGCTTTGTCTCACCGCACAGGGGTTCACTCTCCCTAGACAGTCCACACAGGTCTGGTTCCCGGCATGAGCAAACACCTAATGAAGCTGGGAGTTTTTATAGAGGCCTTAAACGAGCTGACAAGCTTCAGCTGGTCTCATCAACTCCCTGCCTGCACGACGCCCAGCACTCTCCCTAGAGGTATGAATCATCCATGAGCCCACTAGCCTCAGCTGGGCTTCATCAACTCTCTCCCTAGTTGTATAAGTCGGCATAAAGCCTGAATCTGGGAGAAATATATCTACCCCCCTGGATGCAACCAGGTGACTTTACCTTCCTGCTGTCACAATATATATATATATGTATATATATATATATATATATATATATATATATGTGTGTGTATGTGTGTATATATATATATATATATATATATATATATATATATATATATGTGTGTATTTCTTTATATATTTATTTATTTATATTTTTTGCGGCTTTTTTTTTTTGCGACTTTTTTGCGATTTATGGAAAAAAATGTTCTTCTTTTTCTCTTCCTCTTTTTTTAGGCAATGGTGGTTCATGATTTAAATCTGAGATTGACCAAAAAATGATATCACGCAATGATAAATGTTGATATTGCTGATAATGTTAAATTCTGTAGAATATTGGTATTTCTAAAATAAGTGATCTGCCTAGGGACCCGCTTAAATTGAATTGAAGCTATGAGTTTGTTAGTATAATAACTGCATATCTTCCCCTCTGCCCCCTTCTTTAGATTTTTCAGACTTTTTGCGATTTTTTTTTTCTCTGGTAGTGTTTTATTTTTATTTATTTTTTAAGTCCTGAGAAAGATAAGATCATATCTCATGAAATGATAAGTGTTGATATTATTAACAATGTCCAGCACTTTAGTTTTTTTTTATATATATAATTTTTATTTTATTTTATTCATTTATTTATTTTTTGCGATTTTTGGACTTATTTATTTATTTTTTCTCCTAATTTTAGGCAATGGTGGTTCTTTGTTTGTACATTGCCCACACATTCCACCCCTCCCCCTTCTTTTTCCTTTTTTTTTTTTTTTTTCCCTCTGCGATTTTTTGCGACTTCTGCAATTTTATTTATTTATTTTTATTTAATTTTAGATAACGGTGGTTCCAAACTTAGACTTGAGACTGTTCAAAAAAAAATAATTATATTACGTAATGATAAATGTTGATATTGCTGATAACGTTAAATACTGTTAAATATTGGCATCTTGAAATCAGTGAGCTGTCTAGGGACCTATTTAAACTGAATTGAAGGTATGAGTTTGTTTTCATAATGCCTTCATATTACCCCCCCCCCCTTTTTTTTTTTTTTATTTATTTTAAAAAAAAAATGTGACTTTTTTTGCGACTTTTGCTATATAATTTTTATTTATTTTGTATTAAATCCTGAGAAAGTTTAGACCATATCTTATGCAATGATAAATGTTGATATTACTAATAATGTCAATTACTGCTGAACATCAGTACTTTGAAATCATTGATCTGCTTAGGGATCCCTTTAAATCGAATTGAAAGCATGAGATTGTTTGTGCAATGCCTTCAAAGCCCTTTTTTTTTTTTTGGCCAATGGTTCACGATAAGGACCTGAAACTGACTAAAAAGTTAAGATCATATAATGATTAATGTTAATAATGTCAATTTCTGTTAAATATGGGTATTTTGGACCCAGTTAGTAAATTGGTGTTTAATTTGAAGGTAAAGGTTTGTCTGTTTGTCTGTTTGTCTGTATGACACCTGCATATCTTCCTCTCAAATTATTACAATTTTTATTAATTTTTTCCCTCTTAGTTTTGCGGCTACTTTTATTCTAATCCTCGGTGGAGAGACACACCCTCTCCCTCTCACTCCCATTTTAAGGACATGTCCCCGTGTTTATACGGGGATCCCCCCCTACCTCACATTGTGGTTCGGGAGATCGAGGTCCTGGATAGAGGCAGAGCCTTTATGGACATGCCTCGGTACCTCGGTCATCCGACCCTCACAGGACCCACAGCTAATCTTAGCGCGGAGTAGTCCTGTTTTAATACGTTCTGATAGTTCGTATTATAATGCAATCCTTTCCCCGCCCCCCCTTTTTTCTTTTTTTTATTTATCTTTATTTTCCTGCCTGCGATTGGCCCAGACTGGGGGTGATTTATCGGTACCTCTATGGCATCACTTAGATTGACTTCATATAATATCAGGGGTTTAAACACATTAGGCAAGCGTCACCAACTTTTCAGAGAAATGGAACGGGAAGAGAGTTCCATAGTATTTTTACAAGAAACACATTTAACACCTTCAACTTTAACTAGACTTTATTCACCCCGGTACCCCACTTGGTACTATAGTCTTTCTGACACTAATAAAGCTAAGGGTGTCGCTATCGGTTTGAATGGGAATGTTCCCTTTATTTTGGAACAAATGATATCTGACGACCACGGGAGATATTTGCTTCTCAGAGGTACAATAGAAGGATATCCCTGCACACTGGTTAATGTGTATAGTCCAAATATACATCAACCAACATTCCTTTCACAGGTATTAACTAAATTAGGGGACTTTGCTATGGGGCTTGTTAAAATAGCAGGAGATATTAATATGCCGCTGGACCCCATAATGGATACGTCTCATGGTCATACATATATCCCCTGTAAGCGTTTAGCATACATTAAAAAACATTTGCATGAGGCCCAACTAATTGATGCCTGGCGGATTCTCCATCCAAAGATAAGGGATTATTCAAATTACTCCAAAACCCATGATTTATATTCTAGGATAGATAACATTTTTATAGATCATTATCACCTCCCGATGCTACAATCCGCCTCTATAGGTGCTATTTCCTTTTCAGGCCATGCTCCCGTGTCCAAATGTTTAAATTTTCCAAATGTACCTAAGCGGCAGTATAATTGGAAATTTAATGACTCACTCCTCTCCGACCCAGTAGATGTAGATAACTTTTCCTCTTCTATAGTTCAATATTTTAATGATCAATCTCCTACTAATTCATTGATTTGGGAAGCACATAAAGCTTATATTCGGGGAAGGTTTATTGCGCTCGGAGCAAGGAAGAAGAAAGATCAACGGCGGAAAGTGACTGAATTATTACAACAGGTAGCTGATCTGGAGAAGGCACATAAATTGTCTTTACATAAAGAAGTATTGATAAACTTAATACAGAAACGTGAAGAGCTCAAATCTTTATTAGATCTAGATCAGAAAAGACTATATCAGACTATTTCACAACGACTATATGAATGGGGGGATAAACCGGGTAAGATGTTAGCCCGTTCTTTAAAAGAAAAAAAATCTGGAAATTATATAGCAAAAATTCAATCTGCCTCGGGAGGTTTTGTACATACCACTACAAGCATTGCGGAAGCTTTCTGTATGTTTTATAAAGATCTTTACAATGTGAAAGGAGATGGTGTGACACATTCCCCCGAGGAAAAACGTAAAAAAATTATACAATATCTAAAAAAGGCAGGGCTACCTAAACTTCCCGTGAATATTATTAAAAAGTTGGAAACTAATTTCTCAGAAGAAGAATTTTCTACTGTTTTAAAATCTATGCCCCCAGGTAAAGCACCCGGCCCAGACGGATTCACTGTTTCATATTACAAAAAGTTCCAGCACATATTAATTCCACATTTAACTTTATATGCCAATTCCATCGCGGAAACAGCTGGATTACGTCCGGAATCATTAACAGCGTATATTACTGTTCTCCCAAAACCTGGAAAAGATGTAACATGTTGCGGGAGCTATCGACTGATTTCTTTACTCAATGTGGATATAAAACTTTATTCTAAGATATTGACTAATAGACTATTTCCGCTGCTCCCGTGTTGGATTAACCCAGATCAAACAGGTTTTATCCCCCGACGAGAAGCAAGAGATAATTTGTCACAGACTTTGTCCATTATCTCTTATGTCAGGAGGTGTTCCCAGCCCACCCTGTTACTCTCTACCGATGCTGAAAAAGCATTTGATAGGGTTGACTGGGATTACTTAAGGACAACTCTAAAGTTTATGGGTTTTGGCCCAATGATGCTTTATCGCATTTTTGCTCTTTATGCATCTCCGTCCGCTAGGATAAGAGTAAATGGCTCGCTTAGCGAATCATTTACACTTAGTAATGGCACAAGACAGGGATGCCCTCTTTCACCCCTGTTGTTTGCCATCTCATTAGAACCTTTCCTTTCAACAATAAGGCATAATCATAATATTCATGGAGTGAAAATTAAAGAGGTAGAGCATAAATTTGCCGCATATGCAGATGATATTTTGTTCTACATTCAGCAACCTAGAATTACTCTTCCAAATATAATGGCTTCCCTACGAATATTTCAAGCCTTTTCTAATTTTAAAATTAATATGTTAAAATCTGAGGTACTCAATATCTCTATTCCTTCGAGTGAAGCCAGGAAGTTATTCGCCTTTACTTGGCAGCCTAGAACCTAGAGTTAATTTAACAGCCCGTTTGTCAGACATGTTTCAATATAATTATCTTCCTCTCCTGAATGAAATTAAATCTGATTTACGCAAATGGACTTATATTTTTCATACTTGGTTGGGGAAAATAAATATAGTTAAAATGAATATCCTACCATGTATTCTATTCATGTTTCAAATGATTCCCTTTGGAGTCACTTCAGTTTTTTTTTCTACCCTTCAATCCTTGGTTTCACATTTTATATGGAAAGGACAGCGTTCTAGAATCTCCCGGGAAGTATTGTACCGCTCTAAAAGAGCCGGAGGTCTAGCTCTTCCTAATTTTAAGATATATTACCAAGCAATAGTCTTAACCCGAATATCAGATTGGAAATATGCAGGGGATTCTAGGTTGTGGGTACAGATGGAACATACTATGGCAGAAACTGATTTATCAGCTATTGTATGGCTCCCACGTAAATATAGAACCTTAGCACCTTCAGTATCGGCCCTGACGGTATCTACCTTGGCTATATGGGATTCGTTGCACTCCCGATACTCATGGAAATATAACTCCCCTTTGATGCCCTTGTTACACCATTTATATTTTTTACCTGGCTTTTTGGATAAAGGGTTTAGGTCATGGTTTCTAGAGGACAAACCCCAACTTCACCATGTGACCGAAAACTCTAAAGTGAAACCTATGCGATTAATATGTGGTCCAACAAGATATAGGTATATGGATATTTGGCAGTTTACCACAACCGATCTGATCATTAAACAAATTAACTAAAGTAGAGGCAATATTCAGACAGGTGGATTCTCCCCAACATTGTATATCACAATTTTATAAAGCTTTGTTGTCTTATCAAGAAACTGGATATCCACCGTATCTAACGCGTTGGGAAACAGACCTACAATCCAGTCTTGATGATACACAAAGAGACAAGATTTTGATACTTTCTAACGTTACCTCCCTTTCTTCCAGAATAGAAGAAATTTATTATAAATTGCTTGTCAAGTGGTACTACACGCCTGTTAAGTTGCATTCAATGTTCTCTTCTAACTCCCCGCTATGCTGGAGAGAATGTGGAGGCCGTGCTACTCACGGTCATATCTGGTGGTCATGCCCTTTTATCCAGAAATATTGGCAGACAGTTATTAATATGGCGTTTATAATACAAAAATACATAATTCAGTTTGATCCTTGGGTTATTCTGTTTCACCATACCTCACAATCAATATCTAGATATAAAAACTCAATAACCCCTCATCTGCTAAACACGGCAAAATCCTTAATACCGAAGTACTGGAAGCAAAAGTCTATACCAAACTTAGCTCAATGGTTATGAAAAATAGATGATATATGTTGTAAAGAAGAATTTAGGTACAATACCAAGGGCATGGCTGACAAACACTTAAAGATATGGTCATGTTGGTTTGATTTTAAAACTACTTTGTTATATTATAATGCAATATCAGATCCCTGATATTATATTATAATATTCTAAAGACATAATGTTGTCAGATGATATAACATATAATATTTGGACAGATATGATGCAATAGAAGCTTAATACTTTGGTATTTATAACATCAAGTCCGGAGTAAAACGTAGCGCATTAGCATTTATCCTTCCCCCTCCTCCCCCCTTTTTTTTTTCTTCTCCCCCCTTTTCTTCTTTTTTTGTTTTGGTAAAAATAAAAAAATAGCTCCATAAGCAGAGATATTAATATTTCAATAATATATTTGCTGGTTGTTTAAGTAGTTTGTTTTTCTTTTTGTAAGAGCTAAAACGCCTGATAATGTATGTATATATATTGTTTTTTTTGGGGTTTTTTTTGTATTTGTGTTTGAAACGGCAATAAAAAGTAATTAAATAAAAAAAAATGGGGGGGGGTGCAAGGTATGGTTAAGTTTACAGACAAACATGGAGGATGCCGTGTTGCTATGTAGGAGAAATTTGGCTTTGGACCAACGGAGGGTCTTTTCCACCTTGGAAGATAACAGGGCATCTAACTCCAACCTCTTCTGAGCTACCATTTGTTTGTTGGATAGTGTCAGATTCCCTATTTGTATTTTGTGTAATTTATCTAATTCTGTGGTCAACGCATTAATTTGTTGCCAGTTTTCTCTATTTTTCCTTGAGGCAATACTAATCAAATGGCCCCTTAAAACTGCCTTGTGGGCCACCCACAGAGTACTGGGGGATATGTCTGGTGTGGCATTTAAAGTGAAGTACTCTTGGATAGCAGTAAAAATTTCTTGGGGTGTAATAGGGTCCATTAAAAGAGAATCATTTAAACGCCAAGCATAGGGAGTGTATGACAAGCCAATTAGAGGGTAACAATGTTATGGTCAGACCATGGGCAGAGATGAATTTCAGAGTTTGTGGAGTTATCAAGAATAATGTGGGTGCAAAAAATGTAGTCCAACCTGGCAAAAGAGTTATGGGGGTGAGAATAAAAGGTGTAGTCCTTAGCACCTATATTATGTGAATGCCAGGCATCTAATAATTGGAAGGACTGTAGTGTTTTATACATTGATTTGGGGAAAGCTGTAGAGAGACGGGAAGCAGTGCTTCTGTCTATCTAGGGATGGGCCACAAGGTGGGGCGTGGCCTAGCAATGGCGGAGTAGGAGGATGTGTGTGCTGAGCTCCGACCAAGCCTCCAGACGCTTAGAGAGATGCTAGACCCTGTAGCCTTGTTTAAGCATTAGGAAGCATGGCTATCCCCTATATCAGATTATGAACCCGGAGCTCTGAAGACCCATCCCCCGAGATCCATCCCTCTGTGTGTGTGGACATTATTGTATATTCCTACCAGAGACCAGCGGTGGCGGTGGCGGCAACAGCAGAGACATCGGAGGTGTGTCAGGTTGGCAGTGGGAGAGTGGGGAGCGGGGGAGCGGAGAAGTGGAGGAGGGGAGGAGGAGCAGCATATTCAATACCTGGCGGTAATAGCGGAGACATCGGAGGTGTGACGGGTCGGCAGCGGGAGAGTGGAGAGCAGGGGAGCGGAGAAGTGGAGGAGCGGAGGAGCGAGCCGCATATTCAATACCTGGGTTGGCTTGCAAATCCATTTGGAGCCTACGAGACTGTAGGCAGACAGAGACAGAGAGAAACAGCTGAAGTTAACGGACCAGCGCCGCAGCTGTGTGACGGCATCAACCTGCTAGTGGGGCTGAAGGGCTGAAAGATCACGCACCAACGGAACAACGGAAAACCGAGACCCAGCAGACCCAGCAGGACATACCAGGTGAGGAGGAGAGGTGCTTGTTCCGCGGTCTGGGGGTACTGTCTCTGAATTTATCGAACTGCCTTTTCAACTGGCTTATTAACTGCTCCTCAACTGCTATTTAAAACAATATATAGAGTATATTATATACTATATATGCTATTACATGTTAACATATACTGGACTATATTGAGAATATTGGTTAACTGCTCCCTAGCTGCTCCTTAATAATATACAGAGTATATTATATATATACATATATGTTATCACGCACTAACATATAATACTAACATATATCGGACTGTACTGAGGTTATTGGTCTAGCTACTTTTTTTTTTTTTAATCAAAAAGGTTTTTATTGAACACCAGATAGATCACAACAGTTTCCATTGTACAAAAAATAGCAAAGGTTTCCCTCTGCTGGCGAACTGTAAAACAACATATAAGATCACATCAAAAACAGCACCACAATCTTGCATGTATAAGCATATTAATCCTCGGCCGCTTGGTTTCAATTTTACTGCAAAAGTCGGGACATCACCAGCTCCCTGGGGCTCAGGCCAGGGGTATCAAGCCATTGGGACCAAATTCTCTCAAACCTGCTCGGGCTTCCCCTGTGCTGGTATATATACTTTTCCATTATAAGAGTATTCCCCATGTGTGCTACCCAAGAGGTGGTGGTAGGCGGTGAGACTGACTTCCAACCCATCAAAATAAGCTTCCTAGCCTGAAACAGGGCCCTAGAGACCGCGACCCTGGTCAACTCCCCAGGGATCGCTTCCTCCAAGATCCCCAGCAGGCAGCACTTAGGGTCCAAAGGGATCGTAGTTTGAAACACTCTGTTTATTGTACCCACCACCTCAGTCCAATACCTGTGAAGCTTAGGGCATCTCCACAGGAGATGAATGAGATCTCCATTGTGCCTCTGACATCTACCACACACAGGGTCCCCGAGCTTACCCATCTTATATAATTTCAGCGGGGTGTAATGTACCCTCAATAATATATATAGCTGTGACACTTTCTGCGCAACGTTTAAAGAACAGGTAGTGACTGACCGCCACGCCTCCTCCCATTGGTCCCCTGACAGTGTACCTATGTCCTTCTCCCACATGGATTCCGCCCTGCTCGGGAATGCCTGTAGGTGACTTGCCAGTAACATCTGGTAGCATTGTGAGATAAATCCTTTTGTTTCAGTGCTAGTGTGCAGCACACGGAACACCGGGGCGGGCGACTGAACCCATTCCACCGCATTCCCGTGTGCCGCAACCGCATGTTGAAGCTGCATGTAGTAATAATGCATATGAGCTGGGAGGTCAAATCTGGCCTGCAGTTCGGGGAAAGTGAGAAGCCTGCCGTTAACGAAAATGTGGGACAGCAGAGCCACACCATGGGCACGCCATCTGGGCCCCTGCTGCAGCTTCACCAACTCCACATAAGACCTATTGCCCCATATTGGGCTGTCCTCTGTGAATCCCTGCACTCCCTGGAGTTGTCGGCCCTTATTCCAGACTTTCTGGATAAGTGCGAGCGTCGGGGTCCGCTTGTTGGATTTGAGGAACATTTGCGCCTCCAGCCCCATCGGGATAGTCTCAGCGCCAGTGGCCGACAGCATCAGTCGTGCCGCCGAGCTCCCCGGGTCCTGGGACATAGAGCCGATCAAATGCTGTAACTGGGCCGCTATGTAGTACAGCCAAGGATTGGGAACCGCCAGCCCCCCACTGTCCTTGGCCCGCTGCAAGTGTTCCAGTCTAATCCGAGGGGGCCTAGTATGCCATAGCAACTGTCGGAAGAGAGTGTTCACTATTCGGAAGATTTTCAGGTGTATCACTACAGGCGAGTTATGAAGAAAGTAAAATAGTTGTGGCATTAAAATCATTTTGATCAGACTGGCTTTACCTGCAAGTGACATTTTTAGGGTGTTCCAAGTATTAATTTTGTCCCTAAACCGGGACAGCAATGGGTGCACATTAAGGGAGCAGTAGTCCCCCAGCCTGGGCGACACCTGTACCCCCAAATATTTAAAGCTAGATACAACTGGGATGGGACAAGATTCCGGCAGGGCAACCCCACCATCCTCATCCAACAGCATCAGGGCGGATTTTGACCAATTAATGGTCAATCCCGAGTAGTGGCCGAATTGCTCTATTATTGACATAGCCCCGGGGATGGAGTGCGTGGGTCCTCCAGGAACAGCAGCATGTCGTCCGCGTACAACATGATTTTTTCTTGCAGCGTGCCATATTGGAATCCCCGGACGCGGGCACTAGCCCGTATCAGGGCAGCCAATGGCTCTATAGCGATCGCGAAGAGCAGGGGGGACAGGGGACATCCCTGCCTCGTCCCCCTACCCAGAGCAAAGGCCGGTGACATCCTACCCGCGACCCTAATGGTCGCCTGGGGGGACGCGTACAGCAGCCTGACCCACTCTATAAACTTGTCCCCAAAGCCAAACTTGGCCAACGTCGCCCAGAGGAACCTCCAACTGACACTATCAAATGCCTTGTTGGCATCAAGGGACAAGAGCGCCCTACGGCCCCCATTGTCTGCCTGCACCTGCATGTTCAAGAACATGCGCCTCAAGTTGGTGGCGGTGGACTTCTGCGGCATGAAGCCAGCCTGGTCTGGGTGGATAATAGACGTGATTATCCCGTTGACCCTGCGCGCCAGGACCTTTGCCAGGATTTTTACATCGCTCTGCAGCAACGATATAGGCCTATAGGAGCCAGGGTCAACCGGATCCTTTCCCGGCTTCAACAGTAAAATAATATTAGCCCTAGCCATGGAACCAGGCAGCTGACCACCCTCTAGTGCGGCGTTAAAGACCTTCAATAGTTCAGGTAACAAGTGCTCCCCAAATTGAGTGTACACTTCTATGGGCAGGCCATCCTCTCCGGGGGCTTTACATGTAGGAAAAGAGCTTGCCGCTAATTGCAGCTCGCCCAGAGTAATTGGTGCATCTAACTGTTCTCTGGCAGATGTGGAGAGAGCAGGCAGATCAATACTAGCCATGTATGTTCCAAGGTCCGCATCCGAGTAGGCATCCCTCGATCCATAAAGGCCTTCATAGAAGGACGCCAGCTCGGATATAATGGTTTCAGGGGTATTAACCACCTTACCCGTAGAGGCGCGTATAGCACCGATGGCCGGGGATTGTGTTTGAGACCTCGCTATCTTGGCCAGCAATCGTCCAGTTTGTTCCCCTTCCTCATAGAATGCAAGTTTGGTAAAGAACCTCTTCCGCTCTGCCTGTCAGGATCGCAGACGGTCCAGAGAGTCCTGGGCCGACATCCAAGCCTCCCTGGCCAAGTCAGTGGGGCTAGTCACATAAGCGAGTTCCAGCTGCCTCACCTGGTCTCCCACCCGCTCCACCAAGGCAGAGGAGTTGTTCCTGACAATTTGTATTTCCTCGATAAATACCCCTCTAAGATAGGCTTTCAAAGTTTCCCATTTTAGCAGTGGGTCTAGGTAGTGCTCATGGGCCCGGAGAAAGACTTCAATCTTGGTTTCAATACGTTCTGGGGATGTAAACAGTTTGAGCCAATAAGCATTCAGTTTCCATGGGGCTCTAGGTAGGGAGCTAGACGGTTGAGTTACCAACCAAAGTACTAGCGGGGAGTGGTCTGATACCCCCCGTGGGAAATACTCCACCTTAGAGGTGCAATTAACCATGTTGGGAGTGCCCAGACACAGGTCTATACGGGAGAGGGAACCATGTGACTTGGAGAAACAGGAGAATTGTTTACACTTGGGGTTCCTAACCCGCCAAATGTCAACCCACCCCACCTCCTCCATCAGGCGTCCAAGAGCCGTACCCCGGTTGCCCTTAGGGGGCATCACCGGGGGGTGTCTGTCCAATTTAGGGTCTAGGTAGCAATTAAAGTCCCCTAGCAACAGTAGTGGGACGTCAGGCTTGTTTGCCAGGTAAGACAGCAGCAACTGCAGCACCTCTCTAGAAAAAGGTGGAGGCACATATACAAACGCCAGAATCATAGTAACGGTAAACAGTTTGCAATAAAGAAATACAAATCTCCCAGATATATCAATAAGCGAATCTAACTCCTGGTATACCAGAGCCTTGTGGATCAATACACTCACTCCGCGTGAATAGGCGGAGTGAGTGGAGTGATAGGCCTGCCCCACCCACGCATATCCCAAGAAACTAGTCGTATCTTTCAATAGATGGGTCTCCTGTAAGCCAATTATGGCCGGGTGAAATTTACGCAATACAGTGGATATCATGGTCCTTTTCAGAGGATCATTTACCCCTCTGACATTCCACGACACTATGGGTGTAGAAGACATGGCGATTGTATACTAAGAGTTCTGTCTGAGTGGGAGGAGTACCCAGAAGAGAGCAACAGTCCTGTATCCCCCCATCCAGCTATCAAAAAACAGCCCTGTGGTTCAAACAGCTTTGACTGTGGTGCATCAGTAAGATCAGTACAGTCCCTTGGGAAAGAAAAAAAAATCTTGCAGAAACTGTGGCAGAAATTCCTGCGCATCGGCGCTGTGGTGTCGATACAGTAAAAATAGAAGTAGTAAGCATAAGAAAAACAAGAACAGTAAAACTTATCTGCATCTGCCGGTGGCTCCTGGACTGCCAACTGGGCGTCACTGGGGACTCCCCACCGGTGTTGAGTAATAGCAACACTGGCATTTCCAGTGCCAACAGGGTACAAAAACATAAGCCATGTCCACCATAACAGCAAACGGTACATAGGGGGGGTGCAGAGACACACTCCACCCATAAACTCAGGTCAGCGAAAAAAAAGAAAATTCAGAAAAGTTAGTGGAAAACTATTCGCTGGTAACTTCAAGTAGGTATTGATCCTCTCAAGTGACATCATTTCAGCAACAGCACTTCTTTACCCAGATTGCTCTTGATATAGATAGGATTGTCCACATCAACCTGCACCATTCTCCGGTCCCCTCCTGCGGAAGTCTTGTTTGTTGCGGTCTAGCCAGTCCGCAGCATCCTGTGCATTCTCAAAAAAGTGGGCCTCATCTCTGGCTGTTACGCGAAGCTTGGCTGGGTATAGCATGGCATAGGACAGCTGAAGCCTCTGCAGCCTTTTCTTGACAACTTTGATCTTCTGCGTTGCACTTCTGCAGAGAAGTCAGGATAAAAGGAAATCCGGGCTCCGTTATAATGTACAGCCCCCCTTTCTCTGGCCATTCGAAGTATCACTTCCCGGTCCCTGTAGTTAAGGAGTCTAGCAAGCATGGATCTCGGGGGATTACCGGGGGGGAGGGGGCGAGGTGGCACCCTGTGCGCCCGTTCCACCGTGTAAATCTGAGAAAAAGTCTCTTTACCAAAGGTCTCCTGTAGCCAGCCTTCTATGAACTTCGTGGGGTCCCTGCCCTCCACCTTTTCTGGGAGCCCCACAATGCGTACATTGTTGCGTCTCAGGCGATTTTCGATCTCATCATGGCGATCAAAGGCCTGGCGTGCCTGCTGAGCAGCGACTCTCACTTCCCGGGTCATGTGTGGCATCTGATCCTCTATATCACTGACTCTGCCCTCCACGGCCGTGGTCCTCTCCCTGACCTTCTGTATATCATGTCTCAGGAGATTAACTTTCTCCTCCAGCCCCCCAAATCTCTCCTTCAGGGCATCCACTGAGGCAGTGCACCTGTGAACAGCATGCAGGATTTCACTGAGTGTGGGCTGGGGACTATCCTCTGTCTGCTGGTCAAGCAAGGCTGGAACAGAACCAGGGGCTGACTCCATTTCATCATCCTCAGCTTCCAGCATGTCAGTGTGTCCCTGCTCAGCCTGCTCTGCGGGCATTGCATGACCCTGTGCAACAGTCTGCAGGGAATCTTCCGGGCCTGTCAGTTTCCTGGCATAATATAGCATGTCTCTCGTTTGGTCTGTCCCTTTAGGGGCTTTGGTGGACTTACCCCCCAGCTCCGTCTTCTTCTCCTGCCCTCGTGGAGTCCTGGGAGGCAGAGACTGAGACATCCAGGCGCCATCTTGGAAGGCCTGGGAGGCCGCAGCCGCAGCGTCTCCTTTGTTTCCCCGGGTCATCATGCCGGGATTAACGAGCACCGCTGGAACCGAGGGTCTCTGGAGGTCTTTAGGCGCAGGTTGTGGCTGAATCGGGCGTTGTAGGTGGCGAGGAAAGGATCACAAACAGGATCTACAGCGGGAGCTCCGTCGAACAGGTCTGTTCACATGCCGCGTCAGGCCACGCCCCCGGTCTAGCTACTTAGACACAGTTTTTTTTGGGTTTTTTTTGGTTGTTTACTCCATATCTGTGACATTACACGGGATGAGCACGGGATGAGCAATATAAGGAGTATAAAATGCACAACGAGCTTAAGGAGTAAAGGTGAGGAGAAGCAAGAAGTAAAACAGACCCAGAAGTACCTTATAAAGCCGCAACCCGTGCAACAAGAGATCAAAGACTTCTTCCCACGAACACGGGCAGCCGTAGCTAGAGCCTCAATAGTAGAGACGCGAGGCGTGGAATATACCGAAATACCCAGAGCCGCACCCCGAATGAGTCTCCCGCTGACCCCTGAAATAAGTGGGGAATACATACCTGTTGATACCAAGAGAGCAGAAATGGATAAAATGGCGGGAGAACTAGATTTAATGGCTATTCTACGAACCTTACCAACCCGAGACGAGATGACCATACTACAAACGCTCCCAACGAGAGAAGAGATGGAAACATTGGTGTCCCGCCTGGAGGAGAGCCCCTCAAAAGGAAATGCAGGCTATCAGAACAGAGGTACTAAACCTGTCAGAAAAAATCTCTCAGGAAGGAAATCGTACAGCAAAATTGGAGGATCGGATTGCATGATTAGAAGGACAGGAAAAGAACCAGTCTCTGAAGTCCATACAAGAGGGACAGGACTATTTAATACAATTAAAATTTGAGGAAATTGAAGATCGGAGCCGGAGGCTGAACCTCAGGTTTAGAGGGATTTCGGAAGAAATTGAGGAAGTCTCTTTACATACAACAGTCCTATCAATATGTAAACAATTGGGAGTAGTGACTGCCCCAAGAGAAATTGAATTTGATAGACTCCATAGAGTATTAGGGCCCCGGTCCTTGAATCCAGAAAGACCCAGAGATGTTATTGGACAATTCCATCGCTATACCCATAAAGAACAGGTCAGTCGTAAAGCATGGGAAGTCGGGACAATAATGTTTGAAGGAATGTCAATTAAAATCTTACCTGATCTCTCTCGGGCAACTTTACAATGGAGGACGATACTGAAACCAATTTTAGAAAAGATCAAATCTGCGGTGGGGTCTTATACTTGGGGATACCCAATCCCTACCATCTGAATTACCAGAGTTATTTAATTTCCTGGGAGTAAAGGGATGTGAGGTCTCAGATTGGTTACACCCAATTGATAGAAGACAACGCAGAGGAGGACCCCAAACAAGAAAACTGGGTGTTTCAACACAGATAAGTGGGGGACAACAAACTTCAGAGACTTCAGGAAATGGGATCGGAGAATCGTGAGTCAATATGAACAGAGCTGCATAAACCACTTTAACAGCCCCTCTTCACTCCTCTCTATTTTTGAAATACATATATGGTTGTATCCGGAGCCCAACCCCAGGGGGTTGCTCTCTGCTTTGGTCCCTTTTTTTTTTTTTCTTTTCTTTTGTTTTTTTTATCTCGCCCTTATTTTTTGGGGGGGATTTAGAAGAACAGGGCCACCAATGAAATAAAGGGTATCCTGGATGAAATGAAGACTGACAAACTATGTACCGCCCATCTCTCACTAAAATACTTCCCTGTCCCCCATCGGCCCCTATGATACTAAAATATTTTTGTTTCTTTCTCTTTGGCCCTCCTTCTTTTTTTTTTCTCTGATCCCCATATTGTATTCATTGAACTCTGTTTCCCCCTCTCCCCCCCCAGGGGAGTTACCCCCAAGTTTAGAGTATTTTTCCACAGGAGAAGCCCCCATAGACTGTATGGACCATCTGACTGAATCTATGCAATATTTTTTTTTTTTGAGTGTTGTATTTCTTGATGTCCTAGATAGGTGGTTAGTTCTTTTATTTTTTTCCTATTTATTTTTTTTGGGACGGACAGGGGAAATAGGGGGGAGGGGTAGGGATTTGGGGGGGGGGAATTCACTTATTAATAATAAACACACGAATAATAAACAAGACACAATTTATATAATTCTATTATAATATAGTTCACATTTTTACACATATTTAGGTTTTCACAATAATAAAGGGGAGATGGGCGGGGGGGGTGGAGTATAGGGAAGGGGAGGAAGGGGACACATCATACATATCACAAGGGAACGGGGTGTTAGGAAGGTATGGATTCAGAAGATAAATTAATTAATACGCTTAAGGGGAGGAAGGGGAGGGGGAAAGGAAGAGAGGATGGAGAGGGGGAGGGAAGGGGGGAGGAAATTGGGGAAAGAGGAAGCTATCTATTGTTAGGGCATAGGGAGGGGGAGGAAGGGGATATATATGTAGGTAAATGGTAAATATTAAATGGTAATTGGTAATTGTCTGATATAATAGAAAAGGGTACAGAGAATATAATTTGATAAGGCATTTTATGAATATGTGGAATATAATTTATATCAAAGAAATACAACCATTTTGAAACTGGATAGTAAAAAGAAAGGGGACAAAGGGGCTGGTTCTATTAGTAGGGGTGGACCTTGGAGGAAGAGGATATCTGGATTAGGCCTAGGAATTGTAGAGATTAGTAGGGAAGGTAGAATTTATATGAAGAATCTATTATAGAACCCACTTTATGAAGATTAAGGGGGCCAGATATATGGTGGATAGGTGGAGAATGGAAGAGGAAGGGTGGCGGATAGGGAGAAGAAGGACTAGGTATACTATTATAAGAAGAGGAAGGAGAGAAGGGAGAAGAGGAGAGGGAGAAAGAGGGAAAGAAAGGGAAAAGGTTAATATGCAGAAATGGATAAGGAAGGGAGGTGGGAGAGGACTTGCAATAAGAAATGGGGAATAAATATAGGAAGAGACTTGGCTAGACTACAGGGTTATAAAAGAGAGAGAGAGAGGGAAGGAAGGAAGGCAAAAGAGAAAATGGTGGACTGGAATGGTTTGGAAGGAGCTCGACCACCTACGTCATAGCTGGACCAACACCCCCAATTCGGTTACCTATGGGAAAATTGAAGTCCCAAGTAGGAGCCGTGGTTTAATCCCTAGACCCATCCTCTCTCCCCCCCCCCTTAAAAAAATATATATATATTTTTTTATATTTTTTTTTATTTTTATTTTTATTTATTTATTTTTATTAATTTTTTTGTTTTATTTTATCTTATCTCTCCTGGACACTATCGGAAGATTAGCTTAGCAGACATCTCTGAAATATAGAAGATGGATAGAATACGAATAACTTAATTAAACCCTAAAAGGCTTAATATCCCAGAAAAACTTAAAATTTTGTTGAACGAATTAAAACACTTAAATACAGACGTAGGATTTATACAAGAGACACATTTCAGGGAAGGGGCTTTCCCATACCTTCAAAACTGATATTTCCCTAACGTATCCCAAGCTTCTAATCAGGAAACTAAGACGAAGGGAGTAGCCATCTTGATTTCAAATAAAATACCTTGGACACTTACAGGTAAATGCTCGGATCCAGAGGGAAGATACCTTTTTCTTAAAGGAGCGATAGGTAGCGAAAAAGTGACTTTGGCCACTATTTATACCCCAAACTCACATCAAGATAGCTTTTTGGTTAAGTTGCTGTCAAAACTGAGGGACTTCAGAGTAGGAAAGTTGATATGTGGAGGAGACCTAAATATTCCATTAGACCCAAGAGTAGATACCTCTAGGGGGACCTCATCGGTACCTAGTGGAATTAGAAAGCGTATTTTACGGAAACTACATGAATTACAACTAGTAGATGGGTGGCGGACTATACACCCAGGGGAGAGAGATTATACTTTTTTTTCAAACCCCCATCAAAGTTACTCAAGAATAGATCTTTTCCTAGTACCCCATCAATTGCTACATTCAATACGTGACATCTCAATAGGAAATATAACATGGACAGATCATGCACCTATCACGATGGAGTTGACTCTGGCGGGGGGGAGCCATTCACCGGAATGGAGATGGCGGTTAAACGAGAGTTTATTACAAAATCCCCAAATTAAGGAAGATCTAATTAAAGAAATCACATGGTATTTTCAGCTAAATGTCAACGGAGAAAGTGACCCGGGAATAGTTTGGGAAGCCCATAAATCAGTAATTAGAGGCATTTTAATTAAACATGGCTCCCGAGTAAAAAAGGCCAGAGAAGAACGGTTAAAATATTTACTAGAAAAGCTACAGGGATTAGAGACACAACATAAGAAGACAACAGAAAGAGAATTAGGAAATTAAGTAGCGCATTTAAGGAGACAAATAGCAGATCTACTTCGATATAAGGCTGAAGCGGTTCTACAATATGGGAGGAAAGAGACGTATAACTCAGGAGATAAATGCGGTAAGTTATTAGCAAAAAAATAAAAAATCAATTAACACGGTCATATATCCCAACTATTAAAGGAAAAGCAGATCTGAAAAAGTCACTTCCAAAAGAGATAGCACAAGAGTTTTGAGAATATTACTCTTCCTTATATAACCTCCCAGAAACAACAGGAGTCTCTCCTGGGTTTATAAGGAAATACGTGACCTCATCATGTTTGTCCAGACTATCATCACCAGACCGAAGGAAATTAGAAGGGCCAATTACCATGGAGGAAGTGCAAAAAATAATGAAGACAATTGAACACGGTAAAGCACCAGGCCCAGATGGTTTCACCATACAATATTATAAAAAATTCATCTTACAATTAGGGCCATATATGACTAAGGTATTTAATGCAGTTGGACAAACATTGGTGCTACCCCCTGAGTCTGTAGCTGCTCACATCACGGTGATACCGAAAGAAGGGAAATATCCCCAGATATGTAGCAGCTATAGACCAATATCCCTATTAAATGTTGATTTAAATTTTTTTACAAAAATTTTAGCATACAGCCCCATCTATCGCAACTAGTACATCTGGATCAAGTAGGGTTTATCCCTACAAGAGAAGCAAGGGATAGTACTATCAAATTACTAAATTTGATATATTAAGTAAATCAAAAAAAGATAACAAGTGTTTTTCTGAATACGGATGCAGAAAAAGCATTTGACAGAGTAAACTGGAAATTTATGTTTGAGGTATTAAAACAAATGGGCTTAGGAGAGCGGATGGTACAATGGATAGCGGGAGTATATGTGAGTCCTCGGGCATTGGTAAAGGTAAATGGGGTTTACTCTAAAGCCATGTACACACGATCGGATATCCTATGGAAATCCGATGAAACTGTTTTTCATCAGTCTTGGCCACACACCATCAGTCCAAAAACCGACGGCAACAAAACTAGGGCACGTACAACACGTACGACGGCGCTATAAAAGGGAAGAACAAATCTAATGGCGCCACCCCTTGGGCTGCTTTTGCTGATTTCGTGTTACCGTGTGTTAGTAAAAGTTTGGTGAGAGCCGATTCGCGCTTTTCAGTCTCAGTGCTTTGCAGATCGTTTCCTGGTGTTCAGTTTGTGCTTGTGGGTTCGTATTTGTTATTCAGTGCGTGCAGTCAGGTCGTTACTGCTTTGCAGTGCCTTCTTGGCCGTTCGTTTACTGTTTTTCAGGTCGTTCTTCTCAGGCCTTGCTGTTCCACGGTGCGTTCTGTTTGAGTTCGTTCTGACCAGGCGACCGGTTTAAGACCATGTTTGAAGTGCGTTCTCGTTCTCGAGCTCGTGCTGGCTATGGACTTGGTGTTGCGGTTAACACTGTAACCCGAGTTCAGTCCGTGAACAGGGTGAGGAGGAGTTCATGGACCAAGAATTGGTTGCTCCAGCGGGACCAATTCTCTCATATGTCTCTGCTGCGGGAAATCCATGAGAATAATCCTGATGATTTCAGGAATTATCTCAGGATGACGGACCCCGTTTTTCACCGTCTGTTGGATTCGCTGTCCCCCTATATCACGAGGCAGGACACTGTGATGCGCCAGGCCATCACTGCCGAGCAGAGGCTTATTGCCATGTTGAGATACCTGGCGACTGGGAGAAGCTTGCAGGACCTCAAGTTCACAACTGGCATCTCCCCCCAGGCTCTCGGGATCATTATCCCTGAAACGTGTTCGGCCATTATTCAGGTCCTGCAGAAGGACTATATGAAGGTAAGTTTGCTCCTGTAACATCACATTATATGTTTTGATTGTTTTCTAATGTTATTTTTTTTATCCTCCTTCCCAAATTTGCCTGTTTGTAATATCCTGGTAATGTCCCCATTTTCACCATGCATGTTTTTACCTGTAATGGCCTTTTTTGGGGCATACATGCCTATTTCCCTTCACTAACCTCTCCAGCATGCTATCCTGGGCCCAAACCCAGCTAGCCTTCTTTTTTCCTATTTTTTTTTTGGGTCATTGCCCTCGTAGTTTTACAACTCCCCCCCCCCCTAAAATGTGAAAAACTTTTTTAATTCTCAATCCAGATCAGCAGAGTGGTAGAGCCTTTATTTTGAGCCCCCAAAATCACCTCAAACACCCCCCCTTAGAATATTTTCTAATGTCCACTCAGCGGGACATCTGCTAAGTGGGCCTTATTTTTGGCTATGAAGTACTCCCTTCACTAATCATGGTAGCCTGATGTTGGTCGACAATGTCTTTTTGTGTAATCTGTTTGCACTGTAACCTGAAAACGTACTAATGTCTTCTTTTTGTTTGACTCCACAGTTTCCTTGCACACCACAGGAATGGCTGACTGTGGCTGATCAATTTGCCCAGCGGTGGGACTTCCCCAACTGTGGAGGGGCAATTGATTGCAAGCACGTCCACATAGTGCTGCCACCCCATTCGGGGTCATACTATTTTAACTATAAAGGTTTCAATAGTATTGTGTTAATGGCGGTGGTGTCGGCACGGTACGAGTTCCTATATGTGGACGTGGGGAAGAACGGCCGGATGTCCGATGGCGGAGTATTCGCGCAGATGGAGTTCGCTCACCGTCTGCAGTCTGGGGGTCTTGCACTGCCTCTAGATGCAGACAACATGGATGGACTACCGTTTGTTTTCATCGCGGATGAAGCCTTTGGACTGGGACCACACCTGATGCGGCCGTTTCCCCAACGCACCCTCACCCCGGAGAGGAGGGTTTTTAATTACCGGCTGGCCAGAGCCCGGAGAGTTGTGGAGAATGCCTTCGGGATAATGGCCAGCCGGTTCCGCCTGTTTCAGACAGCTATCCATTTGGCGGAATACAAGCTGAACTCCATTGTGTACTGCTGCTGCATAATGCACAATTTTCTAAGACATTATTCCCCTACATATGTGTCAACAGTTGGGCCTGAGGCCGGTCCATCCGAGATGACCATTCTGACCGGCCTCAACACTGCCCGTACTGGCTTGGCCCCTCAAAGTGCCCGTGAAGTACGTGAGAAATACGTTGAGTACTTCACGGGTAGGGGGGGCCATCGCAATGCCAGACCACATCTGACCTTTTGCTTTGTGAAATAATTTTTTATTCTATTTTCTACAAACTTGTTTTGTCATTCTTGTATTTTGGGTTTATGTGTCTCCCAGGTTCTAGTAGTGTCAAGTGTATTTGACCTTAGTAAATAGCCTCAATTCTCACTTTAAAAAACATTGATTTTGCATTTTCAGAACTACTATTGAGCATAGAAAGAACAAGCCACACATTTTTGAGACTTCCATAAACTTTTTACTCTGTGCACCACATATTTTTGAGGTTTTATAGAATTACAATGTAGACAGTTTTTGGTCATCGTATTTTTTTTTTTTTTTTTTTGGAGGATTGTTTTGCAGAAACATGCATGGGTCAAAATCACAAACTTTTTAAAAAAAATATTACAAAAATAACAAAGTGAAAAATACAAACATGAGATGGGGTGATGTCACCCCTGATCCATCCCAAATTTGAAGAACCCCACTTTCTTTTTGGGGCTGAAATGGGTATTTTCAACCTGATCCCATGGCTAGGGTAAACATGTGTTATCTGCCATCATGGGGGATCAATGGACGTGCTTTGGGGGTGCAAAGCCTTCCTCTCACCTACTTTAGTAGGTAGGAAGAGGTTGCATCCCCCAAACAGGGACATAGATATCCTGTGACGGAAGATAGCACATGTGGAGTCACTGTGTGCATCTTCACATTTGGGCTGGTTGAAATACCGTTGCAAATTTTGTATGCAAAAAAGCACACTAAAACTATTCGCCCCAAAATATCTATAATATTTTTATATTTTTGCTCAATCACATTCATTCGAGTTCTCATAATGTCCATTTCGCTACTACATTCCATTATTTCTTGAATTATTATTTTGGCACTAGCACTCGAGAATAGGGATGAGCCGAACACCCCCGGGTTCAGTTCGCACCAGAACCTGCGAATGGACCGAAAGTTTGCGCGAACTTTAGAACCCTATTAAATACAATGGACGCGAACGTTCGTAATCTAAAGTGCTAATTATAACGGCTAATATGCATGTTATTGTCCTAAAAAGGGTTTGGGGACCCGGGTTCTGCCCCAGGGAACATGTATCAATGCAAAAAAAAGTTTTAAAAACGTCCGTTTTTCGGGAGCAGTCATTTTAATGATGCATAAAGTGAAAAAAAAAAGTGAAATATTTCTTTAAATATCGAACCTGGGGGGTGTCTAAAGTATGCCTGTGAAGTGGCATGTATTTCCCGTGTTTAGAACTGTCCCTGCACAAAATGACATTTCTAAAGGAAAAAAAGCCATTTAAAACTGCTTGCGGCTTTAATGTCATGTCTGGTCCCGGTAATATGGATGAAAATCTTTGAGAAAAATGGCATGGCTACCCCATCAGCCCCCCCCCCCCCCCTACCCCAGCCCATTACCAGCCCCTTTGGGTCTTGTATGGATATTAAGGGGAACCCCGCACACAAAATAAAAAAGACCCTATATACTCTGAACAGCAGTATACAGGCGGTGCAAACAAGACAGGGACTGTAGGTTTGTTCATAAGTAGAATCTGTTTGTAATTTTGAACACGTACATTGTTTAAGTGTATTCTCCAGCCAAAAAATCTATTTTTAAGCTTTTTGGAAAACATAGGGAAGGGTTATCACCCCTGTAACATTTGTTTTTCTGTCTGTGCCCCTGTTCAGAACATTTCACCTCACTTTCCATCCCAATGACAACTGTTTTTGAAAAGTGGGGTTTTTATTGAAACAAGGATTGGTGATAAAGCATCAGTAGAGAGGAGACACCTTTTTCCCATATTAACTCTTACAGGAGAGAATTTCCCTTCCTAGGGGTAGATTTCCTCTCACTTCCTGTTGTCTCCTTCCGTTTGCAAGTAGGAGTCGTTTGTAAGTTGGATGTTTGAAAGTATGGGCCTGCCGTATATACTCTACAGAAATTGACCCCTTAGGTGTTGGTGTTGGCACAACACTGTAAGCACTCACAGTTACTCTTGGTGGGCGCTGGAACGCCCTGCTGTCAACTATTATATCAGGAATTGTAATTACATGCCATTGTTGAACAGTGGTAGGAAAAATTGGGCCTTTGATGGTGGTGCTGGTGCCACAACACTGTAAGCCCTCACAGTTACTCTTGGTGGGTGCATGAATGAGCCCTGCTGTGAATTATTAGATCAAGAATTGTAATTGCATGCCCCTGTTGAACAGGGGCTGAAAAATTGGGCCTTTGGTGGTGGTATTGGTGGTGTTGGTGGTGTTGTCACAACACTGTAAGCCCTCACATTTACTCTTGGTGGGCGCATGAATGGGCCCTGCTGTGAATTATTAGATCAAGAATTTTAATTACATGCCCCTGTAGAACAGGGGCTGAAAAATTGGGCCTTAGCCACTGGTGCCACAACATTGCAACCCCTCACAGATACTGTACTTGGAGCACAGTAATGAGCCCTGTTGCAAAGTATTGCATCAAAAATTGTAATTACACGCCCCTGTTAAATAGGGGCAGAAAAATTGGGCCTTAGGCACTGGTGCTGGTGCCACGACACTGCAACCTCTCCCAGATACTCTAGTTGGAGTGCAGGAATGAGCCCTGCTGCAAAGCATTGCATCAAAAATTGTAATTACATGCCCCTGTTTAACAGGGGCTGAAAAATTGGGCCTTAGCCACTGGTGGCGGCACCCAGAAACAAAAATGTTTTTCCAAGATATCATCATGAATCGGATCATTGAGGAGGAGGAGGATAGTCAGTCAACATAACAGGACAGTCACTCAGTCAGCATCAGCATCAGTCTTGAAGGGATGTGACATTTGAAAATAAATTATTCTGTTATATCAGCTTCAGGTGCTTGGTAGCTGGTGGTGATCCAAGACTGGTTCATCTTTATGAAGGTCAGTCGATCAACCGAATCGGTGGACAGGCGCACCCTGTGATCCGTGAAAAATCCTCCAGCAGCACTGAATGTGCGTTCCGAAAGAACGCTGGATGCAGGACAGGCCAGTAGCTCAATTGCATACTGTGCAAGCTCTGGCCAGTGATCCATCCTTAAGACCCAGTAAGCCAGAGGATTTTCGGTGGGAAAGGTGTCCAAATCTGACCTTGCCCCTAGGTATTCCTGCACCATGTATATCAGACGCTGGCGATGGTTGCTGGAACTGATCATACCTTGGGGCTGCGGACTAAAGAATTGTCTGAATGCATCGGTCAGACGGCCACCTTCCCCACCGCTCCTTCTTTGACTGACCGAAGCCTCAGCAACTCGTTGTCCAGGACCAGGAGTTTGTAACCTCCCAGTCTCTGGGAACGCGTTGCACAGACCTTTCTGCAAGGCCTCCCAGAGTTGTCTCATCCTCTGCTCCCTCTGCGACGGTAAGATAAGGTCCGCAACCTTACCCTTGTACCGTGGATCAAGGAGAGTGGCCAGCCAGTAATGGTCCCTCTCCTTGATCCGAAGAATACGAGGATCCTTCCGCAGACTTTGCAGGATCAGGGAGGCCATGCAGCGTAGGCTAGCTGAGGCATTAGGTCTGGAGTCCTCTGGGTCACTAAGGACGACATGATCCGCAGCCACCTCCTCCCAGCCACGTACAAGTCCACGGGTTTCTTGGGACTGTAAATCATCCCTAAAAGACTGCTGCTATTGATGCTGCTGAGTGCCAGGCTCCACCTCCATGCTGACACAATCCTCCTCCTCCTCCTCCTCCTCCTCCTCTTCCTGTGCGATGGGTGGGACAGAAGGAACATTGTTTGGGTAAAGGGGGCCTTGAGAGGCAAGGAAGTCCTCCTCTTCCTGCCTCTGTTCTGCCTCAAGTGCCCTGTCCATTATTCCACGCAGCGTGTGCTCCAACAGGTGGACAAGAGGTACAGTGTCACTGATGCATGCACTGTCACTGCTCACCATCCTCGTGGCCTCCTCAAATGGTGCCAGGACAGTGCATGCATCCCTGATCATGCCCCACTGGCGTGGTGAAAAAAACTCGAGCTCCCCTGACCCTGTCCTGGTGCCGTAGTCGCACAGGTATTTATTGATGGCCCTCTGCTGTGTGTGCAGCCGCTGCAGCATGGCCAACGTTGAGTTCCACCTGGTGGGCATGTCACATATAAGACGGTTCTTGGGCAGGTTCAACTCCTTTTGCAGCTCAGCCAGGCAAACACTGGCATTATAAGATCTGCGGAAATGCACACAGACTTTCCTGGCCTGCCTCAGGACATCCTGTAAGCCCGGGTACCTGCCCAAGAACCGCTGCACCACCAGGTTATGGACGTGAGCCACACAGGGCACATGGGTCAGTTGTCCCTGTCGGAGGGCGGAGAGGAGGTTGGTGCCATTGTCGCAAACCACCATTCCTGGCTTAAGCTGGCGTGGTGTCAACCACCTCTCGGCCTGCCCCTGCAGAGCAGACAGAACCTCTGCCCCAGTGTGGCTCCTGTCCCCCAAACACACCAGCGCAAGCACGGCATGGCATATTTTTACCTGCGTACTTGCGAAGCCCATTGAACGCCTACGGAGTACCGCTGGTTCCGAGGACAAAGCACAGGAAGAGGCCATGGAGGAAGAAGAAGAGGAGGGGGTGGAGGAGAGAGGTGTGTCACAACCAGTAGTAGCATTTTGGAGGCGTGGTGGCGGAACAACCTCCAACACTACTGCACCTTGTCCTGCATCCTTCCCAGCTGCCAAAAGAGTGACCCAATGGGCCGTGAAAGAAAGGTAACGTCCCTGTCCATGCCTGCTGGACCATGAGTCAGCGGTAATATGCACCTTACCGCTGACCGCCCTGTCCAGCATAGACATTGCCTTCCACATGCCGGTAGAGAGCCGGAATCGCCTTCCGTGAGAAAAAGTGGCGTTTGGGAACCTGCCACTGAGGAACCGCACATTGCACAAACACACGGAAGGGGGCCGAGTCTACCAACTGAAAAGGCAGCAGTTGAAGCGCTAGCAATTTAGCCAAGCTAGCATTCAACCGCTGGGCATATAGATGGCTGGGAGTGAACTTCTTTCGACGGTCCAGCAGCTGGGGCAGGGAAATTTGCCTGCTAGTATCGGACGTCGGTGTACTGCTAGCAGAGTGCCCGCAAGTACTTGGCTGTGACACACCTAATTCTACACCTTCATTCCTCTCAGTGCAGGTTTCAGAGAGGACTGAAGGTATAGTGGGGTTGGAGATCCCAGCTGATGCGGTGCAAGGAGATGTCCGCTTTGTTCTTTGGTGTGGGTCTTTAAGGTAGGCTTGCCAACGAGCTGCATGGCAGGTCAACATATGTCTGGTCAAGCATGTGGTGCCCAAGCGGCTGATGTTTTGGCCACGCGATATACGCTTGAGACATATGTTGCAAACAGCAGCTGTGCGATCTGATGCACTCGACTCAAAAAAGGCCCACACCAAATAACTTTTTGAATAACGGGCAGAGGCAGCGCCCTGCACAGGCGGAGCTCTGCGGTGTGATTCAGTCGGTGTGCTGCCCTTACGCTGGCCCCCGGAGGGCATCCTGCCTCGTTGGAGATGTGCCTCCTCCTCATCCTCCTCCTCTCTCCTATTAGGCACCCACGTGGAGTCAGTGACCTCATCATCCCCTCCCTCCTCATCACTGGAGCCTATCTGGCAGTATGCTGCAGCTGCTGGAACATGACTGCCAGATTGGTGTCCTTCTTGAGCATCCCCTCTCTCTGCTCTCATGCTACTGCCTTCCTCTAGCTGGGTATCATCATCAGACCCTTCAAAACGCTGGGCACCCTCCTGGAGCATGTACCCAACACTGTGCTCAAACAGTTCGGGGGACTCCTCAGGAGGACATGGTGGGTCTAGGGAAGGAGTGACTGATGATGACATTGATACCAGGGAAGAGGACGCTTTGGCAGCTGCTTTGCCAGTACCCTGAGCCTGGGTGAGAGAGGATGAGGAGGATGAGGAAGGCTTGGTCATCCACTCTACCAAGTCTTCGGCATGATGCGGCTCAACACGTCCAGCTGCTGAAAAGAAGGACAAGCATGTCCCATGGCCACGCGCTGATGACGATGCACTGCGTCCATGACCAGCACTGTTGTCACTAGACACAGAGCCTGCTTGCCCTCTTTTATTGGCTTCTGACTGTCTGCCTCTCTTTGTTTGCCTTCCAGACATTCTAATGGCCTGCAGGGAGATGGGAAAACCAGCAATAAGGGGTAGCTTCAGGTGTATATTTTGCAGGAAGCACACAACGCCCGCTGTAAGTGCTGCAGATGACTGCCTTTGTTACACAACAGGAAAAAACAGCAATAAGGGCTAGCTTCAGGTGTTTATTTTGCAGGAAGCACACTACGCCCGCTGTAAGTGCTGCAAATGCCTGTTAGTGTAACACAAAAGAAAAAAAGCTTGAGCAAGAAGGGCTAGCTTCAGGTGTATAATGTGCTGGAGGCACACTACGCCCGCTGTAAGTGCTGCAAATGCCTGTTAGTGTAACACACCAGGAAAACACAGCAATACGGGCTAGCTTCAGGTGTATATTTAGCAGGAAGCACACTACGCCCGCTGTAAGTGCTGTAAATGCCTGTTAGTGTAACACACCAGGAAAACACAGCAATACGGGCTAGCTTCAGGTGTATAATGTGCAGGAGGCACACTACGCCCGCTGTAAGTGCTGCAAATGCCTGTTAGTGTAACACACCAGGAAAACACAGCAATAAGGGCTTCAGGTGTATACTGTGCAGGAGGCTTAGCAACAATGACACTGACACTGTCCCCTGCCTATCCTTCTCTCTCCCTGCACACAAGGTTTAGCAAAGAATATGACACTGATACTCTCCCTGCCTATCCTTCTCTCTCCCTGCACACAAGGTTTAGCAAAGAATATGACACTGACACTCTCCCTGCCTATCCTTCTCTCTCCCTGCACACAAGGTTTAGCAAAGAATATCGCTGACACTCTCCCTGCCTATCCTTCTCTCTCCCTACACACAAGGTTTAGCAAAGAATAGCACAATGACACTGTCCCTGCCTATCCTTCTCTTTTTTTGCGCCGGAACACACTACACAAGGCCGCCGCGCTGGCGGCCTTTTATAGTGTGGGGCGTGTGCTAAACCCCTGAGCTATAATTGGCCACAGGCAACCTGCCTGTGGCCAATTATGGCTCTCCTAGCTGCCGGCGCTGTGATTGGCCAAGCATGCGGGGTCACAGTGCATGCTTGGCCAATCACAGCGTCGGGATTGCACTGCGATGGCGCAGTGTATTGTGGGCCGTTCGCGTCACTCGAATTTGGCGCGAACGGCCCAAATCGTTCGATCTTCGTCGAATGATCGAACAGCCGATGTTTGAGTCGAACGTATGTTCGACTCGAACACCGAGCTCATCCCTACTCGAGAATGGACGATTTGGAGTTCCTGACACACCACCACGTTCAGCCCCTACAAAAAAATTGAAATTTAGAAATATGCAGGCCTACATCTGTATTTACCTTGAAGTTGTGGTGACAGAAACTGACCTGTTGTGGTGATAAGCTCCACCTCTCCTTCCTTCACCTCCCCTTCCTCCACCTCTGCTTCCTGAACATGCTGATCCTGGTGTGGTTTGTGATCTTCGGGGAGTGTCTGTGGTCTGTGCTTCCTCGTCTCCTCAGATTGGTGTCCTCCCAGTCTCCTCTCCCCTATGGGAATGGTAAAAATAATGTATCCTTTAGCACACAAAGATTTTAGGCCCAAAAATCTAGAGATTGTTTTGAAGTGTGGTACAATTGATATTTGGGCCAGAGTTACAAGGTGAACATATGAGATCTTGCGAACTCTACAAAGCAGCATGTTTTTTTTTTAGGGCACTCAAAAATACACTTGGATAACCACCAAGGTATCCACTGGACCACCTGTGTGTGACCCCGTTAAAATTTTTGTCATGTGGCCCAGACTATAGTATATTGCTCTAGAACAAAAAGCTGAGTACACAACTGCTGGAGTGTCATCTCCTTTACCCAGAATCCAGTTTAGCCTTTCATTCACATTCTACTTTACTTATAACACATCATCTAGCCAACAATGTGTAGATAAACATTGTTTAATTAAAATGAGGCATGCCCACATGTAGTTTACGTGGATATGTGGCAAGCATGTTTTGGGGAAGACGATCAAGTTTTTTTAACGACACATTTACCAAGTAAGTGGACCCTCAACTTAACATAAAAGTTGTCATTTGAAAATGTGAAACCAGTCAAGCCAAGCACATGGAGCAAAACATGGAAGAATACATATTACAATGTGAAAGAACACAGTAAAAATAAAAGCTTACTTTTTACAATGCTTTTTTTAAGCTTCCTATACTGCTCCGGCTCCCTCAGCTTCAGGTCAGACCACCTTTTACGGAGCTGCTCCTTGGATCTCCTGACCCCAAATTTCTCATAGAGAGTCCTCGCCACTTTGTCCATTATTTGCGACTTCTGGAGATTAGGGGTGTCGTATGGCCCATGCTTCCCTTCGTAATCCTTCCTCCGCAGAATGTCCACCATCTCCGCCATCTCAGAAAATGACATATTAGTCGCCTTGTATCTTTTAGTCCTGGATCGGGACGTTGCCGCCTCCGGGCTTTCCTCGTCGGTAATTTCAAATAAAGAATCCACCTGTGTCTGCGACATGTCGCCATCTCACACTGTGCGCCGAATGTTAAGGGGCGGAGAAATGCAGGAAAAGGCCATCATGGGCGGGCGACGAGGGCGGAGTTACACGCATGCGCAAGGTATAAAAAGGGAAAGAAGTTATTAGGGATGCGCGGAGTAAGGACGACCGGAAGTGCGGTAAAGAACACAACTAAGGTAAGAAGGGAACTGGGGCCTGCAGTGGCCTATAATTGTTCATGATTGTATAGGCCAATATTGTGAGAAGTTGAGTAGAATGTCATTTGACCTCTCATGTTTTTTTCTGTGTTTTTTACTTGCAGACACTCCAAAATGCATAAGTTACGGGAGCCAGAGATCATGTTGGTTTTTATTGACAAATATAAACAATTACGCAACCTGTGGGAACAGAAATATCCAGCGTACCACAAGAGTGATGTACGTCGGGCAACAATTCAAAAATTAGCAGAGGATATGAAGCCCTGGATCCCAGATGCAGACTACACTATGATGAATACTAAGATAAACAACCTGCGCAAATCATATAAAAAAAAATATAAAGAAGTGCGCGCTTCAAAGAGATCAGGAGCAGCAGCAGAGGATGTAGTACAGCCCAAGCTGTGGTACTACAAACATCTGCAATTTCTGGATGACCAGATTGAGGCCAGGGAATCAATTTCCAGCCTTCCCTCAACCCTTCCTTCCACCCTTCCCTCCAGCGTTCCTTCCACCCATCCCTCCACCCCTGCAGAGGGGGAGGAGGAGCCACCTGAGCTTGAAGAGCCTGATCTTCGCATCTTCAGCAAGGTATAGTATTTTTGAACATAATTATTGCCCTCAAAGTAATATTGTGATGAAATTGATTTATTCTCCCAAAATTATAACATCCCCACCCCCCAAAAAAAAAGGCATCAGTCATGATATCCAAAATGTGTGTGATAGATTCCACAAAAAATCTAACTATGTGCTTTTTCCAACACAGGATGAGGCCAGCCAGGAGGAAGAGGCTCAGGAATGTGGCAGGCAGGAGGAGGCAGAGGTGAGTGTCAGCCAGGAGGAGGCAGGGCCAAATGGGACTCAGCAGGTCCCCAGGCCTAGTGGCAGCACAGTCTCACAAGTGGCTCCCCTCCACGTCAGACCGCCAAAACATCGGCGGATGACACAGGTGGAGGAGGAGTCACTAAAGATGATCCATGAGGCTGCTGCCATCATGAGGGCCCCCCTCAACCCTGCGGAAGGGTTTAGTAGCTATCTTGCCAATAAGTTGCTCCAAATAGAGGCGGGACAATGTGCCCTCTGTAAGAACATTATCTACATGGCCGTACACATGGGGGTGAGGGGGCAGCTGACTGAGGCCACCCATATCTCTCAGCAGGCCAATCCCTCTCCTCCTTCTCCTCCTCCTCCTGCCACATTACCACCCACAGTGGCCCGGCCTGCAAGGGTGCGTGGACGGGGCCGTGGAGAGAACGCTGCAGGGAAGCGTGGAAGGAAGGCTACAGGGAAGAGCAGGAGGTGATTCTCTGGCCTCGAGCTGCTCTTCCAGAAGTTGCAGTTTGATGGAGTACCACAGCTTGGGATGATGTATGTCTTTGGCTGCTGCTCCTGATTTCATGCTGTTGTTTATCTTATTGTTCATCATAGTCATGTCTGCCTTTGGTGTCCAATGACTTCATATTTTCTGCTAATTTCTGAATTGTTGCCCTTCGTTTTTTGTTTGCTTTTTTGCCAGAATAAATGGAGATTTGATTTCAGCCAACATACTTGCCTGTAGTGTTTTTATTATGAGTAGCAATAACATTTCATAAATACAATGTGTAATTAATAACAAGGGACACCAACCTCCATGAGGAAAAGTAAAAAAATAAATGTTGTTGTGAGAAATTGACACACCAAAAAATAAATAACACAAAAAAAAAAGGTTTTGTGTAATTTGTGAGGTCGGCCTTTAAGAATAAAACAAATTATTCAGAAGATCACAAGAAAGAAGAAAATAGGATTTTTATAACAGCTTACCTGTAAAATCCTTTTCTTGGAGTACATCACGGGACACAGAGCGACATAGTCATTACTAATGGGTTATATAGTTACCGTCAGGTGCTGGCACTGGCAACTTCCAAAACCGGAAGTACCCTCCCCTATATAAGCCCCTCCCATCCGGGAGCACCTCAGTTTTGTAGCAAAGCAATAAGTGTCCCCAAAGAGGGGCGGGAGCTCTGTGTCCCGTGATGTACTCCAAGAAAAGGATTTTACAGGTAAGCTGTTATAAAAATCCTATTTTCTTTCTCGTACATCACGGGACACAGAGCGACATAGTCATTACTAATGGGATGTCCTAAAGCAATGCCAAATGAGGGGGGGGATACACCATATATAAGCTGAGCGCTATCAGACATGAGGATCTTTTGCGGCCTGCAACACACTGCGCCCAAAGGCGACATCCTCCTGACTTCTAACGTCCACCTGGTAGAACCTAGTAAACGTGTGTACTGAAGACCATGTTGCGGCCTTACAGACTTGAGCCAGGGAGGCCTGGTGATGCACTGCCCATGAAGTTCCAACTGCTCTCGTGGAGTGCGCCCTAACTTTGAACGGAGGCGGTCTACTTCTCAAGCTATAGGCTTGTATTATGACCTGTCGAATCCACTTGGCTAAAGTAGATTTTGACGCTGCCTGACCCTTTCTGGGGCCTTCCGGCAGAATAAACAAAGTATCCGTTCTGCGAATCTGAGCAGTGGCTTTTAGATAAGCTTTAACTGCTCTTACTACATCCAAAGAATGCAATAACTTTTCCTCTACCGAAGTAGGCTTGGGGAAAAAAGAAGGAAGAACCACATCTTGGTTCAAATGAAAACTCGATACCACCTTAGGAAGAAAGGCTGGATGAGGACGTAACACTACTCTGTCCTTATGGATAACCAGATATGGCTCCTTACAGGACATAGCTGCTAATTCCGATACTCTTTTAGCCGAACAAATGGCTACTAGAAAAATCAATTTCCTGGTGAGAAGCACTAAGGAAATATGCTGTAATGGTTCAAATGGTTGTTTCTGTAGAACCGACAGAACCAAGTTTAGATCCCATGGACATATGGGAATATTAACCGGAGGACTAATACGCATCACTCCTTGTATAAAGGCTTTGACTAGTGAATGCGAAGCCAAGGGCCTTTGAAAAAATATTGACAAGGCCGAAATCTGACCTTTGATAGTACTCAAGGCAAGCTTCCTATCTACAGCCCATTGTAGGAAGTCCAGAATTCTACCTATTACGTATTTACGTGGATGCCATTTCCTGGCCTCACACCAGGCGATGTACGCCTTCCAGATTCTATAGTAGATCTGCCTGGATACCGGTTTCCTGGCATTGATCATGGTAGACACCACAGCATTAGAGAGCCCTCTCCTTTTTAGAATGTGGGCTTCAATAGCCAGGCCGTCAAACCTAGGGCTGGTAAGGAAGGGTGGTATATCGGTCCCTGCGAAAGCAGGTCCGGACGATGTGGGAGGGTCCAAGGACTCCCCACAGACATTTTTACGATCTCCGCGTACCATGCTCTTCGGGGCCACGCTGGAGCCACCAGAATCACTGGTTTCTTTTCTACCCTGATTCTGCGGAGTAATCGAGGTAACAATTGTGGCGGTGGGAATGCATATATCAGCTTGAACTGATCCCAAGGGAACACTAGGGCATCCGAGCCGCACGCTAGGGGATCCCTTGTCCAAGAGACAAACCTGTCCACTTTCGTGTTGAACCTGGATGCTAGCAGATCTACATCCGGTGTTCCCCACCGCTGACATATTGTCCGGAAAACCTCGGGATGAAGGGACCATTCCCCTGGGCATAATTGTTGGCGACTTAGAAAGTCCGCCTTCCAATTCTCCACCCCTGGAATGAATACCGCAGATATGGCTGGGACATATCTTTCTGCCCATCTCAGGATGTAATTTACTTCCCTTGGGGCTGCACGACTCCTGGTGCCCCCCTGACGATTGATATATGCCACTGCTGTGGCATTGTCTGACTGAACTCTGACAGGGGACCCTTGGAGTTTGGATGTCCATGCTACTAGGGCATACCGGGCTGCTCGTATCTCTAAGAGATTGATGGGCAGGGCCTTTCCGCATCCGACCATCTGCCCTGGAGAGACCATTGCTCCAGTACTGCTCCCCAGCCTAAAAGGCTGGCATCTGTAGTGACCACCTTCCAAGAAATCGGACTGAAGGATTTCCCTCTTTCCAGATTCCTGGGAACCAACCACCAACGGAGGCTTCTGCGAACGGAAGGGGACAAGGACATTGGTACGTCCAGAGCCTGAACTTTTTTGTTCCAGGCTGACAGTATGGCCCTTTGCAACTTCCTTGAATGGAATTGACCGTAGGGTACTGCTTCGAATGATGCCACCATTTTTCCCAGCAGCCTCATGCACAGGCGTATGGATGGCTGTCTTTTTGAACCCACTAAGTGGATCAAATCTCTCAAAGACGACCCCTTTTCTCGAGGCAAGAAAATTTTTCTCTGGTCTGAATCCAGCCTTAGCCCCAAGTATTCCAGACTTTTGACTGGTTTTAGGGCTGACTTGTCTCGGTTGATAATCCAACCGTGATATTCCAGATACTTGATTGTCTCGTGAACAACCACTTCTAGTTTTTCCACTGAGTGGTCTATCAGCAACAAGTCGTCTAGATATGCCATTATCGTTACACCTCGTGTTCTTAGATTGGCCAATAATGGGGCCAGAATTTTTGTGAACACTCTTGGTGCTGTGGCCAGACCGAAGGGTAAGGCTCTGAACTGAAAATGGCGCCCTTCTATCGCAAAGCGTAGAAATTTTTGGTGGGCTGGAAAGATGGGGATGTGCAAATACGCATCTTTGATGTCGATCGAGGCTAACCATTCCTCCCCTTGTAGGGCAGTGGCTACCGATCGGATCGACTCCATCCGGAAAGTCCTGATATGTAGGAATTTGTTTAGCCCTTTTAGATTTAATATGGGCCTCACGTCCCCGTTTGGCTTCGGAACTGTAAAGAGGTTTGAGTAAAACCCGAACCCCCATTCTTCCAGGGGGACCTCTATAATTACTGCTTGAAGCAATAATTGTTCCAGTGCCAACAGGAGGGATCCTCTCTTCTGGGGATCCCTTGGCACGTTCGACCTTATAAAGCGGGAAGGAGGGGAGTTTTTTAACTCCAATTTGTATCCCAGATTTACTGCGGAGAGCACCCATCTGACTCGGATCGTGTCCCGCCAGGTTTCTGTGAACAACTGAAGTCTTCCCCCCACCCGATTGGGTGGGGGCAACCCTTCATGCATTTGACTTTGGGGGAGGTTTTGTACCTCTCCTGCTCCAGGGCTTCTTGTTACCCTGCAACTGTCCCTGATTTTTACCTCCGGGATTTGACCGGGGAGGCCGTCGGAACTGTTTCACAGCCGATGTCCTAGGGACTGGAGAAGCCGGCCTCTTAAAAGAGGGACCTCTAACTCTATTTTTGACCGGCAAGAGTGTACTTTTACCGCTGGAAATTCTCTGGATATACTTGTCCAGGTCTTCCCCGAATAAGCGCTCCCCATGAAATGGGAAGCTGACCAGCAATTTTTTACAGGGAGCTTCAGCAGACCAGTTTTTGAGCCATAGAAGCCTGCGCATATGTACTACAGACAGCGTAAGGCGGGAGGCCTGATGGATTGAATCCTTTATAGCGTCCACCGCAAAGCATAAGGCTCTAGGTAGATCAGCTTGAGCAAGAGCCTGCTGATCTGGCACGTCCCTTAAGACCTGTTTCAACTGATCCTTCACTGCTTGGCAGACCCCTATAGCTGCCACTGCTGGTTGTGTCACCAATCCTGCTGTAGAAAAAGCAGATTTCAATAAGGACTCCAATTTTTTATCTATTGGGTCCTTGAACATTTGGACATTTTCCACCGGACATGTCAGTGATTTATTCACACAAGAGATGGCTGCGTCCACTGTAGGGACCTTCCATTTTCTGACGAACTTATCCTCCATAGGATAGACCACCGGAAATCTCTTGGGGGGAGTAAATATTTTGTCAGGATGCTCCCAATCCTGGTAAATGAGCCCCTCCAGTAAAGGATGGATCGGAAAAGAACAAACAGTCTGGGGAGCTTTTAGCGACCCCAACGAGGAGACAGAAGAGGAGGATGGCTCCGCAAGTGGCATTTTAAATGCTGATCGGACCATATTAGTCAGGGACTGCACCCATAACCTCTCAGCATGTGATGCTGAGAACGGCTCCTCCACTGTTGATTCTTCTACAACCGAATCAACCTCATCCTGATCCCCCTCAGGTAGGTCGACCTCTGTATGGGACTGTTGCTCTGTTAACAGGCACTCTGAGGGAGGAGACGGAGATCGAGCGCTTTTCTCCTGTGACAGGGAAGCAGCAATTAGTGCTGACAATCTCTCTTCCAGCCCTCCCAGAGCTGAGGAAAAAACCTCCTCTGTTACATACACAGGAGCAGGTGAACTGGGGACAGCCACAGTACCAGGTACTCCTGGGGGTGCCCTACGGTCACTAACCTCTGATTCTTCAGGGGAGACTGGTGCAGCCAAAGCATGCCCAAGATCCTCAGAGCCCGATGGAGACCCCCTATTCCTCCTGGAATTTCTAGTCCCGGAGTTTTTAGACGGCATATTCCTAAGCCACAAAGCTGAGGTATTCCAGCCGAAAATACACCAGTTACTGATAATAGTCTAGCATAAATGCTGCTATAATAAACAGTTGGTGTCTACTAATGTGCCTTTCTAGGGGATGCCTGTATCAACCGCTTGCTGTATGCCTTTAAATGTTGCCAGCTCTGTCTCTGTACTTCATAGCCAGCTTACTGCAATAATGTGGCTTTTTAAAAACCTGCTGGGACGCCCGCACATGCGCAGAAGCGCTGCGGCGCGCACAGAGCGTCATCCCCCAGGCCCCGCCCCTTTTTCCGGCCACCTCTATATATAGAGGCGCGTGCACGCGCACGCGCGCGGCCACGTGCGCCTCGGCGCTAATTTTCAAACATGGAAACCAGGGACAGGAGCCAGGGCCCCCTTTGCCGCAGGCCGGGGGATAGACGAACACTGCAACATGGCAGAGGAAACAGTTTCCTGTAGGAGAACTCACCAGCTGCCTGGACTTTGCTCTCTGAGAAGAAACTAGTCCATATGACAAGAAAAACATTCCACAGCGGCCTCTAGTGGACAAACACAGGTACCGCAGTTTAATATACTAAACATATATAAAAAAACATTCTTTTTTTTTTTTTTTTCTTGACCACCATTAAAAATTATTACATTTTTTTTAGTAGTTACAGGCATGCACAGATATTAGCGGGAATACCGTTAGGTAACAGACAGAAAGACAAATTAGGCTTGGGGGTCCCCCAATAGAACCAAGTTCCTGGGGGCCCCCACTTACCTGTTCCCCGCCGCAGGACTTTGTTTGGTCCACAAAAGCCCAAACTTCACCTATCACGGCAGGCATTGTAATCAAACCTTCAGGGACCGGGTTCCCAAGGATTCCACTCCCCTGGACCTGTATAGCACCCTGCACAGAAAACATCTTGGTCGTGGGTATGACCAGAGCTCTGGATCCCAGGGTCCAGCTCTCCTAAGAGAAGCATTACAGGCAGAACCTTGCTCTTCTCTGCAAGGCCCGGGTACCGACCGTTTAGCTATGAAGCTTTTTTGGTTGGATCCGGAATAGCTTACTGAGGCCCAAAAGAACCTGTACGCAAGCTCAGTGAAAAACACATGTTTCTTCTTGGCCAACACCTTAGACACTGGCAAAAAACTGAGGTGCTCCCGGATGGGAGGGGCTTATATAGGGGAGGGTACTTCCGGTTTTGGAAGTTGCCAGTGCCAGCACCTGACGGTAACTATATAACCCATTAGTAATGACTATGTCGCTCTGTGTCCCGTGATGTACGAGAAAGAAAGACTTAAGTTTGTCGTGATAAAGATCTGCTGCAAAAACGAAATTTTAAACACCATTCTAAAGCAAAAAACAATGTGCTGCATTAAACGAGGCAATAACTTGCAGAATGACGAATGTGCCCTCTCCATTAGGAACGCTAGTTTTACTAGAACGAGCGCTCCCGTCTCCTAATTCAGTCTGAGCATGCGTGGGTTTTTTAACCGATGGACTTGCCCATAGACGATCGGAATTTTCCATCGGTTTTTGATCCAAAAAACCGATGGAAAAAAGACCGATGGGTCCCATACACGATCGGTTTGTCTGATGAAAACAATCCATCAGACGGTTGTACAGGGCTTAAGTCTTTTACAATTACAAATGGAACACGACAGGGTTGTCCCCTCTCACCTCTCTTTTTTTTTTTTTTAACAGAAACATTTTTATTAGAAATTAAAAAGAGTACAGACAATGTCATTACATCAGGTTCATCTATTGGTAAGGCACATGGTCAAGCAAAATAACATTACACATGGTTTCTTCATAGAATTGCTAAGAATAGAGAGACAGGATATGATTCAGTCGGGTTTAGGGAAGCTCACTAATGCAATGTGTTTCCACACAAGTATGGCCAATTAAGTACCAGTACTACCCAAGTGGGTGGAGAACCTAAAATCCCTTAAGTGAGGGGGCCATTGCACAACCAGATAGGCAACTTATAACCTACCCGCCCTCAATTCCCCGTCAGGTCTTTAAATATTAAGTGCCCGGGTTTCTATCCATGGATCCCAGATTTTATGAAACTTTTGCGGGCATTTCCGTCCTTTATACGTCAGCTTGTATATCGGAAGGACCGAGTCTACAAGTGTGCGCCATTGAACAGTCGTTGGTGGGGAGGGTAGCTTCCAGTTTTGTAACAGTACTTTCCTGGCGTAGAACGCCAGGTAGAAGATAAGGAGACCCTTATGGGTGGAGTGTGTCAGGGAGTCCGTGAGTCCCAATAACAATAGCTTGGGATCCATTGACGCCGAGACACCAGCCACTGTATTAATTTCCGCCAGTACCTGTCCCCAATAATTTTGTATGGCCGGGCAGTCCCAAACCACGTGGTAGTATGTTCCCACCTCTTGTAAGCATTTGGGGCACCTTTCAGATTGCGTGGGGTAGATTTTTGCTAAGCGTTGAGGGGTGTAGTAAGCCCTATGGATAAATTTGAGTTGGATAAATCTATCTCTTGCAGAGATCACTGTGGGGAGATAGTTTTGTAAGGCCAGATCCCATTCCTCCTCCGACAAAGAGGGAATATCTCCCTGCCATGTTTGACACAGGGGTGATGGGCCCTCAGGATCTCCAGATGTCAATCTAAGGTATAAAGAAGAAAGGATTCTGTCCGCTCCCCGAGAGATAAGAAATCTCTCTATCCGATGTGGTTCAATCGAGACAGTAGCTGGAAATTGTGATTGAGTGGCATGCTTCAGTTGAAGATACCGAAAGAGCATCCATGAGGGGAGCTGACAGATATCCTTTAGTACTGAAAAGGGGAGGAGAACCCCGGATGGCATAATGTGTTGGATCTTGGTCACTCCATACCTGGCCCACAAGTTGGGGTCCGGTATGGTGCGAAAGTGAGGGAGCTTTGGGTTACCCCAGAGCGGAGTATGAGGGGAAATGGAGTTTGCTTTCCTAATTGTCGCTGTGACTTTGTCCCATACCTGCACTGTAGTCCTCATCGGAGTAGTACTCTGAGGGGAAGTCCGCACCCCCCTATATACCAGATTTGTAAGGGCAGAGTAGGACCCCATTATGGCTGCCTCAAGGTTAACTGCAGGATTGGATCGGGTTTGGGCAAACCACCAACGGGCCGTGACCAAAACTGCTGCCCAATAGTATTTCAAAAAGCACGGTAATGACAGACCCCCCAAAGATAGGGGGAGTTGCAATTTGGTTTTGGATATTCTCGGGGGCTTCCCCCCCCAGATAAAGGATGAGACTACTCCATCCAGTTTGTGAAAGAAGGTCATAGGAATCAGGCTTGGGGTGTTCCTAAAAATATACAAAAATTTGGGGAGAAATGTCATTTTTATGAGGTTCACTCTGCCAACCGGAGTCAATGGAAGGGTCTTCCAGGTATTGCACTTAGCTATTAGGGACATTAGGATTGGGTAGAGGTTGTCCGTTAAATATTGCGAGAGGTCTCTAGTGATCTCTATGCCCAGGTATTTAAAATGGGAGACTAACTGCAGAGGACATGTGGCAAGTGGCGTTTGGAGGGTGCTCGAGTCAGATAGCAGAAACAGGTTAGATTTCTCCCAATTGATCCGAACACCTGAAAAACCACCAAATCTATCAATAATCATCAGGGCTGCTGTAAGGGAATCTGCAGTATCACCTAGGTAAAGCAACGTGTCGTCCGCATACAGCGACACCCTCTCCAACAGAAAGCCCAGCTGTAGTCCTCTAACTTCGCTTGTTGAGCGGAGGAGTATCGCCATGGGCTCAATGGCCAGGGCAAACAGCCCTGGAGAAAGGGGGCATCCCTGCCTCGTGCCCCTACAAAGATGGAAGGGGGAGGAGAGGGTACCGCCAGTACGCACACGCGCCGTTGGAGAAGAGTACAACTGTCGAATCCAGTCTATGAACCTGGGGCCGAAGCCAAATTTAGCTAGGACTTGCCACAAAAAGATCCATTCCATGGAATCAAAGGCCTTTTCTGCATCCAGGGAGGCCACTGCGCCCCCCTGGATGCTGTCCTTAAAGTACGCTATATTCGTGTGGAGCCTGCGAATATTAACATCTGTGCCCTTACCAGGCATGAAGCCCGTCTGGTCCCCGTGTATTAGAGAAAGGATCACTGCGTTCAGTCTACAGGCCAGGACCTTAGTTAATATCTTTGCGTCGACGTTCAGCAAAGATATGGGCCTATAGGATGAACACAATGTGGGGTCCTTCCCCGGCTTAGGTATAACAACTATCACGGCCTCAGACATGGAGGCCGGAAGGCTGTTTGTCGCTAGCGTCCCGTTGAGCGTCGAGTGAAGATGAGGGCCCACCACCTCTAGATTAGTCCTATAGAACTCCGAGGGGAGTCCATCCGGTCCCGGTGACTTCCCTGTTTGCATGGATTTAATGGCTTTTTGGATTTCTAGTAGTGTAATGGGAGATTCCAGACCCTGGGCCGCATCAGCAGACAGGGTTGGGAAATCAACGGTGTCAAGAAATGTGGTCAGCTCCTCGGGGGTATAAGTAACCCTGGAGGCATAGAGGTGAGAGTAGTATTGTTCGAATCTGGCATTAATGTCTAGCGGGTCTGAGAGAAGGGTACCATCCTCTGCCTGTACGTTCGCTATGTACGGGCTTCCCGTCCTTTCCTTCGCCAGCCAGGCTAGAAGTCTGCCAGGACGTTCCCCTTGTTCAAATATACGGTGAGTTTGGGACAGGAGGAAACGACGGCATGAGTCAATACGTATCAGAGCTAGCTCTCGGTAGGCAGTGAGCATATCAGTGTGCGTTCCAGGGTCTGGGGAGCTGGTGTATCTATCTTCAAGTCGCAGAGCCCTATGCTCAGCCACCGACAGCATAAGTTTCGTTTCTTTCCTCACTTTTGAAATATTGTATTGGTACCTGCCTCTAGCATAGGCTTTAAATGCATCCCAGATCGAAGCCTGGGACGCACTATGTACATTATGGGTCCAGTATTCCCCTAGTTCTGACAACATCAGCGGCTCCAGCTTCTCATCTGTAACCCAGTATCTGGATAGTCTCCACAACCCCTCCCCCGCTACTGTGTCCGTTGTCAGTGTCATCATCATAGGGGCGTGGTCAGAGATACCTCGTGGGAGGATGGAAACCGCAGCAACCTTGTTTAACAGGGAGTCGCTGACATATATTAGGTCTATACGTGACATGGTGGCATACGTAGCCGAATGGCACGTATAATGTCTGGCATTGGGATGTTTCCATCTCCACACATCATGTAAACCAAACGTCTCCGCCCATCTAATTAGGCCCGGGTCAGTCGTGTGGCTCCTGTGACTCTGACTGAGACGGTCTGCCTCAGGATCAGGGGTCATATTGAAATCCCCTGCCAGAATAACATTTGTCATGGGATATTTAGCTAGTACAGTAAGGATCTTATGTAAAACATTCATATTTGCCGGAGGGGGTATATATAGGCCCACAACCACCATTTCTATCCGATCACACATTGCGTGCATGATCACATATCGACCTTCTGGGTCTAAATGGAGATCCAGCAGTGTAAATGGGAGCGTCTTATGTACCAGTACACTTACCCCTCGGGAGTGTGAGGAGAAAGTGGAATGGTAGTAGGATCCCACCCATGCCCTCTTCAGTGACAATAACTTGGATCCCATGAGGTGCGTCTCCTGGAGGATACATATGTGCGGGAGATGCCTCTTTAGATACCCAAACACTAAGGAGCGCTTGATCTCAGAGTTCAACCCCCGCACGTTCCACGAAATCACCCTCAAAGGAGCCATATTAGAGTTGGTAAAATAAACATCAACCACCCTCCCCATCTGCCCTGACTCAGCAGCAGTGCAAGGGATGAGAATAACCTGTGTAATTTCCTACGCGCCTTAAAATAAAGAGATAGTAATGACATTACCCAAAAACAATCAGTGATAGTAGAACTCATAAAACCCAAACCAACATCCTTTCCCACCCCCCCTCCCCCCTCCCCACGCTACCTCCCGAACTCAGGCGCGTTTTCAAACCCCCAAAACAAAACAAGACCATGGGTCTTAGTGAGGCAATGTACCAAGAAAGGCCCCTAGGGGGCAAAGCGTTGAGGCACCTGTAGGTTAGTCAGCAGCCGCCACGGTAGCAAGTGCCTGCAACGTAAAGGAAGTTCAAACGGATAAAAGGGAAAAAGAAAAACCAAAAAAAAAAAGGAAATAGATAAATTGGTCCTCCCTGCGGAGAGGTATTCACCCGAGGGGGAGGAATGGAGATAAAAAAAGAAAAAAAAAGGGGAAAATAGGGGGAAACCCCCCCCCGGGGGCACAGTTCTTGAACTTGCATTTGAAGCGCCCATAGGTGGTATCAGAGCAACTCAGCTAGTAATGTAACAGTCCCTCTTCTCTCCCAGCAATACGGCATGTGCGGGATATAGCGTCTGTGTGAATAGGTCCAGCGGCAATACATGCCATGTTGATCCCGAAGCAAACATGGGATAATGGGCTAAACATGGATCAGGGGCGAATGGCCAGAAAAAATGTGGGAGATAGTTAGGGGTATAGGGAGTTCAGTTTAAGGAGAAAGAGGCCGGCCGGGAACATCCACAAACAGTCAGTGCTATGGTAGACGGTCAAAGGCAAAAAGGTTGGCTCACCCGTCCGAGCTGGTAGATGCGGAGAGAGGGGTCCTGCCACGGGGTTCATCTGCGCGGGAGGGATTCCAGCCAGTTGGAGGCCTCCTCGGGCGAGGTAAAGAATTTCAGTGCTTCTCCATCTTGTACTCTAAGGCGGGCTGGGAAGAGCATACTATACTTCAAGCCTTTCTGCCGGAGGGCAAGTTTCACCTGGTCGAATGATTTCCTCATCTTCTGAGTTTCGACCGAGAAGTCAGGGAATATCATGAGACGTGTTCTCTCAAATCGTAGGGCTTCAAGCTTCCTGCTTTCCCTCAGTACCATGTCTCTGTCCCTATAATTCAGGAGGCGAAGGATAAGTATTCGCGGGGGGCTGCCAGGAGGGCCGCGGGCAGCCGGCATCCTGTGGGCCCGTTCGACTGTGAAGAACGGTGAGAATGTCGCTTGTGGAAGCAATTTCTGGAGAAGCCTCTCCACGAACACCACCGGATCCGGGGCCTCCGAGCCCTCTGGCAGCCCGATGACTCAGAGGTTATTCCTCCTGTTGCGGTTCTCCACGTCCTCGGCTCGATATTCAAGAGCCCGGACCTTAGTGGTGAGGGTGCGGAGAGCGGTGGAGTGGTCTCGGAGCACATCCTCAGCGTCACCTACCCGCTGTTCAGCTTCCGTTAGACGGGCCCGGAATTTGTCCATGTCTTTGCGGATCAGTCCCATCTCCATCTGCATGGCGTCTATTTTACCCGTCAGGGTCGTTTGGCAGGTGGTGATTGCTTGCATCAGGGCATTAAAGTTATCTTGGCTCTGAGTTGCAGGATCCACATCCTCCGTCTGCGACACCATATTGGGCCGCGTGCAGGTCCCAGTCTTCTTGCCACGCGATGAAGCGTTCAGTCCAGAGGCTTTCGGATGTGTTGCCGACCTGCGCTTAGGGGGCATACCACTCCAGGGAGTCTCAGGAGACAATTGGGTGGCTTCGGTAGGATAAGTGTCTGCAGGGAGTCAGGATTATAGCAGGCAGGATAGCGGAGCTCTCACACTAAACCTCCACACTGGTCGCCATCTTGGACACCCCTCTCACCTCTCTTATACGCCCTGACATTAGAACCTTTCTTAAATAAAATTAGACAGAACCCGGATATTAGGGGTATTGAATTCGGGGAAAAGGAATATAAAGTTTCGGCTTACGCAGATGATATGCTTTTCTCACTATCAAGACCACAAATTTCGTTACCCAACCTTATGAAAGAAGTAGAATTATACGGGACTATGTCGAACCTTAAAATAAACTATGGTAAATCAGAGGCGATGGGGGTGGCACTTCCAGGTTCCATTAAAAATGTATTAGAACAAAGCTTTAAATTTAAGTGGACGAGGAAAGCATTAAATTATTTAGAAACACAGATGCCTGCAAACTTAACGAATACCTTTGAGCTAAATTTCGAACCATTAATTAGATCTGTAAGAAAGCTATTGGAAGGCTGGAATAAAGGTACGCACTCATGGTTTGGGAGATGTAATATTCTAAAAATGAGTGTGATGCCAAAATTCCTTTACTCATTTCTTGCATTACCGATAAGAATCCCTAAGTCTTTTTTTAGTCAAGCCCATACTTTATTTATGAAATTCATCTGGGCCAGTAAAAGGCCAAGAATAAGTAGAAAACTTCTAACCTTACCAAAAAGAGTAGGAGGAATATCGGCACCAGATATATATAAATATTATCAGGCGGCACACCTTGGGAGGTTAGTAGACTGGAGCAGACATAGTGACAACAAATTATGGATTAATATAGAGCAGCAAATAAGCTCAATCCCCCTAAACAGAGCACTATGGTGCTATACGGCCCTACCCCCCTTGGTAAAATCTCATCCCACGATAGGAACGACGTTATGGATAGGAAATAAAATATGACAGAAATCTAAATTTATGAATAAAAAATCACCCTTATATCCGATAATAGGAAACCCAGACTTTTTACCTGGGATAGAATTACTAACATTTAAGAAATTGAGAGAAAAGGGTATTTTTCAAGCGTCGGATTTTGTAGCAGAAAGGGGGTGGGTAACAATGGACACGCTTACAAAAAAAGGAGGGAAATACGAAATCCCGATATGGCAAGCTCGGCAGATCCGACATTACTTAGAAACTTTGGGAACGGTAGGAACATATAGACGGGCATGGACAAGATTTGAGGAATACTGTGAAGGAGGGGAACCCCTACCACACGTGATATCTAAAATGTATGCATTGTTGATTGCACCCCCAGACGAATTTAAGATGGAATGCTTGGGTAAATGGGAGAGGGACATAGGTCATACCTTCTCTCCAGCACAATGCCAGAACATAATAAACTTGTCTATAAAATCCCAGAAGTGTATAAAAATACAGGAATTAAATTACAAAATATTAACACGATGGTATTATACGCCCGCGGCTTTAAATACATTTTTTCCTGAACTTTCTGACAGGTGCTGGAGGGGATGTGATGAAAAAGGTACAATGATACATATATTTTGGTCGTGTCCAGTAATTAGACAATTCTGGGAGACAGTACATAGAATTACACAGACATTTACTGAATACTCAATCCCACAGGAACCAGATTTTTTTTTGCTACATAATACACAAATCCCACATAAAAGATACAGTAACTCAATTTTGTTCCACTTAATAAATGCAGCCAAAAGCTGTATTGCTATTAATTGGAAAGACACAAAAGCCCCAGCGGTTTCGGAGTGGCTTAAGAAAGTTAGGAGGGTAGGAATAATGGAGAAATTGTTACCTACAACATTAGATAGAAAGGAACAAATCAAAGAAATCTGGGCTCCATGGGAGGCAAATACACAATCAGAAGAAGGTAAAAGGCTATTAGGAGAATGAATAAGTGTTTTTTTTAATTTTATTTTTATTTTTTTATTTTTTTCCTGGGAGGGTGGATTATGAAGATTGAAGGGTTTGGGTATAGGGATATTGGGGAGAATCTGGGATAGGGGGAAGATAACAGGGTAAGAGGAGAATGGGTAGATAAATGATTAGATAAGAGATTAAGGAATTAAGATGGATAAAATAGGATTGTATGAAGGAAGAAATACGATCTTGTTGAAGTTATATATATACTAAATGAATATAATATGGACAATGCATAGATTTCATTTTTGAAAAATATAAGGTAAAGAAATAGGTCTTGAATTATATTTAGAAATTTCATGGTTATAATATAGAAGATAAACTTAAAATTATTAACTTAGTTTGTCTTTATACAGTTTCTTTCTTCTCATTTAACCTATAATCTAAGATATAAGTATATATGTATAAACCCTGTTGTTGAAAAAGAAATAAATAAAGAATTTATAAAAAAAAAAAAAATCACCTGCTCAAACATATGCGTTGAGGAATATTGTTCAAAGATTTTAAAGAAGGTGGCAAAAAAAGAGGCCTGTGCTACATTGGGAGCATACACATTCGCAAGCGTAAATTCCCATCCTGCCACTAAACCCTTAATTATAAGGAATCTGCTATCTGGGTCCTTGTAGACATGTTGCACCTCCACGGCGAATGTGTTATGTAACAATATAGCTACCCCTCTACATGTTGACTGGTACAGAGTATAAAAGGCTTGTTTTTTTTGCTCTGTGAAAGAAGATAGGATGATTTTTAGAGGCAAAATGAGTCTCTTGTAGTAAAATAATTTGAGCTCCCAACTTTTTATAGCTTGTAAAGGCTTTTTTACGCTTGTGGGGAGAATTAAAGCCCTGCACGTTATGCGTAACACACATAATTACCATTTATAAAATTAAATCTATTTAGGATCACCAGAAGGATATAGTGGTAAACCGCCAGAATTCTCCAACACGAGAGCAATGCCCATCAGGTGATACCCTATAGAGTACACAGCATTATGACCATTGCAATTTAAGCTTTGACTGATATGCTTCGATAACTGAAAGAACAGAAACTTAAACTGAAGATATACCTGTATAACCAAAAGAACATACAAAAAAGCCAGCATAAATTTTGAGCTGGTCTAATGGTGGGTCAGGTTGCAAATAGGGATGAGACGAACTCCCCCCCCGGTTCGGTTCGCATCCAGAACATGCGAACAGGTAAAAAATTTGTTCGAACACGCGAACACTGTTAAAGTCTATGGGACACGAACATGAAAAATCAGAAGTGCTAATTTTAAAGGTTAATATGCAAGTTATTATCATAAAAAGTGTTTGGGACCTGGGTCCTGCCCCAGGGGACATGTATCAATGCAAAAAAAAGTTTTAAAAACTGCATTTTTTTTCGGGAGCAGTGATTTTAATAATGCTTAAAGTGAAACAATAAAAGTGAAATATTTCTTTAAATTTCGTACCTGAGGAGTGTCTATAGTATGCCTGTAAAGTATCGCATGTATCCCGTGTTTAGAACTGTCGCTGCACAAAATTTAATTTCTGAAGGAAAAAAGTAATTTAAAACTACTCGCGGCAATAATTAATTCTAGGGTCCCGACAATACAGATAAAAGTAATTGAAAAAAACGGTATGGGTTTTCCCCCAGTCCATTACCAGGCCCTTTGGGTCTGGTATGAATATTAATGGGAACCCTGAACAAATTTTTTTTTTAAAAAGCGTGGGGGTCCCCCAAAGTTCCATTACCAGGCCCTTCAGGTCTGGTATGGATTTTAAGGGAAACCCTGCACCAATTATTTTTTTTAAATGGTGTAGTGGTCCCCCTAAAAATCCATACCAGACCCTTTAGGTCTGGTATGGATTTTAAGGGGAACCCCGCACCAAAATAAAAATAAAATTGTGTGGGGTTCCCCAAAAAATCCATACCAGACCCTTATCCGAGCACGCAACCTGGCAGGCCGCAGGAAAAGAGGGGGGACAAGAGAGCACCACCCCTCCTGAACCGTACCAAGCCCCATGCCCTCAACATGGGGACAAGGGCCTCATCCGGACAACCCTTGCCCGGTGGTTGTAGGGGTCTGCGGGCGGGGGGCTTATCGGAATCTGATCTGGAAGCCCCCTTAAACAAAGGGAACCCCCAGATTCCGCCCCCCCATGTGAATTTGTAACGGGGTACATTGTACCCCTACCATTTCACAAAATAAACTGTCAAAAATCTTAAAAACCACACAGACACAGTTGGGACAAGTCCTTTATTAAAAAGAAAAAAAAAAAGAAAAAAAAAAAGAAAGAAAAAATTCCAACATAGTAATCCTCTCTCGAGCAAAATGGAGAAAAAAAAGCATGGGGGCGGAATCTGGGGGTCCCCTTTGTTAAAGGCGGCTTCCAGATTCCAATAAGCCCCCCGCCCACAGACCCCCACAACCACCGGGCAAGGGTTGTGGGAATGAGGCCCACATGTTGAGGGCATGTGGCCTGGTACGGTTCAGGAGGGGGGGGCGCTCTCTCGTGCCCCCCTCTTTTCCTGCGGCCTGCCAGGTTGCGTGCTCCGATAAGGGTCTAGTATGTATTTTTGGGGGAACCCCACGCCATATTTTTTTTTAATTTTGGTGCTGGGTTTCCCTTAAAATCCATACCAGACCTAAAGGGTCTGGTATGGATTTTTAGGGGGACCCCTACGCTATTTTTTTTTTTAATTGTGCAGGGTTCCCCTTAATATCCATACCAGACCTGAAGGGCCTGGTAATGGAATTTGGGGGGACCCCCACGCTTTTTTTTATTTATTTTGGTTCGGGGTTCCATGCCGTTTTTTTCAATGACTTTTATCTGTATTGCCGGGACTCGACAATTCATTAATAGCCGCAAGTAGTTTTAAATTACTTTTTTTCCTTCAGAAATTACAGTTTGTGCAGGGAGAGTTTTAAACACGGGAAACATGCGCTACTTTACAGGCATACTATAGACACCCCCCAGGTATGAAATTTAAAGGAATATTTCACTTTTATTGTTTCACTTTAAGCATTATTAAAATCACTGCTCCCGAAAAAACTGCTGTTTTTAAAACTTTTTTTTTTGCATTGATACATGTCCCCTGGGGCAGGACCCAGGTCCCCAAACATTTTTTATGACAATAACTTGCATATTAACCTTTAAAATGAGAATTTTTGATTCCTCCCATAGACTTTTAAAGGGTGTTCTGCGGCTTTCGAATTTGCCGCGAACACCCCAAATTGTTCGCTATTCGCCGAACGGGCGAACAGCCAATGTTCGAGTCGAACTCATGTTCGACCCGAACATAAAGCCCATCCCTAGTTGCAAATAGCTAAAACATGAAACAGAGACACTAGATATGTAAGGGGCATAAACGCCCCTAACTCCAGGAGTCATATTCAGACTTCCAGAAGAAGTCAAGATTTGAGTGGAGTGGGGTGGCATAGCATCGACATCCGCCGAACTAGCCTACTACGCTTGAAATTTTTGCATTATGTGTGCATGTCAAGAAATTATTTTTAAGGAACCTTTAACATTCTGTGAGGAGGTAAGCTGTAATCTGGATGGAAGAATATCTGTGGATGTGGTGTGTCTGGACTTTGTCAAAGAATTTGATACGGTAGCCCATAAACAGTAATTTCCCATTTAGGTCTGTTGGCATTGACGATAGTGTATGTACCTGGATAGAAAACTGATTACAGAAACATGTCCAAAGGGTGGTGAAAAATAGCATATCTTCTGAGTGGACTGGTTTGTAGGTGGGGTATCCCATGGCCCTGTCATAAGACCAATTCTCTTTAACTTGTACATAAATTATATAGAGGTTGTAATAATTAGTTCAATCTCAGTTTTTGCTGATGATACAAAGCTAAGCAGGTTAATAACCTCACAACGGATATAGAAACCTCACAGGAAGACCTAGATACAATAGATTGGTGGACAACTACATGGCAAATGAGGTTTAATGTTGAAAGATGTAAAGGAATGCACTCTGGGACTAAAATTATGAATTCAGGTTACACACTAGGGGGAGAACCTCTGGGGTAATCTAGGATAGAAAAGAATCTGGGAGTCCAAGTAGATCACATGCTCGATCCTGGTCCCTTTAAGCAGATTAAACAGCACAGTGCTTGTAAGAGGGGCTGAGAGGCCATGTGACCTCCCCAGATGACGTTAGAGGGAGATCTCGGCCCCTCCTGCAGAAGCCATACGTCGAAGCTATACAGCGGCCGCGAGTTATGTGACCGGCCTGACGACAGCTCTAAACAGGTATTTACAAGCCTCATTTTTATAGAAGACTTACACAGTGTGTTATGCCAGGCTCTAATAGAGGTGCTGGCATAGACTTCCTTGTATGGGTTAACAACCACTTTAAGAGGAGAGAAGTGTAATATACAGATATCAAAATAGTGATCCTAGCATAAGGAAAAAACTATCAGGCCACTCAAGACATATGGTCATTCAATGAACTGGAACGAGAAGAGGTTGAATCACAAACTGCATAGGGGATTTCTTTACTGTTAGAGAGGAAAGGTGGTGGTGGTGTCAGCAGGGAGTGTCTATAATTAAAAAAAAGTTCTTAGATGGGCATCCTAATGAACAGGGATATGGGAATTTGTAGATACATAATTACAAACACACTCATACACTCACACTCACACAGGTTGAACTGGACACTCTAGGCAAAATCTCATTTTGCCACCCCCTTGGCTCCACCCCTGACTCCACCCCCTTTGCCCTGCCCATGTATACCCCACCTTTTTATTTAAGCACCCATCAAATGCAGCCCACCAATGCCCATCAAATGCAGCTTCACCAGCATCCATCAATGCAGCCTACCAGCGCCCATCAAATGCAGCCTACCAGCGCCCATCAAATGCAGCCTACCAGTGCCCTTAAATGAATGTTTGCTTGCCCCCATTCATTTGGGAGTCGGGGCACGGACACAATCCTCTGCCGCCGCTGCGCCTCTGACACTATTTGCAAACAGAGCTGCCTGCTGATGCTGAGACTTAGTTGCTTGCTGCAGAGAGAAAAGAGTAGGAACACCAGTGGCCAGGCACCCTAGGCAGCAGTGCGCCCTAGGCGCGGCTGCCTAGTTTGCCTAGTGGTAGCACCGGCCCTGACCTTACCAACTGTGAAACTACCCTTCCACAACACAGGGGGAAGAGCAGGCAATAGCAAACGGAGATTAGATTTGAGTCCAATACCCACAAAATTACCGCATTTTACAATGTAGACCCCTTAATGTAATGAATTAAAGGTATAGTGAGTCTTTTGAAGATCACATTTTTGCCACGTTTTTGGAATATGAAGAAAGAAAATTAAAATGTATTTTTTACATACCATGGTCAATTAATAAGATATTTCTAACAGATAACATGGACATACTTAGATATAAACACCCCTAAAGACATTCTGCTACTCCTCTCAAGCATAGGGATACTGCATATGTACGTTGTGAGACTTTGCTGCTGCAAAGAGGGGCCCAAAATCCAAGAAGCACATTTAGGCACTTAATTTTCTGATTATCTATCACATGTATGGAGGCCCTGAAGCTTCAGGACAGTAGAATCATTCACAGAATTACCACAATGTGGAAAGTAGACACCTATAGGTAATGTAGCGCTGGCATTTTTGTTTTCTAATGTTATGTGATGCTAAATAGTAAGCAGTGTCATAGCTTAGTATTTGGCACCATCTAGTGGCCAATACAAGAAATGGACTCTAAAGCCTTGTACACACGATCGGATTTCCTATGGATTCTAATCCGATGGATTTTTCCATCGGAAATCCGATGAAGCTGACTTCCATCAGTCTTGCCTACACACCATCAGTCAAAAATCCGACCGTCAAAAACGCTGTGACGTAAAACACTCCGACAAGCCGAGAAAAATTAAGTTCAATGCTTCTGAGCATGCGTCGACTTGATTCTGAGAATGCGTGGGTTTTTTGTCCAATGGAGTTCCACACAGACATCGGAATTTGCTATTGTTTTTTTTTCCATCGGATACATTTAAAACATGTTCTATTTTTTCTCGCCGATGGAAAAAAGACCGATGGGGCTCATACACGATCGGTTTGTCCGATGAAAAAAGTCCATCGAACTGTTTTCATCGGTAAAACCGATCGTGTGTACAGGGCTTTAGTATTTACCTTTTATATAGCACTAGAGATACAACAGGAAATTGCTGTTCTGTTTACATTTTTGCTATGACCTACCTACCCAAAATGCCAGGTGACCTACCCATGAACACTCAGTACTGAGCTGCATGCTGGGTAGGTTATAAAAAGCCCTGCGCGGCCAACTTCTGTCTCTTGTTCCTGGGAAGCATGGTCTGCCATCAGGGCTCTGTGGGTGTGTGTGTACCACAGAGCTGCGGCCTACATTGTGCGAAGCGGAACAGCAGCCTTTGATTCTGCCTTACACCACAGCGTGCTGGAGCAGCAGTGTGGTCGAACCAGAGACCCTTGAAGGAGGTAACCGAGGACTCCCGGTCGTCTGTGAAACGGAGCAGTCTGACGGCGTGGCCACAGCAAACAGACTGAGATCCTGTGGAGTTGAGGCATCCATCTGTCTGGACCTAATGTGTTGAGAGGGCTGTTGCCCACAGTTTCTTACGCACTTGCATACACTTAGACTTTAACACAGTGTTGCTGGGACCTGTAGTCCCCTGGAGGAGAATAGAATAAAGACTGAGTTTAAGCAGACTTCAAGCCTATCCTTCCCTTCACTTTAACACTGTGTTATTCCTGAGCAATTACACCAGAGGTAATTACAAGTGGATCACATTACAGGAACAGTTCCAATATTCATCTCAAGTTAACCCTTGTTATTCCACTGTTGGATTACAAACTCAAATAGCTAGCAGAAAAAAGAAGATCAAAGACTGCATCTTGTATTGCAAGGCCTTGCACCTTTATTAAAGTAGGGGGAAATCCCTTGTAGTTGTGTTGTACTATATTTATCATTTGTATTTCTGTATTCACCAGACTGTGCTGGAATTGGGAAGGTGCCCAGATAAAGGAGTAATCACTCTGAGTCCCAATTGGAGCCACATTCTCAGAGGTCACCTAGGATAACTGTACAGATACAATCTGTTGTGTGTACCTACTCTACTGTTACGTTATGTTTATGTGACAGTGCAACTGCTGAAATTATTACTTTACACAAACCTTAGTAAAAATACGTTCTTGGTTAAGTACTTTGTTGTGGAGTGTTGTTCCTTTTTCAGCAGCAGGTGGAGCCATTGGATACACAGGTAATAGCAAAAGTATACTGTTATTATATTGTATATTGTGGGGTTATCTATCACCATCAGGCCGGGTTCACACTTGTGCGACACGACAGCCGTCCTACTTTGGATCCAACTTTGCCCTGCGACATGAAGCCGACATATGTCCGACTTTCAATGAACGGGGATCCGACTTGGATCCCCGCCAATACCAGGCACTGTGTTTGGTATGAATCTTGAGGGGGAACTCCACGCCAAATTTTAAATAAAAAACCGGCGTGGGTTCCCCCTTCAGGAGCATACCAGGCCCTTGGGTCTGGTCTGGATTTTAAGGGGAACCCCTACACCAAAAAAACGACGTGGGGGTCCCCCCAAAATCCAAACCAGACCCTTATCCGAGCACGCAACCTGGCAGGCCACAGGGGAAGAGGGGGGGCCGAGAGAGCGCCCCCCTCCCTCCTGAACCGTACCAGGCCGCATGCCCTCAACATGGGGGGTTTGGTGCTCTGGGGCAGGGGGGCGACCTGCGGCCCCCCCACCCCAAAGCACCCTGTCCCCATGTTGATGAGGACAGGGCCTCTTCCCGACAACCCTGGCCGTTGGTTGTCGGGTCTGCGGGCGGGGGGCTTATCTGAATCCGGGAGCCCCCCCTTTAATAAGGGGGCCCCCAGATCCCGGCCCCCCACCCTATGTGAATGAGTATGGGGTACATCGTACCCCTACCCATTCACCTGGTGGAAAAAAATGTCAATAAAAAAACCACACACAGGTTGTTAAAGTAATTTATTGCACAGCTCCGGGGGTCTCTTCCGACTCCGGGGGTCTCTTCCGTCTTCGGGGGGTCTCCAGTGTCGTCTCCGCGCTCTCCGGTTCTTCCTTCCTTCTGCCGGGCCTCCGCTATCTTCTTCCAGCTCTTTTGCTAGCGGGGCCCGGTCTTCTCCGTCGCCTTCTTCCCTCGCTCTCCGGTTCTTTCTTTCTTTCTTCTGCCGGCCTCTCCACTATCTTCTTCCAGCTCTTTTGCTAGTGGAGGGGCCGGTCTTCTCCGTCGCCATCTGTGTCTTCTTCCCTCTTCTCCTTCTCGATGTTGACACGTCGCTTCCTCCTGCTGTAATGCTTGGCTATTCGCTCATCAACGATTTATATAGGCTTCTCATGACGTCACAGTCACATGCTCCGGGTGGCCGCTCTCTTGCCCCCCCTCTTCTGGTTTGGATTTTGGGGGAACCACCACGCTGTTTTTTCGACGTAGGGGTTCCCCTTAAAATCCATACCAGACCCAAGGGCCTGGTATGCTCTTGGAGGGGGAACCCATGCCGGTTTTTTATTTAAAATTTGGCGTGGAGTTCCCCCTCAAGAGCAGCAGAGCACAAGTCGCATGCCAAAGTCGGATCATGCAAGACTGCGGTCCGACTTTGATCCGACTTCAATGATAGTCAATGGGCTGAAGTTGGTGAAGTTGGATCAAAGTCGGACCAAAGTAGTACAGGGAGCATTCTCAAAGTCAGACCGACATGTGTCGGACCAGTTAAGACGGCTCCCATAGGGAAACATTGATTTTCACACGTCATGCGACATGAGCTCCCAATGTCGAAACGTTTGTGGCCCTAGTGTGAACCCGGCCTTAGCCCCACACCAACATTGCACCACAGCTGTGTCAAGGGGATTGAGCCAAGTCAGTGGGGGTTCACTAGCAGAGTACAGGCCCAAACAAATTCAGCAGCTCCTTCGGGGGTCAGTGCTACAGTAATTTATATTAAGAACCATGGTTATTTTTTTGAAGATTTCATTTTTTTGGTACACGTGTTTGAAAAATGCAGAAAGAAAATTGAATTCAGTTTTAACTTTAATAAGTTATATGCTCCACACAGCTTTAACTTGTAGCACCCTCCAAGGTAGGTGCTAGAGAGTGTATATCGTTTATGGCTTTTCACACTGATCCAGTGGCAAGAAGGCATATTGGACAGTGGGAGGTAACCTAGCAGGTGAGAGCATGGATGTAGATACAGTCCTGGCCAATTAGAAGGGGATGTGCCCCATTGCATGCTGGGTGACTGTAATGTAGCGGTACCCCTGTAGGTGCTGCTGAACGTTGTGGTCCACCCGTCACCCTGCCCAGCCCGGCATTCACTTCCCAATCACCTCGGAGACAATGAACAGTTCATGTGCTTGTTTTTGTATTTTTATTGAGGGATTTGAACTTGTATAGGGATGGGAATATATGGGATGCCCAGTAGAACGAACAATTGGTTGATTGAATATCAATCAGTTGGGACAACTATATACAGTATCTCACAAAAGTGAGCACACCCCTCACATTTTTGTAAATATTTTATTATATCTTCCTGTGACAACACTGAAGAAATTACACTTTGCTACAATGTAAAGTAGTGAGTATACAGCTTGTACAACAGTGTACATTTTCTGTCCCCTCAAAATAACTCAACACACAGCCATTAACCACTTAACGACCGCCCACCGCCGATTTACGTCGGCAGAATGGCACGGACAGGCAGAATCACGTAGATCTACGTGATCGCCTTTGTGCAGTTGGGGGGTCCATCCGGACCCCCCTTCACTGCAGTGAGCGGCCGTTAAGTGTTCGGGAGCGATCAGGCATGAGGGGGGGGCGCTCGATTCCGCCCCCCCCCTCGCGATCGCTCCCGGCCAATGAAAATGCTTCCTCCGCCATGTGATGTAAACAAGGCTGGAGGAAGTGATGTCATCTCCCTCGCCGCGGTCTTTCCGTTCCCGGCGCCGAGCAGAGAGGAAGCAGGTTAGTGCACTAACAGTCCACTGACACGTAGGTACACATAGGCACACAAATCACCCCCCAGTCACCCCCAGATCACCCCCCAGGTCACCCCAAAGCCCCCAATCACAGTGTCACTGATTGCAGTGATCATTTATTTTACTGATCACTGCATTTAGTGTCATCTGTGATTGTAAAAAGTTGCAGGGCAGTTAGGATTAGGCCCCTTTAGGTCCAGGGTAGCCCCCTAACCCCCCCTAATAAAGGTTTAACCCCTTGATCACCCCCCAGGTAACCCTTTCACCCCCTAACTTCAGCGTCACTAAGCGATTGTTTTTCCAATCGCTGTATTCGTGTCGCTGGTGTTTTAGATAGGCAGTTATTTTTTTTTAGGTTCGCCGCAGGTTTTTATTAGTGTCAGGTACCCCCATATATTATTTTAACCCCCTGATTGCCCGTAGAGTTAACCCTTTCACCAGTGATCGCCGTATAAGCGTCACTGGTGTCACTGGTTAGCCAGTAAGTTATTTAGTTATTTAGGTTACCCGTCAGGTTTTTATATAGTGTCAGGTACCCCCATATTTAACCTAATAAAGATTTTAACCCCCTGATTGCCCCTAGTTAACCCTTTCACCAGTGATCACCATATAAAGGTTACGGGTGACGCTGGTTGATTAGTTTGCTTTTTATAGCATCAGGGCACCCGCCGTATATAACCCAATAAAGGTTTAACCCCCCTGATCGCCCGGCGGGTGAGATCAATTAGGTTTTAGCGCCAGAGAGGGTCTGCGTCGCCCCAGGCAGTGTTAGGTTAGTGACAGTAACGCTAACACCCACGCGCAAAGCATACACCCCCCTTAGTGGTATAGTATCTGATCAGATCTGATCAGATCTATACTAGCATCCCCAGCGGTTTAGGGTTCCCAAAAACGCAGTGTTAGCGGGATCAGCCCAGATACCTGCTAGCGCCTGCGTTTAGCCCCTCCGCCCAGCCCAGCCCAGCCCAGCCCACCCAAGTGCAGTATCGATCGATCACTGTCACTTACCAAACACACGGCTAGGCTCCCAAAAAGTCCCACACATGTGGTATCCCCGTACTCAGGAAAAGCAGCAGAATGTATTTTGGGGTGCAATTCCACATATAACCATGGCATGTGTGAGCAATATATCATTTAGTGACAACTTTTTGTACATTTTTTTTTTCTTTTTGTCATTATTCAATCATTTGGGACAAAAAAAAAAAATATTCAATGGGGTCAACATCCCTCTCAGCAAATAGCTTGGGGTGTCTACTTTCCAAAATGGGGTCATTTGGGGGGGTTTTGTGCCATCTTGGCATTTTATGGCCTTCAAAACTGTGATAGGTAGTGAGGAGTGAAATCAAAAATTTATGCCCTTAGAAACCTTGAAGGCGGTGCTTGGTTTTTGGCGTCCCGTACGCGGCTAGGCTCCCAATAAGTCCCACACATGTGGTATCCCCGTACTCAGGAGAGGCAGCAGAATGTATTTTGGGGTGTAATTTCACATATGCCCATGGCATGTGTGAGCAATATATCATTTAGTGACAACTTTGTGCAAAAAAAAAAAAGTTTGTCATATTCCCGCAACTTGTGGCAAAATATAAAATATTCCATGGACTGAACATGCCTCTCAGTAAATAGCTTGGGGTGTCTACTTTCCAAAATGGGGTCATTTGGGGGGGTTTTGTGCTATTTTGGCATTTTATGGCCTTCGAAACTGTGATAGGTAGTGAGGAGTGAAATCAAAAATTTGCGCCCTTAGAAATCCTGAAGGCGGTGCTTGGTTTCCGGGGTCCCGTACGTGGCTAGGCTCCTAAAAAGTCCCACACATGTGGTATCCCCGTACTCAGGAGAAGCAGCAGAATGTATTTTGGGGTGCAATTCCACATATAACCATGGCATGTGTGAGCAATATATCATTTAGTGACAACTTTTTGTAATTTTTTTTTTTTTTTTTTGTCATTATTCAATCACTTGGGACAAAAAAAAAAAATATTCAATGGGCTCAACATGCCTCTCAGCAATTTCCCTGGGGTGTCTACTTTCCAAAATGGGGTCATTTGGGGGGGTTTTGTACTGCCCTGCCATTTTAGCACCTCAAGAAATGAGATAGGCAGTCATAAATTTAAAGCTGTGTAAATTTCAGAAAATGTACCCTAGTTTGTAAACGCTATAACTTTTGCGCAAACCAATAAATATACGCTTATTGTCATTTTTTTTACTAAAGACATGTGGCTGAATACATTTTGGCCTAAATGTATGACTAAAATTGAGTTTATTCGATTTTTCTTATAACAAAAAGTAGAAAATATCTTTTTTTTTAAAAATTTTCGTTCTTTTTCCATTTATATCGCAAAAAATAAAAATCGCAGAGGCAATCAAATACCATTAAAAGAAAGCTCTATTTGTGGGAAGAAAAGGACGCAAATTTCATTTGGGTACAACATTGCATGTCCGCACAATTTACAGTTAAAGCAGCGCAGTGCCGAATCCCAAAAACAGGCCTGGTCCTAATGGCCCGAAATGGTCCGGGGCTTAAGTGGTTAATGTCTAAATCGCTGGAAACAAAAGTGAGTACACTCTCATTATACATCTGATGTTTGATGTTGAATACCATTGTTATGGCAGCAGATAGCTGCCATAACCCTAGTATCTTTTTAAACAGCGGGCGGTCCAATTTCAGATAAAAGTGGTCTCTGTGGCGTATTCACCGCAAGATCACTTTTATCAGCGGCGGGAGAGGTGACCCCCCCCACTCCTCGTTGGTCCTTTCGATCGGGTCCTTTCCCCTCTGAGGCATGGAGTCGAGTGAGGGAAAGATGGCCCCCACTCGGCTCCATACCACTGGATGACGGAAGCAAAGTCAAACGTCACTTCTGCACAATGGGAGAAAAAAAAAATCTTTATTGCTTTTAAGTGTAAATGTGAGATCTGAGGTCTTTTTGACACCAGATCTCACATTAAAGAGGTCTTGTCATGCTTTTTTTTTCTATTAAAAAGGATGTTTAAATTCCTTGTAAAAGGATAAGAGTAATGTAATAAAAGTGACCCAATTTTTATTTTTTTAAAAGACAGTGTAAAAATAAAAAGATAAACAGTAAGAAGAAAAAAAAATGAAATTGAAAGCGCCCCATCCCGCCGAGCTTGCGCGCAGAAGCGAACGCATACGTAAGTCACGTCTGCATATGAAAACGGTGTTCAAACCACACATGTGAGGTATCACCACAATCATTAGAGCGAGAGCAATAGCCCAATACCTTCTCTGTAACTCAAAACTGGTAACATGTAGAAACTTCTAAACGTCGCCTATGGAGATTTTTAAGGGTCAAAGTTTGTTGCCATTCCACGAGCGGGCGCAATTTAAAAGCATGACATGTTGGGTATCAATTTACTCGGTGTAACATTATCTTTCACAATATAGAAACAAATTGAGCTAACTTTACTGTTGTCTTATTTTTAAATTCAAAAACAACATTTTTTCCCCAATAATTGCGCTCGTAAGACCGCTGTGCAAATACGGTGTGACATAAAGTATTGCAATGACCGCCATTTTATTCTCTAGGGTGTCTGGAAAAAAATATAATGTTTGGGGACTGTAATGCCGCGTACACACGATCGATTTTTTCGATGGTGAAAACACCGTCGAGAAAATCGACGTGAAAAACGAGGAACAGCTTGTTGACCCCACAAACGGCCGTTTCAAATTACATATTTTTTTTGGTCAAAAAACAACAACCGTGTGTGGGCTCCCCGGCAGTGTTTCCCTATGGGAAAACTGCAGCGGAAAAAAACTACGGGAATCACGACGAGAAAAATTAGAGCATGTTCTTCCCGTCGAGAAAAACGACAAAAAGCCCACAGACGATCGTTTTTCTCGTCCAAAGGAAAAAATGTAATTTTTCTCGACGGAAAAAATGATCGTGTGTACGCGGCATAAGTCATTTTCTAGCAAAAAAAAATTATTTCAATATGTAAACAACAAGTTTGAAAAATAGGCCTGGTCCTTAAGTAGTTAACCCTCTTGGGCATGGAGTCCACCAGTGCTTCACAGGTTGCCACTGGAGTCCTCTTCCACTCCTCCATGACAACATCACAGAGCTGGTGGATGTTAGAGTCCTTGCGCTCCTCCACCTTCCATTTGAGGATGCCCCACAGATGCTCAATAGGGTTTTAGTCTGAAGACATGCTTGGCCAGTCCATCACCTCAGCTTCTTTAGCAAGGCAGTGGTCATCTCGGAGGTGTGTTTGGGGTCGTTATCATAATGGAATACTGCCCTGGAGCCCAGTCTCTGAAGGGAGGGGATCATGCTCTGCTTCAGTATGTCACAGTACATGTTGGAATTCATGGTTCCCTCAATGAACTGTAGCTCCCCAGTGTCGGTAGCACTCATGCATCCCCAGACCATGACACTCCCACCACCATGCTTGACTGTAGGCAAGACACACTTGTCTTTGTACTCCTCACTTGGTTGCCGTCACACACGCTTGACAGCATCTGAACCAAATAAGTTTATCTTGGTCTCATCAGACCACAGGACATGGTTCCAGTAATCCCATGTCCTTAGTCTGCTTGCCTTCAGAAAACTGTTTGCAGGCTTTATTGTGCATCATCTTTAGAAGAGGCTTCCTTCTGGGAAGACAGCCATGCACACCAATTTGATGCAGTGTGCAGCGTATAGCCTGAGCACTGACAGGCTGACCCCCCACCCCTTCAACCTGTGCAGCAATGCTGGCAGCACTCATACGTCTATTTCCCAAAGACAACCTCTAGATATGACACTGAGCACGTGCACTCAACTTCTTTGGTTGACCATGGCAAGGCCTATTCTGAGTGGAACCTGTCCTGTTAAACCGCTGTATAGTCTTGGCCACCGTTCTGCAGCTCAGTTTCAGGGTCTTGGCAATCTTCTTATAGCCTAGGCCAGGGATATGCAATTAGCGGACCTCCAGCTGTTGCCAAACTACAAGTCCCATGAGGCATAGCGAGACTCTGACAGCAGCAAGCATGACACCCAGAGGCAGAGGCATGATGGGACTTGTAGTTTTGCAACAGCTGGAGGTCCGCTAATTGCATATCCCTGGCCTAGGCCATCTTTACGTAGAGCAAAAATTCCTTTTTTCAGATCCTCATAGAGTTTGTTGCCATGGGGTGCCATGTTGAACTTCCAGTGACCAGTGTGAGAGAGTGAAAACGATAACACCAAATTTAACACACTTGCTCCCCATTCACACCTGAGACCTAGTAACACTAATGAGTCACATGACACGAGGGAGGGAAAATGGCTTATTGGGCCCAATATGGACATTTTCACTTAGAGGTGTACTCACTTTTGTTGCAGCGGTTTAGACATTAATGGCTGTGTGATTAACTATTTTACATTGTAGCAACGTGTAATTTCTTCAGTGTTGTCACATGAAAAGATATAATAAAATATTTACAAAAATGTGAGGGGTGTACTAACTTTTGTGAGATACTGTAGGTCCCATAGATGGGTATAAGTGGGATCAAATATTGACAGCAGGCCCGATGGTGTCTGTATTGACTGCCCAAAAGCTGACTCATTTGTTCATCCTTCATTGCTCATATAGGACACCATTGCAATTATATAAGTGGGGTAGAAGGGCCTCCCCTTTGTGTCCAAAATGACAGCTACTCCAGGAACCCTAATCCATATGTTGTGGAGCTGGTACGATATTGGCAGGAGGTGCTGGGAATTGTTAACCATACTTTTCATACACAACTGCAACTTGTTACAATCACTTGCCTACTTGGTGGTTTAGAGGAGGACTTATACCCCCCTATTACATACATAGCGATACTGAGGCTGTTGTACTTAGCCAGGAAACTGATTGCAAGATATTGGATTTCTCCTCAAGCCCCCACATCCCACCAATGGACCCAAGAAGTTAATAGGAAAGTACCAGACAAATTTATCAAAATATAACAGGAGTCGCTGGAGTCCCCTGGGGTTGCTCCTCTACAACTTGTCCTCGATTGGTTGTTGGTGGCAAGTGGAGAGTAGGGGGTAACGTCATTGTATGTTCTAGGGGCCTGCAGGGGTCTATAGTAATTCTAAGTGTGATACATTGGGAAAGGCATATATTTGGAATATCCGTTCTGTTTGTCTGGGAGGAAGGTGAACACCAGTTGTGTTGCTCACTTAGGTTAATTGTTGTTAGTCATATTTCTTTACTGCTTATTGTGTGACACAACTGCGTATGTGCAAGATGGCGCTCAGCACAGTGCAGCTGTGTGTGTCACTCGGATCCCATCCCCCACCCACACCCAACACAAACATCCAGCCAAGAGGGAGGGGGCAGAGCAACAGGAGATAAAATACAGTCTCAGTGAAATGAAAACACGGTCTACCAATTCAAAAATCAGACCAATCTTTGTGAGCATTTTCCAAAGACTTGTGAAATCTTCAAAAGACCCACTATGCCTTTCAAAAAATACCTTGAAGTGTTTGCTTTCCAAAATGGGGTCATTTTGTGAGTGTTTACACTGTCCTGGTGCTCCAGGGCCTCCAAAAATGAAATAGGTAGACAGGGAATTGGATGCAAAATGTATGTGTAATTTATGCTCTTTGAAAGCCCAAAGGTGCTCCTTGGATTTCTGGTCTGGCTATTTGATCGATTGTACGCCTTTCTGAAAGTAATCCTCGATTAGCCCCTCAGCAACAGTCTACACCTCAATGCTTTCCTTCCTGTTGAAAATGGATCTCACTCAAACGTTTAAGCCGCAAGTATTGTCCGTATAGAATATTTTGTATTAACAGTCTTGGGTGAGCAGTATTTGCATGTAGTAATGTATTCCCAGTCATGAATTACGATACAGAGTAGTATTGGAGAATTTTTTGAGTATAGCCTGAGTATTTGTGTATTGTTTATTTAAAATAATTTTAATGTGATTTTTGTATGTTTGTTCTTTTATATTCATTCATTACATATAAAAGAACAAACATACAAAAATCACATTAAAATTATTTTAAATAAACAATACACAAATACTCAGGGTTTCCCCCAAGAGATATCTGTTGATGGAGTGTTTCTCATAGATTAACTGGTCCTCTACTAGTTTCACAGTATAAACACTGCTTCGCTAGGAGGAGTCATCTATAAGACAAATAATCAAATAAAACACAAAAACACATGATGGAAATTGTATAACAAACATAATATACACAGGTACAGTTCAGCAGTAGCATTAGAAGGTTGCATACCCAGCAGGTCAAATGCCAAAATGTAAGACCCAGCTGTTGAAAAAGTTCCCCCCCGCGACGGACAAGGGGGATGGTTCAGGTATTACTCACATAAGGAGCTCACATAGTTGCTTATAGGAATAGGGGAAGGGAAGGGAGGGGTTGGGGAAAGGGGGAGGGGGAAAAGAGTGGGGGTGAGGGGGGAAAGGGGAGGGGTAAAAAAGAGGAGGGACGGGGAAAGGGGGGGACAGAGGGGGGTAGAGGAAACGAAAGGGGAGAGGGGGGATAAAAACGGGGGATAAAAAAATGTGGGGATGAGGGGGGAAGGTGGGGAAGAGGGGGAGAGGGGGAAAGAGGAGGACGTTGTGGACAACAAGGTGGGGGTACTGGGGTGGAAAAACAAACAGGTAAGGGAAGGAAAAGCATATGAACCTGATAATTGTGACAAACCTGTAAAAAGATCTTAAAAGATCTTAAATTAGTTGGTACAAAAATCCAGAGGGAAAGAAGAGCATGGCAGGCAGAGAGAGGGTGCAGGTAGTGGAACCACATGAATTGCACAAGTACTGCAAGGAGTAACTAGACCACAGGGTCATCCCAGAACGCCAATGCAAGGCTATAGGTGTGTAGACAATAGGAAAGGTGCCTTGTAAGTGATCCCCCTGTCCGTGACCAAGCCAAGGCTAATGGGTATATGAAGGCTCTGTGGAGACAGAAAGAGTGCAGCGTTGGTACAGAAGAGGGGTGGGGGGTAAGCCCGCCCAGACTAACCGACGGGGTCCCGGTCTTACCTCGCTGCTCACTGCTGAACACACCCTCTGGAGAAGGACATCCACGGTGCTTATCAGTGGGCCGAAGCCCGCTAAATGAGCTCCCCAACCCAGAAGGCATGCACACGCCATCTCACGGAGGCGTGTGACGTTACCGGGTCAGACTCCCCGCACTGCGCAGGTGCGAGATACAGCGCTACTGCGCAAGCGCTCGCCGGCTATGCCAAATGAGCTGACCAGCTCAGGCGACGCAAGAGAGGAAAGGCTCCCAAGGAACCATCCTCGCCAGGGGAGTCACAAGTCCACCGCTAGGGAAAGAAGACGAACAGCTAGGAAACAAATGGCGGTACATGCAGGGGAAGCAACCACTCCGATAGTTAAATCTGAAATACAAATAACATAATACATAATAGGCATTCATTACAAGAGGTAATGTAGGGCAATTTAGTCCCAATCCGAAATGGTACTTCATTAAAAAATAAAGAGAACAGTTTTTGAAACTTGACTATAATTAGTCTCGCTCAGAGACAGGTATAGGTGGTCAGGTGGCCCCAGAGTGTTAAGGGCCAATGTTTTTTTTTTTACACAGAAGTTGGCAGGTCACCACAAGGGAACCCAGAGAAAGTAGGGGGAGGGGGGGAGAGAAGGTGGAAAAAAGGGGGGAAAGGGGGAACAAGGAAGGGAAAGGACCTACAAAAATGGTTTGTATGGTAACATCTTGTTGAGACCTGGGGGGTGGTGGCGTTGAGACGTTCGATCCACAGGGTCTCTCTCTGAAGGATCGTCCTATCCCAATCGCCCCCTCTAGGACTCTGTTAAATTACTTTAAGGACCAAAAATTTGACCACTGTGACGTCAAAACGATGATGCAGCCCAATATGCCGGCCTACGGTGGTAAGTTTACCATTGCCAGAATAATATAGGTTATCACCGATTCTCTGCCGGAGTTCTCGTATTGTTTTGCCTACATAGAAGGCATTACACTTACACAGCATGAGGTAAATCACCCCCATAGTGCCACAATTGGAGAAAATACATGGTGAGAAAATCTCACCATTGGGTAGCTGGAACCTCCTCCCCTCAAAAATCCAGGGGCAGCTGGGGCAATCCCCACATTTAAACGTTACGCACGGTCCTACAGTAGCTTGTTTATGTGGTTGGTAGTGGCTGCTCGTCAGGCGGTCTCTTAGTGAGGAAGCTCTGCGGAACACCAGTTCTGGAGTAGATCTCACATGTCTGTTCAGAACATAGTGGTCTGTCAGTAGGTGCCAGTGATTCGACAGTAATTCTAAGTTGTTGGTGGTGAGCAGTGTACTCAGTAATATGTTTGACAGTTTCTGTTGATGGAGGTTCGGGTGAAGTATACAGTAGAGAGCTCCTGGTACAGGCTAGTGCTTGGTTAAATGCTTTTCTTAAGTTGGTACGTGAATAACCTCTGAGTAACAGACTGTCAGAAATCATGAATCAGACCGAGACAGAAGTACAGTTAAATCACACTTGTTTAATAATAAAAAGGTAAACAGAGTAAGCCTAGTCAAAACATAGCCAGAGTTCAGTAACCGGATCGGGTAGTCGGCCAAGCGAAAGTCCAAGAGCCAGCGATAAAGGTAGTAGTAGGAGGAGACGTCAGTCAAGCAGGTCTTCAACTGGAACACAGGAGAAAGTCTCTTGTGATGTTAACACAGGCGAAGGCGAAGAGCAAATGAACTGGAAGTCCTTAAGTAGGCAGAGCTGACGAGCGGATCATCAACAGGTGCATCGCTGTGGAGAGATGGAAGCTGGCAATTAGCTAACATCTAAGCTGCCAGCACAGAGAAGGAAGGGCTGAGCCCAGCCCTGACAGTACCCCCTCCTCAATGACCCCTCCCCCTCGGAGGACCACCGGGCTTGAGGGGAAAACGTCTATGGAAATCACGGAGGAGGACAGGGGTATGTACGTCTGAGGATGGGACCCAAGAGCGTTCCTCCGGACCGTACCCCTTCCAATGCACCAGGTACTGAATGCGCCCACAGAACCTACGGGAGTCAACAAAGGACTGTACTTCATACTCATCATGGTTCTCAACCTGTATAGGGTGAGGACGTGGCACCGAGGTGGTAAAACGGTTGCAGACCAAAGGTTTCAATAAGGAGACATGAAACACATTAGAGATATGCATACTGGAAGATAAGAACACGTAAGCCACTGGGTTCATCCTGCGAAGGATAAGGAAAGGCCCAATAAACTGAGGTGCGAACTTCAGAGAAGGAACACAAAGTCGGAGGTTGCCAGATGACAGTCAGACCCTGTCCCCGACCTGGTAGGAAGGCGCAGGCAGGCGCCTGCTGTCAGCATGGAGTCTGTACCTCTCAATAGCCTGTCGCAAAGCCTCCTGGACTTGTACCCAAGTGGAACGAAGACCACGGAGATGTTCCTCTAACACAGGAATACTGTGAGCAACAAACAAGTCAGGCAACATGGAAGGCTGGAAACCATAATTTGTCATAAACGGGGACAAACGTGAAGCAGAATTCAGAGCGCTATTGTGAGCAAACTCCGCCCATGGTAAGAGGTCTGACCAGTTGTTGTGATGGTCAGAAATATAGCAACTCAGGAATTGCTCCAAGGACTGATTGGCTCGTTCCACGGCCCCATAAGACTGTGGGTGATACGCAGAGGAGAAAGCAAGCTGAATTCCCAACTGTGCACAAAAGGCTCGCCAGAACCGGGACACAAACTGACTTCCCCTGTCTGAGACAATGACCTTGGGTAGGCCATGTAAGCGAAAGATCTCCCAAGCAAAAATGGGAGCCAGTTCCTTAGACGTAGGCAACTTCTTAAGTGGAATACAGTCAGACATTTTCGAGAACCGGTCTACCACCATAAGGATAACTGTGTTGCCCTTGCAATTGGGTAACTCCACAATGAAATCCATAGACAGGTGGGTCCAGGGCGTCTCTCCATTGGGTATGGGTTTTGGAGGCCCACTGGAAGGTGTCGTGGAGTCTTACTCTGAGCACACACGGAACAGGCAGCTATGAAGGCTGCTAAATCAGCACGTAGACTAGGCCACCAGAATTGTTGGGAAATGGCCCAAAACAGTTGATTCTTCCCAGGGTGGCCAGCAGCCTTAGGAGAATGGTAAGTCTGGAGCACGGCAGTACGGAGACTCTCGGGAACAAAGCAGCGGTCACAAGGTTTCTCAGGAGGGGCATCGACCTGAGCTGCCAGAATTCCAGAATTCTGTCACCCAAAGGAGAAGTGAGACTGGTGCGAACCGTAGCCAGAATACGATCAGGAGGAATCACAGGAACCGGAAGCGACTCCATCTTGGAAGTGGAGGAAAATTGTCGTGACAAGGCGTCAGCCCTTACATTCTTAGTACCGGGTAAGAATGAGACAATGTAATTGAAACTCGACAAGAAAAGAGCCCATCGTGCCCTTCCTGGGGAGAGGCGCTTAGCCTCAGACAAGAATGTGAGATTCTTATGGTCAGTAAGAATGAGAACCGGCACAGTGGTACCTTCGAGTAGATGTCTCCATTCTTTCAGGGCTAAAATGATCGCCAAAAGCTCTCTGTCACCAATCTCGTAATTGCACTCCGCAGGTGACAATTTCTTGGAAAAGTAGCCACCTGGATGCATAGCGCTGTCAGAGCTAGGATGTTGAGACAGAAGGGCACCAACTCCAGTCTCAGAAGCATCGACTTCAAGGCCAAAAGGCAACGTAGGATCAGGATGTGCCAACACAGGAGCAGAAACAAAGGTAGTCTTAAGACTCTCAAAAGCCTTAATGGACTCTGGAGACCAACTCTGTGGGTTACCGTCCTTTCTGGTCATATCAGTCAGGGGCTTGACCAGAGACGAGAAGTTACTTTTATTTATCTTTTTTATCAAATACAAAAAACAAACTTTTACATTTATATGTATACATGATTCCTTTAGAATTTGCATATGTATCATTCCTAGCAGAATCTTGATAAATATCTATTAGTTACTTTGATCTAAAAACTACTACCTTTCTTACTTATACTCCTATTGTCTTCCATTTCCCATTCATCCCCTCATATATACACACACACACACACAAAAAAAAGGTTTAACACCCCATTTCCCCCCACCCCTCTCCCATTTTCCACTTTATTCTCATTTCATATTTTTGCTATTATATCTTTATATATATTCTTTTATTCATCCCATTTTTGCCATAATTCTGGCATTTGATTATTTATACATCCTTCTTCTCTTATCTGTTTTTCCCTATATTTTAATTCTTTCAGTTCACATATCCAATCTGTTATATTTAGACTTATATTTTCTCTCCAGTTACGAGCTATGATTGTTCTGGCAGCCGTTGTCATATGATGGAACATATCCTTTTTTATACTATTTATTGAATCTGGAGTCAAAGATAGTAGTGAGGTATCTAAACCTGGATTCCTTCCAACTCCTGACACTTTCCAATATATCTCATGAACTTTTTCCCAAAAATGTCTCACCATGTGACATCCATACCAAATATGGTCCAGGGTCCCCCTTTCGGCCTTACATCTCCAACAAATATCTGTTTGTTCGCTATTCATTTTATTTAGCGCTACTGGGCTCCGGTACCATCTCATTGCATTTTTAGTTGCTATAGGTGATTTATGGAGTATTGAAAATATTTTCTCCCATTCTGTTTCTAATATTGTTCTCCCTATTTCCTTTTCCCATTTTTTCATAGCTGTTATCTCTCTAATGGGTCCTGAGGGGAGTAATAGGCCATATATCTTAGCTAGTTTTTTGTTGTGTTTTGTTCTTCTATTAATATTTGTTCAAATTTAGTTTTAGGCCTATTTATTGAAAGTAAATCTATATTTGTTGCAATGTGTGTTTTTAATTGATGGTATTGAAGCCATTTGTGTTCATGTTCAGAGACGAGAAGTTACGAATGAACGTCCGATAATAGTTGGCAAAGCCAAGAAAGCGCTGCAGAGGACATAAACCCACGGGTCGAGGCCACTGTAGCACTGCAGAAAGTTTCTCTGGGTCCATCGAAAAACCAGCAGTTGAAATGACATAACCCAGGAATTTAACCTGTTCACAATGGAATTCGCACTTCTCCAGTTTACAATAGAGATTGTCCTCTCTTAGTTTCTGAAGCACTTGACAGACATCTGTGTGGTGGCTCTCCAGGGACTTGGAAAATATGAGGAAATCGTCGAGATAAACCACCACACATAACTGCAACAAGTCTCGGAGGACATCGTTAATAAACTCCTGGAAAACTGCCGGAGCATTACAGAGGCCAAAAGGCATTACGAGATACTCAGAATGACCTGTTCTAGTATTAAACTCAGTTTTCCACTCGTTGCCCTCCTTAATCCTGACAAGATTGTATGCCCCTCTCAAATCAAGCTTTGTGAAGACCGTTGCTCCCTTGAGGCGGTCAAATAACTCTGTAATCAACGGGATCGGATAGGCATTCTTAATGGTGAAACGATTGAGACCCCTATAATCGGTACAAGGTCTCAGTTCACCACTCTTCTTCACAAATAAGAAAGCAGCACCAGCAGGAGACAAGGATTTGCGGATGAAACCTCGAGAAAGTGCGTCTGCAACATACTCCTCCATGGCCTTATCCTCCAAGACCGACAAAGGGTAAACCCGGCCACAAGGGGGAATGGCACCAGGTTGAAGGTCAATTGTGCAATCATACGACCGGAGTGGAGGCAACGTATCGGCTTGACCTTTGTCAAAGACATCGCTAAAATCGCAGTGCTCCCCTGGCAGGGAGGAGAGTAAGTAGGTGCACAGGACCTTGGTTACCTTCTGGAAGCATCTCTCACTGCACTGTGGCGACCAGGACAGAACCTCAGCACGGAGCCAATCAAAAGACGGGTTGTGCCTCTGTAACCAAGGATAACCAATGACCAGCGGAAACTTAGGTGAGGAAATAACTTGGAATTGGATTATCTCATGGTGAAGAGCCCCTACGGCCATGGACAACGGAACAGTCTCATGAGTCACATGGGCAGGCTGTAGAGGTCTCCCGTCAAGAGCCTCAATGGCAAGTGGAGTGTCATGCAGCTGCAGCGGAATCGAGTGCTTAGACACAAAGGCAGCATCAATGAACAGGCCTGCAGCCCCGGAGTCGATTAGCCTGTATCTCAATGGACGACTCAGCCCTAGACAGGGTAACCGAAACCAAGGGCTTATCCTTCTGGGCAACTGGAGATGAAACAACGCCACCTAAGGTCTGTCCGTGACAGGACCTCAAGGTTCGGGTGTTCCCTGGACGGGTAGGACAAGACTTCAAAAAGTGACCGGCCTGGCCACAATAAAGGCACAATCTCTCCCTCCTCCTAAGGGCTCTCTCATCCGCAGAGAGATGCGTGAAGCCCAAGTGCATGGGTTAATCTTCACAGACCGACTCGGTACCAGGAGGCATGGGAGGTGAAGGAGGCAAGGGTGGGACTGCTAAGCTCGGAGACAAACGTACAGGAGGCTTCCACAAGCGCTCCTTAACAGAGGGTCTTTCTCTGAGTCTGGAGTCAATGAGGATGGCAAATGTGATCAACTTCTCCAGCTCAGTGGGTATATCTCGGGCTGCTATCTCATCTTTGATGTTATCCGAGAGACCATGAGAAAAAGCAGCCACGAGGGCCTCATTGTGCCAAGCAACCCCTGCTGCCAGAGTACGGAATTCAATGGCGTAATTGGCAACAGTTCTCGTACTCTGTTTGATGAACATGAGGCTCTTGGCAGCAGAAGCGGAGCTTGCGGGAATATAAAATATCCTTTTGAAGGAAGCCACAAATTCTGGGTAACTCAGGACCAAGGGTTTTTGCGTCTCCCATAGAGGGTTTGCCCAGGCCAAGGCTCTCTCAGAAAGCAAAGATATCACGAAACCTACTTTGCTTCTGTCCATGGGAAACGCCTGGGGCAGCATCTCAAAATATATCTCAACCTGGTTGAGAAAACCTCTGCATTGGATTGGACATATCTCTTATAGATGTAATACTCGAGGCGGGTGCCTGCACAGAGACTACCGGAGCGGCCACAGTGGGAGACTCTAGACGAGCCATGTGACTCGGGAGCATCTGTATCGCCGTGGCAAACTGATCCATGCGTGATCCAGGTCATCCAATCTGGAAAAAATATTATTAACAAGTGGATTGGCTGCATCTTCTGAATTCATGGCCCTCGCCTACTGTCAGAAACCATGAATCAGACCGAGACAGAAGTACAGTTGAATCACACTTGTTTAATAATAAAAAGGTAAACAGAGTAAGCCCAGTCAAAACATAGCCAGAGTTCAGTAACCGGATCGGGTAGTCGTCCAAGCCAAAGTTCAAGTGCCAGCGATAAAGGTAGTAGTACAGCAAGCAGAATCTGTAGCCAGAGGAGACGTCAGTCAAGCAGGTCTTCAACTGGAACGCAGGAGAAAGTCTCTTGTGGTGTTAACACAGGCGAAGGCGAAGAGCAAATGAACTGGAAGTCCTTAAGTAGGCAGAGCTGATGAGCGGATCATCAACAGGTGGATCACTGTGGAGAGATGGAAGCTGGCAATTAGCTAACAGCTGAGCTGCCAGCACAGAGAAGGAAGGGCCAAGCCCAGCCCTGACACAGACGGTCACGTAGAGCATTGGCTTGCGTCCTAAAGTCTGTCTCAAAAGTGCAGTTCCTTCGCAAATGCAAATATTGCGTGTATGGAATGCTCAGCACTAATGGGCTGGGATGAGCGCTGGACGCGTGAAGAAGCGTATTACCAGTCGTGGGTTTACGGAATAGGTCTGTGCCTATTGTACTGTCCTGTTGTTTGACCATAGAGGGATCCAAGAAGGGGATCTGCTTATTGTCAAAACTGAAGGTAAATTTGAGGTTGAAGCTATTATCATTCAAGGTCTCGACAAACTCCAGCAGTTGATCTCTGGTGTCTGTCCATACTATGAACAGGTCGTCTATGTACCTGTACCATAACAGTACATGTTCAAGGAAAGGTATATAGCGATCATCCGAGGCCATACATCTCTCCCATCCCCCCAAGTATAAATTTGCATAAGCCGGAGCACAAGAAGTCCCCATAGCAACTCCTTGGGTCTGTAGATACAATTGATCATTAAAAGTGAAGTAACTTTTAGTCCAAATAAAATGTACTACCTGCAAAATAAATTGGTTCAGAGGCCAGGAAGTCTTGTCTTGTTCTCTGAGAAAGGATCCAGCCATCCGGACACCCTGCTCGTGGGGGATACTTGAGTACAAAGCCTTGATATCTATAGCCACGAGCAGGTTGTCTGGAGGGATCTGGACCCCCTTAATAAGTTTCAAAAGGTCAGTGGTATCACATATATAGAAGGGAAGGCTCCGTACGTGGGGCATAAAAAAGGCATCTACAAATTTGCTGGCATTGTCTGTAAGAGATCCTATTCCAGAGACGATTGGTCTGCCAGGAGGTATCTGGATGTTTTTGTGGGTTTTAAGAAGGGAATAGAAGGTAGGGGTAGGGGAAATTTGGGAGCCAAGAACTCCAGGGTATCTTTGTCAATGAGGCCCTCATAGAAGGCCCCAGTGCAAAGATCCCGGAGTTCTGAGGCAAAGGTAGAGGTTAAGGCGGGAGAAATGGGTTTATACCAATTGTGGTTGTTTAAGATGGTCAAGCACATTGCCTTTGTCCGATTGTTTAATAACAAGTTTGTCCTCCAGCCATGAGTCAGGGATCTGTCAGCGCGTTCCGGGTGCACGCACATGTGCACAAGGAACTCAGCAGATCGCGGATGCGCCAATGCGAGTCTGCAAAAAAACTTGCACGTCCACAGACACGCATCCACGCTGCCCTTTGGTGCCAGACGGCCTATTTAAGGGGCACACTGATCCCAGTCAAACGCTGACGGATCTTCAGCTGTTCCTGTACCTGTATCCTGCTGATTACCTGCCTGTCACCTGTTGTTGACCCTTGGCTTTCCCTGACCTTGCTGCTGGACTTGCTTACTTTGAATTTCGGTTCCTGATCTCGGCTTCCCATCTGACCTTGCTCCTGCCTGATATCTTGTTGCCCGTCTGTTATCGAACATGGCTATCCATGTGACTACGTTCCTGTCTCTTGTTTGGTTCTACCCTGCAACCCGGGTATCTGCAAGTTTGGTCCTGCGACCTGCTGCGACTTCCTGCCCTCCAAGAGTCGCATCATCTGCTTCAGGCTTCTTGGGCTACATCTGCAGGCACTCGTGTTCTTCCTGTCCCTTGGTTCCTCCTGTCTCCACTCTCAGTGGGACCAGGACCGGAGATACAAGAGAGGCTGACCTCATCACTTCAGACTCCGTCCAGGTACGTGACAGTAGGGGACCATCATATTGGGTAAGTTTGCAGGTTGTCTCAAAAAAAAAAGAAAAGAGTGCATTCTTATTGCAGATTGCTTTGATTTGTTTCAGCCCCGCACGCTCACGCTCTTGGATTTAGCTTTTCCTTGGTGGATCCATATATCCAAGCGATCAAGCAGGCCATTGCATGGGAGGCAGAGGATCTTCCTAAGAAGGCAAAATCATATTTTCCTTTCTTCAGAAGTGCAAATCCCTTTTTCCTTTAATGGAGGAAATCAAGGATGTAATGAAACAAGAATGGCACAGAGGAGAGATTCTCGTTCAATAGGCTGCCCAAGTTATATCCCCTAAAGGGGGGCAGACATAGCCTCACTTGTCTCCCCTTCAGCTGTGGGCACCGCGGTGGTCTGGCTAGCCAAGAAGGTTACATTCCCAATGAAAGATTCAGCCTCCTTTAGGAACGCAATGGACAGAAGGATAGATCTGGACCTAAAGAGAGTCTATCAAGCGTCCGGAGCACCCTGTTGCCCAACCGTAACCCTCACCTCAGTGGCCAGCGCTGCAGTTTTGCAGCACTCCTCCTCCAGACCATTTTTTCTCCACCAAGATTCCGTAAGCTCCGCAGAAGGCGGCTGTACTGCTATGATATATACACACACTTCAAACCCAGCAAGCTGTGATACAGATTCCATATTCAGAAAGATATAACAGGGTTTTACTTCACCCTGTTCATGGTAAAAAGCATGGAGGCTGGTGTCCAGTCGTAGATCTAAAAAGGCTAAACCGCTTTATCCTTCTGGATAGGTTTAAAATAGAGTATATCCACACAGTCATCCAAGCAGTGCGGCGGAGCGACTGGATGGTTTTCTTTGGATCTTTTAGATCTTCATGTCCCAATCTTGCCCTTTTTTTCAAAGGTACATGAGGTTTGCAGTCGGCCACACGCATCTGCAGTTCACCAGCCTTCCTTTCGCCCTGTGCACATTCACGAACATTCCTCATCGCAGTATCATCGCAGTATCCCCGGGTCTATCATTACCTAGATGATGTCCTCCTGTTGGCCAGGGGAGCTCTTGACACACACATTTACCTTTCAGAAATTCAGTTGGATCATCAACTTTAAGAGCCAACTTGCCCCAACCCAGCAGTTGATATACCTGGGGGCACTCTTTAACACAGCCGACACTCAATTTTGCCAGCAAAGGAGTTTATAGTCAGGAAAAGAGTCTTGATGGCAGCAACTTCCACTCATTTGTCAGCATCCCAGTGTCTAAGCCTGTTGGGCGCCATGTCTTCTTGCATTCCAGTGCTACCTTGGGCACATTGGCACATGCGGCAATTCCAGCTAGGTTTCTTCTGTGGTGGAGAAAGCAGTACCTGGCACAACTAATAGCAGTGTCTCTCCTTATGAGGAGGAGCCTGCAGTGGTGGCTGATGGAGACCTTGAAGAACTCTCACCACTTAGGGTCATTAGACTGGACCATTGTTACAACGGATGTCAGCTAGACAGGCTGGAGGGGCACCCTGTGAAGGACAGTCAGGCCGGGGGAGATTCCCGGCAGAGGTATAGTGTCAAATGTGCTAGAGATTCGAGCAGCATTTCTGACTGGCAAGGCTTTGCAGCACAAGATCCAGGAAAAGCCGGTCACTATGCAGATGGACAATAGGGCAGCAGTCGCTTATAAACGACGCCAGACAGGAACCCGCAGCAGCATACTACTGAGGAAAGTGGAGCCAATGTCCTGGGCAGAAAATCACGTTTAGGGCCTAAGGTCATTCTATCTCCCAGTGAGGTTGAACATGCAGGTGGACCATCTCTCTCTCAAACATTTTCAGACCACAACGGGTGGGCTCTACACCCCAAGTCTTTTCCAATTGGTTCACATGGGTGGTGCACTCCAAATGTTTGTTTTTTTGCTTCTCCTAGCAATTGCAAACTCCCAAGATTCCTGTCCAGGTTTCTGCATCCATAGGCAGAGGGGACGGATGCTCTTGTTGCACCTTGCTGATCTAGGCCCTAGCCTACGCCTTTCCCCTGGTTCCTCTAATAATGAGGTTCCTTTGGAGGCTGTTGAAGGAGAACATGAGGGTTATGCCGGTTCTTCCATTCTGGCCATGAAAGCCCTGGTTTCTTCTGGTAATCCACCTCAGCGTACAGCAACCAGTTCTCCTCCCAGTATTCCCACGCCTTCTAGTTCAGGAAGACTTCCTACATCCTAGCATACGCAAACTGGAGCTACGAGCATAGCTGTTGCGAGGGGGAAGTTGGAGAGCCTAGGGTGCTCTTTTAGGTTAATCTCTACTCTTTTAAGATCCAGAAAACCTTCCACAATCCAAGCTTGCGCAAAAGTTTGGGACAAGTTTTCAAATTTCCTCACTGGTAAGGTGTTTAATCCTTGTGCGCCTCCACTTTCAGCTGTCCTGGATTTTCTGTAAGCAGGATTGGGCATGAACCTTAACCTGAGTTTCCTGAAAGTACAAGTTTCCGCCATTTCAGCAGTAACAAAAAACAAAGGGGCGGAAGATACGTTGGTAGTGCTTTCTCTAAGGGCGGTCATTAAAATCTGACCACCTAAGAAGAGAGTCTTTTCCCAATGGGATCTGTCTGTAGTGCTGGACTTCTTATCTGTTCACCCTTTTGCTCCAACTGAATAGTGTTCACTGGGGGACAATACTCATAAAGTTGTCTTTTTGACCGTGATAACCTCAGGCAGAAGAATTTGTGAACTTTAGTAGGGATGAGCTTCGAGTTCGAGTCAAACTCATGTTCGACTCAAACATTGCATGTTCGCACGTTCGCCGAACAGCGAACAATTTGGGGTGTTCGCGGCAAATTCGAAAAGCCGCGGAACACCCTGGAAAAGTCTATGGGAGAAATCTAAAGTGCTAATTTTAAAGGCTTATATGCAAGTTATTGTCATAAAAAGTGTTTGGGGACCCGGGTCCTGCCCCAGGGGACATGTATCAATGCAAAAAAAAAGTTTTAAAAACGGCCGTTTTTTTGGTAGCAGTGATTTTAATAATGCTTAAAGTGAAACAATAAAAGTGAAATATTCCTTTACATTTCGTACCTTGGGGGGGTTTAGTATGCCTGTAAAGCAGCGCTCGTTTCCCTTTCTTAGAACTGTCCCTGCACAAAGTGTCATTTCTGAAGGAAAAAAAAGTAATTTAAAAGCACTCGCGGCTATAATGAATTGTCGGCTTCCGGAAATACAGAGAAAAGTCATTGATAAATAAAAAAAAATAAAAAATGCGTGGGGGTCCCCCCAAATTTAATTACCAGGCCCTTCAGGTCTGGTATGGATATTATGGGGAACCCTGCGTCAAATAAAAAAAAATGACGTGGGGTTCCCCCCCAAATATCCATACCAGACCCTTCAGGTCTGGTATGGATTTTAAGGGGAACTCCACGCCAAATTTAAAAGTTCCCCCCCAAAATCCATACCAGACCCTTTATCCGAGCACGCAACCTGGCAGACCGCAGGAAAAGAGGGGGGGGTGAGAGAGCGCCCCCCCTTCCTCCTGAACCGTACCAGGCCACATGCCCTCATCATGGGGAGGATGCTTTGGGGGCCTTGCCCGGTGGTTGTGGGGGTCTGCGGGCGGGGGGCTTATCGGAATCTTCGGAATCTGGAAGACCCCTTTAACAAAGGGGACCCCCAGATCCCGGCCCCCCCATGTGAATTGGTAAGTGGTACATTGTACCCCTACCATTTCACAAAGAAAATGTAAACAATTGTAAAAAAAACACACAGACACAGTTGGGAAAGTCCTTTATTAAAAATAAAAAAATAAAAAATAAAAAACCCATTCCAGCAATGTAATCCAGTGTCCCGTGGTGATCCGATGTCCAGCGCTGCAGTCTCCACTCCACACGAAAAGTCGTTGGACCTGATGGGTAACTTCCTCCGCAGTGTAATAAATGAATAGACCCCGCCCCTTCTCAAGTTCGCCATCAGGTCCGCTCAGCCAATGACGTAGAGGGCGGGTTACCTTCACTAGGTGTAAGGCTGAGCGGACCTGATGGGGAATGTGAGAAGGGGCGGGTCTATTCATTTATTACACTGCGGAGGAAGTTCCCCATCATGTCCGATCAGCCAGTGACTTTTCGTGTGGAGTGCAGACTGCAGTGCTGGACATCGGATCACCGCGGGACACTGGATTACATCGCTGGAATGGGTTTTTCATTTTTTTTTTTTTTTTAATAAAGGACTTTCCCAACTGTGTCTGTGTGTTTCTTTACCATTGTTTACACTTTCTTTGTGAAATGGTAGGGGTACAATGTACCCCTTACCAATTCACATGGGGGGGCGGGATCTGGGGGTCCCCTTTGTTAAAGGGGTCTTCCAGATTCTGATAAGCCCCACAACCGCAGACCCCCACAACCACCGGGCAAGGGTTGCGGGGATGAGGCCCTTGTCCCCATCAACATGGGGACATGGTGCTTTGAGGGGTCACAGACCCCCAAAGCATCCTCCCCATGTTGAGGTAATGTGGCCTGGTACGGCTCTCTCGCCCCCCCCTCTTTTCCTGCGGCCTGCCAGGTTGCGTGCTCGGATAAAGGGTCTGGTATGGATTTTTGGGGGGAACTCCACGCCTTTCTTTAAAAAATTTAGAGATGCCCCAAACTTCATCGTTATTGGACCGGGGTGGTATCTATGATTAATAGGGTATTTGAGAGTGGGATCCTCATGGAGCCTAGAGGATGTCTTCTGGGTATACTGGACGAATTGACAATCCCAGAGGCATATATTATTTCAATAAATAGAAGTCTATTCCAGGCCCGTACGCTTATTGCGCAAAAGTGGCTTTCACCATATCCACCCACCGTAGAAGAGTGGAAAATACAAGTAAGGGAAACGGTAATTAAAGAAAAATATATTTTCCTACGTAGAGGCTCCCCAGAGAAATTTGTAAAAATATGGAGAGGGTGGTGTGATATTTTGGAGATATGAGGGGAGGGGGGATGGGGGAGGGGAGTTGGGAGGGGGGGGAGACTGGGAGAGCTGGGGGTAAGGGGGATGTAATTTGTGGTTTTTTTTTTTCCTCTCAATGCGGGCATGGGTTGTATGTTGTATTCAATGTTTTTTGTTGTTTGTATGTATGTAAAGGAAAAGAATCAATAAAAAGATGATTTGATTTAAAAAAATAATAATTCAGCGTGGAGTTCCCCTTAAAATCCATACCAGACCTGAAGCATCTGGTATGGATATTTGGGGGGAACCCCACATCCTTTTTTTTTAAATGATGCAGGGTTCCCCTTAATATCCATACCAGACCTGAAGGGCCTGGTAATGGAATTTGGGGGGGACCCCCACGCATTTTTTTTATTTTTTATCAATGACTTTTCTCTGTATTGCCAGGAGCCGACAATTCATTATAGCCGCGAGTGCTTTTAAATTACTTTTTTTCCTTCAGAAATGACACTTTGTGCAGGGACAGTTCTAAGCATGGGAAACAAGCGCTGCTTTACAAGCATACTATACACCCCCCCCCCCCCTTCCAGTTACGAAATTTAAAGGAATATTTCACTTTTACTGTTAAAATTAACAAAAATTCCTAAAAAAAAATTGGAAAAATCTTTTTATTTTTTTATTTTATACTCACCCGAAATACCTGTTGCTATGCGGAAGTCTGTAATCTGCCTCTTTCATAACCGCGGTCTGTTTTCTTCCCCATCCTCTTCTAGTGAATGGGGTGCGCTGCTTTCTGGGAAATGTGTGTAATCCCAGAGGCCAGCCGCCCATTCACAAGCCCATTCACTGCCTGTTTCCCTTAGTGTGGATGGCGGCGCGGGACCTGCACCGATCGAGGGATCGGCATCGGGGGGGCCAACAGCGCAGGAGAGTAGGACAGGTAAGTGTCCTTATTAAATGTCAGCAGCTACACTGTTAGTAGCTGCTGACTTAAAAAAATAAAATAATAATTTCAACTTTTTTTTGCATTGATACATGTCCCCTGGGGCAAAACCCAGGTCCCAAACCCTTTTTAGGACAATAACTTGCATATTAGCCTTGATAATTAGCACTTTTGATTTCGAACGTTCGAGTCCATTGTTATTAATAGGGTTTTAAAGTTTGTGCAAACTTTAGGTCTGTTCGCAGGTTCTGGTGCGAACCGAACGGGGGGGTGTTCGGCTCATCCCTAAACTTTTGGCCCAGGGGGACTCAGAGAGGCATATTACCTTTTTCCAGATCAAGTGGAACTACGACTAGTAGAACATTTCGTTCCAAAAGTAGCCACTTAATTTCACCAGATGGGCATCTGGGGCTTTACATAATTTCCCAGAAGAGGACTCGGGCAGGCTACATGAGCTGGATGTTTCCAGAACATTAAGAAAATACCGGTCGACCACCAGTCCCTTCAGATGTTTAGATAAGCACTTTATAATTCCAGCAGGGAAACACAAAGGAAAGGAGGCTACCTCAAGGATCTTGGTCGAGCTGGATCGTCAAGCTTATTTACAGAGCGTATGGAGCAAGAGGGTGTGAGCTTTCCTCAACGCTGACCGCACACTCTTCTAGGGCGGTACCAGCCTTGTGGGTATTGATGGAGACCATCTGCAGAGCGGCATCATGGTCTTCCCAAGATGCTTTCAAGACATTATAGGGTAGATCCGGGTGCCTTATCATCTATAGACTTCGAGAGAAGGACAATCCAATCTTATCTTGCATTGTAAATACAACTGATGTTGTTTAAAGCAGTACCCACCCTGTCAGCTAGTTATTTATCACTAGTATGCTGCCATGTTGGCGTCAGGAAAATGGAAAATTGTATCAAATACTTACCGTAATTTTCCTTTCCTGAAGCCAACATACATTGTACGTCTTCGGTATGTGGCTTGTTACAAAGAATTGGTGGGGGGCTAACCACGCCATTTTTATGCTATTCACTGGTCCTGAGGGAGTGGCCGAGAGGCGATGCTCTATCACTAGTATACCGCCATGGTTTGGCGTCAGGAAAGGAAAATTACGGTATGTATTTGATACAATTTTCCATTATAAGGTTGTGATTATAGTTGTATAACCTTGTTTTTGTTAACTTGCTTAACTTCAATATACTCAAGGTCATTTTAAACTTGTGTGGTTTATTTGTGTAAAGGGTGTGTCAAAGTGGTCGAGGTATTACACAGTTCAGTGAAAAAAAAAATAAGTACAGAGGTATTACCAAACTAAGAGCTCCTGCGGGGGATGTGCTACATGTGTGAATGGGGCAATAACTAATTAGGCTATTTTCTGTGCTGGCCAAATCTTTTTCATTGATTTAAAACTGAAAATACTACATATAGTCACTAAATAGCACTAATGCCCCGTACACACGATCGTTTTTAATGTCATTTTTTAAACCAACGTTTTTCTCCTCGTTTTTTTTCATGTTTCCTCTCAAGCCTGCCTTGCGTACACACTATCATTAAAAAAAACGATCAAGCAAAGCGCAGTGACGTTCAACACGTACGACGGCACTATAAAGGGGAAGTTCCGTTCGAATGGCGCCACCCTTCATGTTAGTAAAGTTTGTTGAGCGACGATTCGCGCTTTTCAGTCCGTTACTGTGTAATGAATGTGCTATCTCCATTACGAACGCTAGTTTTACCAGAACGAGCGCTCCCGTCTCATACTTGATTCTGAGCATGCGCGTTTTTTTTCACGTCGTGAAAGCATACACACTATCGTTTTTCACGTCGTTAAAAAAAACGACATGAAAAACGACGTGAAAAAAGAGAGCATGTCCGGAATTTTTAATGGCCGTTTTTCACGTCGTTAAAAATGCTCTGGAGCCTACACACGATCATTTTTAATGGCCATTTTTTAAAATGGCATTTTTAACGGCATGAAAAACGATCGTGTGTATGGGGCATAAGAGTAATGGGAATTTCCTAGTCTAGTGGCCAAATGTGTTTTTTTCCAGTTTAAATAAATGCCCAATTCACACAAACAAATGTAAGTGTACTTTCACCGAGCAAATTTCTATGGAATTTTTTTGTAAATAAACAAAACAAACAAAAATGTTTATTTCTTCAGGCCCGTACACACGATCAGAAAACCTGTGCGAAAAATACCACTTTTGAAGCGATCGTACAATAATCTGATAGTTAGTACACTGCTTTCGAGAGATGATCACAATAATTCATGCAAAATTGCTGATGGGACAAGCACGAAAACTTTTCTCGTACAATACCAGATGGTATGATTTTAGTTTAATCCGTACAGCTGTCGTCCGAGAATTTTCATAACTTTAGTAACCTCTTCATTTGTTGTCTAATGCCTCGTTTCCACTGCGCGGATCGGTTCGGTACGGTTCGGTACGGTACGCTATTTTGGGTGTTTCCATTATGAAAGCGTGCCATTAAACCGAACCGTACCGCACCATTCAGGGTCCTGCTTCAGACGTGGGGCCATAGAAAATGGAACGGTACGGTTAGGGCGGAGCTACTGGCGTCACACGATACATTCCACTGATTGGTGGACAGAAAAACGTCAATGCTGACGTCAAAGCAAAGCGCCAAACAAGCACCTTGTCGCCCTCAATATAAAGTAGAAGGATGCCTGCAAACAACAGCAGGGTCTGGTCATCTGAGGAACTATCTACTTTCCTAAGGATTATTGGTGATAGCGTTATTCAGAGTGAGCTTGATGGATCAGTGAGAAACGAAAAGGTGTACAAAGATATTTCTCAACGAATGGCAGCCGAGGGATTTGAACGGACATCGGGGCAGTGCAGGGCAAAGCTTAAGAAGCTTAAAGGGCAATATAAAAAAATTAAGGACGACAACAGCCGTAGTGGAAACAGTCGGAGTACTTGGAGGTGGTACGACGACCTGGACGCCATTTACGGACATAGGCCGGCAAACCAAGGCAGGGAGGGTGGTCTGGACTCTGCAACTGCAATTCTCGAATCCATGGTAGACCCCTTTGGTAAGTTTTAATTTTTTTTGATGCCATAGGATTTCGCTATGCTAACCTTTAAAAAAAATATATATAACCAAATGTTTTTTTCAGAAACAGCTGATGGACTCTCCAATGATGCGTCAAACTTGTCAGATGATGGACCTTCAACGTCTTTCAGCAGCACCAGTAGTATCTCATCAAGCCAACCACAGAGTACCCAACCACAGATTAGCCTACTACAGAGTACCCAACCACAGAGTACGCCCAATGCACCCCGGCAGAATGGTAAGACATGATGATAATAGTGAAATGTGTGCATTTTCTTAAAATAAGTAATCAGTGGGGTAGAAGAGCAGTGGGTACAGTGGTGTAAGAGATGAGAAGGGGGTTCAGCAGTGGGGCAGATGTGCAGGGGGTACAGAGGTGTAAGAGGTGAGAAGGGGGTTCAGCAGTGGGGCAGATGTGCAGGGGGTACAGAGGTGTAAGAGGTGAGAAGGGGGTTCAGCAGTGGGGCAGATGTGCAGGGGTTATAGTTGTGGGGCAGTAGATAAATGTGATGCAGTCTGGTGTGGCAGATGAGAAAGGAGGTTACAGTATTGTTTTGACAGATGTTACCAAAAACACTAGTTTGATATTTTGTATATTATAGGTCATAGGAGACGTTTGCAGTTGGATCTGCGCACAGTCATGGAGGATATGAGGGCAGCAGAAGAAAGGCAGCTGGAAAGAATTGAGAACGAATCTGAAAGGCGGTTTCAGGCACTGCGTCAGGATGCACAGGAAGCTATGCGCCAGGAGGCAGAAATCGCCCGTCAGCAGATGGAGCAGCTGTCTACCTTCAACCAGGCCTTCCTCGGTGTCCTAGGTCAGCTTGTTCAAGTCCTTTCAGCCAGTTGTGAACCCAGGTCACCACCCAGACCGTAGTTCCTTTCATGTAGCAAACGACCTGTACCCATTTTTTTTTTTATTAATTTTTTATAAAAAAAAAATCTTTATTGATGTATTTTTCAAAGTTTTCTTTAACAGAATTTATGGAACGATTATTTTTTTGTGAAATAAAAACCATGAGCGAATTTTTGGAGTATGTATTTTTTATTATATAACATTATTAAAAATATAGCAAAAAGGTATTAAAATTTTTAATAAATCATGGCAAAAATTTAAACATTGAGTTGCAGCATCAGAGCCTGGCGTATTTCACTGCACTCTTCTTCCATATCATGGGGTGCTATTACTGGTACTGGCTCTTCTGGAGATGTATTCTAATCCTGGTCAAAGTCTTCTCCATGACTTTCACAAAGATTGTGAAGAGCACAGCAGGTAAGCACCATGGATTTGGCAAGTTTAATGTCACTGTCATTCCTCTTCATAAGACACCTCCATCTACCCTTAAGTCTTCCAAAAGCATTTTCCACTACGACACGTGCCCTGGATGTTTTTTTGTTGTAGGTTTGCTGTTCTGTTGTCAGGCGGCCATTGTCAGGAAATGGTTTCAGGAGCCAATTTTGTAAAGGGTAGGCAGAGTCCCCAAGAACATAATACCCAACATTGACCCCACAAATGTTCTTAGTGGAACCAGGGTACAGTCCTCCCTGGCCAACCCAATCCCAAAATGTGGACAATCGTAGAACACGAGCATCATGCAAACTCCCAGGCTTTCCTACATTCACATTCCAGAATAGTCCCTTGCCATCCACTACTCCCTGGAGGATGATGGAATGCCAGCCTTTCCGGTTGAAATAGTCAGTGTGGTATTCTTGTGGTGCTATTATTGGTATGTGTGAGCCATCAATAGCACCAACACACTGTGGAAGGCCCCACCTGTTCTCAAAGTACTCAGCCATGTCTTTAAGCTTTTCCCTGTCCGGAAAATGCACAATTTCAGGAGCTAGCAATGTGCAGAGAGCCTTACAGAAGTCCTGCACACACCGGCACACTGAAGATTTACTGACACCGAAAAGATGACCAATACTTCTATATTCACTGTTGGTAGCCAGCTTCCACAGTGCAATGGCAACTCTTTTCCTCACTGGCAAACTGGCTCTGAAGTTGGTGCTTTGCTTCTCCATCGCTGGACGTAGCTTGGTACAAAGGTATGAGAAGGTTTCCTCAGACATTCTAAAATTCTGTACCCACTGTGTGTGTGTGAATCCCGGGACGGTCACATCCCACCACTCATTGGCACGGGGGAAAGCCCAAATGACAGGTCGGCGGCGCTGATTTGCCAAAAGCAGAAGCATCTAAAAAAAAAACAACACAGATGGTAACATATCACAAAAAAAAATAATAATACATATATAACATATGTGTCTGGTGGGTCATTGTGTGTGTGTGCATGTCAGGTAGGTGGGTCAGTGTGTGTGTGTGTGCATGTCAGGTAGGTGGGTCAGTGTGTGTGTGTATGTCAGGTAGGTGGGTCAGAGTGTGTATGTGTATGTCAGGTAGGTGGGTCAGTGTGTGTGTATGTCAGGTAGGTGGGTCAGTGTGTGTGTATGTCAGGTAGGTGGGTCAGTGTGTGTGTGTGTGCATGTCAGGTAGGTGGGTCAGTGTGTGTGTGTATGTCAGGTAGGTGGGTCAGAGTGTGTATGTGTATGTCAGGTAGGTGGGTCAGTGTGTGTGTATGTCAGGTAGGTGGGTCAGTGTGTGTGTATGTCAGGTAGGTGGGTCAGTGTGTGTGTGTGTGTCAGGTAGGTGGGTCAGTGTGTGTGTGTGTTTAAGGTAGGTAGTGTGTATGTCAGGTAGGTCTGAGTTAAGTCGGTTAGTTGTGCTGCTTACCCTATAGCGCTGCCGTCTTTGTCTTTGCCGCACAAAGGTGTACTTCTCCTCCCGGCTAAACATCCAAGATAGCAGTTTTCTTTTCTTGAATGCTGTGTTTCTCATTGCCGCTCGCAACCTTCTCTCATACAGTGCGGCATGTATTTGGACTACAAAGAACCAAAAGGCCAGTAGAGAAAACACAAGCTGCTGGATAACCTCCATTATTGTTTTTGTTGTGTAGCTGGCGCTGACTGACGCTGCGTCACGTTTCTCGTCGCACTAGTGTGACATCACGCAAGGCATTTTTTCTAAAATCTGTATGGCCCCTGGCGGTCCGACTTGCAGTGGAAACGCTCACGAGAATAGACCGGACCATTCTAACCGTTCCAAACCGTACCGACCCGAACCGTTCCGCTCAGTGGAAACGTAGCATATGTGCCCTGTTCACACCACAAAACTGGTATCACGTGCAGATTTTTTTCTGCGCAGGAATCTGCAGCGTGTATGCAATTTTCTGCATAGAAAAAAAACTGACATGACATCAATACTGTGGCGTGAACAATGCACATAGCTGACGCACATAAAAACTCACTGAAACGTGAATGAAAACTGATGTGAAACTGATAGATGATAAACTCATACCTCTGCAAGTGAAATGTGTGGTTTTCCCAATAATTTTTATGCACGTATGGTGTGATCGAGCCCTTAGTGGAGGTGTGGAGTGTCCCTATTGTATCCTGAACTTCCTGTATCAATTGCTCAAGTGCTTCCTCTTTTTCTTCCTCTGTGTCATTGGGTTTTTGCCTTTGTTTTGATTCTGTCATCCATAGATCCCATGCAACCTTCTTATATGGCTCCCCCATTCAGAAATTTAGGTTTTCATAGAGGAATTCTCACTGAGCTTCCACCAGAGTTCCTGTTATTTGGGATACCTAAATCCGTTCTCCTAGCTATTCTATTCTGTTTCTTTAACCATTTAAGACCCGAACCATTATGCAGCTTAAAGACCTGGCCACTTTTTGTGATTCGGCACTGCGTCGCTTTAACTGACAATTGCACGGTCATGCGACGTGGCTCCCAAACCAAATTGGCGTCCCTTTTTTCCCACAAATAGAGCTTTCTTTTGGTGGTATTTGATCACCTTTGCGTTTTTTGTTTTTTGCGCTATAAACAAAAATAGAGCGACAATTTTGAAAAAAATGCAATATTTTTTACTTTTTTCTATAATAAATATCCCCCAAAAATATATATAATTTTTTTTTTTCCTCAGATTAGGCCGATACATATTCTTCTACATATTTTTGGTAAAAAAAATGCAATAAGCGTGTATTGATTGGTTTGCGCAAAAGTTATAGCGTTTACAAAATAGGGGATAGTTTTTTGGCATTTTTATTATTTTATTTTTTTTACTAGTAATGGCGGCGGCGGCGATCAGCGATTTTTATTATGACTGCGACATCATGGCGGACACATCGGACACTTTTGACACTATTTTGGGACCATTGTGATTTTTACAGCGAACAGTGCTATAAAAATGCACTGATTACTGTAAAAATTACACTGGCAGTGAAGGGGTTAACCAGGAGCAGGCGCTGTAGGGGTTAAGTGTGCCCTTATGTGTTCCTTAATGTGGGGGGGCGTGGCTTAGGGTGTGACATCACTGATCGTTGTTCCCTATGACAGGGAACAGACGATCAGTGACAGGCTCACTAGGAAGCACGTAACCCGTAACCTCTCTGTAACCCGATCGCGGGACACCAGCGGCAATCGGGTCCGCTGTTTCCCAGGGGACGGTCACGGAGATGAGGACCGGGTCGCGAGCGCGCCGGTGGCCCATGGCTGGGCTCTTAAAGGGGACGTACCTGTACGCCCTTGTGCCCAGCCGTGCCATTCTGCCGACGTACATCGGCGTGCGGTAGTCCTCAAGTGGTTAAACACTCAGTAACCTACTTGCCATATTTGGTACTCTCTGGTATCTGGAGATATTTGTAATCTCCCTTGACTTCAAAGGGGTAGTCTCTCAGAAGCTTCCTTCTTTCTGCCAAGTTATTAGCCAGGGGGGTCACTTGCAGCATCACAATCACTACTTAAATTTTGAAAATTGTTTCCCATAGATACTGCTCTGATGTAGGAGACTCGTACCCTTCTCACTTAATCAATAGAAATCCTCAATTAATTACAGCTGTCAGGGAAGTTACTGGGAAGCCCAACTATCTATTCTTCCAAATTTGCCAAAAGACAAAGTGCATCACGAGAACTACTTTGATGGGGGCAAAAATATCCTCCACTAATGTGGATGTAGTAATGGTGCTGTTTTTGTTTGTTAAAATCATGCAGAGAGAGACAAGCCATCCTACAGCTGGGACACGCCTTAAGGCCTCTTTCACACTGGGGCGAGAGGTGCGTCAGCGGTAAAGCGCCGTTATTTTTAGCGATGCTTTACCGTCGGATTTGCAGCGGTATTTGGCCGCTAGCAGTGCAACTTAACCCCCCGCTAGTGGCCGAAAAAGGGTTAAAAACCACCGCAAAGCGCCTCTGCAGAGGCGCATTGCCGGCGGTATAGCCGCGGTGTCCCATTGCTTTCAATGGGCAGAAGCGGTGGAGGAGTGGTAAACACACCGCTCCTTCACCGATCCAAAGATGCGGCTAGCAGGATTTTTTTTCACGTCCTGCTAGCGCACCGCTCCAGTGTGAAATCCCTCTGGCTCTCACACTGGAGAAACAGCAGCTGCTGTTTCAGGTCGGTTTGCAGGCGCTATTTTTAGCGCAATAGCGCCTGAAAACCGCCCCAGTGTGAAAGGGGTCTAAGTGAACAATGCTAAACGTACTTAAATTTTCTAGTCCTCTGCTGACAGACAACCGTTAGAAACACCTTGTTGTGGAATTACACAAAACCAAAAATGTAACATATTATATGTTATGGCTATATTCGTTTTTCTTTTTTAGATCTGGCCAGTAACATACCTCCTGTATTAGGGTGCCCTCACTCTGGATGAAGTAGCAACAGAGACACCTTTAGACGGCAGCATTGTCAGTCTGGGGAGAAGGGAGTGTTATATGTACTAGCAGATTTAAATACACTAACAAATTGAAGCCAGACTCCAGCTAAAACTTTATAAGCAGTTACAGCAATGGTGTGTTCCTTTTAGGATAAAGGTTTTACATAAATAAATCAAAGGTGATCATTGTACGCACTCCTGTCAGTAATAAATTATTTGTCTCAACCTTCTAAATGCTACATCTGCAGGAAAAATTGTTCTGTTGAAAAATAACAGACTCACTGGCTAGATCACCAGGTGAAATTAAAAGAAAGAAGGCCTAAAAAGGAAACTAATGCAGCTATCACATCCAAAAATGGGTAAGCTACAATACAATAAATGTTGGCTTTTGGGTTTAATGCAGCTTTAATTATAAGAAGATATACTAAGCAAATTTACAAGTATTTTATACCTGTCCTGATTGATTTCCACAACTCCCTACTTGAAAATATTTAGTGTTGTTTGTGGCCTGGTTGGGGATCAGACCAGGCTCATCATTTAAAGCTTAAAGTGGTTGTAAAAATGGCATTTTTTAAATTGGGCATTAAAAATGATCGTGTGTAGGCTCCAGAGCATTTTTAACGACGTGAAAAATGGCCTAAAAAAAATGAGAACCTGCTCTATTTTTTCACGTTGTTTTTCACGTCGTTTTTTTTTAACGACGTGAAAAACGGTAGTGTGTATGCTTTTACGAGGAGAAAAAAAACGCGCATGCTCAGAATCAAGTGTAGCGACCTCACCCCTCTCACCCCTTCTCATTCACGGCTTGTCTGTCTCGTCTAGGGGTTAACACTAGGGGGAGGGATGAGATACACCACGGCCCATGTCCTCCAATGTGTAGAGGTGAAGGCCAGAACTATCGGGTTTTGTGTATGTGTCCTAGAGTCAAATCCTCTCCTCAGATTGACTCCCCTTTGCTCCTAGTAACCAGAGTTCCACACACTGAAAAGGTCCAACTCGTATTTATTCTTCTCAATAAATAGTCATACAGCACAGACAGGTTGAGACCCATATACCATTTCAGTATTTGTGGGGAGTAGGCCAAGGCACAATTCCTTTAGATAGAGCTAACAACTGTAGTGTCACCAGTGGCGAATAGTCATTGCCACTGACTATATTGAACAGAACATGAATTACCTTCGCTATCGTAGCCCCTATCAGGGGAAGGACATCCGTCCAAGACAGTTACCGGAGGCCTCTCCATCACCAGCAATGCTGCGCTGGACTCTCCGGAGAAGTTCCGCTCACCGGCCTCCTCGTCTCAGACACGGGCACCCAAGGAGTTAGGGCCCCCTCGGATTCCTCCACCCTCGCGGAACTCAATCGAAGGTACTGAGCTCCAGGCTTCCGCCGTAGTACCTCACCCCAGGCTAAAGGTGCCTGAGATGGACTCCATCTCCCGCTCCGGCCAGGTCAAGGGCACCTGGGCCCGGTATTTCGGAACGCCAGCACCCAAGCTGAAGGTGCCTGGGTGTGGCTGCGTCCTCCGACTCTGAACCCTGAGGTCAGGGCGTCCGCCCCTTTTATCCCCTCTCCCTTTGCATCACAGCGGGTTCCCCGCCCCGCTGTACCAGTGCCAGGAAAGGACAAAAAGGGAAGCAGTCGTGAGTGTTCAACTCCAGCCAGGGTGACAGCGCCACCTGCAGGCCGCAGGGAACCTCACACCATCAGAGTCCTCCAAGGACCATAAAAGGGTCTCAGATTCCCTAACAATCAATGCATCCGGGTTACACTACCACCCAGATGCCTTCCCAAAAATCAAACACCCGCTACACAAGTATGAGACGGAAGCACTCGTTCTGGTAAAACTAGCGTTCGTAATGGAGATAGCACATTCGTCACGCTGTAATGGACTGAAAAGCACGAGGCTGAAAAGCGTGAATCGTCGCTCAACAAATTTTACTAACATGAAGGGTGGCGCCATTCGAACGGAACTTCCCCTTTATAGTGCCGTCGTACGTGTTGTACGTCACTGCGCTTTGCTGGAGCGTTTTTTTAAATGAACGTGTGTATGCAAGACAGGCTTGAGAGAAAACAAGAAAAATCACGTCGAGAAAAACGTCGTTTTTGAAAATGACATTAATATGATAAAAACTAAGGCTTACCTGTAGGTGCAAGAAATATCTCCTTAACCTACACGGTTAAGGAGATATTTGCTGAAAAGACTGCACCGATGTCTACGGCGCATGCGCGCCATAGACAACGGCGCAGGCGCACTGAGCAGGCCGGGTCTTGAATGGGATATTGCCGGGATTATGCCGTCCCGCGCGCATGTGCGGGATCGTGCCGGTCCCACGCGCATGCGCGGGAGTGACGTCACAGCGATACACGGAAGACGCTCGGAGGGGACATGGCGGCAGCGGCGGGGAACGAGGAGCGCTTTGGGGGCTTCGATCTCAGGTAAGTGCCACATAATGAGCTAGTATGCTATGCATACTAGCTCATTATGCCTTTCTCTTGCCGGGTTTTTTTTTTCAGGGAATCAAAAAGAGGGTTTACTTCCTCTTTAACTCCAGCTTTGGTTACACTCATTTATGCCAAGCTGGACATGTGTGCACTAACATGTGAGCCCGCTGAATGTGCTGTATAAACTGTAGGTAGCTGAGGCTACATACAAAATACAGCACTGTGTTCTGGCACGAGTCAAAACTTCCTGTCTCGTACACGAGACACAATAAAGTCTATCACAGCAGCACTAAGCCATTCATAGAAAGCAATATAGTCTATCAATAAATACAAAGCTTCCTCTAATTGGCTGAGTCAGAGATGTGACATCACCAGCCCGCCTCTCTGACTAGAGAAAGCTTTGTATTTTATGATAGACTATATTGCTTTCTATGAATGGCTGATCGCCGCTCAGACAGACTCTATTGTGTTCCGGATATGAGACAGGAAGTCGCGGCTCGCACCCGGAACACAGTGCTGTATGCTGTAGGTACCCTCAGCTACATACAGTTTATATAGCACATCCAGCGGCCTGACATGTTAGTGAGGGTTATACAGTAGTTCATTTTGGCTAGCTTGGCTCAAACAAACTATGTAAAGTGTAATCAAAGCTGGAGTTTAGCATTAAGCAGCTGAAATAGGGCTTTCAATTACACACACATGCATCCAAAAATGTTTGTAGGTGAACTTTAGTTACACTTAGAAAAATTAAAAAGAGCAATCAGTAAGGTTCTTGGGATCTGTACGCACAGCGTAGATGGAGGTGAAAGAAGAATGCCATAAGATAGTAAGAAAAAAGCTTCTTGCCTATATAACGCTGGAGCTGATTTCTGACCTTGGTCAACGTCTGGTCCTATCCAAATCCATCTTTAGTTCCTGAGTTTTGGAGTTTTGGACACCAAATTGTTAAATGAGATCTATGGTCACAGAATACACTTTCCTTCTATGACAGCAGCATTGTGATAGCAATAGAATCAAAATATACTTTTGACAAACCAATATAAGCTAAAAAAAAAAAAAACACTTTGTGTTGTGAGTTCTGCCTGTCTACTGACCATCTGCTTTGTCTTTGGTGGAAATAAAGGTATCCACCAATAACAGAGCAGACTCAAGTGGTTCTTCTGGATCTTCCTCTGTGTTTGTGAGTTTTGCATCCATTGGTAAAAAAGGAAATGTGTGTATTCTTTACTTTCTATAATTCTGTCAACCAAAGATCCCATGCATAGCAAGGCTCTTCATAAGCTGTACGCTAGCGGCTGAAAAACGCTGATAAAACAACGGTAAAACGCTGCTAAAACTAGCGGCGCTTTACCGCTAACGCACCCCGCCGCAGTGTGAAAGTAGCCTAATAGTTAAGGACAAGCAATGTTTTAGGCTGGGCTCACACTTATGCAAATTGGATGCGGGTTTCTCTCAGCTTGCAATGGAGCCAGTTCAAACACCTCCGGGGCGACCACGGTCCGCATTTGGAAAGGATCCTATGCTTTTTTGGTTCTGATTCAGGGGCGAATTTAGGCAAAAATTCTGACCTGATTCGCATCTGAATCGGTAAACAGGGAGACACTGTACCCCTGCTGTAAGCCACGGCCGAAGCATGTGTGAACCCAGCAGGGTTGCCAACTTTCAGTAAATTTACAAACAGTTTTTAAAATCCATATTTGTTGCATCTGTCCATGAATGTCAGTTATGGACACACAGCCTACATGTCTGTAATGGACATTCAAGGACAGATGCAAAAAGTACGGATTTTACAAACTGTTCGTAAATTTCCTGAAAGTTGGCAACCCTGGAACCCAGCCCCAAAGCCCATTGATTTATTCTCATCGAGCAAATAAGAATACTGTTGTCTGATAAAGGGGCTAATCTAAAGAGCTTTGAAATATTGCTTATCGTTGACTATTAAAAAGCTCTGATTAAGAATTCAATGTGATGGTAATAAATAGTTTTTTTCTAGTATATTTTACTACTAACATCAGATTATTTTTTAACTTTATTTTTAGTATATGCGAACCTTGCATTTTACTGCAAGGTCTGCTTTGTGTTTTTCTAGAAAGGTTGAACTGCCTTGTTTGCTCTGCTTTTCACATAGTTAATATCTAAAGGTGTTTATTTATTTTACAGTTATCGAATATATGAATGCAATATAAAAAAATGAAAAAAAAAACATTTCTAATTAAAAGCTCCTTTTAATAATACATTGTGAAACAATATTACAAAAGTATGAATAAAAAGTAGTTGAATGGTTAATATACATACAGGATAATGTATGCAAACTAGAGCAAAAAAAAATCTATGAGATGAAATATTAAAATCCCCAGCGTTTCCTGTACTATATTTCTAAGGTCTGTTAGGTGTAAACTATGCATGCACTGCAAATTTCCCAGGCCAGAAGGATATACTATCTGTGTAGATGACTAAAATTACATTGTAAAAAGGATGCATGACTCCTAAAAAAAAAGTGGGCACAGTTTCAGTTGTTAAAGGATTTCCCCTTTTTGATGATCTTTACTAGTGCTTTCCAGCAAGGTAAAAACATTAGTGATTCCCACACAAAAACCATACCTGGAAAATCTTGCACCTAGGAATTGTGGGTAGGACTATGCAAATTACAAATGAGTTGAATTTAAAGCCACTTCAGACAAACTGGAAAACTATCACTGGACCTGTACTACAACGTAAAGATGCAAGCTTTTTGTATTTTGTTAGCATTTTCTGTTCTTTTTTGTAGTGTATCCACTGCTGACGGAGCGTGTTCTACAAAAATGGCATTAAAAAATATACACATCTTAAAGGTATAGCCATGATGTTTACTACATTTATAAACATGTCTTAAAATAGAATGCTTAAAAGGATAACAAATTATGCCTTTTTTTTTTTCAGAAGGGAATAACATGCACCTGTAAGGAAACTTCTGCTGTTTACCAGGTAAGTTCATAAACCCTTGTTTGTTTATATGCATTTGTCTTTCTGCATGCCTTTGAAAGCAAGTAGTTGCATAATACTGTTCTAGAACTGAATCACAATTTTAGCCCTGGTTCACACTGGTGCGATTTGACATGCGATTTGACATGTCAAATCGCATGTCAAATCAGCGAAATTTGCCGCAAATTGCGGCCAATGACACCGTCCTAATCGGTGCGATGCCGCATCTGCGGCGCTGCACAGATTACAAAAAGTAGTTTTTGTACTACTTTTTGCGATTTCAGCCACGATTTACATTGACATCTGTTTCAGAAGTCTTTGAAATCGCGGCCGAAATCGGGACTGCCAGTGGGAGTGAAATCGTGCGAGTTCAGCTGAACTCGCAGGCTTCACTCCCGCAGCCCCAGTGTGAACGTGGGCTAAAAATTAATTCTGACTCTGTTCACTTTGAATATCCAATCATGTGCAAGAGAACTGAGAACAAAGTATAAATATTACTTGCACACAATTAGATGGTTGATGTGAATGGAGCAGTGCTGGGCTCAGTGGGCATTCTCCTCCTTTAGTAAATCAACCCAAGTGAATAAGGTGTTCATTTTGTAGGATTACTATGTGGTGTGTTTGAAATAACTCATTTAGACAGTACACTTTTGACATACAGCTGTCACCTGCAAGTGGCTGGCGTGTAAGTGTTTAGGAAAACTAAAAATAGCAGGTCTAAAAAATGAGATTTTGTTTTACCATCCCTCATTATCAGACCAATATTTTTCTACAAAAGGTTCCAAAACTATTATTTTTTTCCCAAGAAGCAATAGAAAGCATGTAAAAATAAATAAATAAATAAACAATTAGGAGGAGTGGCTTGCTAGTGGTCCATGGTAGCTAGTCAGATGTATACTGAAGAATATTACTATCTAGTTGGATTCTATTGGTTTTATCAGTTTTTAATCTTTTTGCAGTTATTAAAAAGCTTCATCATTGCTGTGTGTGTGTGTGTGAGCAGTGATGTGCCAATAAATGTATGTTTATGATATATATACAGTATCTCACAAAAGTGAATATACCCCTCACAATTTTGTAAATATTTTATTCTATCTTTTCATGTGACAACACTGAAGAAATTACACTTTGCTACCATGTAAAGTAGTGAGTGTACAGCTTGTATAACAGTGTATATTTAGTGTCCCCTCAAAATAACTCAACAAACAGCCATTAATGTCTAAACCGCTGGCAACAAAAGTGAGTACACCCCTCAGTGAAAATGTCCAAATTGGGCCCAATAAGCCATTTTCCCTTCCCGGTGTCATGTGACTCGTTAGTGTTACGAGGTCTCAGGTGTGAATGGGGACCAGGTGTGTTAAATTTGGTTTTATCGCTCTCACTCCCTCATACTGGTCACTGGAAGTTCAACATGGCACCTCATGGCAAAGAACTCTCTGCGGATCTGAAAAAAAGAATTGTTGCTCTACATAAAGATGGCCTAGGCAATAAGAAGATTGCCAAGACCCTGAAACTGAGCTGCAGTACAGTGGCCAAGACCGTACAGCGGTTTAACAGGACAGGTTCCACTCAGAACAGGCCTTGCCATGTTCGACCAAAGAAGTTGAGTGGACGTGCTCAGCGTCATATCCAGAGGATGTCTTTGGGAAATAGACGAATGAGTGCTGCCAGCATTGCTGCAAAGGTTGAAGAGGTGGGGGGTCAGCCTGTCAGTGCTCAGACCATACGCCGCACACTGCATCAAATTGGTCTGCATGGCTGTCATCCCAGAAGGAAGCCTCTTCTAAAGATGATGCACAAAAAAGCTCACAAACTGTTTGCTGAAGACAAGCAGACTAAGGACATGGATTACTGGAACCATGTCCTGTGGTCTGATGAGACCAAGATAAACCTATTTGGTTCAGATGGTGTCACGCGTATGTGGCTGCAACCAGGTGAGGAGTACAAAGACAAGTGTGTCTTGTCTACAGTCAAGCATGGTGGTGGGAGCGTCATAGTCTGGGGCTGCATGAGTGCTGCCGACACTGGGGAGCTACAGTTCATTGAGGGAACCATGAATTCCAACACGTAAAGTGACATACTAAAGCAGAGTATGATCCCCTCCCTTCAGAGACTGGGCCGCATGGCAGTATTTTAACATGATAATGATCCCAAACACACCTCCCAAACGACCACTGCCTTGCTAAAGAAGCTGAGAGTAAAGGTGATGGACTGGCCAAGCATGTCTCCAGACCTAAACCCTATTGAGCATCTGTGAGGCATTCTCAAATGTAAGGTGGAGGAGAGCAATGTCTCTAACTTCCACCAGCTCCATGATGTTGTCATGGATGAGTGAAGGAGGACTCCAGTGGCAACCTGTGAAGCTCTGATGAACTCCATGCCCAAGAGGGTTTAGACAGTGCTGGAAATTAATGGTGGCCACACAAAATATTGACACTTTGGGCCCGTTTGGACCTTTTCACTTAGGGGTGTACTCACTTTTGTTGCCAGTGGTTTAGACATTAATGGCTGTGTGTTAAGTTATTTTGAGGGGACAGCAAGTTTACACTGCTATACAAGCTGTACACTCACTACTTTACATTGTAGCAAAGTCACATGAAAAGATATAATAAAATATTTACAAAAATGTGAGGAGAATACTCACTTTTGTGAGATACTGTATATATGTATATATATATATATATATATATATATATATATATATATATATTATGCAGAGGAATATACAAAGGTACAGTAACCTTGGTTTGAGAGTAACTTGATTAGAGAGCATTTTGCAAGACAAGCTATTTTTTTTTATAAATTTTGACTTGATATACAAGCGATTTCTTGATATACAATAGTATCATGTCACATCTGAGTATAAAAGAGAAGAGAGGTGCCTGCAAGTGTAGCAATATGGTTACATTTAATGAAAGTACAACATTTAGCAACATATTGCTACACTTAGAGGCGCCTCTCGTCTCTTTTATACTCTGTAGCTCCTGCTGGATTTTGCTTCTAATCCCCTTGTGGAGGCTTCCATTTGTGGATGGATATTTTATGATTACACAACCTATCACATTGCTATTATCTTTTTATATGGACTATAAACTGAAGGACTTAAGAATAAATGGTTGTGAAATGAATGATTTGATTTTCCATTATTTCTTATGGGGAAATTTGTTTTGATATACAAATGCTTTGGATTACAAGCATGTTTCTGGAACTAATTATGCTCGCAATCCAAGGTTTTACTGTAATTGCAATTTTCTATGTCACACACTATTTGTGCAACTGTTTGTCAAATCTATATTTTCAGGAAATAAATGAATTAAATATTGCACACAAACATAATTTGTGAGGTAGTGTCGAGCCTTATAGCTGCACATGCTCGCAAAATGGCAAAAAATTATGATACCCAAAATTTTGAATAGATGATAATTTAAGTGCCTTTACAACTCTGTTTTAGAGTAAACACTATTTGTATATGTGTTTCTATAATTACTTTTCAAATGTAAATTGAAAATTTAATTAAGTTGTATGATCATAAATATCAACTTTATTTTTTTTAGAATTCATGTGACTGTTTTGAAATGCCTAAGGTAAGAAAGTGCTGAATGCACATTAATAATATTATAGTAAAATATTAAATAAGCATATTTACACTATTTACTTCCAGAAACGTTAGCCAAAAATTTAATCATCCACATTTTGTCCACCACAATGCTGTATCCTTGCCTAGGCCAACAAGGCCCAGGCCTAGGGCAGCACTTTGCAGGGGGGCAGCACGAAAAGAGTCCCCGCCGGCTTGCGCTACACTGTTGGGCAAATTAGTTTAGTGCCCCCATAAAACGGCCGCACTGCTTCCGGTATGCAAGCGGCCGCTTCTAATTTTGACTGTCCTATCATCCTGGACCACAAACCTTCCTCACTGTGCTATATGTTTCTGCTGCACCATTGGCATGGTTATATCTTCTTAGTCCTCTCCTTAAAATTATCAGAAATTTGTGTTTCAATTAGAATTATAGGCAACACTTTTTCTTTAATTTTGGATAGAGTAAGGGAGGGTTATAGCCCCTGTTTATTTTTACCATCCCTGTCCCATTGCAGAGATTTCCCTTCACTTCCTGCCCCATAGCCAAACAGGAAGTAAGAGGAAATCTATGCAAATTAAGGGAATCCACCCCCCAGGCCCCTTAGAACTACCTACTCGAAAATTTCAGGGCGGGTCTTAAACAGCAAGGGGTGTGGCCTTGACAGGAAGGGATGGGTCATATTTAAATAGGGGGTGCACGAGTTTAGTCAGGCCTAGGGCAGCACAAAACCCAAATACACTACTGGTCCACCATTATCTTCTTTGGAACTATTCTGCATTAGGACATTAAAGCTCCACCTGGTAAACTGTCTAGATCCTCGTTTTAGTGAATAGAGAATCTAGTTAGAGTAAGTATGAAGGGCATAGGTGTAGTGAGTTGAATGAGGCAATCTAGGTACTCAAACCTTAAATCTACATTTGTTAGTAAATGCCTATAGTGCAGTTTCACACAAGTAAAACCACCGAAGATGATTTGTTTTGAGTTACTTGCCTCCTACTAGCTAATGAATATGATTCTTTAAAGTCATTGCTACATGACATTAATTGGGATCAAATTCTGGGGACATTGAACACAGAAAAGGAATGGGAATGCTTTAGGAGCATATTAAATAAAGGTATCAAGCAGTGCATTCCAATGTGCAATAAATATAGAAGAGCAAAAATTAAACATGGGTGGTTAAACCGTAATGTGAGTAGCCTCATCAAGGAGAAAAGTATGGCCTTTAAAAAATATAAAGGGAATGGGTCAACGACAGCATTTCTGCACTATAAGGAATGCAACAAAAAATGTAAAATCGCAATCAAGGCGGCTAAAAAAGATTACAAGAGACACATAGCAGAAAAAAGTAAAAATAACCCAAAAACGTTTTTTAGATATATTAACAGTAAAAGGACAAAAATGGAGCACATTGCACACTTAAAAGATGAGGAGGGAAGGATGGTTACAGATGACACAAAGAAGGCATCTGTACTAAATGCCTTCTTCTCCACAGTTTTTACGCAAAAATAAGAAGGGTTTACCGACAGCGACTGCAGTGTTAGTGGCACAACATAAGACATACCCACGTGGCTAACAGAGGCCGGAGTCAAAGATAGACTTAGTAAGCTCAACACAAATATATCACCGGGACCAGATGGCTTACTCAGAGAACTCAGTCAAGTTATAGCCAGACCATTGTTTCTGATCTTTGTGGACAGCACAATGACAGGATTGGTACCAACTGATTGGAGAAAAGCCAATGTGGTACCAATATTCAAAAAAGGACAGAGACATATTCCTGGGATTTATAGGCCAGTCAGCCTAACATCAGTAGTGGGTAAATTATTGGAGGGGATATTTAGGGACTACATCAAAAGTTTTACGGAGGAGAAGAATATCATCAGTGGTAATCAGCATGAGTTTATGAGGGGACGTTCCTGCCAGACCAAACTGATAACATTCTATGAGGAAGCGAGCAGCCATCTAGATATGGGGAGGGCTGTGGATGTGGTGTATCTGGATTTCTGCAAAAGCATTTGATACAGTCCCCCATAAACGCTTAGTTTACAAGCTAAGGTCTGCAGGCTTAGACCATAGGGTTTGTGCTTGGGTAAAAAACTGTTTACAGGGACAGAAAAGGAAATTGTGGGGGACTTTGGACTTTATAGGCACAAATAAACAAGATACATTTGTAGAAACATATAACAAATTTATTAAATTAAATTACAGAAAATGACATTTAAAAAGATTTTCTAAAAATCATTAAGCAATTATATGTATGGGCCAACCAGGTACAATCACTGAGGGATGCAGAATGTATGGTAACAATAGGATCTATAGGAGAATTGCTCTCCAAATGCCATAGGGTCCAAGCAGTTGGCTAGATACCGACAGTGAAGGCTAGAATTGTAGTACCCAGTGAGGTCCACAGCTTTAACATGTTTTGCGTGAAGACACGCTTCTTCAGAAAGCAACAGCATACAAAGCTAATAAATGAAAATACAATATGTTAGAAATATCATGGTTACCTAATAGGTGGTTACATAAATAGCAGTACATAAAAATATTCAAAAAGAACCAGTGACAGGTCCAAAGGTCCAAAGATACAATATGTTAGAAATATCATGGTTACCTAATAGGTGGTTACATAAATAGCAGTACATAAAAATATTCAAAAAGAACCAGGGACAGGTCCAAAGGGTAGTGATAAATAACATGTACTCAGACTGGTCTGGAGTAGTGAGTGGGGTACCCCAAGGTTCTGTCTTGGGACCAATTCTATTCAACATATTCATAAACTACATAGAGGATGGGATAAATAGTTCAGTCTCAGTTTTTGCGGATGACACAAAGTTAAGCAGAGTAATAAACTCTCATCAGGACATGGAAATTTTGCAGAATGACCTGAATAAAATAAAGGAGTGGGCAGACAAATGGCAAATGAGGTTTAATGTGGAGAAATGTAAAGTAATGCACTTGGGGTCAAAAAACAAAAATGTTAAATATTCACTAGGTGGAGTACAGCTGGGGGGAGTCAAGGATGGAGAAGAATCTATAGGTACTAGTAGATGACAGGTTGTGCAACAGCATGCAGTGCCAAGCTTCAGCTACCAAAGCCGGCAGAATATTAGCATGCATTACAAAAAAGGTTATACTCCAGGCACTAAACCATTCTGACACTTTATAAAACTCTGGTCAGACCTCATCTGGAGTTTTCAGTCCAGTTCTGGTCACCAGTCCTCTGAAGGGATGTGCTGGAGCTGGAGAGAGTCCAAAGAAGGGCAACAAAACGAATAAGGGAACTAGAGGACCTCAATTACGAGGAACGGCTGCAAACACTAAATTTATTCTCGCTGGAGAAAAGACGCTTGAGAGGAGATATGATAGCGATCTACAAATATCCTAATGGGGATCCCAGCATAGGAAATAAACTATTCAGTCATAGGGAGTGTAAAAGGACACAGGGCCACACAATGAGACTGGAGAAGAAGCGTTTTAACCAGGGATGAGCTGAACACCCCCCTGTTCGTTTCGCACCAGAACCTGCGAACAGACAAAATGTTCGTGTGAACTTTAGAACCCTATTAAATACAATGGACTCGAACGTTCGAAATCTAAAGTGCTAATTATAAAGGCTTATATGCAAGTTATTGTCCTAAAAAGTGTTTGGGGACCCGGGTCCTGCCCCAGGGGACATGTATCAATGCAAAAAAAAGTTTTAAAAACGGCCGTTTTTTCGGGAGCAGTGATTTTAATAATGCTTAAAATGAAAAAATAAAAGTGAAATATTCCTTTAAATTTCGTACCTGGGGGGTGTGTATGATATGCATGTAAAGTGGCGCATGTTTCCCGTGCTTAGAACTGTCCCTGCAAAAAATGTCATTTTTGAAGGAAAAAAAGTCATTTAAAACTCACTCGCGGCTATTAATGAATTGTCGGCTCCCGGCAATCATAGAAAAGTCATTGATAAAAAAAAAAAAAAAAAGCGTGGGGGTCCCCCAGAATTCAATTACCAGGCCCTTCAGGTCTGGAATGGATATTAAAGGGAACCCCGCCGCAAATTAAAAAAAAAAATGCGTGGAGTTCCCCCAAATATCCATACCAGGCCCTTCAGGTCTGGAATGGATATTAAAGGGAACCCTGCCGCAAATTTTAAAAAAAATGCGTGGAGTTCCCCCAAATATCCATACCAGGCCCTTCAGATCTGGCATGGATTTTAAGGGGAACTCCACCCCAAATTTTAAAAAAAATGGCGTGGAGTCCCCCCAAAAATCCATACCAGGCCCTTATCCGAGCACGCAACCTGGCAGGCCGCAGGGGAAAAGGGGGGGACGAGAGAGCGGCCTCCCATCCCTCATGAACCATACCAGGCCACATGCCCTCAACATGGGGAGGATGTCCCCATGTTGATGGGGACAGGGCCTCATCCCCACAATCCTTGCCCGGTGGTTGTGGGGGTCTGCGGGCGGGGGGCTTATCGGAATCTGGAAGACCCCTTTAACAAAGGGGACCCCCAGATCCCGCCCCCCCTATGTGAATTGGTAAGGGGTACATTGTACCCCTACCATTACACGAAGAAAGTGTCAAAAAATTTTAAAAAAAATACACAAACACCTTGAAAAAGTCCTTTAACTCCACGCCATTTTTTTTTTACATTTGGGGTGGAGTTCCCCTTAAAATCCATGCCAGATCTGAAGGGCCTGGTATGGATATTTGGGGGAACTCCACGCATTTTTTTTTTAAATTTGCGGTGGGGTTCCCCTTAATATCCATTCCAGACCTGAAGGGCCTGGTAATTGAATTCTGGGGGACCCCCACACTTTTTTTTTTTTTTTTATCAATGACTTTTCTATGTATTGCCTGGAGCCGACAATTCATTAATAGCCGCGAGTGAGTTTTAAATGACTTTTTTTCCTTCAAAAATGACACTTTGTGCAGGGACAGTTCTAAGCACGGTAAACATGCGCCACTTTACATGCATATCATACACACCCCCCAGGTAAGAAATTTAAAGGAATATTTCACTTTTATTGTTTCACTTTAAGCATTTTTAAATCACTGCTCCCAAAAAAACGTCCGTTTTAAAAAAAAAAATTTGCATTGATACATGTCCCCTGGGGCAGGACCCGGGTCCCCAAACACTTTTTATGATAATAACTTGCATATTAGCCTTTATAATTAGCACTTTAGATTTCTCCCATAGACTTTTCGAATTTGCCGCGAACACCCCAATTTGTTCGCTGTTCGGCGAACGGGCGAACAGGCAATGTTTGAGTCGAACATGAGTTCGTCTCGAACTCGAAGCTCATCCCTAGTTTTAACCTTAAACTGCAAAGGAGGTTCTTCACTGTTAGGGCAATAAGGATATGGAACTCTCTCCCACAAGTGGTGGTGACTACGGAGAGTATGGATATCTTTAAAATACTTTTAGATGTACATCTTAAAGGACACAACATACAGGGATATGCATTATAGACACTGATACACATGCACCCACACAGGTTGAACTGGATGGACTATTGTCTTTTTTCAGCCTTACCTACTATTTAACTATGTGACTATGTTAGTTGGGGTTGATATCTCTTCAAAAGTATTCCTGTCTCTGTCCCTCTACTATCATGTCTCATGTGACCTGATGATGAAGAATTCTTGCATGTGGAAATGTCCTCAGCTAGTGGGTGTATCTAGAGATTAAAGTGGTAGTAAACTCTTGCAAAAAAAAGAAAGAAAAACTCTTCCTGTACGTTAATGTCATAATGTGCTAGTATGCATCTTTAATTATGCTCTGTAAAATATATTTTATTTTAGCATTGCATGCAGAAGCAACATAAGAATACAAATGTATTATCTTTTATTCTTAGTTAGTTAAATGGAAAGCGTAATGCCGCGTACACACGAACGGAAATTCCGACAAGAAAAGTCCGATGTGAGCTTTTGGTCGGAAATTCCGAGCGTGTGTATGCTCCATCTGACTTTTGCTGTCGGAATTTCCGCCAACAAAAGATTGAGAGCTGGTTCTCAAATTTTCCGACGGAAAAAATTCCTTTAGGAAATTCCGTTTGTCTGTATGCAATTCCGACGCGCAAAAAAACACGCATGCTCAGAATCAAGCAAAAGAGCCAAACTGCCTATTGAACTTCATTGATCACAGCTCATCGTATGTGTTGCACGTCACCGCGTTCTTGACAGTCGGAATTTCAGACAAGATTTGTGTGACCGTGTGTATGCAGCACATGTTTGAGCCAACATTCCGTCAGAAAAAAAACACGGTTTTCTTGTCGGAATTTCCATTCGTGTGTACGCGGCATAAGGTATTAAACATTTGCTGCTTTTATTAATTCAAAACTATTATACATGGCCAACAAACCTTTTCCACATATTTTTTTTAAATAATCTGCTTTGTTAATTTGTATAAAAAAATAACATTTTACACTTTGAATGAAAATTGTATTCAGATTTGTAATTTTGCTTCCATTTATTTAGGCTTCTAATTATAATCTGACCTGCTATCAAGAATCTTTTGTCAATATGACTAAGCGCCCTCAAAATGGCACTAATTACCCTCTACAATTTCTAAAGAACACATTTCCTAATTTGGTTAAGTCATGTGTAAGTTTTTTATATTTTTATTCTAGATTTTTTTATGGTTATTTTTATTATTATTACTTTTATTATTACTTGTATTATGACTCTTGTTCTTGCTGTTGTTATATTTTCCATGCACACTTGAAAAAATAAATAGTTCTAACAAACAAATCCAAAGTCTGAAATACCAATATGGATAGAATAAATGTAAAATTACATTATAAGGTTGATTTTTACTTAAAACTTCAGACAACTACCCTGCTCAGATTAATTATTTGCATTCTGCTTCACATAAACATTATAACCTCATCAGAGAAATTTTGATAAATCATACAATAAGTTTATCATCTTGTATCTTTGACCAGTGATAGTAGAAAATTAAAATGTGAAAGCCAGGAATACACTATATTACCAAAAGTATTGGGACGCCTGCCTTTGCACGGCACGTGAACTTTAATGGCATCCCAGTCTTAGTCCTTAGGGTTCAATATTGAGTTGGCCCACCCTTTGCAGCATAGATCGCCTTTAGAAAGAATTTGAGCGAAGACTGCGAGCCAGGCCTTCTCGTCAACATCAGAGCTTGACCTCACAAATGTGCTTCTAGAAGAATGGTCAAACATTCCCATAGACACAAGCCTCGTACACACGAACGAGTTTCTCGGCAAAAACCAGCAAGAAACTTGCTGGCAGAGATTTCTTGCCGAGAAATTCGTTCGTGTGTATGGTTTCTTGTCAAGAAAAGCGACAAGAATCTCGACGAGAAAATAGAGAACCTGCTCTCTATTTTCTCGTCGAGATTCTCGTCAGTCTGTTTCTCGACGAGAAAATTGTGTGTGTGTACACTTACCTTTTCGCCGGGAAGCCCGCGCATGCTCGAAATGACTTCGACGCATGCGCGGTAGCTTCCTAGGCATAGGTAGGGTGAACAAAGATGGCGGCGACGGCATCGAATGTGACGAGCGCATGCTCGTCGTATTCGATGATGTCACCGCGTTCGCTCCATTCAAAGAACCGCGGGTTCTTTGAAAGGAGCGTGTGTACACTCGGCCAGGACAAGTTTCTTGTCCAAGAATCTCGTCGAAAAAAACGACATGTTTTTTTCGACGAGAATCTCGGCCGTGTGTACGAGGCATAACTCTTAAAATTTGTGGACAGCCTTTCCAGAAGAGTTGAAGCTGTTATAGCTGCAAAGGGTGGGCCAACTCAATATTGAACCCTACGGACTAAGACTGGGATGCCATTAAAGTTTATATTTTTGGTAATATAGTGTATATAAAAATGCCAGGTACATACATGAATCAAAATGTTAAATGTATTATTAAATGCTAGTATAAGTAGCAGTGTAGTATGACTATTTAGCTTTAGTTTTTTTGTAAGGCCTCATTCACACTTTGGTGTTTCATGAACACTTGTAAAAGAGCATGATTCCGCTTGCATTTACGAAATGCAACAAAAATGCCTGTCACACTCGCATTGCAATAATTGGTTAATGGCACCCCAAACATGGCAAAAAAAATGCACGTTTGTTGCACTCATTGTTCAAAAAAGGACATTAGCTACTTTGCTGTGTTTGTTCCGCGTAGGGCAGCCCATTGAAATCAATAGGCTGTCCTATGCCTGTGGTGTAAAAACCAGCACAAACATGTTCACAGAAACTCAAAATGTGTATGCAGCCGAATCCTCAGAAGAGTATAATTCTGAGACTTGCAGCTTTACTTAGGCTCTGTTGCTTTGCAAAGTCCTTTCTGAACAAGTTTATAGGATAGGGAGAAATGTCCTCATCAATTCGGTGCTGCGCTTTTCCCGGTCACACATTCATCTACAAATGTCTTTTAGCTCTGTGTAAAGATCTGTATAATAAAAGTACTATTTAACTGACAAGTTTTTTTCTTACACTATACTTTAATCCTTTATTCAGATTTCTGTATTGGTAATTTTTTTAAATTCTAATACTGTATAAAGAAAAAATATAGAATACAATTTAGTTTGTCATTGGCTGTGTCATCAGGGGTGTGGAGAGGGTTATGTCCTTTGTCAAAATATTTTGTGCTAAAGGTGTCCATCTCTCTCATTTCAGAAGGTTGGGAAGATATGTTTCACTGTTTAATTAGCAGGCAGATGTATGTGCTAGAACAATATCTATCGCGCAACTGCAGTTTAGACAGGAAAGGTCCAGGCTAGACCATCTGGTAGGAGTTCCAGGATAACAAAATTAGCTGCGCAGAATTACAAATCCTATAAAATGCAAAACAGATCCCATATACGGAATGTATTTCAACTACGTATTTACTGTAGCTGCTTGTCTGGAGTTCAGTCATAAAAGTAACATGTCAAGTAGTTATATTTAATATATATTTATTATGTATCAGGATTTGTTTCATTCCAATATAAAATTTCTATACTGTTTTTTACTTCTAGAAATCTGCATACCAGCCCTGTGGACAAATGACAAAAGTGAATGCGACTGTGTTCTGGGACAGACTGACAGATATTTTCCAATACTTTGTACAGTACTATGATTCGCAAAAACCTTAAATTCCCTATAAATATATAGATCTATATATCTATATATATATATAGATGTATATATATATATATATATATATATATATATATATGTATATATATATATATATATTTATATGTGTGTGTATATATGTATATATATATATATATATATATATATATATATATATATGTTATTTATATCTTTTGCACAGTATTTATTTATACGTATATGTATCTATTTTTTTAAATGTAATATTTATAAAAAATTTGATATGAATAATAAACAAGTGCCTCTGCAGTTACTCTTAAAGCCTTTTGCCTATGCATAATATTTTTATTGGGTAATATTTTTCTGTTAACCACATAAGTGCCAGAACCTTTTTCCTGTTTCCACAAGATACTTTTTCAGATATTTATCATTTCCCCATCTAATATGTTTTTTGATTGAGTAGATTCTACTTGTATTTTTTGAGGTAACGATTAGGTTTTGAAATGGTAGCAAATTTAAATATATATATTTTTAATTTCCTAGGTTCTAAGTAGTTGGAAATAGGGGTAAAATAGAAATAAAATGCATTTTATTGTAGTTTTCCAAAATTTACACATCCCCAAAACAGAATCAATATCCAGTGTATCCAACTTATTTGTTGGGACCTGGGGGGTTAATGGGGAGAGGGAATATTTATATTTTTATTCAGGGATTTATTGATTTAAATTTAATTATTTAACCATTTTTTCTCTATGGGGGCCTGGATTAGCATTGATGAGCCAATCTGGCAAGATTCAAATCCCCACAAATGGGCAAACACCAAAAAAATGTATTTGAATCTGAATTTTCAAGGCAATTACATTGCAGTCAACAATACCGATTGTCAATTATGGCCATTTGTAAGGCTACTAATCAAGCTATTATTAGCAAAAAAAGGTTTGGGAGATCAGACACTACCATTGCAAACCCAAAAAAAGTAGAGCAAAGAGAGGGTCTTTTTCATATAACTTTGAGGGAGACCTATAAAAAGGTTTGGAGGATGACTTAATGCTTTATGTAATGTTACACTTTGACCGCCAGGGGTTGCAGTCCCAACAAGCCTAAATGTAGAGTGGAATATGGTATAAGGCTGTGTTCACACTGATCTGACACGAAAGCCGCGTGACTTTCATTCTGACTTTGCCCTGCGACTTCAGGTCTGACTTCAATGAATGGGACCCTTTGGTCTGGTATGGATTTTGAGGGGAAACCCAACGCCAAAAAAAGAAAAAAAAATTAGCGTGTGCTCCCCCGAAAATTCATACCAGACCCTTATCCGAGCATGCAGCCTGGTAGGTCAGGAAAGGGGAGATGAGCGAGCCTCCCTCTTTTGAATCATACCAGGACACATGCCCTCAACATGGGGGATGGGTGCTTTAGAGCCCACATCCCAGCCCCCCCATGTGAATACCTAATACCCCTACCCATTCACTCAAAAATAAACTGTGAAGTGTAATAAAAACATGAGACGGTTTATTGTCCCCCGCATGTAGATCCATCCAGATTTTCTTTGCTGGTTGGAAGCTGGAGAGTGGGGACTTTGAGTGGAGAGTGAAAACCAGGTTTGCTTTTAACTGCTGGTGATTGCTGTGTTTGCATTTTAGGTTCTTTTTGGGGTTTTTCCTTGCAGCTTTTTTAACACCATTTCTGTCACTTTTTAAACAGCTGTTTTTTTTCTTTCATTCAGACTACTAATTAAGGGGAGTGGTTAATTGGTCACAGGTGCTTGAGGTCCTATATAACTTTCTGTAGAACTCATTCCTCATTCATCCTTGAGCTTACCACCTTTTTGCTTGCTGGAACTCTAAAGCCTCATACACACGATCGGACTTTAAACAAACTTTTCCGTGGATTTTTGTCCGAAGGGAGTTGGACGGGCACACCCATAGCATACACACGGCAGGACTTTTCTGCAAACTTTCCCAAAACTTTCCCAACATCATGTGGTTTTTCTGCTCTTTACCACCACCCTTTGGTCAACTTCTGCTATTGTTGGTTGATTTTAACATTGGTTCTGGGCATGCGTGTTTGTACTTCGGACAAAAGTCAGATGGATTTCTGTACACACGATAGGACTTTGCACCGTAGGACTTTTGTTGCCGAAAAGTTTGTCCGTTTGCAGAGCAAACTTTTGTCCGATGAAAACTGAAAAAGTTTGTCCGATGGAGCGTACACACGGTAGGATTTTTTTGAAAACTTGCTCATTTTGAAGTTTGTTGTCAAAAAGTCCTACCGTGTGTATGGGGCTTAAGGCTCCATGCACACTGAAGCTGATAAACTGCAGTTTATTGGCGTTTGGGCGTTTTTTTTAAAAGCCCATAAACTGCACTCTATGTTAGCCTATGTGTCCATGCACACATGGTCGTTTTTTAGCGTTAAAGAGCAGTGCAGTTTATGGGCTTTTTTCTGAACGCAAGAAATTTGTGTTCAAAGTGCCATTTTTCGGTAGGAAAAATGCCCAAAAAGGCCAAACGTGGATAAACGCACATAAACGCGAATAAGCGGCCCGCTAATTAGCGTTCAGCGTTTCTCTGGCTCTATTCAAAACCAATGGTTCCCTATGGGAGCCCATTGATTTGAATAGAAGTCGCACTGCAAGTCGGATCATCATGATCCGACTTGAGGTGCGACTTGCTTGCTGAGGATGAAGGGGAACCCTGACAAAAAATGAAAAAAAAATGGTGTGGGGTTCCCCCTCAGACGATACCAGGCCCTTCGGTCTGGTATGGATTTTAAGGGGAACCCCCTACGCCGAAAAACTGCGTGGGGGTCCCCCCAAAATCCATGCCAGACCCTTATCCGAGCACGCAGCCTGGTAGGTCAGGAAAGGTGGTGGGGACGAGCGAGCCCCCCACCCCTCCTGAACCGTACCAGGCCGCATGCCCTCAACATGGGGGGTGGGTGCTTTAGGGCAGGGGGGCGCCCTGCGGCCCCCCCACCCCAAAGCACTCTGCCCTCATGTTGATGGGGACAAGGGCCTCTTCCCGACAACCCTGGCCGTTGGTTGTCGGGGTCTGTGGGCGGGGGGCTTATCGGAATCCGGGAGCCCCCTTTAATAAGGGGGTCCCAAGATCCCGGCCCCCCACCCTATGTGAATGAGTATGGGGTACATCGTACCCCTACCCATTCACCTGGGGGAAATGTGTCAATAAAAAAAACACACTAGACAGCTTTTTAAAGTCATTTATTAGGCAGCTCCGGGGGTCTTCTACCGACTTCGGGGTCGTCTTCTGACTTCGGGGGTCTTCTTCCGACTCTACGGTGCCTTCTCCACGCTCTCCGGTTCTTCTCCCGCTCTCCGGTGCTTTCTGCCTTCTGCCGGGCACCTCCGCTACAGTATCTTCTGACAGCTATTTTGCTAGCGGTGGCCTGGTCTTCCCCGTCGCCTTCTTCCCTCTTCTCTTCTAGAGATGTTGACACAACAAGGTCTCCCGCTGTAATGCCGTGTGCGCGGCGCGCAATAATTTATATAGGCATGGGGCGTGGTCACTGGGTGATGTCACCCAGTGACTCCACCCCCTTATGACGTCGCAGTCCTGGGACATGATGGGACTGCAACATCATAATGGGGCGGGGTCACATCACCCAGTGACCACGCCCCATGCCTATATAATTAAGGGGGCTCCCGAATTCCGATAAGCCCCCCGCCCGCAGACCCCGACAACCAACGGCCAGGGTTGTCGGGAAGAGGCCCTTGTCCCCATCAACATGATGGGCCGATAAGCCCCCCGCCCCCCTTCCCCAAAGCACCCCCCCCATGATGAGGGCATGCAGCCTGGTATGGTTCAGGAGGGGGGGCGCTCGCTCGCTCATCCCCACCCCCTTTCCTGACCGACCGGGCTGCGCGCTCGGATAAGGGTCTGGTATTGATTTTGGGGGGCCCCACGCTGTTTTTCGGCGTAGGGGTTCCCCTTAAAATCTATACCAGACTGAAGGGCCTGGTATCGTCCGAGGGGGAACCCCACGCCAATTTTCTTTTTCATTTTTTGGCGGGGTTCCCCTTCATCCTCAGCACGCAAGTTGCACCGCAAGTCGGATCATGATGATCCGACTTTCAGTGCGACTTCTATTCAAATCAATGGGCTCCCATAGGGAACCACTGATTTTGAATAGAGCCAGAGAAACGCGGCTGAAAGCTAGCGCCGCTAAACGTGCATTGACGGCAATGCAAAATGCTGATAAAATCTTGTTTTTAAAGCAGTGTTTTCCTGCCAGCAATTCGGCGTTCAAAACGGCCGTTTTTGAGCTCCAGTGTGCATGGCGCCTAACAAAGTGGAACTAGACTAAGTGGTGAGTTAAAAACCAGAGTTGAAAACAGGAGGTTAGAACAGGCGTCATCAAACCTGCAAGTAACATCTGAAATTTCCTGTTAGAAATATGATTATAACTGGGAAAATGGGGGTTAGCAAGATTGAAGGCTTTGTGCAGTGCACAGTGTGCCACATGTATACAACAATGGAGCAACAGTTCCAGGATGGATACCGCTGCGACAGATGTGAGCAGGTTGCCCTTCGGGAAGCTCGCATTAGAGATCTGGAGGAGCAAATTCCAACACTGGGCAGAACTGACAACCTTGAAAGGGGTTAACGGGGAGGGTGGAGGGGTAAGTCAGGATTATCAGGTAGGAAGATCGGTTAATACAGTTAGAGGGAGTGGTAGGGGCTCACAGAAAAGAGCCAGCCCTGGATTTGAGCACCCGAACAGATTTGTCAAGTTGGGTGAAGATGTGGGGGTATCAAGCTCAGAGGTGGCAGCCCTAGAGGTTACTGCTCCCCCTAACAGCTGGGAGAGCATCCGTTCTAGTAGGGGTGGTGAGGGGAGTGCAGGTAGGCCTAGACAGTTGGTGGTAATAGGGGATTCTATAATCAGAAGGACCGATAGAACAATTTGTCGCCAGGATCAGCTCAACCGAATGGTTTTCTGTCTCCCTGGTGCCAGGGTTCAGCATGTGGTGGACCGGGTTGATAAATTACTGGGAGGGGCTGGGCATGACCCACCTGTCTTGATCCATGTTGGAACCAATGACAAAATATATGAAGGTGGTGGCTCCTTATAAACCAATTTAAAGAACTAGGCTGCAAGTTGAAGGGAAGGACCTCCAAGGTGATATTCTCTGAAATATGGCCTGTGCCACATGCAACACAGGAAATGCAGGGGGTGATTAGAGAGCTGAATGCATGGCTAAAGACCTGGTGTAAGGAGGAGGAATTGGGGTTTTTAGAGCACTGGGCTGACTTTTCATTGGGGTGCAACCTATATACTAAAGATGGTTTGTGTGACAGACCTAGCCGGGACAGAGGCTTTTGGAGGGGACTGAATGCAAGCCTCTTGCCTTGCGACCATGGGCCCTGGCATTTGGGGGAACGGTGCTCTTTGTGAGCTGTATGCCTGGGGACCCTTGAGGGGGTGTTACTTTGGATTCAGGTCCATGTCCCCCCAAGACACACAGACTCTGGGGACCCTGTATATGCCATATTAGAGTGACGGAGTCATAATGTTGGGACGTTCACACATTCCCTCTAAGGATTTGCGAATGCAAGCACCTCCAGCCATCTGTCTGTCCTCTGTGCTAATTTGACCCTGCTAAAATGTGTGATGTTTACACTTAGGATAATGTGTATTGTATAGCAGGTGCCGGGATGTCTACCCTGAAAGGTCATATCTAGGAGTCACCTTGGCTGTCTAAAGGATTTAGTTAATTAGCTCATGTTAATTATGTTCTGGTTACTCCCTCTGTTTCTGTATATAAGACTTGTTTTTGGTTCTAATAAAGTCTCTCTTGTTGGAACTTACATACAGCCTGCCTGGTGTTTGTTCTGACCGATCACAAATGGATTTGAATGGCACATAGCTGTAGTTTGAATCCTGGAGCACCGGATGATCCAATAGAGCAGAGGAGTGTCGGGAGAGTGGAGCCGAGCGAGCAAAGGGGCTCGTTACATTGGTGGCAGCAGTGGGATTTGCTCTCCAGTTCCTGGGACACTCCAACCCACCACAGTGAATGACCAGCTATGCAGCCTGTAGGAAAGTCACGCTGAAAGACCTACTTGAGAGCCGAGATGGACCAGAAGAAGGGTGATGCAGGACCCCGGTCAGTTGAAGATTTGTTTCAGCAACGAGTGCGGCAGCGGTTGGCATTATATGGGGCTAACCCATCAGAGACCGCCATACAGGAAGCCATTAAAGACATCCAGCTGCAGGATGCCCGACAAAAGAGAGAACTAGAGTGGCAACATGAGTGGAGAATGGCGGAAATACGGCAATCGGAGACAACGCCTAAAGAACCAGCCGCCATGGAAGAGTAATTCGGAAGGAGGTTGCGAGAGATGCAGATACAGCATAGAGGACCAGTATCAGAGGAGGTCCTGCTGGGATGGTCGGATTCGATCTGCTGCGAACTCTGGAAGAAAGTGCTAGCCCTCGAGCAGCAACACCAGGGAAAGATTCTCCCCTCCATCTATGTAAGGTACTGGTCGCAGTATGAAGTATGAATGCTGTTATTGGGGGAACAACCGAAGCAGGAGTGGACAGCTGAGTTAAGCAGGCTGATCCGGGCAGAGATGCGGTTGGACGAGAGCTACAGAGCCCTCCGGTGGTATGTAGCCCAAGAGTACCAGTGGTCAGCGGATGACAGCCCCACGGAAGGCTTTGACTATAATGGCCTGGGATTGTTGTATTGGAGGCTGTCCGAGGACCCTGACTTTGGGAGTGATCGGGAGTGGCGTTTGGAGCAAATAATGGAGTACAGAGAACAAAGACTGAATGTCTCGGAAGGGCACAGGAAGATTTGGAGTTTCTGGCCGTTCAGGAATGGGAGCTGGAGATTGCCTACAAACAGCTGTTAGACTCTGCTCAGCAGCAGGGTGGGGCTCCCTTTGCCTGGGACTATCAGGAAATACCAGTTGACAACTATGAAATCCTGGCTGAAGAATCAGCAGTGAAAAATCTGAAGATTGCCATCCCTAAAGCCAAAGTGAATGATACGAAGTTCCAGGGAGCTAGCCTGGCTGAAGAATCGGCAGTGGAAAAGCTGAAGATTGCCCTCCCTAAAGCCGAAGTGGATGATATGGAGTTCCAGGGAGCTAGGGCAGTTGGCTCATCTCCCCAGCCACAGATTACAGAAGGTATGGACTTAAGGGACTGTTCAGAGGATGTTAGGGATTATGCATCGCCTGCCCAAGTACTGGCAGCAGGACAGAGTACTACAGACCCCTGCTCTACACCCGTGGCAGTTTTGGAGGCCCGAGGTGAGAAGGCGATGGTTCCTCTTTCACAGTGGATTTCAGAGATGCAGGGAGGAGAAGCAGGCCATCTCCCCCCCCAACAGTTAACCAGAGCAGATGGGGTGGAGTCCCCAGCAGAAGTGCTGGCAACAGGGCAGAGGGATACCCACCTCTGCCCAGCACCGGAAACCACTGTGGAGTTTCAGGGAGCCGGGGCAGTTGGCCCCTCTCCCCAGCAACAAGCTGAGGCAGTAAAGCTTTTACTCCCAGCTGAATCACTGGCAGCAGGGCAGAATGCTACTGGCATCGGCACACAATGGCCACAGGAGCGGATATCGGTGGATGGGACTGTGGTCTCCACTCACAGCAACCCAGCAGAAGAGCTGGCAACAGAGCAGAGTGCCGCGGGCCTCTGCTCTCAACTAACAGAAGAGGGAGGTCCTGTGGTACTGGATGGGACTTCAGTCCTCACTGACACAACCCCAGAAAATGGTGCGACACTGAGACAGGAGGATGTCAGCCTTGCTTTGCAAGCACTGGGGGACTTTCACCTACCACAAGTGGATGGGACTTCAGTCTCCACTTGTATACCCCAGGGATGCCGGGCAGTCGACCCAGATCCCCAACAGCATGACGGACTGAGCCCAGTCACCCTGTCTTCTCTCCAGCAGCGGAAAGGACTCCAGGGAGAAGGGCCAGTCCAGGCCTCTCCCCAGCGACGGGTGTGTTCTCTGAGAGAGGCAGAGGTTGGCTGGGTAAGTGATGCTCTGTTTGGAGCAATTTGTTTGGGGTACTGTGTGGATGCTGGCATTGGGGGAATGGAACTATGGACTAACTTCGGAGTCAACCCGTTTGGGGTCTCCTCCTATGTTAGTTTCCTTCCGAAAGGGGAGATGTGTGACAGACCTAGCCGGGACAGAGGCTTTTGGAGGGGACTGAATGCAAGCCTCTTGCCTTGCGACCATGGGCCCTGGCATTTGGGGGAACGGTGCTCTTTGTGAGCTGTATGCCTGGGGACCCTTGAGGGGGTGTTACTTTGGATTCAGGTTCATGTCCCCCGAAGACACACAGACTCTGGGGACCCTGTATATGCCATATTAGAGTGACGGAGTCATACTGTTGGGACGTTCACACATTCCCTCTAAGGATATGCGAATGCAAGCACCTCCAGCCATCTGTCTGTCCTCTGTGCTAATTTGACCCTGCTAAAATGTGTGATGTTTACACTTAGGATAATGTGTATTGTATAGCAGGTGCCGGGATGTCTACCCTGAAAGGTCATATCTAGGAGTCACCTTGGCTGTCTAAAGGATTTAGTTAATTAGCTCATGTTAATTATGTTCTGGTTACTCCCTCTGTTTCTGTATATAAGACTTGTTTTTGGTTCTAATAAAGTCTCTCTTGTTGGAACTTACATACAGCCTGCCTGGTGTTTGTTCTGACCGATCACAAATGGATTCGAATGGCACATAGCTGTAGTTTGAATCCTGGAGCACCGGATGATCCAATAGAGCAGAGGAGTGTCGGGAGAGTGGAGCCGAGCGAGCAAAGGGGCTCGTTACAGTTTGCAACTAAATGAAAGTGTTGGGGAGAGGTTTTTGGGAAGGCTGGAGGAGTATTTAAACTAGGATTGTGGGGGAGGGTGAATTATATTATAATATGGCAGACAGGTCAGACAAGGGTCAGCCCCAATTGGTGGGTGGAATGGGGAAAGATGGGGGGAGGGCTATGACAGATGATATAAAAGTTCATATGTTACAAACAACCATTGGAAATGGTACTATTTTTACTAAAACAAAAAATATGCAACATACATTTGCAAAATGTGACAATGAATTGTGTTTGTTCACCAATGCCAGAAGTCTGCCAAGAAAAATAGGTGAGTTGGAAGCTCTGGTGCACAAAGAGAACTATGATCTAATTGGTATTGCTGAATCTTGGCTTCATTCTTCTCATGATTGGGATATTAATATTCCTAGCTATGCTCTCTCTCGAAAAGACAGGGTAAAACGGAGCGGTGGTGGTGTCTGTCTCTATGTGAGAAGTGATCTCAAAGCGAGTGTGAAAAAGGACCCAGTTGATGGAGAGTATGATGAGTCTGAAGCATCATGGGTGGAACTGTACATGGGTGTGCTTACTACAAAGGTTGTCATTCGAGTTTGTTATAGGCCACCCAGTGTTAGTGAGGAGGTGGAGACTCAGCTCCTTGCACAGATGGAAAGGGCTGCGACAGTGATAATAATGGGGGATTTTAACTACCCGGAAATTGACTGGAGTAATGGCACTGCTGGGACAGTTAAAGGGCAAAAATGTATAAACCTATTACAAGACAATTTTATGGTCCATTTTATTGAAGCCCCGACTAGGAATGATGCTCTGCTGGACCTAGCAATCTCAAACCATGCAGAGCTTATTACCAATATTCATATAAAAGAACACCTGGGTAGCAGTGATCATAACATGATTTCATTTAATGTTAGCTGTAAATAACAAACACATACAGGTAAGATAAAAACACTTAACTTTAAGAGAGCAAATTTTCCAAGGATGAGGGCTGCTCTCCGGGACTTTCGGCATCAATGGACACAGAACAGAAATGGGAATTTTTCAAAGTGACTGTATGTAAACTCACTGCAAAATATATTCCCATGGGCAATAAGTTTAAAAGGCTAAAAATAAAGCCTATATGGCTCGCGGCCAAAGTTGAAATCTCTACAAATAATAAAAAAAATAGCTTTTCAAAAATATAAAAATGAAGGAACCCTATCATCATTTAAATGTTACAAAGAATATAACAGAATATATAAAAAAGAAATCAAGGATGCAAAAATTCAAAACGAATGACAGATTGCAAAAGATAGTAGAGCAAACCCCAAAAAATTATTAAAATATATTAATAGTAAAAAGGTCAAGTCTGAGCATGTAGGCCCTTTACGAAATAATCTAGAATGGGTGAGTGGGGACAAAGAGAAGGCAAATTTATTAAATACTTTCTTCAGCTCTGTGTATACAAAGGAGCATAGGGGAGCTCATGTCCATAATGGGGGTGGTAGTGACACAGCCACAAATACACAATGGCTCAAAAGTGATATGGTCCAGAAATATTTAGACAGAATAAAGGTGGATAAAGCACCTGGACCAGATGGCATCCACCCACGGATCCGAAAAGAATTGAGCTCTGTCATTTCAAGGCCATTGTTTCTAATATTTAGGGACTTGTTAATGATTGGAATGGTACCACTGGATTGGCGCAAGGCCAATGTGGTGCCCATATTTAAAAAGGGATCAAAGCATTTTTACCAAGTAACTAATGACCTGTTAGTTTAACTTCTAGTTGGGAAGATACTGGAAAGTTTAATAAAATACCACATGGACGAGTTCTTGCTGGAAAAAAATATTTTAAGCAACAGACAGCATGGTTTCATGAAAGACAGAAGTTGTCAGACAAACCTGATTTCTTTTTATGACAAAGTAAGTAAAACCTTGGACACAAGGGTAGCTGTGGGCATGGTATACCTGTTTTTTGTTAAAAGTGTTTGACACAGATCCTCACACACATGTGCAAGGTAAAGTCTACAGCAGGGGTCTCAAACTGGTGGCCCTCCAGCTGTTGCAAAACTACAATTCCCATGAGGCATTGCAAGGCTAAACAGTTCCAAGCATGACTCCCATAGGCAGAGGCATGATGGGACTTGTAGTTCCGCAACAGCTGGAGGGCCGCAGGTTTGAGACCCCTGGTCTACAGGCTTGGAAAGATCAATTTGTAAATGGATAGAAAACTGGCTAAAAAACAGAATTCAGAGAGTAGTGGTTAATGATTCTTACTCTGAATGGTCTAAGGTTATCAGCGGCATACCCCAAAGTTCAGTGTTGGGACCCTTACTGTTTAATATCTTTATAAATTATATAGGGTCTGAAATTAAAAGTAAAATTTCTGTCTTTGCAGATGACACTAAGCTATGCAGTGGAATAACATCCTTACAGGATGTCTCCAATGTTGATAAATGTAAAGTCATGCACTTGGGGGCTAAGAATATGCATGCATCTTACATACTAGGGGGAGTACAACTGGGGGAATCCATAGTGGAGAAGGATCTGGGGGTTTTGGTAGATCACAAGCTCAATAATAGCATGCAATGCCAAGCTGTGGTTTCCAAAGCGAGCAAAGTTCTTTATTGTATTAAGAGAGGTATGGACTCCAGAGAGAGAGATATAATTTTGCCCCTGTACGCTCCTCCTCTGATGCTGGCTCCCACTATTCTGTCAACTCCGGTGTCTGATAGTTCTTATATAACTGTGGGGCGTGGCCATGTGGTGACATAATAAGGAAACCCCCGTCCCCTTGTGACATCACGGACCCATCATGCACATGTAGGTGACATCACAAGGGGTGGGGTCTCTGGGTTACGTCACTGCATGGTCACACCCCATAGCTATATAAGAACTGTCAGAGATGGGAGCTGACAGAATGGCTGGAGCCAGCATCGGAGGGGGAGCATTTTTTTCTGGTGGCGGCAGAGAAGTGTAGCGGCCTCCACTCTCCGCTCTTTCTCATCAGCTCGTCTCTCTCTTGTCTAGGGGTACCTTAGAGGAGAGAGTGCGGGGTCACCACGCCAAGCCTTCACCACAGATGTCTGTGTGGTGTTAGAAAAGTTCTTGTTTTACCTTTGGGTCGGTGTTCTGCACCTGGAACCTCCAAAGAGAGTTACCTTGAATAATGTCTGCCAGAAAACGAGCCCCACAACATTACAGTCCAACACTCCTTTATTCTTCTCAATGCAAAAGTGAACACAATCAGTTGGACCCCTTAAAGAACAGAACAGACAAGGAGGTGTGGATGCGAGTAGGCCCAGACACAATGAACTCTCCACTTTCCTTCCTGAAAGTGGGTTGCGGTCTCCCAGTGAAGGGGGATTTCCTTCCAGGCGGTCTCCGATGGAAGGCTCACCTGTCACCGGCAATATGCTGCACCAGGTCTTCAAGCAAGTGTCTCCCACCGGTCCATTACGCCCTCCGGATTCGGGTACCCTCTCCCAGGGTCCCCTAGGATCTCCTTCCCTCGTGAAACTCAGTGTTGGGCACTGAGCTCCAGACCTCCATCCGAGTACCTCACCCCAGGCTAAAGGTGCCTGGGATGGAACACGACCTCCGAACGTCCTCTAGGCCTAGGCCGCCTAGAGGACCGACATGAACCACACGCCCACAGGCTGAAGGTGCCTGGGACTGGACCCCGTGACAAAGATGGCCGGCCCCTTTATACCCTCTCCCAGCAAGCACGGCGGGTTCCCCGCCCCACCATACCGCTGCCGAGGGAGGACAAAAAGGGAGCACAGCACACAGCAATGGTTCAACCCCAGCCCAAGGCGACAGCGCCACCCGTGGGGCTGCAGGGAACTGCACATCACTGGTGTCTCTGCCAGTTTTAAATACACAGAAAAGTGTATACCCGCTACAGAAGGAAGACATTGCAATCAAGGTTGGATCTACATTGGGGGACATTAGTAACTTAACAAAAGACTTGTCAAAAACTGCCTTGTGTTTATTGTTACACTACACTTCTGAACAGCCCCCTGCCTGCAGACCCCCACAACCACTGCCCAGGGTTGTGGGGAAGAAACCCTTGTCCCCATTTACACAGGGGACAAGGTGCTTTGGGGTGGGGGAGGCAGAGCCCCCCCCTGTCCCAAAGCACCCACCCCCCATGTTGAGGGCATGTAGCCTTGTATGGTTCAGCTGGTGACATTATCTTGCAAGGAACCCATTCTTTATGTAGCAAGTTGTTACTTTTGTACGTAGCTTATGGACTACAGTTTGTGTCTATAAGAACTTAACTCTTTTCATTGTCCGTTTGCCCATACTGCTGCAAGTTGTTGGGTTCAGCTATGGGAAGAACAATGCATGACGGACCTTGTGGTGCGGAGAGACAGAGACTCTATTGCTATGGGTCAGAAATAGACTACAAGACCCACAACGCCACTGTGTTGTGAAGGAGCGTGGCGCCACGCACTGCCTGCTGGGAGGACCTGTTAAAAGGGAATACGGGGCTTGGGTTTGTTCTCTTGGGATGCCATCTTGCAAGAGGCAAGAGGCCTGCAGTGAGGTTGCTTAGGTCAGAGAAGCCTGGGCCTAAAGTAACGGAGGCCGGATCGCCTGTCGGAGGGATTCCCGCTACAGCCTGACTGATTGGACTCAGGAGAAGGACAGCTCCACACTCCTGAGCATCCAGAGTTACCTATCCACCGGCGCCTTGTGAGTGGCTAATCGGAGGACTAGGAACCGGGACTCGTCCGGAGGTTGTGAACCAAGAGGGCCCTGTCAGAGGATATCAGCGAGGCAAGGCTTCATGTGGTGAGAGGGCACCTGCCCACCAATATAACTAACTGTGTCGCAGGAAGGTGACTTCTATACTTTTACTCATGCTTGCTGGTAATTGCAATACCGCAAGCAGGGACATGCTACATTCAGGATTGAGTTAGCGCCTGGGAAGGAACAGCATTTCACATGCCCTCTCTACCACACATGTTAATGTTTAAATCTTTCTTTATCATTTCTTTGGACTACAAATACTTAAGTGCACCAACAAAAGCTAGCGAAGACTACTGGAGACTAGGGATGAGCTTCGTGTTCGAGTCGAACATACGTTCGACTCGAACATCGGCTGTTCGATCGTTCGACGAAGATCGAACGATTTGGGCCGTTCGCGCCAAATTCGAGTGACGCGAACGGCCCACAATGCACTACGCCATCGCAGTGTCATCCAGGCGCTGTGATTGGCCAAGCATGCACTGTGACCCCGCATGCTTGGCCAATCACAGCGCCGGCAGCGAGGAGAGCAATGATTGGCCACAGGCAGGATGCCTGTGGCCAATTATTGCTGAGGGTGTTTAGTACACGCCCCACACTATAAAAGGCCGCCAGCACGGCGGCCTAGTGTAGTGTGTTCCGGAGCAGGGAAAGACAAGCATAGGCAGGGACAGTGACATTTATTTCTTTCTTGCTTAACCTGGATTCCTTTAGTTTAGGGAAAGAGAAGGATAGGTAGGGAGAGTGTCAGTGTGTTTTACTGTGCCAGTCCTTGTTTCTAGGGACAAAGAAGGAAAGTGAGGGGATTTCTCCTTGTGCTATAGTGTGCTTTAAAAAAACATTTTTTCTAGGGACAGAAAACTGTAGGTAGGGAGAGTGTCAGTGTGTTTTACTGTGCCAGTCCTTGTTTCTAGGGACAAAGAAGGAAAGTGAGGGGATTTCTCCTTGTGCTATAGTGTGCTTTAAAAAAACATTTTTTCTAGGGACAGAACACTGTAGGTAGGGAGAGTGTCAGTTTCTTTCACTGTGCCAGTCCTTGTTTCTAGGGACAAAGAAGGAAAGTGAGGGGATTTCTCCTTGTGCTATAGTGTGCTTTAAAAAAACATTTTTTTCTAGGGACAGAACACTGTAGGTAGGGAGAGTGTCAGTTTCTTTCACTGTGCCAGTCCTTGTTTCTAGGGACAAAGAAGGAAAGTGAGGGGATTTCTCCTTGTGCTATAGTGTGCTTTAAAAAAACATTTTTTCTAGGGACAGAAAACTGTAGGTAGGGAGAGTGTCAGTTTCTTTCACTGTGCCAGTCCTTGTTTCTAGGGACAAAGAAGGAAAGTGAGGGGATTTCTCCTTGTGCTATAGTGTGCTTTAAAAAAACATTTTTTCTAGGGACAGAAAACTGTAGGTAGGGAGAGTGTCAGTTTCTTTCACTGTGCCAGTCCTTGTTTCTAGGGACAAAGAAGGAAAGTGAGGGGAATTCTCCTTGTGCTATAGTGTGCCAAAGCATTCCTCATCAACCATCTTTGAAATCCTTGTTTTTTGGACAGTCAGGGAAATTGTCGTTGTGCTATTCTGTGCAAAAGCAATAATCCTCAACCATATTTAGAAATCCTTAAGTAAAGGGACAGAGAAGGACACCTGAAGGTAGCCCTTATTGCTTTTTTCCCATCTCCCTGCAGGCCATCTATTAGAATGTCTGGAAGGCAAACAAGGAGAGGCAGACAGTCAGGAGGCAATAAAAGAGGGCAAGCAGGCTCTGTGTCTGGGGGCAACAGTGCTGGTCGTGGACGCGGTGCATTGTCATCAGCACATGGCCATGGGACACGCTTGTCCTTCTTTTCGGCAGCTGGACATGTTGAGCCACATCATGCCGAAGACTTGGTAGAGTGGATGACCAAGCCCTCCTCCTCCTCCTCATCCTCTCTCACCCAGGCTCAGGGTACTGGCAAAGCAGCTGCCAAAGCGTCCTCTTCCCTGGTATCAATGTCAGACTCATCATCAGTCACTCCTTCCCTAGACCCACCATGTCCTCCTCCTGAGGAGTCCCCCGAACTGTTTGAGCACAGTGTTGGGTACATGCTCCAGGAGGATGCCCAGCGTTTCGAAGGGTCTGATGATGAAACCCAGCTACAGGAAGGCAGTAGCGTGAGAGCAGACAGAGGGGATGCTCAAGAAGGACACCAATCTGGCAGTCATGTTCCAGCAGCTGCAGCACACTGCCAGATTGGCTCCAGTGATGAGGAGGGAGGGGATGATGAGGTCACTGACTCCACGTGGGTGCCTAATAGGAGAGAGGAGGAGGAGGAGGATGAGGAGGAGGCACATCTCCAACGAGGCAGGATGCCCTTTGGTGGCCAGCGTAAGGGCAGTACACCGACGGAATCACACCGCAGAGCTCCGCCTGTGCAGGGCGCTGCCTCTGCCCGTCATTCAAAAAGTTCCTTGGTGTGGGCCTTTTTTGAGGCTAGTGCATCAGATCGCACAGCTGCTGTTTGCAACATATGTCTCAAGCGTATATCGCGTGGCCAAAACATCAGCCGCTTGGGTACCACATGCCTGACCAGACATATGTTGACCTGCCATGCAGCTCGTTGGCAAGCCTACCTCAAAGACCCACACCAAAGAACAAAGCGGACCTCTCCTTGCACCGCATCAGCTGGGATCTCCAACCCCACTATAACTTCAGTCCTCTCTGAAACATGCACTGAGAGGAATGAAGGTGTAGAATTAGGTGTGTCACAGCCAAGTACTTGCGGCCACTCTGCTAGCAGTACACCGACGTCCGATTCTAGCAGGCAAATTTCCCTGCCCCAGCTGCTGGACCGTCGAAAGAAGTTCACTCCCAGCCATCCACATGCCCAGCGGTTGAATGCTAGCTTGGCTAAATTGCTAGCGCTTCAACTGCTGCCTTTTCAGTTGGTAGACTCGGCCCCCTTCCGTGAGTTTGTGCAATGTGCGGTTCCTCAGTGGCAGGTTCCCAAACGCCACTTTTTCTCACGGAAGGCTATTCCGGCTCTCTACCGGCATGTGGAAGGCAATGTCTTGGCCTCGCTGGACAGGGCGGTCAGCGGTAAGGTGCATATTACCGCTGACTCATGGTCCAGCAGGCATGGACAGGGACGTTACCTTTCTTTCACGGCCCATTGGGTCACTCTTTTGGCAGCTGGGAAGGATGCAGGACAAGGTGCAGTAGTGTTGGAGGTTGTTCCACCGCCACGCCTCCAAAATGCTACTACTGGTTGTGACACACCTCTCTCCTCCACCCCCTCCTCTTCTTCTTCCCCCATGGCCTCTTCCTGTGGTTTGTCCTATGAACCAGCGGTGCTCCGTAGCCGTTCACGGGGCTACGCAAGTACGCAGGCAAAAAGCTGCCATGCCGTGCTTGCGCTGGTGTGTTTGGGGGACAGAAGCCACACTGGGGCAGAGGTCCTGTCTGCTCTGCAGGGCCAGGCCGAGAGGTGGTTGACGCCACGCCAGCTTAAGCCAGGAATGGTGGTTTGCGACAATGGCACCAACCTCCTCTCCGCCCTCCGACAGGGACAACTGACCCATGTGCCCTGTGTGGCTCACGTCCTTAACCTGGTGGTGCAGAGGTTCTTGGGCAGGTACCCGGGCTTACAGGATGTCCTGAGGCAGGCCAGGAAAGTCTGTGTGCATTTCCGCAGATCTTATAATGCCAGTGCTCGCCTGGCTGAGCTGCAAAAGGAGTTGAACCTGCCCAAGAACCGCCTTATATGTGACATGCCCACCAGGTGGAACTCAACGTTGGCCATGCTGCAGCGGCTGCACACGCAGCAGAGGGCCATCAATGAGTACCTGTGCGACTACGGCACCAGGACAGGGTCAGGGGAGCTTGTTTTTTTTTCTCCACGCCAGTGGGGCATGATCAGGGATGCATGCACTGTCCTGGCACCATTTGAGGAGGCCACGAGGATGGTGAGCAGTGACAGTGCATGCATCAGTGACACTGTACCTCTTGTCCACCTGTTGGAGCACACGCTGCGTGGAATAATGGACAGGGCACTTGAGGCAGAACAGAGGCAGGAAGAGGAGGACTTCCTTGCCTCTCAAGGCCCCCTTTACCCAGACAGTGTTCCTTCTGTCCCACCCATCGCACAGGAAGAGGAGGAGGAGGAGGAGGAGGAGGAGGAGGATTGTGTCAGCATGGAGGTGGAGGCTGGCACTCAGCATCATCAGCAGCAGTCTTTTAGGGATGATTTACAGTCCCAAGAAAACAGTGGACTTGTACGTGGCTGGGAGGAGGTGGCTGCGGATCATGTCGTCCTTAGTGACCCAGAGGACTCCGGAGCGAATGCCTCAGCAAACCTACGCTGCATGGCCTCCCTGATCCTGCAAAGTCTGCGGAAGGATCCTCGTATTCTTCGGATCAAGGAGAGGGACCATTACTGGCTGGCCACTCTCCTTGATCCACGGTACAGGGGTAAGGTTGCGGACCTTATGTTACCGTCGCAGAGGGAGCAGAGGATGAGACAACTCCGGGAGGCCTTGCAGAAAGGTCTGTGCAACGCGTTCCCAGAGACTGGGAGGTTACAAACTCCTGGTCCTGGACAACGAGTTGCTGAGGCTTCGGCCAGTCAAAGAAGGAGCGGTGGGGAAGGTGGCCGTCTGACCGATGCGTTCAGACAATTCTTTAGTCCGCAGCCCCAAAGTATGATTGGTTCCAGCAACCATCGCCAGCGTCTGATAAACATGGTGCAGGAATATCTAGGGGCAAGGTCAGACTTGGACACCTTCCCCACCGAAAATCCTCTGGCTTACTAGGTCTTGAGGATGGATCACTGGCCAGAGCTTGCACAGTATGCAATTGAGCTACTGGCCTGTCCTGCATCCAGCGTTCTTTCGGAACGCACATTCAGTGCTGCTGGAGGATTTGTCACGGATCACAGGGTGCGCCTGTCCACCGACTCGGTTGATCGACTGACTTTCATCAAGATGAACCAGTCTTGGATCACCACCAGCTACCACACACCTGATGCTGATATAACAGACTAATTGATTTTAACATGTCACATCCCTTCAAGACTGATGCTGATGCTGAGTGCCTGTGCTGTTATGTTGACTGGCTATCCTCCTCCTCCGAGTCCTCAATGATACGATTGATGATGATAGCTTGGAAGATCATTTTTGTTTATGGGTGCCGCCACCAGTGGCTAAGGCCCAATTTTTCAGCCCCTGTTTTACAGGGGCGTGTAATTACAATTTTTTTAGCAATAATTTGCCATAGGGCTCATTGCTGTGCTCCAAGTACAGTATCTGTGAGGGGTTGGAGTGTTGTGGCACCAGTGCCTAAGGCCCAATTTTTCAGCCCCTGTTTAACAGGGGCGTGTCATTACAATTTTTGAAGCAATACTTTGCAACAGGGCTCATTGCTGTGCTCCAAGTAACGTATCTGTGAGGGGTTGTAGTGTTGTGCCACCAGTGCCTAAGGCCCAATTTTTCAGCCCCTGTTCAAAAGGGGCATGTAATTACAATTCTTGATCTAATAATTCACAGCAGGGCCCATTCCTGCACCCACCAAGAGTAACTCTGAGGGCTTACAGTGTTGTGGCAACACCACCACCACCACCACCACGAAAGGCCCAATTTTTCAGCCCCTGTTCAAAAGGGGCATGTAATTACAATTCTTGATCTAATAATTCACAGCAGGGCCCATTCCTGCACCCACCAAGAGTAACTCTGAGGGCTTACAGTGTTGTGGCAACACCACCACCACCACCACGAAAGGCCCAATTTTTCAGCCCCTGTTCAACAGGGGCATGCAATTACAATTCTTGATCTAATAATTCACAGCAGGGCCCATTGCTGCACCCACCAAGAGTAACTGTCAGGGCTTACAGTGTTGTGGCACCAGCACCACCATCAAAGGCCCAATTTTTACTACCACTGTTCAACAATTATATGTAATTAAAATTCCTGATATAATAGTTGACAGCAGGGCGTTCCAGCACCAACCAAGAGTAACTGTGAGTGCTTACAGTGTTGTGCCAACACCAACAACTAAGGGGCCTATTTCTGCAGAGTATATACGGCAGGTCCCTACTTTCAAACATCCAACTTACAAACGACTCCTACTTGCAAACGCAAGAAGACAACAGGAAGTGAGAGGAAATCTACCACTAGGAAGGAAAATTCTCTCCTGTAAGAATAAATATGGGAGAAAGGTGTCTCCTCTGTACTGATGCTTTATCAGCAATCCCTGTTTCAAGAAAAACACCACATTTCAAAAACAGTTGTCATTGGGACGGAAAGTGAGGTGAAATGTTCTGAACAGGGGCACAGACAGCAAAACAAATGTTACAGGGGTGATAACCCTTACCTATGTTTTCCAAAAAGTTTAAAAATAGATTTTTGGGCTGGAGCTACACTTCAACAATGTACCTGTTCAAAATTACAAACAGATTCTACATAAGAACAAACCTACAGTCCCTGTCTTGTATGCACCGCCTGTATACGGCTGTTCAGAGTATATAGGGCCTTTTTTATTTTATGTGCGGGGTTCCCCTTAATATCCATACAAGACCCAAAGGGGCTGGTAATGGGCTGGGGTAGGGGGGGGGGGTCATGGGGTAGCTATGCCATTTTTCTTAAAGATTTTCATCCATATTACCGGGACCAGACATTACATTAAAGCCGCAAGCAGTTTTAAATGGCTTTTTTTTCCTTTAGAAGTGTCATTTTGTGCAGGGACAGTTCTAAACACGGGAAACACGTGGCACTTCACAGGCATACTTTAGACACCCCCCAGGTACGATATTTAAAGGAATATTTGACTTTTTTTTTTCACTTTATGCATCATTAAAATGACTGCTCCCGAAAAACGACAGTTTTTAAAACTTATTTTTGCATTGATACATGTCCCCTGGTGCAGAACCCGGGTTCCCAAACCCTTTTTAGGACAATAACATGCATAATAGTTGTTATAATTAGCACTTTAGAATTCGAACGTTCGCATCCATTGTATTTAATAGGGTTCTAATGTTCGTACGAACTTTCGGTCCGTTCGCGGGTTCTGGTGCGAACCGAACCCGGGGGTGTTCGGCTCATCACTACTGGAGACTTTTGGATCAATCATCAGTTCAGATCATTGACTAGATTGATAAAGCAAGACACGTAACAGTAAAGCTGCCCACCAGGGGGAGCCAGATAGGTTGTTGAAATTGCACGTGTGAATCAACTGTTGCATTTATTTGCTTTTGTTGTGCTGTTTTTTGAGCTGGGTTGGGCCTGGTGGAGAAGTACCCCACTGTAGATAATATAGCAGTGGGAGATTCCTCCACTGTGCACTTCTTCAGGTCTGACTCTAGAACTTTTGTGCATATGTATGTGAGTAAACTTTCACAGGGATCTGTCTGAGTCAAATGTCACATGTATTATCTTTATTTCTTTACCAAGTAAAAATATTCCTTCTTGGTTGAACTACTCCTTGTGTGGGACTCTGTCTTTTGCAGCTGTGTGGCAGGAAACCACAACAAGGTAACAATATTTAATTGTATTTATTGTTTTGGGATATCATTTTGGCCCTCTATAGCCTTTGGGGGTCCACAACCACATTCTTGCTATTATTGTCCAGTTGTGCTAAGTACAGGCCCAAAATTAAACCAGCAGCTCCTGCGGAGGTAGTGCTAGATGTGGGGGCTCGTCCGGGATTCCTGTGACACTGCAACTTAAAAAAAGAAACAACCCCCCTAGACAGAACCTCTACAGGCATCAACAATGGATCCTGCCGCTGCTATAGCGTGGTTCAAGGAAGAAAATGCCCGCTCAGGGCTCAGAATAGTCCTTGAAATTCCAGGAGAGTCCTGGGATGAACAACAGTTAAGTCAAGCCATGAAGACATTGTCCCCAGACAAGAAAGCATGGGTGATTGCTGTAAAGACAGACCCAGGGACACCAAATACATATGCACTGATTGAATGGAAGCAGGAAATTCCCGAACACTTCAAGGGTCCAAATGTAAAGTTGGCCAGCAAGGGAGAACTTAATGTAATACACCCAGGGGTACCCAAACAAGGTCCTTCCTCATCCAGTCCAGCTGACTCTAGCAAACCAGAAGTTTCCGCCAAGTCACCTCTGGCCAACATTGGACCCGAACTCTGTGCTGTCCTTGGGGAATTTGTCAAGAAGTGTCAAAAGGATCCCCAAGCCTTCTCAGCTGCAGGCTACAGGAAGCTCTGAGTCTTCTCAGGAAGACAGCCGGTACCTTCATCGAAACACAGTTTTCAGGAATGGCTGGACCAGGCTACACAAGCCCTGGATGAATGGGACATACCGGAGCCTCAAAAGAAACAAAGGATCACAGAGAGTCTAAAGGGACCTGCTCTGGAAGCCATCCACAACTTGAAGCTTAGCAAGAAGGACTGTACTGCCCAAGACTACCTGAGTATCTTGCAGGATGTAATCGGCCGCACTGAGAAAGCCACCGACCTCATTTACCAATTGGAACACTCCTATCAGAGAGAAGGAGAGAAATTGTCAGAATACATGAGGCGCCTGGACAAGATCATACATCAGATCCTGTTAAAAAAGGGGTTAGACCCTCAGGATGTGGACAAGATCCGAGCAAAACAAGTGTTGAGAGGGACTCAGCCTTTAGACCCCATTACCCTCCTGTTAAGAACTCAGCAAGATGGTGGTATTTTGAAATATCCAGACTTGATCCAGATTGTCAGGGAGGAAGAAGTCATGTTGGATAGCAAGAAGAAGAGTCAGAAATCTGAATCTGCTGCCGGAGTCAGAGTGATCAATGCTGATGATGGTGACCCCCAGGTCGAGCTTCTAAAGACTCAAGTATCTCAACTAATAGAGATGATGTCCATACTGACCAATCAGCCAGCTGGGCTGCCCAGTGAAACCTCTCCAGAAGAGCCCAAGAAGTCTCTCTGCTCTAATGTTGCCCAAGTACAGAGACCAAGGAAACTGATGACCTGTTTCAACTGTGGAGGAGTCGGACATTATCGGGAAGTATGTCCAAGCCCGGAGAAAGCTGCAGCCCAGTACCGCAAGCCAACGGAAAACTCCAGAGGGCCCCGGTGAAGGAGTCAACCGGGTGCCCACCAGTTTCAGCTAACTCCATGAAATTTAACGACGCAAGGAGACGACACCGGGAGTCCCAACCCTCAACTGGGGCTCCAGTTGTTGCCTCCAAGCGAGCTAATGTCTCTCGCTCCTTGACCCGGCCTACTCGGCGATGGGGAGTCAGTGCACACCAGACCCAACAGGGGTCGAAATACAGCCAAAGCTCCAAGAAAAGGGAAGTAAAGGTGCAAATCACTGAACCGGCCAAGCAGGCCACACTCTGAAAGTTAAATAAATAAATGCGGCGCCGTAAACAAAGTGAATGTCAAAAATTGGTATATAAACCAATTCTTGAAATATGTGTACCTCACGTATGCAACGTGGGTAATAATGGACTATAACACTCGTGTAAGGCCAATGGGCCGTGACTACAATGGATAGAATAAATATGAACAAACAACCAAAAACATTAATATATACTAATCAGTAGGCATATAATTAATAATGGTGATGAAGTGAAACATAGATGTATTGAAACATAATGACAAGTGTATAAAGTCCAACTATAAGGAACTAATATGATATATAATGGGGTCAGTGTAACTTCACGCCAAAAGATAAAAGTCCACGGTAGCCCACACAGGACGACTATGCTTCCGATGGATGATATGAGATGTACAGCACCCAGGAATGTGACTTCCAACACCGAGGGAGGGGGGGGGAAATAAATACTCTTACCCCTGCGTGTGGACTCACACGCCAGCAGTGGTGGGTCAATAAGGCATACAGATGATCCACTCAGATACACGTGTGGACTGGAACTTCCTGTAAGGAATGGTATCTTCCACCGATGACCGATACGACATCCACGGGAGGTTGGAATTCCTCTGTCCTAGTATCCTCAAGATCCAGACAGCCAAAAAGCAATGTCGATCATGAAAAGGAATAAAAGATATCTCCTCATAGTATAGATCAGTCAGGTGGTGTGTAGTAAAAAAGGCTAATTTATTCCAAAAACGAACACATCAAACAAAAAAAGAGCAATAAAAAAATACAGCATAGTCGTCCTGTGTGGGCTACCGTGGACTTTTATCTTTTGGCTTGAAGTTACACTGACCCCATTATATATCATATTAGTTCCTTATAGTTGGACTTTATACACTTGTCATTATGTTTCAATACATCTATGTTTCACTTCATCACCATTATTAATTATATGCCTACTGATTAGTATATATTAATGTTTTTGGTTGTTTGTTCATATTTATTCTATCCATTGTAGTCACGGCCCATTGGCCTTACACGAGTGTTATAGTCCATTATTACCCACGTTGCATACGTGAGGTACACATATTTCAAGAATTGGTTTATATACCAATTTTTGACATTCACTTTGTTTACGGCGCCGCATTTATTTATTTATTTTTCCTTGTTTGCAATATGTCTGATTGTTAATGCCGGCAGCCTATTACACACTGTTTTCATTTTTTGGTAGCGCAACTTTTTTCACATTTACTTCACACTCAGAAAGTTCCCTGTCAAGTTAGTGGGGCCCTCCCCAGTAGTCTCAATTCAAGTAGAAGGGATTTACACAAAGGCCCTCCTGGATACTGGGGCACAGGTGACCCTCCTGTATAGAGACTTCTATGATAAGCACCTCAAGCACTTGCCCTTGCAGAAGTTGGAAGAACTGGAGATACGGGGCATTGGAACCCAAAACTTCCCCTATGATGGTTATCTACCAGTAAAGCTAACCTTTGATCCCTCAGTGGCTGGAGAAACAGACTTTTGACACTTTGGCAGTGGTTTGCCCTCGCCCACCAGGGGCTGATAAAAGTTCCCTCATCATAGGGACCAACACTGACTTAGTCAGGAGACTGTAGTCACCTCTAGTCCAAGAGCGGGGTACTTCAACTGCAGGAATGCATCCCCCTACTGAAACAAGCCTACCGGCGCCTAGTGTTGGAACAGAAAGCTCCCATAGAAGGGGTAGGCAAGATCTGGCGTTTGGACAGAGGAGAACGAATACTACAGCCCGGGGAAGTGACCTGTCTGAGAGCGTCTGTCAAGCTCACTTGGAAACAGCCAGGCCCCTTTATTGTCCTTGAAACGGACCAACGGAAGGAAAAAAGGGGGATGGAGATAATCCCCGAAGTGGTCCCATTGAAGGCCCTGCAGAGAAATCATGGTAAGTTCTCGGTGAGCATTCGCAACACAACCACTTTACCAGTGAAGGTACCAGCCAGGATGCTGTTGGGCCAAGTAAGCACCGCCACCCCAGTCTCACCATCTGACTTTAAGAAGGAAGAGAAAGGTGAGATCCCACTGGAGAAGTTCTACCCAGAAGACACCACCCTCCCACCAGAATGGAGAGAGAGGGCTAGGGCCCAGATCGCCCGATGGCAGACTGCATTCTCCAAGAATGAATTTGATGTAGGGTGTGCTAAGAGTGCTACCCACAAGATCCGCTTGCAGGAGGATAAACCATTCAGAGAAAGGGTCCAACGGGTTCCTCTGGGGGACTTGGAGGACCTACGGGAACAACTGGCGGAACTCAAAAAAGCGGGATCATCAAAAAATCCAGGAGCCCTTATGCTTCCCCAATATTGGTGGTACGAAAAAAAAATGGTTCATTGAGGCTGTGCATTGACTACCGAACACTAAACAGAAGAACCATTCCTGACCAGTATACCCCCCCCCCCCCGGATAGAAGATGCACTGCAGAGCCTATCAGGAGCCAAGTGGTTCAGTGTGATGGACCTGAAGAGTGGATACTATCAGATCCCCATGCATCCGGAGGATAAAGAGAAAACTGCCTTCATTACCCCAGTGGGGTTCTTCGAGTTTGACCGCATGCCCCAAGGGTTATCAGGAGCCCCAGCCACTTTCCAATGGCTGATGGAGAAAACCGTGGGCGATATGAACTTGATAGAAGTGCTGGTGTACCTGGACGACATCATAGTGTTCGGTAGAACACTGGAAGAGCATGAAGAGCGATTGGAGAAAGTCCAGAAGAGACTTCATGAAGAAGGACTAAAGCTCTCCATGGAGAAGTGCCAGTTCTACAAGCCCTTGGTCCATTACCTTGGTCATATCGTGTCTGCTGAGGGAATAGCTACCGACCCAGAGAAGCTGGATGCCATCACTTCTTGGCCAAGGCCTACCAATGTGACTGAACTGCGGTCATTTCTGGGATTCTGCTCTTACTACAGAAGATTTGTAGAAGGGTTTGCTAAGATAGCCCGCCCACTCAATGAACTATTAAGGAGTGAAGGAGAGGAAAATGTCCCAGAGCCAATAAAGCCTGTGAAGCCCCCAGTAGGGCCTAGAAGACCCAAAGAGTCCATCCAGGATCAGTGGACTTCAAAGTGTGAGGAGGCTTTCACTCAGCTAAAAAGGAGCCTGACCACTGCCCCAGTCTTGGCCTATGCTGACACCACCAAGCCATACGAACTGCACGTTGATGCCAGTCGAGATGGGCTGGGCGGAGTGCTATATCAGGAACATCATGGTCACTTGCGGCCTGTTGCCTATGTGAGTAGGAGTTTGATTCCCGCTGAAAGGAACTATCCCACGCATAAGCTTGAGTTTCTGGCCTTAAAATGGGCTGTAGAGGATAAGTTGACAGACTACCTCTATGGGGCTGAGTTCGTGGTGAAGACGGACAACAATCCACTCACCTACCTCCTCACTACAGCCAAGCTGGATGCCACAGGACATAGGTGGTTAGCTGCCCTCTCAGGTTTCACCTTTAGTCTGAAATATCGACCTGGAGTTGGGAACAGGGACGCGGATGCCCTATCAAGAAGGCCTCATGGCCACAGAGACCCCCCTGAAGAGTAGACTCAGCTGACACCGGAGGGGGTGCAAGCCCAATACCAGGAAGCTGAACGTCAACCTGGAGGAGGATCCAGGGCCGAAGAAATTGGAGTTTCTGCTGCTGGAGTACCCAAATATTACTGTAATGTGACCCAAGTGGGGGATGAAGGCCTGCCCAAGCTGTCAAAGAAGAACCTGAGAAAGGATCAGTTGGAAGACCCCTTGGGAAGCCTGGCATTGAAGGCCCTGGAGAATCAGTGCCCCGACATGCTCCTCACAGACTCTCCAAAAGAAGCTTGCCTGCTGCACCGAGAGTGGGACTGGTTGCAGTTGCATCAAGGGGTGGTCTACCGAAGGAGCCCCTCTGATGGTCTGGAGGAAAAATGGCAGTTGTTTTTACCCAGAAGACACAGACACACTGTGTTGATGGCCCTTCATGATAACCATGGCCTATTGGGGCCTGAAAGAACTTTCCATTTGGTGAGGGATCGATTCTACTGGCCCTGCATGCGGGCTGAAGTCGAGGATTACTGCCACTCTTGTAGTCGATGTATCCAAAGGAAGACCCTGCCTTCCTGAGCTGCCCCAATGGGCCATCTTTAGAGCCAAGGACCCATGGAGCTGGTGTGCATTGACTTTCTTTGCCTGGAGCCGGATCTAAGTGGACAGGGAAACATTCTGGTGGTGACTGATCACTTTACAAGATATGCCCAAGCTTTCCCAACGAAGGATCAACAAGCCTCAACAGTGGCCAAGGTCCTGGTAGAGAAGTTCTTCATTCATTATGGGTTGCCCCAACGTATTCATTCGGATCAAGGAAGAGACTTTGAAAGTAGCCTTATTAAAATACTTTTAGATCTATTGGGCATCAAAAAGTCCAGAACTACTGCTTATCACCCCCAAGGGGACGCTCAACCTGAAAGGTTTTAACCGAACCCTTCTTAACATGCTTGGCACTTTAATCTCAGAGAAGAAGCAACACTGGAGCAAACATGTAGCTGCCATTGTTCATGCATATAATAATACTGCAAAAGATGCTACAGGATACTCTCCATATCGATTAATGTTCAGACGAGAGGCTTGATTACCAGTAGACTTGGCCTTTGGCATATCCTTGGATCACACCTCAGCAACCTCCCACAGGGGATATGTTGATCGACTGCGGAGAAGTTTAAAGGCCGCCTATGACAAGGCCCAAGCTACCTCAGACAGGAGGGGATTGAGGAACAAAAGGAACTTTGATCTTAAAGTCTGAGTGCAGGACCTGCAGCCAGGTGATAGAGTACTGCTGAGAAATCTGGGTGTCCCTGGCAAACACAAATTGGCTGACCGCTGGAAGTCACAGCCTTATGTCATCTGAAAGCAACTACCATGGCTCCCAGTATATCAAATTAGACTTGAAGGGACTGAAGGTCCACTAAAGACATGGCATCGGAATCACCTGCTGCCCCTCTCTGAGGCGGTTCGCCTGCCAACAATGTCAGATTCACAGGAAACTCCCTCAACCTCTCAAGGGTCTCAGCCTGTCACTAGGTCACAATCTGTACCTCAAGATATGGAGGAGGAAGACACTGAAGATGAGGAGGCGGAATCAGATTGGTTGTGGTCATCTCAACTATTAGAAGAACCTACAACTTCCTCATTGTCCCCACCTGAAGTGTTTGACATTGGGACTCTCAGGCCAGAGGCTCCCGAGTTTGTGCCTCAAAGTATGCTTTCTGAGGAGCTGGAGGATGAGCAGGCTTCTCTGACATTGGAAGAACCTGAAGAAGTTTTACCCCTTTCAGAAGGAGAGCTGGAATTTTTTTTTATTTGTAAACTACTGCCAAATATTTACAAATATGTACATAGCAAAAGAAAATAACACATACAAAAGAAACTAACACATCACACTATCACTTATTTACAAGAACTCACCACCACCACCCTTACCCATCGTCCAACCACCCACACGTGGGTCTCTTATTATATAAATCCTAAAAAAAAATACAAGAAGAAACATATCACCCACTAATCAAAACACACAAACCCTAATATATACATCAAAAACCTACTAACCTAACACCAACACCACACCACCCACCGGCTACTACAGGCGAGAATGCAAACAAGGTCTAGAATGCCCGCAAGCCCTACTGTAAAAAAAAGAAACTCAAAATCTAGGGGGGGTGAAAAGGACAGAAAGAACCACCCCCTGAAGGAAGAAGGCCCAGAGTCTCAAGGAGGCCGGAAGGAGAAACCCCTCCACAACCGGGCACTCCTATCGGCTCCTACCCTCTCCCTCTCAAGACTCCTCACCTTCACCAACTCCCGAAAAATATCACCCACCACCTCATGCGTGGACAGGACTTTGCCCCTAGTGGAAACCAAACACCAAGTGTGCCATGTGTAATAGAGGGCCACTAAACCCTGAAGAGGTCCCACCTCTCGCAGAAGGAGCACTGGAAGATGTGGAAGAGACAGTCCCAAATGTGTCTGAGCAAGGAGAGGAAGCCCTGGAGGGACAAGAGTCCAGAGTACTTGAGACTTTAGCACCTAAGGAGCAAAGAGAGAGAAGATCCATTCACCCACCCTGACTGGCTTACAATCAATTGGGTGAATGCTCTGAGGAGGCTGTGCTCACCTCTAAAAGGACAACTGAAATGCCTGGTTCCTCCACTACCCATTTGGTGGAGGACAACCCCAGCTCACCCCCTGGCACATCTGTGTGGGCCATTCCTGTTAGGGTGGCCTGTAGGCAGAACAACCTCCTTTCCAAAGCCTGGTGGGGGGTTCCTCTGCCTAGTGCTAACTGGTCCTTTTCTCCTTGTGTATCTAAACAAAGCTGTAACAGGTCACAAACTGCTGCTGTCTTTGGGGACCAAAGATTTAAAGTGGGGGGAGTGTGTAGCAAGGTGTTACTTTTGTACGTAGCTTATGGACTACAGTTTGTGCCTATAAGAACTTAACTCCTTTTCATTGTCTGTTTGCCCATACTGCTGAAAGTTGTTGGGTTCAGCTATGGGAAGAACAATGCATGACGGACCTTGTGGTGCGGAGAGACAGAGACTCTATTGCTATAGGTCAGAAATAGACTACAAGACCCACAACGCCACTGTGTTGTGAAGGAGCGTGGCGCCACGCACTGCCGGCTGGGAGGACCTGTTAAAATGGAAGGCGGGGCTTGGGTTCTGTCAGGGTCACCTGTGGCCAGGTGACAGATGCACACCGTAGGGGGACAGGAGTGCACCGCGAGGTAGTGAACCCTATGGCTGGCTTCTGCGGGTAGGAAACTGGGTGGTTGTGGAAAGCGGGACCAGAGGAGCACAACCGGGATCCTAACGGAAGCTAGAGCCAAGATTCCCCAGGGCGCGGAGTCTAAGACTCAGCTGGTCTTCTCCAGGGCCTCTAGTGGTGAGGATGTTGTGCTGCAGGCTGGGGCCAGGTCGCGGCCCCTGGAGTTTCCTAGCTCACGCCCCGTAGGATAAGGGGAAAGGAGGGGAAGCAGCAGCACAAGATAAGAGAGAACCGAATAACAAGCCGAAGGTCGGGGGCCACAAGCAGACAAGGATAACGAAAGAACGAGCCGAAGGTCAAGGGTCACGAGCAGACAGGGATAGTCGGGGACAAGCCAATAACGTAACAGAGAGACAGACGTAGCACACGGCAGGCAGGAACCCAAACACATTCAATGCCTAACAAACACGTTGATCAGCAAGGCAGGCTTGCAGTGCACAGGTTAATATAGTGTTCTGTGATAGGGCCTGGGGTGGAGTCAGGCTGGGAGGAGATTATAAAGGAAGCCAGGTGAAGGAGGTCTGGTCTCTAGATGAACACATGAGGAGGAAGGTAAGATGGCAGACAGACATTAATGCATATCCATGACAGGTTCGTTCTCTTGGGACGCCATCTTGCAAGAGGATCACCTGGGCCTAAAGTAACAGAGGCCGGATCGCCTGTTGGAGGGATTCCCGTCACAGCCTGACTGATCAGACTTGGGAGAAGGACAGCTCCACACCCCTGAGCATCCAGAGTTACCTATCCACTGGCGCCTTGTGAGCGGCTAATCGGAGGACCAGAGGTTGTGAACCAAGAGGGCCCTGTCGTAGGATATCAGCGAGGCAAGGCCTCATGTGGTGAGAGGGCACCTGCCCACCAATATAACTAACTGTGTCGCAGGAAGGTGACTTCTATACTTTTACTCACGCTTGCTGGTAATTGCAATACCGCAAGCAGGGACACGTTACATTCAGGATTGAGTTAGCGCCTGGGAAGGAACAGCATTTCACATGCCCTCTCTACCACACATGTTAGTGGTTAAATCTTTCTTTATCATTTTTTTGGATTACAAATACTTAAGTGCACCAACAAAAGCTAGCGAAGACTACTGGAGACTTTTGGATAAATCATCAGTTCAGATCATTGACTAGATTGATACAGCGGGACACGTAACAGTAAAGCTGCCCACCAGGGGGAGCCAGATAAGTTGTTGAAATTGCGCGTGTAAATCAACTGTTGCATTTATTTGCTTTTGTTGTGCTGTTTGTTGAGCTGGGTTGGGCCTGGTGGAGAAGTACCCCACTGTAGATAATATAGCAGTGGGAGATTCCTCCACTGTGCACTTCTTTAGGTCTGACTCTAAAGTTGGGTTTCTTAGTCTATAAGCGAAACTCTAGAACTGTTGTGTATATGTATGTAGCGGGTATACACTTTTCTGTGTATTTAAAACTGGCAGAGACACCAGTGATGTGCAGTTCCCTGCAGCCCAGCGGGTGGCGCTGTCGCCTTGGGCTGGGGTTGAACCATTGCTGTGTGCCGTGCTCCCTTTTTGTCCTCCCTCGGCAGCGGTATGGTGGGGCGGGGAACCAACCATGCTTGCTGGGAGAGGGTATAAAGGGGCCGGCCATCTTTGTCACGGGGTCGAGTCCCGGGCACCTTCAGCCTGTGGGCGGTGGTTCGTGTCGGTCCTCTAGGCGGCCTAGGCCTAGAGGACGTTCGGAGGTCGTGTTCCATCACAGGCACCTTTAGCCTGGGGTGAGGTACTCGGATGGAGGTCTGGAGCTCAGTGCCCAACACTGAGTTCCGCGAGGGAAGGAGATCCTAGGGGACCCCGGGAGTGGGTACCCGAATCCGGAGGGCGTAATGGACCGATGGGAGATACTTGCTTGAAGACCTGGTGCAGCATATTGCCAGTGACAGGTGAGCCTTCCATCGGAGACCGCCTGGAAGGAAATCCCCCCCTCGCTCGGAGACCGCAACCCACTTTCAGGAAGGAAAGTGGAGAGTTCATTGTGCCTGGGCCTACTCGCATCCACACCCCCCTGTCTGTTCTGTTCGTTGAGGGAGTCCAACTGTCTGTGCATTACTCTGTTATCGGAAGAATAAAGGAGTGTTGGACTTTAGTGGTGGGGGCTCATTTACTGGCAGACACTGTTCGAGAAAACCAGGAGGAGGTCTCCAGATGCAGAACACCGACCTGAAGGTAAAAGAGGATTGTCTCTCACTGCACATACTCTGCAGGGGGACATGGCGTGGTGACCCCGCACTCTCTCCTTCAGAGTACCCCTAGACAAAAGCCAGAGCAAGAAGAATAGAGAGGAGAGAGTGGAGGCCGCTACATTTATGTGAGTAAACTTTCACAGGGATCTGTCTGAGTCAAATGTCACATGTATAATCTTTATTTCTTTACCAAGTAAATGTAGCGGGTGTTTGAATTTATGTGAGGACTCTGGTGGTGTGGGGTTCCTTGGGGCCTACAGGTGGCGTTGTTGCCTTGGGCCGGAGCTGAACTCGCACCGCAAACTGTGCCTTTTTGTCCTCCCCTGGAGCTGGTACAGCGGGGCGGGGAACCCGCTGTGACGCAAAGGGAGAGGTCATAAAAGGGGCGGACGCCCTGATTTTGGGGCAGAGAGTTGGAGGACGCGGCCGCACCCAGGCACCTTCAGCTTGGGTGCTGGCGTTATGGTGTTTCAGGCCTAGGCGCCCTTGGCCTAGCTGGAGCAGGGATGGAGTCCATCTCAGGCACCTTTAGCCTGGGGTGAGGTACTATGGCGGATGCCTGGGGCTCAGTACCTTCGACTGAGTTCCGCGAGCGTGGAGGAATCCGAGGGGGCCCTAACTCCTTGGGTGCCCGTGTCTGAGTTTGTGAGAACTGGTGCGCAGTAACTTCACTGAAGAGCCCGGCGCAGCATCGCTGGTGACGGAGAGGCCTCCACTTCTCCCTTCGACGGATTTCTTCCTCTGACAGGGGCAAAGTGAGCGAAGGTAATTCACGTTCTATATTACCTAGTCAGTGGCAGTGACTAGTCACCACTGGTGACAGCACAGTGGGCAGCAGCAAGAAGGGAAAGGATTGTGCCTCGATCTGTCCCCATTTTCCAAAAGAGAAAGATTGTTTTATTGCTTGGCAAGAAGAATAAAACTGAGTTGTACCTATTCACTGTGTGGAACTTGGGTTACTAAAGCAAAGGAGTCAGGGACGAAGGACTGGACTTGACTCTAGGACACTTACACAAAGGAGAAAGATTGTTTTATTGCTTGGCAAGAAGAATAAAACTGACGAAGGACTGGACTTGACTCTAGGACACCTACACAAAAGCCCAATCTTCTGGCCTTCACCTCCCAGTTACAGAGGACATGGGCCGTGGTGTGTTTTCTCTCTCTCTCCCAGGTACCCCTAGACAGCAGCCATATAACCGATAAAGCAAGGGAGAGAGGTGAGGCCGCTACACGTGGGGGCATCGTATCCGGGATATGTGTATGGTGTCTGAAATTGAACTTTGCTGCCCGGAGGAGTTCCGAGTAGGTCGGCCATATTGGTCAACGCGGGGGCGTGGTCTGGACATGCTGCAGTGAGGACGCTTGTCTCTGGGGCTCCGGCGCTGACGATTGTATTTAGCACTTTCTTCTATCTCTATCTGCCGCCATCCACTCAACAGGGATGGGTAAGAGGACAGGCAAACCTCTGCCTAAAGGGGGAACCCCGGCTGGCATTATAAAACGCTTTTTGGCCGCCGATCCTGAAGATGGAGTGGACTCGGATGGCCTAGGCCGCTCTTCACGTGGTGCAAGCTCCGGTGCAGGCTTCGCCTCCCGCAATAGGCCGGTTCTCAGACATCGATCCCCGACCTCATCTGTTGGATCGGAGAGAGAGGACGGCTGTGCCAGGCACTCGGGGGTCACGACTTCGGTGAGTGATCTCCCCACCAAATCGGAACTAGCATCTATGCTCCTGGGCCTAGAACGGGCCATTAAGAAAGAACTGTCAGCGGTCCGGTCGGACCTCTCTCAAGTGTTGGAACGTGTGGAGGAGTCTGAGCAAAGACTCGACCGTCACGCAGCAGCCATTAGATCATTGCAGGTCTCCACCCGCAGCCTCACCATTGCGCACAGGATGGCCCTATATAAATTCGAGGACCAAGAGAATCGCAACAGGAGGAACAACATCCGCATCAGAGGCCTCCCAGAGGCGACCGGGGATGATGACCTCCTCCCCTCGGTTCGGGGCATCTTTAATGGCATGCTAGGCCTGGCCGCTAATAATCAGCTCAAAATAGACCGCGTGCACAGGGCCCTGCGCCCCCGCAACCTCTCCATGGACACCCCACGTGATGTCATATGCAGAGTCCATTACTATGAGGAGAAGGAGCGCATCATGAAGAAGGCCCGAGAGGCCCCATCCCTGGATTTCGATGGTGCAACGCTATCATTCTTCCCTGACTTGGCTAGGGAAACTCTGGAACGGCGGAGGGCCCTGAGACCTGTAACTGAGAAACTGAGGGAAGCTTCTATCAAGTACCGCTGGGGGTTCCCAGCGGCCCTGATCGCCAACAGGGATGGCAAGACTGCGATCCTCCGGTTCCCGGAGGACCTTGAGCAGTTCTGCATGGACGTTAACATATCTCCACCTGAGCTCCCGGGTTGGCAGGACACCATCCCACCACTCTCCGCTTCCTCTGACCCGACCTGGCAAAAAGTTAATCGCAGGAGCCATTCTTCTGCTGCTGGAGCATCTCCACGCTTTGAATAGACCGTGCTGACCCGAGGGCAATGGTTTTCCCCCGGTTTCTTCATGCTGCCTCATACCTCCCTGCCCATCCGGTCTAGTTTACCTACAAATATGGCTGTTTGACCCCCGCTCCTGCTACCTGTTGGCGCTTTTATTTTTATGTTGCCTTCCGTTGTAGCAGGCTGGGTTTCTGTGAATGCCTGCATTACCATCTAATCACTTACTAGCAGCCGGTCGTCAACAACTCTTCTTACAGGCTCTCAGGGTTGAGCCTCTAGTTTAACCATCTGGTGTTTCAGGTTACTTTTTCGCTCAGTGCTAATGAATGTACAATGGTTCAATTTATTGAGTAGTTGGTGCCGGGGCTCCGGGACGACGCTCACGCCGATTTTGGTGTGCGCTGCTCGATGCCCGAGGCTTCCCCCCCCCTTAGCGAGGGGCGCCGTGTGGCACTGTGCTCCCACATTCCGACCCTTTTTTGGGCCGTGGGTGGGGGGTGCGGGGTCTCATGTTTGCCCCCTCTTTGCACCGCAGTTTTCTGCGTGCCCTGGTTGACCACCCTCAACGGTGGCTCATTACTGTTTTTTGGTTTGGTATAGATTGTTTAATTTCTCTCTCTCTATCTTCTTTGTCTCTTTTCTGCTTCCCCTTACCTTTTCCTTCCCTCCCTTCCCTTTCTCTCCCCTGCCCCAGGTCGGCCTCCATCGGTATGTGTTTTACGCGATCCCCCCTGCTGGACTCCATGGCTAAGGTAAATTAAATTTCCTTTAATGTAAGGGGCCTTCATGCTCTGGGTAAGAGGCAGAATTTGTATAGGGAGTTGATTCGCCTGCAGGGGGACATCGTCTTCCTGCAGGAGACCCATCTCACGCACACTACCTCGGTCAAACTGCTCTCCCAACAGTTCCCCACATGGTATTACAGCCTCTCTGATGTTCATAAAGCAAAGGGGGTTGCCATTGGGTTCCGCAGGGGTACCGCGTTTACACTAGATTCAATGTTGTGTGATCCTCTGGGACGCTTTCTGTTTCTAAAGGGCAATCTGGGAACCATGCCATGTACTCTAGCCACCCTGTATGCGCCGAATAGGGATCAGGCAGGATTTATAGCAGCAACCCTTACGACCTCGATGCCCTGTCTAATTGGGCGACTATGTGGCAGATGAGGTTTAATGTTGATAAATGTAAAGTTATGCACTTGGGGGCTAAGAATATGAATGCATCATACATACTAGGGGGAATACAACTGGGGGGATCCGTAGTGGAGAAGGATCTGGGGGTTTTGGTAGATCATAAGCTCAATAATGGCATGCAATGCCAAGCTGTGGTTTCCAAATCGAGCAAAGTCCTTTCTTGTATTAAGAGAGGTATGGACTCCAGAGAGAGAGACATCATTTTGCCCCTGTACAAATCATTAGTAAGGCCTCATCTGGAATACGCAGTTCAGTTTTGGGCACCAGTTCTCAAAAAGCATATCGGGGAACTGGAGAAAGTGCAGAGAAGGGCAACCAAACTGATAAGAGGCATGGAGGAGCTCAGCTATGAAGAAAGATTAGAGGAACTGAATTTATTCACTCTTGAGAAGAGGAGAATAAGGGGGATATGATTAACATGTACAAATATATAAGGGGTCCATATAGTGAACTTGGTGATGAGTTATTCACTTTACGGTCAACACAGAGAACAAGGGGGCACTCTTTACGTCTAGAAGAAAAAAGATTTCATCTCCAAATGCGGAAAGGTTTCTTCACAGTAAGAGCTGTGAAAATGTGGAACAGACTCCCTGCAGAGGTGGTTCTGGCCAGCTCAGTAGATTGCTTTAAGAAAGGCCTGGATACTTTCCTAAATGTACATAATATAACTGAGTACTAACAGTTCTAGGTAAAGTTGATCCAGGGTAAATCCGATTGCCTCTCCAGGGATCAGGAAGGAATTTTTTCCCCTGCTGTAGCAAATTGGATCATGCTCTGCTGGGGTTTTTTGCCTTCCTCTGGATCAACTATGGGTATAGAATTGGGTATATGGGATTGCACAATATTTTTTTATTTTAGTTATTTTTTTATGGTTGAACTGGATGGACTTTGTCTTTTTTCAACCTGACTAACTATGTAACTATGTAACTATGTAACTATGTAACTATGAAATTGAGAGAATTTGCTCACGGATGCATCTTGCTAGCGGGAGATTTTAACGCACCTTTGGAACCTATCCTCGATACCTCACAAGGGAAATCATGTATTTCCCACAAACGTATCACGTATATACGCAAGCGTCTGTTCGACTCTCAGTTGATAGACGTTTGGAGGATTATGCACCCACGAACAAAAGATTATACCCATTATTCCCATACCCACCAGTCCTACTCTAGAATTGATCTTTTTTTCATCAACCACCATCATCTACCCTTGATAGTTGAGGCAGACATTGGAACTTCTCCTATCTCTGACCACTCCCCGGTCATGCTTACAATTAATATCCCCTCACTGAACCGTAGGATCACGAATTGGAGGCTCAATGACGAGCTTCTGATGAATGAAGTTGACAAAAAACTGTTAGGGGCTGAGTTATCCCACTATTTTAAGGAAAACGCGCAACCAGGCACGTCCCCGGGAGTTCTCTGGGAAGCTCACAAAGCACACATCAGAGGCAAACTAATCGAGCTAGGCTCAAGGAAAAAAAGGGAACGGACACATACACAACTAATACTCTTACAGGAAATAGGGGTTCTAGAACAGCAGCATAAAGCCAGCTTATCCCAGACGGTGTTCCACACACTGACCCAGAAGAGGGAGGAACTAAAAACTCTATTTCATATTGAGCAGAAACAGCGCTCTCGGCTAGTCTCTCAACGTTTTCATGAGTGGGGCAATAAGCCGGGGAGGCTCTTGGCCCATTCACTCCAACAGAAACGTAATGCTTCCTTAATTGCAAAAATTAAGGCGACATCCTCGGCACTAGTACACGACACGCCTGCCATAGCTAAGGAATTTCGCTCATTCTACCAACATCTTTATCATGTTCAACACACTATTTCGGATAAGGACACTAGGACTCAGCTTATCAAAGATTACCTATCGCATGCTCAACTACCACAGTTGCCACCGGAAGTCCTAGCGAATTTGGATGGTGAGTTTACCACTGCGGAGCTGAGTGTGGCTTTGAAGGCGATGGCCAGTGGTAAGGCACCTGGCCCAGACGGCTTCACGGTTGCTTATTACAGGTCGTTTGCAGATACTCTGCTCCCTCGTTTAGCTGGTTATGCCAACGCCATCTCCGCAGGTGGTGCCCTCAGACCCGAGACTCTTCACGCCCACATAACAGTTATCCCCAAACCTGGTAAGGACCCTAGCTCCTGCGGGACCTACCGCCCTATATCCCTCTTGAACATCGATGCAAAATTATATGCAAAGGCCATAGCTAATAGGCTCCTCCCCTTGATCCCCCGTTGGGTATCTAGTGACCAGACCGGATTTGTCCCGGGAAGAGAGGCCCAGGATAACTCCCTCCGCACCTTTTCTCTGATGTCTTACGCACGGGGATCCTCCCAGCCCACCCTTCTTCTTTCCACCGATGCTGAAAAGGCGTTTGACAGGGTGGACTGGGAGTATCTTATGGCGACGCTTTCCCACCTAGGTGTCAGCGATTCCCTCCAACATCAGATTGCGGCTCTCTATAATTTTCCCACGGCCCAATTACGTATCAATGGTACTCTTAGCGACCCTTTCACACTACACAATGGTACCCAACAGGGCTGCCCCCTGTCACCCATCTTATTCGCCCTTTCCTTAGAACCCTTCCTATCAACAGTCCGACACACCTCCTCTATTCACAGAATAAAAGTGGGGAGCCACGAGCACAAATATGCCGCCTACGCGGATGACATCTTATTTTACATAAGACAGCCTTTGATTTCCCTACCAAACCTTATGTTAGCCTTCTCAAAATTCTGAGACATTTCCAACTTTAAGATCAACATGTCAAAGTCGGAAATCCTGAACGTCTCAGTCCCGGGGGCCTTAGTGTCCCAGCTGAAACAAGCCTTCCCCTTTACCTGGCAACCCCGTAAGATGAAATATTTAGGCATCTACCTTACTTCAAATCCGACCTCCCTGTTTCGGGCAAATTTTCTACCAATGCTCAACACGATTAGATCAGACTTACAAAAATGGTCCCAGATTGCCCACTCATGGCTGGGGAGAATTAGCATTATAAAGATGAATGTCCTACCTAGGTTGCTGTTTCTGATGCAGATGATTCCCTACAGAATCCCTGTGGGTTTCTTTTCTATAATTAATTCACTGATTGGTAGATATGTTTGGAACAGAAGGCGTCCCAGACTCGCCAGATCCCTCCTCACCAGACCTAAGAGTGAGGGTGGTTTGGCCTTACCTGATGTTAAGAGTTATTTCAATGCTATTGTACTTAATAGAATCTCTGACTGGAAGTTCTGCAGAGGCACTAAGCTTTGGGTCAATTTAGAAATGGAGCTAAGTAACACGGAACTTTTCTCACAAATCTGGATCCCTAAGAAACACAGAACCCTGGCTTTGTCTACTTCTCCACTTACGCGCTCTACCCTTATGGTATGGGACGCTATATGCAAAACTCATGGATGGCCCTATAACTCACCCCTGCTGCCCTTAAGGGGCCACAATTTCTTCCCACCGGGGAACAATGGCCCATCTGTTCATGCTTGGAAACTCGGCTCGGCTACCCTGCTACACCACGTGACCACGCCCAGGGGCGTGGTACCTCTGTCCACACTGATGCCTCTTGCTTCTGCAACACCACTGGACCTCTGGCACTATCGCCAACTCTCTGCTTTTGTCCACTCACTTCCGAGACCCCTACGGGCTATCACGGAACTGACCCTCATTGAATCGGCTCTCGCGGAGGACAAGCCAGTGGACAAACCCATCTCTTTTTTCTACCACGCTCTGCAGACATTAGCCTCAACTGACGACCCAGCCTTCCTCCAAAAATGGGAAAAAGATCTCCACCTGGAACTCTCAGAATCTCAACGGGCAGTTATTTTAGCCATGACACATACTTCTTCTGTTGCTTACAAAACTGCAGAGGTGAATTATAAACTGCTGACCAGATGGCATTATACCCCCATGGTCCTTCATAAGGTCTTCCCGCGTGTCTCTCCGCTGTGTTGGAGAGGTTGTGGAGAGCAGGCAACGCACGCTCATATATGGTGGCATTGCCCCCTCATTCGCTCCTATTGGCAGACCATTCTACACTGGGTTAATGTAATTCAAGGCTTTAACATTCCTAATGATCCATGGGTAGTTCTTCTTCATTGTACTGACAAGCCAGCAGGATCTTATAAGAAATCTATAACACCCCACTTGCTTAACGCTGCTAGAGCGCTTATCCCACATTTTTGGAAAAAACCTACAGTGCCTAGTCTACGCCAATGGCTTCTAGAAGTCGACCATATATACTTCATGGAAGACCTTACACTTTCCCTTAGAAATAGATCCGAATTGGCGAACTCTATTTGGTCCTGCTGGATTGCCTTTAAATACACATCTACATATGCGGATCTGGTATCCCAACCTGACTGATCAAAGTGTATAGTATACTATAAATGTACCATTTGTTGTAGAGGTCCGATCGAGGCAGACATCCCCTCCCCTCCCCCGCTCTCACTCCCCCCCATCCTGCTATGCCTGCCCCCCTCCCCCCTCTCTTCCTTTTCTGGTTCTAACCTTTCTTTCTCAATTTCCATTTCTAGTGTTATGTATAGGGCGTTAGAATAATTATATTATATCATAATTTTAGTCCGGTTACTTCTTTGAGCTACGTCACTGCTTAACTGACTGATGTAAATTTAATTAACATGTCACGGACTGTAGCTCACTGCATTTCGATTGATATCGCATTGTCTGACTACCCTATTTTACTGTACTTTGTTTCGTACTACTCTGTACTACCTTTTTGTTTTTCTTTCAATAAAAAACTAATTATACAGAAAAAAAAAAATTGGTCAACGCGCCACGAGGCAACCCATAACTGTGTAGTTCGTGGGCGGGGCAAGGGAAAAGCCCGCGAACAAGTGAGAAGGTGGGAGGAGTCTGGCCACGTGGAGGTACGCACGTGGAGATTCCGGCGCAGGTGGGTCAGTGCGCAATGGAGCAGCAAAGAGAGAGGATGGCTTCAAGTGCTCCGTGGATTTCTGTTCCTTCCTTCGCGGATATGTCTTCTCTGGCTGCTCCGATTATGGATACGGGGATAAGACTAAGGCCCCGGGGGCGATTGGCTCTCTTTACCTGTAGAGACATGGAAGCCCTCGGTGTGATCTGTCCCGGCTGTTCGGGACTGGTGGTCCAGCTGAAGCCGTTCGGGCGCTGTGAGGTCTGCAAAGAACTTCGAGGTGTAACCATCCACAGAAAAGCCTCGGGCTTTCCACCTCAACTACCTCACAGGGACTGCCACTCCGGAGGGACAGATCGATGCTGGTGCGTTCCCCGTGCGCACTGATCCGGGCGAAGGGACTGCCCAAGCGGAAGTGAAAAGAGAGAAATCCGAGGATGCTGCCTCGGTCACCAGCAGCTCCCTGCTCCGGCCACCGAAGAGAAAAGTCGGCCTAGTGATGGCCTCGTGTGGCCGTAGAAGAGCTTCGCCCCACTGCTTGCCTGACCTGGATGGATCCGATAGACAACGTCCTGGACATCCCTGCTCGTTTAAAAGTCCAGGTGAGCCAGGGGTTGGGACTGTCTGTGTGGTAGAAAGTGGCGGTAGTCCACAGTCGGTAGAGGCCGTCAAGGAGGATAGTTCTGTGACTGGGAATTATCTGCCCGCTGAGTGCTACGACACCTCTGACCTGGATTCATTGTCTGACAATGGCGATGATGGGAAGATAGACGAAATCTTCCAACAGAAGGGATGGGACAAGATAAAGCTACCCTTGGCCCGTGTCACAAGGGACCTGCCCATGTCTACTGGAGATAGTACACCCCGGGTAGAGGCCCCGGCGCCAGGGGAAGAAGCTGGTCCTTTGTCTGGAGTTCCCCTTCTGGATTCAACATCCATTTCACCTGCTCCTGTTGCGGGAGTGCAACGTCAATCACTGCGGGCTCCTAGGCCCAGGTCTACCGAGGTGGTGAACGCACCTCGCCACCCAGAAGCGATTGTTCCACCTGGAGAAGGAGACCAAGCTACTATGCCACCTTTGTCAAGGCTGCAGCGTCTCTTTGGCCAGAAGGTTGCTCAGGAATATGGGTGGGAATACCTGTATCTGCCTCGGGAACTGCTCTATGAGGTGGAGGTCTTTCAGCAAAGATGGTATGATACCTTTGTATGGGACAAACTGAAAGTACAGCAAGCACGGCGGTACCTTTCCTGTTCACCATCGATCACCAAGAAGTTTCAGGACTGTAAAGCTAAATGGATGCTGGGAAGACACATTCATGCTGACAAAGTGGTGATCTGCTGCAAAGAAGGAAAAAGTATTGAGTACCATGTGGAGGCTTTTGATGATCGTTTGAAGCCTATATCACTGCCTCATCCAAGGTTTTACCTGTAAGGGAAAAAGAGACTCCCGTGTGCTCTTCTTTTCTATTCCTGGCTGAACTTTCCGGAGTGCCTTCTCTTGAACACAGGGACCGTGCCCTAGTTTTTTTTTGTATTTGGGCAGTTCTACTCGTTGGAGATATGGGAGCTGTTTTTTGTTTGTTCTCCCTCCTTCTCCTGGCACTTAAAAAAAAAGAAATCAGTGACTTTGGGTTTTAGATAGTGTAGGGTCACAGAGAAAATGATCAAGAGGAAAGTTCATCTGGAAGTGATGAGTGTCTTGACCGCGGCACTGTCACCAGGTGGCAGTGTTGCGCAACGATTGTTTGTTTTTCTGACATTATGCAGCACTTATTGGAGCGAATGGGTTTCTTCTAGGATAGACCCATTCATTCCAAGCAAACCCACATGTTGGTAGGATGTATGCTTCTTTTCTTTCCCTCTGCAGGAGACTCGTCTGTCAAGACTACTGAGAGTTGGTGGTTCTTAGATAGCCAGAGGGAGGAATGTAAATGTGTGAGATATTTAAGTGTTTTATTGGAAAGTTTTATAGTTATATTGTTTTAAGTTTTCCCTTCCCCATTCAGATCTTGGCACAATTCAGGGCTAAATTGTGTAGTTTGGTTTCTGGGCTGAACTTATGTCATCACCCTTGTGGGATGTGAGTTTGTACCAGACACTGGGGACCAGTGTCAAATCACCAGGGGGAGAGTGTAGCGGGTGTTTGAATTTATGTGAGGACTCTGGTGGTGTGGGGTTCCTTGGGGCCTACAGGTGGCGTTGTTGCCTTGGGCCGGAGCTGAACTCGACCCGCAAACTGTGCCTTTTTGTCCTCCCCTGGAGCTGGTACAGCATGGCGGGGAACCCGCTGTGACGCAAAGGGAAAGGTCATAAAAGGGGCGGACGCCCTGATTTTGGGGCAGAGAGTTGGAGGACGCGGCCGCACCCAGGCACCTTCAGCTTGGGTGCTGGCGTTCCGGTGTTTCAGGCCTAGGCGCCCTTGGCCTAGCTGGAGCAGGGATGGAGTCCATCTCAGGCACCTTTAGCCTGGGGTGAGGTACTATGGCGGATGCCTGGGGCTCAGTACCTTCGACTGAGTTCCGCGAGGGTGGAGGAATCCGAGGGGGCCCTAACTCCTTGGATGCCCGTGTCTGAGTTCGTGAGGACTGGTGCGCAGTAACTTCTCTGAAGAGCCCAGCGCAGCATCGCTGGTGACGGAGAGGTCTCCACTTCTCCCTTGGACGGATTTCTTCCTCTGACAGGGGCAAAGTAAGCGAAGGTAATTCACGTTCTATATTACCTAGTCAGTGGCAGTGACTATTCACCACTGGTGACAGCACAGTGGGCAGCAGCAAGAAGGGAAAGGATTGTGCCTCGATCTGTCCCCATTTTCCAAAAGAGAAAGATTGTTTTATTGCTTGGCAAGAAGAATAAAACTGAGTTGTACCTATTCACTGTGTGGAACTTGGGTTACTAAAGCAAAGGAGTCAGGGACGAAGGACTGGACTTGACTCTAGGACACTTACACAAAAGCCCAATCTTCTGGCCTTCACCTCCCAGTTACGGAGGACATGGGCCGTGGTGTGTTTTCTCTCTCTCTCCCAGGTACCCCTAGACAACAGCCATATAACCGATAAAGCAAGGGAGAGAGGTGAGGCCGCTACATAAAAATATTCCTACTTGGTTGAACTACTCCTTGTGTGGGACTGTCTTTTGCAGCTGTGTGGCAGGAAACCACAACAAGGTAACGATATTTAATTATATCTATTGTTTTGGGATATCATTGTGGCCCTCTATAGTCTTTGGGGGTCCACAACAACATTCTTGCTATTATTGTCCAGTTGTGCCAAGGGGAGTCGAGTCAAAGTTACAGGGGTTGATAGGCAGAGTACAGGCCCAAAATTAAACCAGCAGCTTCTGCGGGGGTAGTGCTACATTTAATTTTTGCATAGGGACAAGGTGGTATTAAGTACAGTAATTTTAAATAAAGAGGGCAAACACACCACACACCAAGAACGGTTTTACACTAAAGTTATATTCATATCAAATCAAGCATAATATAGAAAATGTATTTGCTACACTGTTTAAAGTCTAATCTATATCTAAAAAGAATACAATACATCTACATACGAAAAGTAAGCACTTCTTTAGCTGCTCCAGTTCATGAATATATATTGGACCCAGGACAGAATGATAGAAAGAGAGCAGAGCCAGACTTTGGTAAAAAGGGAAAGGTATACAAACCCCTTTTCTTAAGAACCCAAATGATTATCACCAAGGCCATGCTAAATGAGAGTGGACTGCAGATGCATGGGTAGGGAATGAAGCCAAGTGCTCGTTGGTGAGTTTCCAGAGCTGCATATCCAATCCTGGGAACATCTTGTCATGTGGACGATGGAGAGGGGAGGACAATCAATGCGCATCTAAAAAAGTAAGCATTTATTTACAGCATGGAGCACAGCATGTTAATGTATTAAGGGCACTGTAGTGCATAGGGAGGTTTTGGGGAAAGGCAAGTAAAGGTGAACTAACACTTTAAAGAGATTTTTTTGTCTACTGATCTGTGCACATGGGCAGAATACATAATAAAATGTACCCCAGCAGCACTGCAATTCAAACTTAAAATTCCCCTGTGGCAAGCTGTCCAGCGGTTGCTTCACATTCAGGGCGGGAGACCAGCTAAGTTGTATGCACAGGGATAACTGTCTGTCCGTTCTCGCACTTGCAGGGATCAAGCAGCTGCCTGGTCAATGATACCTGCACATGCATGGCCTGACAATGGAGCATTCTTCCTCCCACTATACATCTATGCCAGGCATTTTTTACTTCCACTGATCACTAACACTGGGCCAATGATTCCTCTCCTCTCATTGACACACAACACAGGGGCATACTTTATTCCACTGACCAGTCTAGGGTGACCACGTGTCCCGGATTGCCTGGGACAGTCCCGCATTCTGAAGTCTGTCCCGGGCACCTTCACTCTGGGACAATACAGTATCCCGGAATGAAACTGACACAGGTCCCAGCATGAACCCCTCAGAGCTTAAGATGTGACACCCCCAAATAGTGACGAACTACAGGTCCCAGCATGAACCCGTGAAATCTATGGGGTCACATCCTTAGATCTCAGGGGTTCATGCTGGGTGTTGTAGTCCTTCAAATTTTAGGGGGGTCACATCTTTAGATATTAGGAGTTCATGCTGGGACTTGTAGTCCTTCACTTTTGGGGGGATGTGACCCCCAAAAGTGAAGGACTACAGGTCCCACCATGAACCCCTCAGAGCTGAAGATGTGACCCCCCCCCCAACCAGTGAAGAACTATAGGTCCCAGGATGAACCAGTGAAATCTGTGGGGGTCACAAAAAAAGGTATAAAAAAAACTTTTTTTAGGAGGGGGGGATGGGGTGTTCCTGAATGTCAGTTTGGAAATGTGGTCACCCTACTGACCACCAGCACTGGGTAATTTTTACTTCCACTGACCAGCAATGTAAGTGCTTCTGTTTTCCCTACTTATGACCCCACTAATGTATACACTAGTAGTAAATGTCAGATTCACTGCTATATATGTATACTCCCCGGCCACTGTATTGGGTACACCTGTTCAATTGCTTGGTAACACAAATTGCTAATCGGCCAATCAGATGGCAGCAACTTAATGCATTTAGGCATCTAGATGTGATGATGACAACTTGCTGAAGTTCAAACCGAGCATCGGAATGGGGAAAAAAGGGGGATTTAAGTGACTTTGAACGTGGCATTGTTGCTGGTGACAGATGGTCTGGTCTGAGTATTTCAAAAACTGCTGATCTACTGGGATTTTCATGCAGAACCACCTCTAGGGTTTACAGAGAATGGTCCAAAAAAAGAGAAAATATCCAGTGTGTGAACGAAAAAGGAGAATCAGAGGAGAATGAGCAGACTGGTGTGAGATGATATATGTGCAACAGTAACTCAAATAACCAATAGTTTCAACCAAGGTATGCAGAATACCATCTCAGAACGCACAACACATCGAACCTTGAAGCAGATGGGCTACAGCAGCAGAATACTACACCGGGTGCCACACCTTTCAGCTAAGAACAGGAAAATGAGGCTACAATTCATAGTTACATATAGTTACATAGGCGGTAAGGCTAAAAAAAAAAAGAGACCAATCAATCCAGTTCAACCTGTGGTGTGTGTGTGTGTGTGCATGTCTTTATGTCAATAGTAAATTGTAAATCCCTGTATGTTGTGATCGTGAAGGTTCCCATCTAATAGCTGTTTGAAACTATCGACGTATAAACCGCTTCTCTTCCATTTTCAGTGAATGGCCATGTGTCTTTTTAAACTGCCTCCCACTGAAAAGTTTTCACCCTATGCCAGGGTCACCAGGAAGGTATTTATACATCGCTATCATATCCCCTCTCTAGTGTCTCCTCTTCAGAGAGAAAAAGTTCAATGCTTGTAGTCTTTCCCCATAGCTAAGGTCCTCCAGTCTCTTTATTAGCTTTGTTGCCCTTCTCTGAACTCTTTCCAGTTCCAGCACATTCTTCCTGAAGACTGGTGCCCAGAACTGGATGACATTCTCAAGATGCGGCCAGACCAGAGTCTTGTATAGTGGGAGAATTATAATTTTATCCCTGGAGTAAATCCCCTTTTAATGCATGCTAATATGCTGTTGGCCTTGCTTGCAGAAGCTTGGTATTGCATGCCATTGCTGAGCCTGTCATCTACTAGGACCCCCAGGTCCTTTTCCATTCTGGATTACCCCAGAGGTTCTCCTTCTAGCGAGTAATTAGCATTCATATTTTTAGCACCCAAATTCATTACCGTACATTTTTCAACATTAAACCTCATTTGCCATGTAGTTGCCCACCCCATTATTTTATTTAGGTCTTCTTGTAAGGTTTCCACATCCTGCGCAGAAGTTATTGCCTGCTCAGCTTTGTATAATCTGCAAATACTGAGATTGAGCTATTTATCCCATCCTCTATATATTGTTTATGAATAAATTAAACAGAATTGGTCCCAGGACAGATCCCTGGGGAACCCCACTTACCTCCCCAGCCCATTCTGAGTACTCACCATTTATCACCACCCTTTGGACCCGCCACTGTAACCAGTTTTAAATCCAGGTACTCACCCTATGGTCCATGCCAACAGACTTGTAAGATGGGAAGCAGCTCTCATTGTCTGAACACTGTTTACAATTAAATATTTAACTGTCATTCTGCTGTTTGGCCACAAGATGCCGCTGGTTTTTCCTGACACAGATAACGGGCTGTAGCCATGGAGACGCTGTACACAAATCAGTGCTGTGACACACAGGAAAGAAAGTGAGAGGAGAACTGTAGTATAACGGGCTGTTTTGGACAGAGATTCAAGAAAGAGAGAGAAAGTGTGTAGCGAGCAGGCAGCCATTTTGAGAAGGAGTTTGTTCTGAGGACTGTGTGCAGAGAATCCTACAACATCCAGGTGTGAAAACAGAACAGAAGTTGAGTGAAGTTACTTGTGTCTAAGATCCTGATCCTGTCCAGAGGAACGAGGAATTGCTTGCAGGAAGACGGATGAGACCTGAGGAACAAAACAATATATACTGCAGGACCATATACTTGTTAGAGAGACATTTTGTTCCGGTCAGAGTCACCAGCGGATGCAGAGCAGACCCGGGTCGGTAAGATCGTGCACGCACCCTATTACTTTGTTGGCGCCTAGAGACTGAGATCAGGCCTGTAGGTAGTGTGACAGCAGGAAGGTAAAGTCACCTGTTGCATCCAGGGGGGTAGATATATTTCGCCCAGATTCAGGCTTTACGCCGACTTATACAACTAGGTGGAGAGTTGTATAAGCCCAGCTGAGGCTAGTGGGCTCATGGATGACTCATACCTCTAGGGAGAGTGTGGGGCGTCGTGCAGACAGGGAGTTGATGAGACCAGCTGAAGCTTGTCAGCTCATTTAGGCCTCTATAAGAACTCCCAGATTCATTAGATGTTAGCTCATGCCTGGAACCAGACCTGTGTGGACTGTCTAGGGAGAGTGAACCCCTGTGCGGTGAGACAAAGCCTGTGTGGCTATTTGCTTGGACATTTAAAACCAGGGACTTAGGGACTAGGACAGCACTAGGCTGATCCCAGTTGTTAGTTAGGAAACCTGTATGTTTAGTCAGAGGTCAAGTTGACCAGGATTTATTTTGTTTATGTTTCTTTTGCTTTGCTGTGTTTTGTCACTGTAAATAGAAAATAAACCGCACCTTTTTGATTTTGAAAACCACAACCTCCGTTTGCTGGGCCTGTTTTTGTGTGGGGAGCCCATCCCGGGGGTCACACACACCCGCTGCCGAGCTAACCCCCTCACAGTTGGTGGAGAACCAGTGGCAGTTTTTTTTTAAGCCAGCATGGAGGAGATACTGAAGCAGCTGGCTCTAGCAAATGCCAATCAACAGCAGACAAATGCAGGTTTGCAAAAGAGCCTTGCAGCTCATCAACAGAGCCTTGCAGCTCAACAACAGAACTTCGCAGCCCAGCAGCAAGCTCATCAACAGAGCCTTGCAGCCCAGCAGCAGACAAACGCAACTTTGCAACAGAGTCTGGAGGCTCAGCAACAAGCCCAGCAGCAATCTGAGGCCCGCTTCATAGACCTGTTGCAGAAGCAAGAGCAGAGACTACAACAACAGATGGAAGCAGTAATGCAGCAACGTCCGCAGACCAGTGAGGAAAGCCGTCCCACTAATACCGCGTCCTTTGGGGTGAGTCGTTTATTGACAAAAATGACTGGAGAGGATGATCCAGAGGTATTTTTGACCACATTTGAAAGGACCGCTGAAAGAGAAAAGTGGCCTGAGGAGCAGTGGGCTGGACTGGTAGCTCCTCTGTTAACTGGTGAATCGCAGAAAGCTTACTATGACCTAGAGCCTAACCAAGCAAAAGACTATGTGATGCTAAAAGCTGAAATATTGGCAAGGCTGGGTGTCACCCAGGCTGTCCGGGCTCAGCGTGTGCATAACTGGACTTTCCAGCTTGGAAAACCCCCCAGGTCTCAAATGTATGATCTCATTCACCTGAGCAGAAAGTGGCTACAGCCAGAGACTTTGTCCGCACCAAAGATTGTGGAACGTGTTGTAATGGATCGGTTTTTGAGAGCTCTTCCTACTGCCATCCAAAAGTGGGTAAGCCATGGAGACCCAGAGACGGCCGATGGTCTTGTGGATCGTGTGGAGAAATACTTGGCTACAGAGAACCTGACGGCCTCTTCCAGAGACACTCGGACTTTCCACCCTAAGACCAGACCATCCCCAGGGGTGGATAAGAGGATTCCAAGGGGTGAGGGTGGAGAGAGTGAGAGGGTGGGAGCTCTACCCCAAGTTTGGCGAGAACAGCCTGGGAAATCAGCGGCTCAAGAGGCGGCAAGAAGGATCGTTTGCTACCGCTGCCGGCAAGCGGGACATATTGCAGCCAATTGCCCGGTTGTGGAGGAACCCATGCAGTGTGACTTTCTGACGGGCAGACGTCAGTCGCTGTGTGCGACAGTCGCATGCACTGCCATTCGAGGAACTGAGAAACATTTATGCAAAATGTGTGTTAATGGTAGAAATGTTGTGGTATTGCTGGATTCAGGTAGCCTTGTGACCCTGATAAAGGCTGAGTTAGTTAAAACAGAGGTCTCTGGGAATAGCAAGGTAGCTGTTATTTGTGTGCATGGGGACACCCGAGAGTATCCAGTGACTACAGTGTGTTTCGAGACCCCCAAAGGTACCCTCTCTCATCCAGTGGGCTTAGTATCTCAGTTACCACATGACGCCATTGTGGGAAGGGATTTTCCGAAGTTCTGGGAACTGTGGGATGATCCTGAGCCCCCCACTGGTGCCCCTATGTACCAGGAATGTGGTAGCCAGAACTCCCCTGAGAGTGGTGAGGACTCTCCGGAATTTCCCTTATCAGTATTGGCAGGGGAGACTCAAGAAACTGGAGAGGAGCCCACCTCCTCAGACGAAAACCTACCGTCTGTGGAGTTTTCTGATCTTGAGGTTCACAGGGAAAACTTTGCCACAGAACAGTTGAAAGACCCCGCCCTAATAAAGGCACGGGAAAACGTAGTGAAAATAGATGGCGAGTTAGTGAACCCAGATAATACCTGCACTTACCCATACTTCAGCGTAGAGAAGGACCTACTGTATCGGGTGGCAAAAAGGGCAGAAGAAACCGTTGAGCAGCTTGTGGTGCCCAAACCTTACAGGAAGTTGGTGTTGGAGTTGGCCCATGGGCACATTCTTGGAGGTCATCTGGGGACAGAGAAAACCCGAGAGAGGGTATTACAGAGATTCTATTGGCCGGGGGTGATGAAGGACATAGAAAATTATTGTTCCTCCTGCCCTGTGTGTCAGAGGTCGGCCCCGATGCCACATTTCCGTAGCCCGCTGGTCCCTCTACCCATCATTGAGGTCCCGTTTGAGAGGATCGCCATGGATTTGGTAGGTCCTATAATCAAGTCCGCTAGGGGGCACCAGTACATATTAGTTATAATGGACTATGCCACCCGTTATCCAGAAGCGATCCCTCTCCGAAATACCTCGGCCAAAACCATAGCCAAAGAGCTATCTCTTGTGTTTAGCCGGGTGGGTATTTGTAAAGAACTGCTTACGGACCAAGGTACACCCTTTATGTCCCGGGTTATGAAGGAGCTGTGTAAATTGTTCAAAGTGACGCAATTACGTACATCTGTGTATCACCCCCAAACCGATGGGCTGGTTGAAAGATTCAACAAAACCCTAAAACAAATGTTGAAGAAAGTGGTGGATAGAGATGGAAAGGATTGGGACTGTCTACTTCCTTATCTGATGTTTGCTATTAGGGAGGTGCCCCAATCCTCTACGGGATTCTCCCCCTTTGAGTTACTGTATGGGAGACACCCAAGAGGGCTGTTGGATATTGCCAAGGAAACTTGGGAAAGTGAGAGTTCTCCCCACAGGAGTGTGATTGAGCATGTCGCCCTGATGCAAGACCGAATTGCACAGGTAATGCCCATCGTGAAGGAACATTTGGCCCAAGCGCAGTTAGCACAGCAGAGAGTGTACAACCGTGGAGCCAAGACCCGTACCTTTTCCCCGGGGGATAGGATACTGGTACTTGTCCCTACGGTTGAAAGTAAATTCCTTGCCAAATGGCAAGGCCCCTATGAGATAATGGAAAAAGTGAGCGAAGTGAATTACAAGGTCAGACAACCAGGAAGGCGAAAGCCCGAACAGATCTATCACGTTAATCTGTTGAAAGCCTGGAGGGATAGAGAGTCCCTAGTCGCAGACACTTGGTCACCAGCTCAAACTGGTTGCGTGATTCCTGAGGTTGGAATAGCAGCCACCTTGTCACAACCCCAACAACAGGAGGTTAAGGAGTTTGTGCTTCGCAACAAGGAGGTATTCTCTGAGCTGCCGGGACAAACATCTGGGGTAGAGCATGACATCATTACCCCGCCCGGTGAAAGAGTGAAGTTAAAACCCTATCGGATCCCAGAGGCCCGACGGGAGGCAATACGGGAGGAAGTACAGAAAATGCTGAACTTAGGGGTGATAGAGGAGTCCCAAAGTGATTGGTCTAGTCCCATTGTGTTGGTGCCTAAACCGGATGGGAGCTGGCGATTTTGTAACGATTTTCGTCAGTTGAACAAAGTTACAAAATTTGACACCTACCCCATGCCACGTATAGATGAGTTGATCGACCGGCTGGGAACAGCCCGATACATGACGACTCTTGACCTCACAAAAGGGTATTGGCAAATCCCCCTGGCCAAGTCGGCCAAAGAGAAAACCGCATTTGTAACCCCAGACGGGGCGTTCCAATATAAAAGAATGCCGTTCGGGTTACAGAATGCGCCGGCCACATTCCAGCGGAAAATGGACCAGATGCTGAGGCCCCATCGGAAGTATGCTGCGGCTTACCTGGATGACGTAATTGTCCATAGCACAGATTGGGCCTCACATCTGCCAAAAGTGCAAGCAGTCCTGGACTCTGTTCGGGAAGCGGGGTTTACGGCTAACCCCAAGAAGTGTACCATTGGGCAGGAGGAGGCCAAATATCTTGGGTACACCATTGGGAGGGGAGTAATAAAACCCCAACTCAACAAAGTCGAGGCCATCCAGAGTTGGCCACGTCCCAACAGCAAGAAGCAGGTACGAGCCTTTCTGGGAATCGCTGGGTATTATCGGCGATTCATTCCCCACTTTGCTTCTAAGGCTGTGCCCCTAACCAACCTGACGAAGGGGAAAGGGTCGGTCATGATTAAATGGACCCCCGAGGCTGAGGCAGCATTCCAATTCTTGAAACAAGCCTTATGTAGCCAGCCAGTGTTGTACTCACCCGACTTCTCTAAAGACTTTGTCGTACAAAGTGATGCGTCAGATGTGGGGTTAGGAGCAGTATTGTCCCAGGTCTGGAACGGGGAAGAGCACCCAGTCATTTACCTCAGCAGGAAGTTGAAGTCCCATGAGGTAAATTACGCCACCGTTGAAAAGGAGTGTTTAGCGGTGAAGTGGGCTCTAGATTCCCTTCGGTACTACCTGCTAGGTAGGCACTTTGACATGGTTACGGATCACGCTCCGTTAAAGTGGATGGCTCAAAACAAGGAAACAAATAGAAGAGTGAATAGGTGGTTCCTGGCCCTCCAGGAATTCAACTTCACAGTAAAGCATCGCCCTGGCGTTCAAATGGGGAATGTGGATGCTTTGTCTCGAGTACATGAATGCCTGATTGCTGGTGTTCCAACCCCGAGGTTAAAACAAGAGGGGGGGGGGGTATGTGACAGCAGGAAGGTAAAGTCATCTGGTTGCATCCAGGGGGGTAGATATATTTCGCCCAGATTCAGGCTTTACGCCGACTTATACAACTAGGTGGAGAGTTGTATAAGCCCAGCTGAGGCTAGTGGGCTCATGGATGACTCATACCTCTAGGGAGAGTGTGGGGCGTCGTGCAGACAGGGAGTTGATGAGACCAGCTGAAGCTTGTCAGCTCATTTAGGCCTCTATAAGAACTCCCAGATTCATTAGATGTTAGCTCATGCCTGGAACCAGACCTGTGTGGACTGTCTAGGGAGAGTGAACCCCTGTGCGGTGAGACAAAGCCTGTGTGGCTATTTGCTTGGACATTTAAAACCAGGGACTTAGGGACTAGGACAGCACTAGGCTGATCCCAGTTGTTAGTTAGGAAACCTGTATGTTTAGTCAGAGGTCAAGTTGACCAGGATTTATTTTGTTTATGTTTCTTTTGCTTTGCTGTGTTTTGTCACTGTAAATAGAAAATAAACCGCACCTTTTTGATTTTGAAAACCACAACCTCCGTTTGCTGGGCCTGTTTTTGTGTGGGGAGCCCATCCCGGGGGTCACACACACCCGCTGCCGAGCTAACCCCCTCACAGTAGTTAGTAGGGTCTCTGTTTGTGTCAGGCCACAAGTGTTGCTACTGTTCACTACAGGGACTCCATAACCTAAAGTGACACTTCACAATTGGAGAGCTGATGAACTTTCTACAAACTCAAGATAGACTGGCGTTGTGCTCAGGAGGAACACGCAGACACATGATACAACACCAGTTAAGGGGGGGGAAATACGGTAGAGCTTTGTAAGTTTGTAAACTGTTGTGCTGCACCGCAGGCTAGCCCGCACCACACACCCATACAGTTATTCTTGTGTTGTTTTTAGGGTATTAACAGGTAAGGTGTGGCGGTTTGGTTGTGCCCACCAGTAGGCAAATTACTCCTGCATAAGGTGCAGCATAAGGGTCTCAGCCTTCGGGCTAGGTGTCTGTAAATATATTGTATGTTCCCAGAATTGGCGGTTGGGTTCAATACCCCGTCTAAGTAAAATTCAGTTTTAACAAGAGCTGGTGGTGGAGTTGTTTTCCTTGTTCGTGACTTCGCTGTATCCTGGGGAGCCCACCCTGGTACACGTTCTACATCTTGGCGTAGTCAGCAGGATACAGCGACCATTATGGACGGGAACGCGACGGGAGACCCTCCCCCGGCGCCAATGGCGCCGATCCAGGACCCAGCTCAGGGTGCGCCAGTGCAGGACCAACTTGCCCCCGCCATGTCTGCCCCAGTTGATACAGGGTCGGAGTGCACCCTTATGCCTCTGGAGTTCTTCGAAAGGCACTTTGGACATATGATGGAGCCGGAAGACGGGAGCGTCATCAGGCTGACAGCTGCCAATAACAGGGAGATGGACGTCCGAGGCATAGTCTGGATGCGGGTCCGACTGTTTGGGCAAGACGTCGGCAAGAAAGGGGTCGTGCTGGTGGACCATTCGTCCCGGAGAGGCATGGACGTGACGCTAGGTATGAATGTGCTGAGAGACCTAGACCATCAACTCTATGCCAAAGAAGGGCCGAAGTATTGGCAACGGGCCACCACACACCAGCCAACCCAGAAGGTTTTACAGCAGATGGTGAGGAGCTGTAGTCTGCAAAAGAGCAACATGTCCGGTTGGCCCATTGGACACGTGAGGGTGCCCCGGAGGACCCCAGTGAAGGTCCCACCTCGTCAAGAACAAATATTGATGCTGCCGGTGGGGACGGGACGACAACTGAATGGACTGGAGGTCCTGATCGAGCCAGCTTACCAAGAGGAGACGCAGACTCGCCCACTGGTAGCCCGGGCCCTCGCAATTGTGAAGGATGGATGTGTGCCTGTACGCTGCCTCAATTTTGAAGACTGTGAGTTAACCGTGCCTGGGAATACCTTGCTGGCCAAAGTTTGTGTGTCTGAAGGGGATATGCCTCGACGAACGAGCTTCACGCTACAGCCAGATAGGAGGTCAGCTTGGACCTATGCTGTAGAGGTCCATCAACGGGAAACCCCGACAGCGTAGTGGAACGGTCGAGTGATCATGGCTCAGGTGGGGGTGGACTGCAAGACCCTGACTCCAGGACAACAGAAGTTGCTGGAAGACACCATTTGGGAATTTCAGGAGGCATTCTCGAGACATGATGAGGACTTCGGGTGTGCTTCCGCCATCGAACACGAAATCCCCACCGGCGATGCTGCACCAATCAGAGAGCGTTACCGGCAAATCCCACCTAAAATGTACCAGGAGGTGAAAGATATGGTGGCCAGCATGTTGGAAAACCGAGTGATCCAGGAGAGTCAAAGTCTGTGGGCTGCTCCGGTAGTCTTGGTGCGGAAGAAAGATGGGAGTCTCCGGTTCTGCGTGGATTATCAGAAGCTGAATGCCCAGACCGTCCGGGATGCCTACCCCCTTCCGCAGATTGAGGAGTCATTATCCGCCCTGAGTCATGCAAAGTTCTTCTCGACTCTTGACCTGGCCAGTGGGTATTGGCAGGTACCAATGGCCAAGAAGGACAAAGCGAAGACGGCCTTCATCCTACCTATGGGACTCTATGAGTTTAACCTGATGCCGTTTGGCCTGTCCAATGCCCCAGGAACATTCCAGCGGTTGATGGAGCACTGTCTGGGGGATCTGAACTTCGAGTCGGTATTGATCTACCTGGACGACATAGTAGTATTTGGGGCCTCTTTTGAAGATCACCTCCAGAAGCTGCAACAGGTCCTAGGACGGGTGCGAGATCATGGGCTCAAGATCAAGCCCAAGAAGTGCCAGAGCAAATAGAGTATTTAGGACATGTGGTCACCCAGGAGGGGGTAAAGCAGGCCCCCAGCAAGGTGGAAGCCATACAGAACTGGCCCGAAACCACATACACTACGAGAGGTGCGGGCATTTGTGGGATTGGCCAGCTACTACAGGAGGTTTATACCCAAATTTGCTCATTTGGTGGGCCCATTAAACGAGTTAACAAGAGGCACTGCGGGGTGCCCAAAGAATCGTCCCATAGAGTGGGGACCCCGGCAACAAGAGGCCTTCGAGGCAGTGAAGCAGGCGCTGACCACTGCCCCGATTCTGGCTTATGCGCGGTTCGACACCCCATTCCTGCTGTACACTGACGGGAGCCTACATGGCTTAGGGGCCGTGTTATCACAAGCTCAGGATGGACGTGAAAGAGTCATTGCCTATGGCAGCCGGTCTCTGAGAGAGTCGGAGCGCAACCCTGACAACTATAGCTCCTTTAAATTGGAACTACTGGCACTGGTGTGGGCCATGACCGAAAGGTTCGCAGAGTACCTGACAGGTGCAGAGGTGACAGTGATGACAGACAACAACCCGTTAGCACATCTGGAGAATGCCAAGCTTGGTGCGCTGGAGCAGAGGTGGTTGGCTCAACTTTCTAAGTACCAATACTGCATCAAGTTTCGGTCAGGAAGGGAGAACGGCAACGCTGATGCACTCTCCCGAGTCCCTGTTGGGTTATCTGATCGGAATGCTGATGAGGAGTTAGAGGACACTGAAACTCCTGACCTTGGTCGAGTACCCATGTTCCAGGACGTGGCACATTCAAGTGGGGTGGCGTCCGGGATGCACATGTTGCTAGGCAAGACGTTGGCTGATTGGGAGAGAGTCCAGAATGGCTGCCCAGACCTGTGGAAAGTGAGAGAATGGGTCCGGACTAAAATCTGGCCTCGGCCAGAAGAGCGGGCCCGTCTGACTCCAGAGGGCCAAAAGTTGTTGAGGCAGTGGGATAAGCTGACTGTTACCCAGGGCCTCCTGTGTCGGACCATATACTTACAGTCAGAGTTGCAGTACTGGCATCAGATTGTCATCCCCATGTCATTGGGACCAGAGGCCGCCCGGGAAGCTCATGAAAGGGGAGCCCATTTCGGGAGTGAGAAAACGTTCACGTGGCTTCAACGGCTGGTATACTGTCCCGATCTGGCAGACATGGTGGCTGAGGCATGTCTTAAGTGTCGACCCTGTGGGTTGAGCAAGAGTACTGAACAACGGGCTCCTGTTCAGGCCATCCGGACCTTAGCGCCCCTAGAGCTTCTTATGATCGATTATGTACAGATTGGGTACTGTACCTCGGGACACTCGTACTGTCTAGTCATGACAGATCATTTCACCAAGTATGCAGTGGCTGTACCCACCAGAGACCAGACGGCAGAGTCGGCCGCGGATGCGGTCTGTAAACACTAGGGATGAGCTCGGTGTTCGAGTCGAACATACGTTCGACTCGAACATCGGCTGTTCGATCGTTCGACAAAAATCGAACGATTTGGGCCGTTCGCGCCAAATTCAAGTGACGCGAACGGCCCACAATGCACTACGCCATCGCAGTGCAATCCAGGCGCTGTGATTGGCCAAGCATGCACTGTGACCCCGCATGCTTGGCAAATCACAGCGCCGGCAGCGAGGAGAGCCATAATTGGCCACAGGCAGGATGCCTGTGGCCAATTATAGCTCAGGGGGATTTAGTACACACCACACACTATAAAAGGCCACCAGCGCGGCGGCCTTGTGTAGTGCGTTCCGGTTCAGGGAGAGAGAAGGATAGGCAGGGACAGTGTCAGTGCTATTTGTTCATCTAACTTGTGTGCAGGGAGAGAGAAGGATAGGCAGGGGACAGTGTCAGTGTCATTTTTGCTAAGCCTTCTGCACAGTATACACCTGAAGCTAGCCCTTATTGCTGTGTTTTCCTGTTGTGTAACACAGGCAGGCATCTGCAGCACTTACAGCAGGCGTAGTGTGCCTCCTGCACATTATACACCTGAAGCTAGCCCTTATTGCTCATGTTTTTTTTCTTTTGTGTTACACTAACAGGCATCTGCAGCACTTACAGCGGGCATAGTGTGCTTCCTGCAAATTATACACCTGAAGCTAGCCCTTATTGCTGTGTTTTCCTGTTGTGTAACACAGGCAGGTACCTGCAGCACTTACAGCGGGCGTAGTGTGCCTCCTGCACATTATACACCTGAAGCTAGCCCTTATTGCTCGTGTTTTTTTTCTTTTGTGTTACACTAACAGGCATCTGCAGGACTTTAAGCGGGCATAGTGTGCTTCCTGCAAAATATACACCTGAAGCTAGCCCTTATTGCTGTGTTTTCCTGTTGTGTAACACAGGCAGGCATCTGCAGCACTTACAGTGGGTGTAGTGTGCCTCCTGCACAGTATACACCTAAAGCTAGCCCTTATTGCTCGTGTTTTTTTTATTTTGTGTTACACTAACAGGCATCTGCAGCACTTTAAGCGGGCATAGTGTGCTTCCTGCTAAATATACACCTGAAGCTAGCCCTTATTGCTGTGTTTTCCTGTTGTGTAACACAGGCAGGCATCTGCAGCACTTACAGCGGGCGTAGTGTGCCTCCTGCACAGTATACACCTGAAGCTAGCCCTTATTGCTCGTGTTTTTTTTATTTTGTGTTACACTAACAGGCATCTGCAGCACTTACAGCGGGCATAGTGTGCTTCCTGCAAATTTACACCTGAAGCTAGCCCTTATTGCTGTGTTTTCCTGTTGTGTAACACAGGCAGGCATCTGCAGCACTTACAGCGGGCGTAGTGTGCCTCCTGCACAGTATACACCTGAAGCTACCCCTTATTGCTGGTTTTCCCATCTCCCTGCAGTCCATTAGAATGTCTGGAAGGCAAACAAGGAGAGGCAGACAGTCAGGAGCCAATAAAAGAGGGCAAGCAGGCTCTTTGTCTAGAGACAACAGTGCTGGTCGTGGACGGGGTGCATCGTCATCAGCACGTGGCCATGGGACACGCTTGTCCTTATTTTCGGCAGCTGGACGTGTTGAGCCGCATCATGCCGAAGACTTGGTAGAGTGGATGACCAAGCCCTCCTCATCCTCCTCATCCTCTCTCACCCAGGCTCAGGGTACTGGCAAAGCAGCTGCCAAAGCGTCCTCTTCCCTCGTATCAATGTCATCATCAGTCACTCCTTCCCTAGACCCACCATGTCCTCCTGAGGAGTCCACCGAACTGTTTGAGCACAGTGTTGGGTACATGCTCCAGGAGGATGCCCAGCGTTTCGAAGGGTCTGATGATGATACCCAGCTAGAGGAAGGCAGTAGCGTGAGAGCAGAGAGAGGGGATGCTCAAGAAGGACAGCAATCTGGCAGTTATGTTCCAGGAGCTGCAGCATACTGCCAGATTGGCTCCAGTAATGAGGAGGGAGGGGATGATGAGGTCACTGACTCCACGTGGGTGCCTGATAGGAGAGAGGAGGAGGAGGAGGATGAGGAGGAGGCACATCTCCAACGAGGCAGGATGCCCTTGGGAGGCCAGCGTAAGGGCAGCACACCGACTGAATCACACCGCAGAGCTCCGCCTGTGCAGGGCGCTGCCTCTGCCCGTTATTCCAAAAGTTCTTTGGTGTGGGCCTTTTTTGAGTCGAGTGCATCAGATCGCACCGCTGCTGTTTGCAACATATGTCTGAAGCGTATCTCACGTGGCCAAAACATCAGCTGCTTGGGCACCACATGCTTGACCAGACATATGTTGACCTGCCATGCAGCTCGTTGGCAAGCGTATCTTAACCACTTAAGCCCCGGACATTTTGTAGCTAAAGGACCAGAGGTGATTTCAGAATTTTGCACTGGGCTGCTTTAACTGTAAATTGTGAGGACATGCAATGTTGTACCCAAACGAAATTTGCGTTCTTTTCTTCCCACAAATAGAGCTTTCTTTTAATGGTATTTGATTGCCTCTGCGATTTTTATTTTTTGCGATATAAACGGAAATAGACCGAAAATTTTGAAAAAAAATGATATTTTCTACTTTTTGTTATAAGAAAAATCGAATAAACTCAATTTTAGTCATACATTTAGGCCAAAATGTATTCAGCCACATGTCTTTAGTAAAAAAAATGTCAATAAGCGTATATTTATTTGTTTGCGCAAAGTTATAGCGTCTACAAACTAGGGTACATTTTCTGGAATTTACACAGCTTTTAGTTTATGACTGCCTATCTCATTTCTTGAGGTGCTAAAATGGCAGGGCAGTACAAAACCCCCCAAATGACCCCATTTTGGAAAGTAGACACCCCAAGGAAATTGCTGAGAGGCATGTTGAGCCCATTGAATATTTTTTTTTTGTCTCAAGTGATTGAATAATGACAAAAAAAAAAAAAAAAATTACAAAAAGTTGTCACTAAATGATATATTGTTCACACATGCCATGGTTATATGTGGAATTGCACCCCAAAATAGATTTTGCTGCTTCTCCTGAGTACGGGGATACCACATGTGTGGGACTTTTTGGGAGCCTAGCCGCGTACGGGCCCCCGGAAACCAAGCACCGCCTTCAGGATTTCTAAGGGCGCAAATTTTTGATTTCACTCCTCACTACCTATCACAGTTTTGAAGGCCATAAAATGCCAAAATAGCACAACCCCCCCCCCCCAAATGACCCCATTTTAGAAAGTAGACACCCCAAGGAAATTGCTGAGAGGCCTGTTGAGCCCATTGAATATTTTTTTTTTTTGTCCCAAGTGATTGAATAATGACAAAAAAAAAATTACAAAAAGTTGTCACTAAATGATATATTGCTCACACATGCCATGGTTATATGTGGAATTACACCCCAAAATACATTTTGCTGCTTCTCCTGAGTACGGGAATACCACATGTGTGGGACTTTTTAGGAGCCTAGCCGCGTACGGGACCCCGAAAACCAAGCACCGCCTTCAGGATTTCTAGGCACAAATTTTTGATTTCACTCCTCACTACCTATCACAGTTTCGAAGGCCATAAAATGCCAAAATAGCACAAAACCGCCCCCAAATGACCCCATTTTGGAAAGTAGACACCCCAAGCTATTTGCTGAGAGGCATGGTGAGTATTTTACAGCTCTCAATTTGTTTTTGAAAATGAAGAAAGAAAATATATATATATTTTTTTTTTTTTCAATTTTCAAAACTTTGTGACAAAAAGCGAGATCTGCAAAATACTCACAATACCTCTCAGCAAATAGCTTGGGGTGTCTACTTTCCAAAATGGGGTCATTTGGGGGGGTTTTGTGCCATCTGGGCATTCCATGGCCTCCGAAACTGTGATAGGCAGTGAGAAGTGAAATCAAAAATTGACACCCTTAGAAAGCCTGAAGGCGGTGATTGGTTTTTGGGGTCCCGTACGCGGCTAGGCTCCCAAAAAGTCTCACACATGTGGTATCCCCGTACTCAGGAGAAGCAACAGAATGTATTTTGGGGTGTAATTCCACATATGCCCATGGCATGTTTGAGCAATATATCATTTAGTGACCACTTTGTGCAAAAAAAAAAAAAAAATTTTCTTTTTTCCGCAACTTGTGTCAACATATAAAATATTCCATGGACTCGACATGCCTCTCAGTATATAGCTTGGGGTGTCTACTTTCCAAAATGGGGTCATTTGGGGGGGTTTTGAACTGTTCTGGCATTTTATACACAACATTAGGAAGCTTACATCCACTCTTCTAACCACTTGAAGACAAAGCCCTTTTTTACACTTTTTGTTTACATGAAAACATATTTTTTTTTGCAAGAAGATTATGTTGAACCCCCAAACATTATATATATTTTTAAAGCAAAGGCCCTACAGATTAAAATGGTGGGTGTTGCATTTTTTTTTTCTACACAGTATTTGCGCAGCGATTTTTCAAACGCATTTTTTGGGGGAAAAATACACTTTTTTAATTTTAATGCACTAAAACACACTATATTGCCCAAATGTTTGATGAAATAAAAAAGATGATCTTAGGCCGAGTACATACGACCGTATGTACGCGGCATTAGGAGCAAAATCGCTCCTCCGCCCCTGCTGCCCCAATGCTTCGGCATATATGCTTTTTTTTTTAACTGTGGTGGTGAAATCACCTCCTACAGCACTGGAGTCGCAGGGATCAGGCCTGTTTCTGCGAACGCTGCAGTTATGTGTGCTGTGTTTTGTAAGTGACAGTGATCGATCGATACTGCACTTGGGTGGCCTGGGCTGGACCGAGGGGCAAAACGCAGGTGCTAGCAGGTATCTGGGCTGATCCTGCTAACACTGCATTTTTGGGAACCCTAAACTGCTGGGGACGCTAGTATAGATCTGATCAGATCAGATATTGATCTGTTCAGATACTATACCACTAAGGGAGGTGTATGCTTCACGCGTGGGTGTTAGCGTTACTGGCACTAACCTCACGCTGCCTGGGGTGTGACGCAGACCCTCTCTGATGCTAAAACCTAATTGATATCACCCGCCGGGCGATCAGGGGGTTAAACCTTTATTGGGTTATATATACGGCGGGTGCCCTGACACTATAAAAAGCAAACTAACTAACCAGCGTCACCCGTAACACTTATATGGTGATCACTGGTGAAAGGGTTAACTAGGGGCAATTAGAGGGTTAAAACCTTTATTAGATAATATATGGGGGTACCTGACGCTATAAAAACCTGCGGCGAACCTAAAAAAAATTACTGGCTACCGATTTGCATCACCGACGCTAAGACAGCGATCAGAAAAATGATCGCTTAGCGACAGTGGTGATAGGGGGTGAAAGGGTTACCTGGGGGGCGATCAAGGGGGTTAAACCTTTATTAGATAATTTATGGGGGTACCTGACGCTATAAAAACCTGCGCGAACCTAAAAAAAAATTACTGGCTACGATCTGCATCACCGACACTAAGACAGCGATCAGAAAAACGATCGCTTAGCGACAGTGGTGATAGGGGGTGAAAGGGTTACCTGGGGGACGATCAAGGGGGTTAAGCCTTTATTAGATCATTTATGGGGGTACCTGACGCTATAAAAACCTGCGGCGAACCTAAAAAAAATGACTGGCTACTGATCTGCATCACAGACGCTAAGACAGCGATCAGAAAAATGATCGCTTAGCGACAGTCGTGATAGGGGGTGAAAGGGTTACCTGGGGGGTGATCAAGGGGGTTAAACCTTTATTAGATCATTTATGGGGGTACCCGACGCTATAAAAACCTGCGGCAAACCTAAAAAAAATTACTGGCTACCGATCTGCATCACCGACGCTAAGACAGCGATCAGAAAAATGATCGCTTAGCGACGGCAGTGCTAGGGGATGAAAGGGTTATCTGGGGGGTGATCAGGGGGTTAAACCTTTATTAGGGGGGGTTAGGGGGCTACACTGGACCTAAAACTATTTTTAGTGACACTTTTACAGTCACAAATGTCACTGATTGCAGTGATCAGTAAATAAATGGTCACTGCAATCAGTGACACTGTGACTGGGGGCTGAGGGGTGATCTGGGGGGGCCTGGGGGGGGCGATTTGTGTGCCTATGTGTCCTGGTGTCAGTGTAGTGTTAGTGCACTGACCTGTGTGTCTTCTCTTGTACGGCGCTCGGTATATGTGAGCGCCGCATGAGAGATGACATCACTTCCTCCTGCTTCCTCTGCCTGTGTTTACATTACACAGCAGAGGGAGCATTTTCATTCGACGGGAGCGATCGCGGGGGGGTGGCCGGAATCGAATGGCCGCCCCCTCATCTCGGATCGCTGCCCAACGAATACCGACCGCTCATTGTATAGGAGGGGGGTCCGATCGGACCCCCCAACTGTACAAAGGCAATCACGTACACTGTACGTGATTGTGCCTGTCGGTGCCATTCTGCCGACGTACATATACAGTGAGCGGTCGTTACGTGGTTAAAGACGCACACCAAAGAAAAAGCGGACCTCTCCTTGCTCCTCATCAGCTGGGCTCTCCAACCCCACTGTACCTTCAGTTCTCTCTGAAACCTGCACTGAGAGGAATGAAGGTGTAGAAGTAGGTGTGTCACAGCCAAGAACTTGCGGGCACTCTGCTAGCAGTACACAGACGTCCGATTCTAGCAGGCAAATTTCCCTGCCCCAGCTGCTGGACCGTCGAAAGAAGTTCACTCCCAGCCATCCACATGCCCAGCGGTTGAATGCTAGCTTGGCTAAATTGCTAGCAATTCAACTGCTGCCTTTTCAGTTGGTAGACTCGGCCCCCTTCCGTGAGTTTGTGCAATGTGCGGTTCCTCAGTGGCAGGTTCCCAAACGCCACTTTTTCTCACGGAAGGCGATTCCGGCTCTCTACCGGCATGTGGAAGGCAATGTCCATGCCTCGCTGGACAGGGCGGTCAGCGGTAAGGTGCATATTACCGCTGACTCATGGTCCAGCAGGCATGGACAGGGACGTTGCCTTTCTTTCACGGCCCATTGGGTCACTCTTTTGGCAGCTGGGAAGGATGCAGGACAAGGTGCAGTAGTGTTGGAGGTTGTTCCGTCGCCACGCCTCCAAAATGCTACTACTGGTTGTGACACACCTCTCTCCTCCACCCCCTCCTCTTCTTCTTCCTCCATGACCTCTTCCTGTGCTTTGTCCTCGGAACCAGCGGTGCTCCGTAGGCGTTCAAGGGGCTACGCAAGTACGCAGGCAAAAAGATGCCATGCCATGCTTGCGCTGGTGTGTTTGGGGGACAGGAGCCACACTGGGGCAGAGGTTCTGTCTGCTCTGCAGGGGCAGGCCGAGAGGTGGTTGACATGTTGAGCCGCATCATGCCGAAGACTTGGTAGAGTGGATGACCAAGCCCTCCTCATCCTCCTCATCCTCTCTCACCCATGCTCAGGGTACTGGCAATTCCAGCTTAAGCCAGGAATGGTGGTTTGCGACAATGGCACCAACCTCCTCTCCGCCCTCCGACAGGGGCAACTGACCCATGTGCCCTGTGTGGCTCACGTCCTTAACCTGGTGGTGCAGCGGTTCTTGGGCAGGTACCCAGGCTTACAGGATGTCCTGAGGCAGGCCAGGAAAGTCTGTGTGCATTTCCGCAGATCATATAATGTCAGTGCTCGGCTGGCTGAGCTGCAAAAGGAGTTGAACCTGCCCAAGAACCGCCTTATATGGGACATGCCCACCAGGTGGAACTCAACGTTGGCCATGCTGCAGTGGCTGCACACGCAGCAGAGGGCCATCAATGAGTACCTGTGCGACTACGGCACCAGGACAGGGTCAGGGGAGTTCGGGTTTTTTTCACCACGCCAGTGGGGCATGATCAGGGATGCATGCACTGTCCTGGCACCATTTGAGGAGGCCACGAGGATGGTGAGCAGTGACAGTGCATGCATCAGTGACACTGTACCTCTTGTCCACCTGTTGGAGTATACGCTTCGTGGAATAATGGACAGGGCACTTGAGGCAGAACAGAGGCAGGAAGAGGAGGACTTCCTTGCCTCTCAAGGCCCCCTTTACCCAGACAGTGTTCCTTCTGCCCCACCCATCACACAGGAAGAGGACGAGGAGGAGGAGGAGTAGGATTGTGTCAGCATGGAGGTGGAGCATGGCACTCAGCATCAACAGCAGCAGTCTTTTAGGGATGATTTACAGTCCCAACAAACCCGTGGACTTGTACGTGGCTGGGATGAGGTTGCTGCGGATCATGTCGTCCTTAGTGACCCAGAGGACTCCGGACCGAATGCCTCAGCTAACCTACGCTGCATGGCCTCCCTGATCCTGCAAAGTCTGCGGAAGGATCCTCGTATTCTTCGGATCAAGGAGAGGGACCATTTCTGGCTGGCCACTCTCCTTGATCCACGGTACAAGGACCTTATCTTGCCGTCACAGAGGGAGCAGAGGATGAGACATCTCCGGGAGGCCTTGCAGAAAGGTCTGTGCAACGCGTTCCCAGAGACTGGGAGGTTACAAACTCCTGGTCCTGGACAACGAGTTGCTGAGGCTTCGGTCAGTAGCAGAAGGAGCGGTGGAGAAGGTGGCCGTCTGACCGATGCGTTCAGACAACTTTTTAGTCCGCGGCCCCAAGGTATGATCGGTTCCAGCAACTATCGCCAGCGTCTGATATACATGGTGCAGGAATACCTAGGGGCAAGGTCAGACTTGGACACCTTTCCCACCGAAAATCCTCTGGCTTACTGGGTGTTGAGGATGGATCACTGGCCAGAGCTTGCACAGTATGCAATTGAGCTACTGGCCTGTCCTGCATCCAGCGTTCTTTCGGAACGCACATTCAGTGCTGCTGGAGGCTTTGTCACGGATCACAGGGTGCGCCTGTCCACCGACTCGGTTGATCGACTGACCTTCATAAAGATGAACCAGTCTTGGATCACCACCAGCTACCAAGCACCTGAAGCTGATATAGCAGAATAATTTATTTTCAAATGTCACATCCCTTCAAGACTGATGCTGATGCTGAGTGACTGTCCTGTTATGTTGACTGACTATCCTCCTCCTCCTCAATGATCCGATTCTTGATGATAGCTTGGAAGAACTTTTTTGTTTCTAGGTGCCGCCACCAGTGGCTAAGGCCCAATTTTTCAGCCCCTGTTTAACAGGGGCATGTAATTACAATTTTTGATGCAATGCTTTGCAGCAGGGTTCATTCCTGCACTCAAACTAGAGTATCTGGAAGAGGTTGCAGTGTCGTGGCACCAGCACCAGTGCCTAAGGCCTAATTTTTCTGCCCCTGTTTAACAGGGGCGTGTAATTACAATTTTTGATGCAATACTTTGCAACAGGGCTCATTGCTGTGCTCCAAGTTCAGTATCTGTGAGGGGTTGCAGTGTTGTGGCACCAGTGCCTAAGGCCCAATTTTTCTGCCCCTGTTTAACAGGGGCGTGTAATTACAATTTTTGATGCAATACTTTGCAACAGGGCTCATTGCTGTGCTCCAAGTTCAGTATCTGTGAGGGTTTGCAGTGTTGTGGCACCAGTGCCTAAGGCCCAATTTTTCTGCCCCTGTTTAACAGGGGCGTGTAATTACAATTTTTGATGCAATACTTTGCAACAGGGCTCATTGCTGTGCTCCAAGTACAGTATCTGTGAGGGGTTGCAGTGTTGTGGCACCAGTGCCTAAGGCCCAATTTTTCTGCCCCTGTTTAACAGGGGCGTGTAATTACAATTTTTGATGCAATACTTTGCAACAGGGCTCATTGCTGTGCTCCAAGTTCAGTATCTGTGAGGGGTTGCAGTGTTGTGGCACCAGTGCCTAAAGCCTCGTACACACGACCGAGTTTCTCGTCATAAAAAAACACGTCGTTTTTTTCGACGAGATTCTTGTTAACCTTGTCGATTTTCTCGTCAAGCTTTCCATGCGTACACACTGACATTTCCCAATTTCCTCGTTGTTCTCCGCGGTCACGTCCAGCACGTGCGACGGCACTATAAAGGGGAAGATCTTTTTTCTTGGCGCCACCCCTTGGGCTGCTTTTGCTGATCTCGTGTTTACGCGTGTGAAGTAAAAGTTTGGGAAGAGACGATTCGCGCTTTTCAGTCTTCGTACTTTTCAGATCGTTTTCTGCGGTTCAGTTTGTGCTTGTGGGTTCATATCTTGACTTTCAGGGCGTCTAGGCAGGTCGTATCTGTTTTACAGTGCGTTCTTGCCTGTTCGTTTCTGTTTTTCAGTTCGTTATTCACAGGCCTTGCTGTTCTAAAGTGCGTTCTGTTCTGTACGTTCTGATAAGACGACCGTTTCCTAGCCATGTCGCCTGGACGTTCTCGTCGTCGAGTTCGTGCTGTGCGTGCGCTTGGTGTTGGTCTGCTTGTTTTGGACCAAGACCAGTCCATGAATGGTGTGAGGAGGAGTTCATGGACCAAGAATTGGTTGCTCCAGCGGGACCAATTCTGCCATATGCCTCTGCTGCGGGAGATCATTGAGAATAATCCTGAGGACTACAGGAATTTTCTGCGGATGTCTGACCCCGTTTTTCAGGAACTGTTGGCTTTGGTGTCCCCCTATATTACCAGGAAGGACACCGTTATGCGGGAAGCCATCAGTGCTGAGCAGAGGCTCATCGCCACGTTACGTTACCTGACGACAGGGAGAAGTCTTCAGGACTTGAAGTTCACGACAGGCATCTCCCCCCAGGCTCTGGGCCTCATAATCCCAGACACCTGTTCTGCCATTATCCAAGTCCTGCAGGAGGACTATATTAGGGTAAGTTTTCTCCATTAACATCACATTTTATGTATTACATGTATGCTAATGTATTGTATTTCTTTCATCCTTCCCTAATGACCATGATTGTAATATGCTGAGAATGTCCCCTTTGTCCTCATGCATGCTTGAAGCTTTAGATTGTCCCTTTTTTCTCCTCCATGCATATTTTCCTTCACTAACCTTTCCAGCAGGGGCGCCTGTTGCTCCAAATGTTTGGGGGTTCAAACCCCAATTTAGGAAATAAACTTCCTCCTTTTTTGCTCTGGTGCCTATTAAACGCCCCCATTTGTTCCCTCCAATGCAGCCATTTTGTTCCCTCTAATGCAGCCATTTTGTCCCCTCCAATGCAGCCATTTTGTTCCCTCTAATGCAGCCATTTTGTCCCCTCCAATGCAGCCATTTTGTTCCCTCTAATGCAGCCATTTTGTCCCCTCCAATGCAGCCATTTTGTTCCCTCTAATGCAGCCATTTTGTCCCCTCCAATGCAGCCATTTTGTTCCCTCTAATGCAGCCATTTTGTCCCCTCCAATGCAGCCAGTTCCCCCCCAGCCCTGCACTTACCTTCTTGTGGTCAGCGCCATCCTTCTTCTGTCCTTGATGTCTTCTCCTTCCCTTGATGTTGCATCAGCCAATCATGTTACCGTTAAACAGACTTGGTGAACATGATTGGCAGAGCAGCCTGTCAGTGTTTACCCAAGGAATGCCCCCCCCTGCGTCCCCTATTTAACTTTTCTGCAGCCAATTACATCCCTCAGGCTGTAATGTGCAAGACAATTTTCCTTCCTGTTTCTGATATGCAATTTTAAGCCCATAAATGCCGCAGTTCTTCATATGTCGGTCGCTTAACAGGGGGCCATCCACATGAATAGTGGGCGGCATAGACAATACATAGGTTAATGCAAGGCATGAACCTATGTATTGTTCTGAGTGACGGGCACAGGAGAGAGGGGGCAGTGCTCCAGCGCCCACTCTGGACGCACCGCCACTGCAATGCTATCCTGTGGCCAAACACATCTACCCCCCCCTCCCCATTATAATTTATTAATGGACCATCATAGGGGGTGATGAATATGATACATGAGCCTTCCATTATACTTAGTTAAAACACCTTAATAAACGTAGACTTTGCTTGATGTTGGCCTCTAATGTATTTTCTTAGAATATACTTGTAATGTTTGATTTGTGTATTCTAATATTTTTTCATCTTGTTTGACTCCACAGCTTCCTTCCACGCCACAGGAATGGCAGACTGTGGCATCGGAGTTTGCCACGCGGTGGGACTTCCCCAACTGCGGTGGTGCTATAGACGGGAAGCACGTCCGCATCGTGCCGCCACCCCGTTCTGGGTCCTACTACTTCAATTACAAGGGGTTTCATAGCATTGTGCTAATGGCGGTGGTGTCAGCACGGTATGAATTCCTCTATGTTGATGTAGGGAAGAATGGCCGGATGTCCGATGGGGGAGCCTTCATCCAGACGGAGTTTGCCCTCCGTCTCCAGAGTGACGACCTTGCATTGCCACCGGATGCAGGGAATATTGAAGGACTCCCCTTTGTTTTTTTGGCTGATGAAGCCTTCGGGCTCGGACCACATCTTATGAGGCCATTTCCTCAGAGGACCCTGACCCCAGAGAAGAGGGTGTTCAATTACCGGCTGGCCAGGGGCCGAAGAGTCGTTGAAAATGCCTTTGGCATAATGGCCAGCCGGTTCCACCTTTTTAGGACTGCCATCCACTTGGCGGACTACAAAATAAACTATGTAGTGTTATGCTGCTGTGTGCTACACAATTATCTTTGCCGCAAATCTAATTCATATATGGCCTCAGTTTTGCCTGAGGCTGGACTTTCCCCTGATAATCCCCTGCCGGGCCTGGAATCTGCCCGTGCTGGCTTGCCCCCCCAAAATGCCCGTGAGGTTCGGGACAAATACATGGACTATTTCACGGGTAGGGGGGCAATTCCTATGCCAGGCTATGTCTAAAGATTCCTGTCTAACGATCCAAATAAAAATCTTGTTTCAAATTCTAACTTTTGTTGGTTTCCTGTCTCCTAGTTTGTCTTAGTGCATTTGTAGTGCCAAGTGTATTTTCCTTTAGTAAATACCAACCATTTCACTATGTAACCTTAAAAAATGTACCAAATAAGGTTAGAGCATATTAGAAAAAGAAGCTACACGTTGTTTGTGTTCAAATCTTTTACTATGTGCAAATTCACACACCTTTTTTTTTTTTTTTTACATTTTTTGTTTGCCTGGCCACAAACCGGCAATTGTTTTCTTAGGAAAATACAAAAACAACAGTTGCATTCCAAAAATTACAAAATTGGATACCTCGGAGCAATCTGAGACATTCACTTACACAAACTATATGTCTCTATGTGCCCGTCCTAATATGGGGTCCTGCCACCCCTTGCCCAGCCAAAAATTGAATATGCACACAATTGGGATTATTTTCCTATAGGGATTTTAGACTCCTGATCCCTATTGTCAACATGTGCTATCTGCCATCAGGGGTGATCAATGGACGTGTTTTGGGGGTGCAACCCCTTCCTCAGTTCACCTACTTTAGATACGAGGAAGGGGTTGCACCCCCAAAAGACGTACATGGATATCCCCTGATGGCAGATAGCACATGTTGACACACTGTGTTCAGATTAAATTTTTGGCTGGTTTGATTGTCAAATTATTTTTTTAAAGTTGAAGAATAAACATGAACAAAAGGGGGTTGGGATGCCTTATTGAATTCTCCCCAAAACATCGAGAATGTCTTTAAATGTTTGATCCATCACATGTATTCTTTCTTTAATTTTGTCCAGTTCCGTGCTACATTCCATCACTTGCTGGATGAGGCGGAGGGCACTGTCAGCAGAGAAACCTGTACTATCCTTCACCCCAACATTCACATCCCCTAAAAACAAAATAAAAAGGTATTATAACTCTGCAGGCCTACCTCTCTTACCTGAAGCTGTGGTGACAGATACTGACCTGTTGTGGTGACCAGTTCCACAACGTCATCCACCTCTCCTTCCTGCACTTCTCCTTCCTCCACCTCAACTTCCTCTACATCCTTCGTTTGTGGGTCTTTGGGAGTTTGGGGTTGTTGGGAAGCTGTGGGGTTCTTGTGATCCCTGGAGTGTCCTCCTCCTAGTCTTCTCTCCCCTATGAGAATCAAACAAAAGGTAGAGTTATCACACAGAAATTCTCTATGTAAAACCAAAAAACAGGCTAAATTGCTTGGAAGTGGGGTACAAGTGTGTGTTTCGGCGGAAGTTAAAGATGAATGCATTATTTCAGACCAAGAATATGTTTAGTATTCACCTTTGTCTGTCATTTTTTAGACATGTAGGCAACACAAAAATTCTCTGATGCACCTGTGTGGGACACCCAAAAAAGGCGGGTCAGGTGGCCCACACTATAGTGCTCCAAAGTACAGATGTGGAAGCAGCTGCTGAGTGTCCTCTCCTTTACACTGACAAAAGTTTGCATTTAATTCTCTTTACAAACACATCATCTAGCCTAAAACTTTGTGCCCCAAATTTCCCAAAAAATGACAGATGTCTAATTACTTTTGTGGCTGTAAAATAAGCCAAAACAGCGGATAGTGGCCGAACGAAGTGTCTGTAACGTAACGAACGATTACTGTGCCCAACCAAGTTCAAAATATAACATTTTGGAAGGGAGTCCAATAAGAAAAAAAAACTAAACCAGCAACATGTCAGTTTAGAAAAGGATTAATAGCATAAAAGTGTACATTTTACTTACTTTTTGCGAGCATTCTCTTTATGCTCCTTAACTGCTCTGACTCCCTCAGTTTGAGGTCTGACCACCTCTTTCTGAGCTGCTCATTTGAGCGTTTCACCCCGAAATTCGTCTTCAGACTCTTCACGACTTTAGTGAGGATTTTGGCCTTCCTTCTATTTGGTTTGCTATACGGCCCATGCTTTGCGTCATAATCAGACTTGAGCAAGATGTCCACCATCTCCGCCATCTCGGCAAAATACATATTCGATGCCTTGAATCTCCTCCTTGATCGTGACATTTCCTCGGTCTCCGGGCTTGTCTCCTCCTCATTAGTTGCGGAATTATCAGACACCTGCTGTAACTCCGCCATATCTGTCTGCGCGCCGAAAGAAAAGGGGCGGGGAAAAGATGTTAGTTAGAACGTCATGGGCGGGCGACGTGTGCGGAGCGACGTGTTCGTATTTTGACGCATGCGTGGTGTGTATATAGCAAACACACATGTGACTATAGTACGTTCGGTGTGCGGAGAGAGGAGTTCAAGTGACGGACGTGCGAACGAAGGTATGTGATTTTGTGACTTGGACAAATTGTTGGCCTATACTGTTTTGAGAATGTTGTAGGATATATATGGTGACTACGATGTTAAGGAGGTTAGACTGTTTGCCTCACATTAGTTATATATTATTTCTTAAACTTGCAGATACAATATGAATGTCTTTATTAGCGACAAAGAGTTCCTGCGGAATTTATTGACCGGGTAAGGGAGCTGCCCGCTCTGTGGGAGACGAAAAACCCCATTCATAAAAAAAGAGGGGTGAGAAAAGCAGCGCTGGAGAAGCTGCTCCCATTTGTGCAGACCAAGGTGCCCACAGCCACAGCAAAACAAGTGGACACTAAAATTGGGAGCTTGAGAGGCACCTACAGGACTGAACGCTCTAAGGTCCTGGCTTCTCAGAGGTCAGGAGCAGCAGCAGGTGATGTGTATGTCCCGATTTTGTGGTACTACAGCAGGATGTCCTTCCTGGATGACCACATTGAGGCAAGGCCATCACTCTCCACTCTTCCCCTCAGACTTCCCTGCAGCCAACCTGAGCCTTCTCTGGAGCAAGAGGAGGCAGCCATCCTGGATGATCCTGATTTGGCCATCTGGAGCCAGGTATAGTATTAAATGAAAATGTATTGGGATAAAATTAATGTTTGACAAATATGTCAAGATGAGAAACATACAATATTTTGGGTTCCACAAGTGAAATCAAGATCTCTAGACATTAGTCTGCACTTAATTGGGTGCTAAATAGTCAATCTGATGTAGGTGTAAATTAGAAAAAATGATTTCTGGATTTACATTCTAATTGCTTCAATCATGTTTATAAAGTTTGATGCAAAGATTAAACCAACATATTAAACTATGTCCCTTTTTCATACACAGGATGAAATCAGCCAGGAGGAGGGTCTGGAAACTGTCAGGCAGGAGGAGGAAGGGCCCAGTGGCAGCCAGGAGGTGGCAGGGCCCAGTGGCAGCCAGGAGGAGGAAGGGCCCAGTGGCAGCCAGGAGGTGGCAGGGCCCAGTGGCAGCCAGGAGGTGGCAGGGCCCAGTGGCAGCCAGGAGGTGGCAGGGCCCAGTGGCAGCCAGGAGGTGGCAGGGCAAAGGAGAAGCACCAGATCCCAGGTGCGTCCCATCCGGCTTCCCAAAAGAGGCAGGAGGGACAGGACCACCAGTGAGGCAGCAATGGCCCTTATTAAAGAGGCCCATGCCACCCTCAAAGAGCCCACATCCCCTGAAGAGGCCATTGCCGGCCTAGTGGAGGCAAAGTTCAAGGTGATGAGCATGAAGCAACGCCTCCTATGCGAGCCCCTGCTCATCACCTTGCTCAACAAGGGGGTGATGGAAAAAATTACCCCCAATACCGCCATTTGTGAGGTGGCACAACTGTCCCAACCTCAACCTCCTCCTCCACCTCCACATTCTTCTTCTGCCCCACCCCCTTCTCCTCCACCTCCACCTTGTTCTTCCGCCCCACCCCCTTCTCCTCCACCTCCACCTTGTTCTTCTGCGCCACCCCCTTCTCCTCCACCTCCTCCTCCTCCTGACAGGAGTACCCCTCCAGTGGCCCAGCCTCCAGCCAAACGAAGAAGGAAGGCTGCAGGGAAGGCTTCAGGAAAGGTTGCAGGGAAGGTTGCCAGGAAGACGAGGAAGTGATGGCCTTGCTTCATTGTGGTCGGACAGAAGGCAGCCTGTTGTAGTACCACACACTTGGGACATATATATCACCTGCTGCTGTTCCTGACCTCTGGGAGGCCAGCATCAGATTGTGTTCAGAAATGTTGGCCTTCTCAAGCTCCCAATTTTAGTGTCCACACAGGGTTGCTGTGTGCTCTGGGGTCCCTGGGATGCACAAATGGCAGCAGCTTCTCCAGCGCTGCCTTCTCTTTATTTTAGTTCAAACATGAATAAATGTTATTTTTCTTTAAGTTCATACTTGACTATGTGTATTTGTAAAAAGGTAAAATCTAGCTTTGGAGTAAGCAGATACATTTGACTGACAAAAAAAGGGACAGATAACAACCCCCCCCAAAAAAAAACTAAATCGTATTTCCCAAAAAAGGGTGTAAAATTTAAATAATATATATTAAAAGATTCTATGGGAGATCACTACCAAAACATTGCGAAATTACAATTAACATCAGTTAGAAAAATATCAAATTTTTTACTATTCCTAAAAACTTGCACGATATAATACACATAAATCTTCTTAAGAGCAACAAGAAAAAGGTTAAAAAAAACATAGTCATAACTCTGTGTGAATATCAGCAGCAAAAGAAGTTCATTCGTTTGGATTAATGTAACATTCTAATGAAGATTTCAATGCACAACATTTAAACGATGCAAAAATTTGGAGCGTGACGAATGTGCTATCTCCATTACGAAGGCTTGTTTTACCAGAAGATGCGCTCCCGTCTCATAGTTGCTTGTGAGCATGCGCGCTTTTGGAAGAGTCGTAAAAGTATACACACGAACCATTTTCTCGTCACAAAACAGGCCGACGAGAAACACGACGAGGAAATCTGGAATCCTGACGAGAAAATAGAGAGCAGGTTCAATTTTTCTGCCCCTGTTTAACAGGGGCGTGTAATTACAATTTTTGATGCAATACTTTGCAACAGGGCTCATTGCTGTGCTCCAAGTACAGTATCTGTGAGGGGTTGCAGTGTTGTGGCACCAGTGCTTAAGGCCCAATTTTTCTGCCCCTGTTTAACAGGGGCATGTAATTACAATTCTTGATCTAATAATTCAGAACAGGGCCCATTCATGCGCCCACCAAGAGTAACTGTAAGGGTTTACAGTGTTGTGACAACACCACCACCACCACCACCAAAGGACCAATTTTTCAGCCCCTGTTCAACAGGGCCATGCAATTACAATTCTTGATCTAATAATTCACAGCAGGGCCCATTCATGCACCCACCAAGAGTAACTGTGAGGGCTTACAGTGTTGTGGCACCAGTACCACCACCAAAGGGCCAATTTTTTCTACCACTGTTCAACAATGGCATGTAAATACAATTCCTGATATAATAGTTCACAGCAGGGCGTTCCAGCGCCCACCAAGAATAACTGTGAGGGCTCACATTGTTGTGGCAACACCAACATGTAAGGGGCAAATTTCAGCAGAGTATATACGGCAGGCCCCTACTTTCAAACATCCAACTTACAAACGACTCCTACTTGCAAACGGAAGGAGAAAACAGGAAGTGAGAGGAAATCTACCCCTAGGAAGGGAAATTCTCTCCTGTAAGAGTTAATATGGGAAAAAGGTGTCTCCTCTCTACTGATGCTTTATCACCAATCCTTGTTTCAATAAAAACTAGGCTTGTGCAATTCGTTTCGGAACTAATCGAAATTCGTCCGAATTTAGCAACTTTCGGACATTCGGAAGCATTCGAATTTCCGAACAAAGCAATTACGAATAAAACCGAATCCGAAATAAATTATACCGCAAATAGCGAATGCCCGAATGTCTTCGGCATAATTCGTTATGAAAAAAGTTACGAATGTACGAATCCATACGAAGCACAATAACACTCACTCTGCTCTGCTCTGCTTCTCCCTCACCGTGCTGAACTCCCTCTCAAAATGGTGTACATGGGCGGAGGCTATAGCCACATGTAAAAAACGAAAGTTAAATACGAGATTTCTAATCCATTCGAAGCACAATAACACTCTGCTCTGCTCTCTGCTTCTCCCTCACCGTGCTGAACCCTCTCAAAATGGTGTACAGGGGCGGAGGCTATAGCCGCATGTAAAAAACGAAAGTAAAATACGAGATTTCGAATCGTTACAAATAACCGCTATGTATTTAGAAAAGTACAAATCCATTCAAAGCACATTAGGCATAATAGGCAGCATCGTTGTGAGAGAGACACGGAAAATTACGAATCAACGAACCCAAAAAAAGTTACGAAAGTAGGAGTTGTGTCCAGAATCAATGAAAAACAATGTACCCTACCGAAAGTACGAATTATAAATCAACTAAAAATTCAACGAAAAATGACGCTTGCGAAAATACGAATTAGTCCGAACACGAAAAATCCCGTCTAGCAAAATTACGAATGATTACGAATCAACAGGACCGAAAAGAAACGAACCGAAACTAAACAAATTTTTCCGTCGTGCACAAGTCTAATAAAAACCCCACTTTACAAAAACTTTTGTCATTGGGACGGAAAGTGAGGTGAAATGTTCTGAACAAGGGGCACAGACAGCAAAACAAATGTTACAGGGGTGATAACCCTTCCCTATGTTTTCCAAAAAGCTTAAAAATAGATTTTTGGGCTGGAGCTACACTTAAACAATGTACGTGTTCAAAAATACAAACAGATTCTACTTAAGAACAAACCTACAGTCCCTGTCTTGTTTGCACCGCCTGTATACTGCTGTTCAGAGTATATAGGGCCTTTTTTATTTTGTGTGCGGGGTTCCCCTTAATATGCATACAAGACCCAAAGGGGCTGGTAATGGGCTGGGGTGGGGGGGGGGGGGGGCTGGTGGGGTAGCCATGCCATTTTTCTCAAAGATTTTCATCCATATTACCGGGACCAGACATTACATTAAAGCCGCAAGCAGTATTAAATGGCTTTTTTTCCTTTAGAAATGTCATTTTGTGCAGGGACAGTTCTAAACACGGGAAACACATGCGACTTCACAGGCATACTTTAGACACCCCCCAGGTACGATATTTAAAGTAATATTTCACTTTTTTTTTTTTTTTCACTTTATGCATCATTAACCACTTCAATACCATGCACTTATACAGCTTCCTGCCCAAGGCAATTTTGAGCTTTCAGCGCTTTCGCAATTTGAATGACAATTGCGCGGTCATGCTACACTGTACCCAAACAAATTTTTTATCATTTTGTTCCCACAAATAGAGCTCTCTTTTGTGGTATTTGATCGCCTCTGCGATTTTTATTTTTTGCACAACAAATAAAAAAAGAGCGAAAATTTTGAAAAACAATAAGTTTTTCTTTGTTTCTGTTAATTTTTTTTGTAAATGAGTACCTTTTCTACTTCAATGACGGGCACTGATAAGGCGGCACTGAAGGGCACTGATAAGGCGACACTGGTGGGCACCGATGAGGTGGCACCAATGAGGTGACACTGATGAGGTGGCACTGATGGGCACTGATGATGGGCACTGATAGGCAGCACTGATGGGCACTGATATGTGGCACTGGTATGCGGCACTGATGGGCACTCATAGGCGGCACTGATTGGCACTCATAGGCGGCACTCATAGGCGGCACTGATGGGCACTTATAGGCTGCACTGATGGGCACTTATGGGTGGCACTGATAGGTGGCACGGACGGGCACTGATAGGTGGGCACTTATGGGCACAGAGGGGCACGGATGGGCACTGATAGGTGGCACTGATGGACACTAGTAGGTGGCACTGGTGACACTGATGCCCAGCAATGCCAGCCACCACACATTGTGGTTGTGCCATGATAGTGCCAGTCAGTGCCCATTTGAGGGCACTGATTGGCATATTTTTTTATGTTTTTTTAATATATTTTTTATGTTTTACTACATGTGGATGGCCATGGGGGCCATCCACATGCTTGGGGCTTCCCTGGTGGTCCTGGGGGGCTTCCCTGGTGGTCCAGTGTGGGTATCCGAGGGGGGCTGCGCTGATAAACAATCAGCGCGAACCCCCCCTGTCAGGAGAGCCACCGATCGGCTCTCCTCTACTCGCGTCTGTCAGACGCGAGTGAGGAAGAGCCGATCAACGGCTCTTCCTGTTTACATCGTGATCAGCCGTGATTGGACACGGCTGATCACGTGGTAAAAAGCCTCCGCCGGAGGCTCTTTACCGGGATCAGTGTAGCGGTGTGTCAGACTGACACACCGCTCCACCGATCGCCGCGATGCGCGCCCCCACGGGCGCGCAGCGGCTGTTATCCTGCAGGACGTCATATGACGTCCAGTGTGGATAACAGAACCACTTTCCGGACGTCAATCTCCTATTGACTGGGCGGGAAGTGGTTAACCCCTTAAGCCCCGGACCATTACACAGCTTAATGACCAGAGGTGATTTCAGAATTTGGCACTGCGCTGCTTTAACTGGAAATTGTGCGGACATGCAATGTTGTACCCAAACGAAATTTGCGTCCTTTTCTTCCCACAAATAGAGCTTTCTTTTAATGGTATTTGATTGCCTCTGCGATTTTTTTTTTTGCGATATAAATGGAAAAAGACTGAAAATTGTGAAAAAAAATGATATTTTCTACTTTTTGTTATAAGAAAAATCGAATAAACTAAATTTTAGTCATACATTTAGGCCAAAATGTATTCAGCCACATGTCTTTAGTAAAAAAAATGTCAATAAGCGTATATTTATTGGTTTGCGCAAAAGTTATAGCGTCTACAAACTAGGGTACATTTTCTGGAATTTACACAGCTTTTAATTTATGACTGCCTATCTCATTTCTTGAGGTGCTAAAATGGCAGGGCAGTACAAAACCCCCCCCCAAATGACCCCATTTTGGAAAGTAGACACCCCAAGGAAATTGCTGAGAGGCATGTTGAGCCCATTGAATATTTTTTTTTTTGTCCCAAGTGATTGAATAATGACAAAAAAAAAGAAAAAATTACAAAAAGTTGTCACTAAATGATATATTGCTCACACATGCCATGGTTATATGTGGAATTGCACCCCAAAATAAATTTTGCTGCTTCTCCTGAGTGTGGGGAATACCACATGTGTGGGACTTTTTGGGAGCCTAGCCGCGTACGTGCCCCCGAAAACCAAGCACCGCCTTCAGGATTTCTAAGGGCACAAATTTTTGATTTCACTCCTCACTACCTATCACCGTTTTGAAGGCCATAAAATGCCAAAATAGCACAAAACCCCCCCAAATGACCCCATTTTGGAAAGTAGACACCCCAAGCTATTTGCTGAGAGGCATGGTGAGTATTTTACAGCTCTCATTTGTTTTTGAAAATGAAGAAATACATTTTTTTTTTTCAATTTTCAAAACTTTGTGACAAAAAGCGAGATCTGCAAAATACTCACAATACCTCTCAGCAAATAGCTTGGGGTGTCTACTTTCCAAAATGGGGTCATTTGGGGTGGTTTTGTGCCATCTGGGCATTCCATGGCCTCCGAAACTGTGATAGGCAGTGAGGAGTGAAATCAAAAATGTATACCCTTAGAAAGCCTGAAGGCGGTGCTTGGTTTTTGGGGTCCCGTACGCGGCTAGGCTCCCAAAAAGTCTCACACATGTGGTATCCCCGTACTCAGGAGAAGCAACAGAATGCATTTTGGGGTGTAATTCCACATATGCCCATGGCATGTTTGAGCAATATATCATTTAGTGACAACTTTGTGCAAAAATAAATAAATAAATAAATTGTCTTTTTTCCGCAACTTGTGTCAACATATAAAATATTCCATGGACTCGACATGCCTCTCAGTATATAGCTTGGGGTGTCTGCTTTCCAAAATGGGGTCATTTGGGGGGGGTTTTGAACTGTCCTGGCATTTTATACACAACATTAGGAAGCTTACATCCACTCTTCTAACCACTTGAAGACAAAGCCCTTTCTGACACTTTTTGTTTACATGAAAACATTTTTTTTATTTTTTTTGCAAGAAAATTATGTTGAACCCCCAAATATATATTTTTTTAAAGCAAAGGCCCTACAGATTAAAATGGTGGGTGTTGCATTTTTTTTTTCCACACAGTATTCGCGCAACGATTTTTCAAACGCATTTTTTGGGGAAAAAATACACTTTTTTTTATTTTAATGCACTAAAACACACTATATTGCCCAAATGTTTGATGAAATAAAAAAGATGATTTTAGGCCGAGTACATAGATACCAAACATGACATGCTTTAAAATTTCGCACAAACGCGCAATTGGTCGACAAACTACATACATTTTAAAAGCCTTTAAAAGCCTTTACAGGGTACCACGTTAGATTTACAGAGGAGGTCTACTACTAAAATGACTGCCCTCGATCTGACCTTTGCGGTGATACCCCACATGCATGATGCAATTGCTGTTTATATATGACGCCAGACCGACGCTTGCATTCGCCATTGCGCAAGAGCAGGGCGGGACAGGGGTGCTTTTTTTTTTTTTATTATTATTCATTTTGCTTTTTTATTTTATTTTTAAACTGTTCTTTCCATATTTATTTTTTTTAATCATTTTTATTGTTATCTCAGGGAATGTAAATATGCCCTATGATAGCAATAGGTTGTGACAAGTACTCTTTTTTTTAAAAAACTGGGGTCTATTGGACCCTAGATCTTTCCTCTGCCCTCAAAGCATCTGACCACACCAAGATCGGTGTGATAAAATGCTTTCCCAATTTCCCAATGGCGCTTTTTATATCCGGGGGGGGACATTCCCTCCCACTGCTTGTAAAAACAGTCCAGAGGCTAATTAGCCGCTAGGATTGCTTTTACATGAAAGTCGGCTGCTGGCTGAAAAGAATGATACCAAGATGATACCTAAACCCGCAGGCATCAATCTGGTATAACCAAAGTCCAGCAACATACCAGTACGTTGCTGGTCCTTGTTGGACATGTATTGTAATCTTTTTTTTCATGCAGCCTGTTGGCTGAACGAAAAAAAGAGATTGATCGGTGGGTATGCCCACCATTAGAATACCTCCCTTCATTCACCCACTTCTAATGATGGGCATACATGCACCATTTATATATGCCGAAGCATGGGGGCATCCTCCCGCATGGCTACACTGGACCTAAAACACTCTGCCCTGACACTTTTACAGTCACAAATGTCACTGATTGCAGTGATCAGTAAATAAATGGTCACTGCAATCAGTGACACTGTGACTGGGGGCTGGGGGGTGATCTGGGGGGTGATCTGGGGGTGTCTGGGGGGGGCCTGGGGGGGCGATCGTGTGCCTATGTGTGTGGTGTCAGTGTGCTGTTATGTGCACTAACCTCTGTGTCTTCTCTCATGCGGCGCTCGGTATATGTGAGCGCCGCATGAGAGATGACATCACTTCCTCCTGCCTGTGTAAACACTACACAGGCAGAGGAAGCTTTTCATTCGCCGGGAGCGATCGCGAGGGGGTGGCCAGAATCGAATGGTGGCCCCCTCATCACGGATCACTCCCGAAGCGATCCCGGCCGCTCACTGTACCGGAGGGGGGTCCGACCCCCATCCCATACGAAGGCAGGCACGTACAGGTACGTGATTGTGCCTGTCCGTGCCATTCTGCCGACGTATATATACAGTGAGCGGTCGTTAAGTGGTTAAAATGACTGCTCCCGAAAAACATCCGTTTTTAAAAGTTAGTTTTGCATTGATACATGTCCCCTGGGGCAGAACCCGGGTCCCCAAACCCTTTTTAGGACAATAACATGAATATTAGTTGTTATAATTAGCACTTTAGATTTTGAACGTTCGCGTCCATTGTATTTAACCACTTAACGACCGCTCACTGTATATATACGTCGGCAGAATGGCACCGACAGGCACAATCACGTAGAGTGTACGTGATTGCCTTTGTATAGTTGGGGGGTCCAATCGGACCCCCCTTCTGTACAGTGAGCGGTGGCTAAGTGTCCGGGAGCATTCCGGGATGAGGGGGCAGCCATTCGTTTCTGGCCACCCCCTCGCGATCGCTCCCGGCGAATGGAAATGCCCCCTCTGTCTGTGTCAGACAGAGGGAGCAGGAGGAAGTGATGTCATCTCTGGTGCGGCGCTCACATATACCGAGCGCCGTACAAGAGAAGACATCAGGTCAGTGCACACAACACTACACTGACACCAGGACACATAGGGACATAAATCGCCCCCCCAGGCCCCCCAGACACCCCAGATCACCCCCCAGATCACCCCCCCAGCCCCCAGTCACAGTGTCACTGATTGCAGTGACCATTTATTTAGTGATCACTGCAATCAGTGACATTTGTGACTGTAAAAGTGTCACCAAAGTTTAGTCTTAGGTCCAGTGTAGCCCCCTAACCCCCCCCTAATAAAGGTTTAACCCCCTGATCACCCCCCAGATAACCCTTTCACCGCCTATCACCACTGTCGCTTAGCGATCATTTTTCTGATCGCTGTCTTAGCGTCAGTGATGCCGATCGGCAGCCAGTAATTTTTTTTAGGTTCGCCGCAGGTTTTTATAGCGTCAGGTACCCCAATATATTATCTAATAAAGGTTTAACCCCCTTGATCGCCCCCAGGTAACCCTTTCACCCCCTATCACCACTGTCACTAAGCGATCGTTTTTCTAAACGCTGTCTTAGTGTCTGTGATGCAGATCGGTAGCCGGTAATTTTTTTTAGGTTCGCCGCAGGTTTTTATAGCGTCAGGTACCCCAATATATTATCTAATAAAGGTTTAACCCCCTTGATCGCCCCCCAGGTAACCCTTTCACCCCCTATCACCACTGTCGCTAAGCAATTGTTTTTCTAAACGCTGTCTTAGTGTCGGTGATGCAGATCGTAGCCAGTAATTTTTTTTAGGTTCGCCGCATGTTTTTATAGCGTCAGGTACCCCAATATATTATCTAATAAAGGTTTAACCCCCTTGATCGCCCCCCAGGTAACCCTTTCACCCCCTATCACCACTGTCACTAAGCGATCGTTTTTCTAAACGCTGTCTTAGTGTCTGTGATGCAGATCGGTAGCCGGTAATTTTTTTTAGGTTCGCTGCAGGTTTTTATAGCGTCAGGTACCCCAATATATTATCTAATAAAGGTTTAACCCCCTTGATCGCCCCCCAGGTAACCCTTTCACCCCCTATCACCACTGTCGCTAAGCAATTGTTTTTCTAAACGCTGTCTTAGTGTCGGTGATGCAGATCGTAGCCAGTAATTTTTTTTAGGTTCGCCGCATGTTTTTATAGCGTCAGGTACCCCAATATATTATCTAATAAAGGTTTAACCCCCTTGATCGCCCCCCAGGTAACCCTTTCACCCCCTATCACCACTGTCACTAAGCAATTGTTTTTCTAAACGCTGTCTTAGTGTCTGTGATGCAGATCGGTAGCCGGTAATTTTTTTTAGGTTCGCCGCAGGTTTTTATAGCGTCAGGTACCCCCATATATTATCTAATAAAGGTTTTAACCCCCTGATTGCCCCTAGTTAACCCTTTCACCAGTGATCACCATATAAGTGTTACGGGTGACGCTGGTTAGTTAGTTTGCTTTTTATAGTGTCAGGGCACCCGCCGTGTATATAACCCAATAAAGGTTTAACCCCCTGATCGCCCGGCGGGTGATATCAATTAGGTTTTAGCGTCAGAGAGGGTCTGAGTCACACCCCAGGCAGCGTGAGGTTAGTGCCAGTAACGCTAACACCCACGCGTGAAGCATACACCCCCCTTAGTGGTATAGTATCTGAACAGATCAATATCTGATCTGATCAGATCTATACTAGCGTCCCCAGCAGTTTAGGGTTCCCAAAAACGCAGTGTTAGCGGGATCAGCCCAGATACCTGCTGGCACCTGCGTTTTGCCCCTCCGTCCAGCCCAGGCCACCCAAGTGCAGTATCGATCAATCACTGTCACTTACAAAACAAAAACACACATAACTGCAGCGTTCGCAGAGACAGGCCTGATCCCTGCGACTCCAGTGCTGTAGGAGGTGATTTCACCACCACAGTTAAAAATAAAAAGCAAATATGCCGAAGCATTGGGGCAGCAGGGGCGGAGGAGCGATTTTGCTCCTAATGCCGCGTACATACGGTCGAAATTCCGACGGAGGCTTGCCCGTGGAAAAGTCCGACCATGTGTGTGCGGCATAACTTTTTTGCGGGAGGATGCCCCCATGCTTCGGCATATATAAATGGTGCGTGTATGCCCATCATTGGAAGTGGGTGGATGAAGGGCGGTATTCTAATGGTGGGCATACCCACCGATCAATCTCTTTTTTCATTCAGCCAACTGGCTGCATGAAATAAAAAGATTACAATACATGTCCAACAAGGACCAGCAACGAACTGGTATGTTGCTGGACTTTGAATGTTTATACCAGAATGATGCCTGCGGGTTTAGGTATCATCTTGGTATCATTCTTTTCAGCCTGCGGCCGGCTTTCATGTAAAAGCAATCCTAGCAGCTAATTAGCCTCTGGACTGCTTTTACAAGCAGTGGGAGGGAATGCCCCCCCCCGGATATAAAAAGCGCCATTGGGAAATTGGGAAAGCCTTTTATCACACCGATCTTGGTGTGGTCAGATGCTTTGAGGGCAGAGGAAAAATCTAGGGTCTAGAAGACCCCAGTTTTTTCAAAAAAAGAGTACCTGTCACTACCTATTGCTATCATAGGGGATATTTACATTCCCTGAGATAACAATAAAAATGCTAAAAAAAAAAAAATACTTGGAAGGAACAATTTAAAAATAAAATAAAAAAGCAAAATTAATAATAAAAAAAAAAGAAAAAAAAAAGCACCCCTGTCCTGCCCTGCTCTTGCCCAATGGCGAACGCAAGCGTCGGTCTGGCGTCATATGTAAACAGCAATTGCACCATGCATGTGAGGTATCACCGCGAAGGTCAGATCGAGGGCAATCATTTTAGCAGTAGACCTCCTCTGTAAATCTACTGGAGTAACCTGTAAAGGCTTTTAAAGGCTTTTAAAAATGTATGTAGTTTGTCGCCAATGCGCGTTTGTGCGAAATTTTAAAGCATGTCGTGTTTGGTATCTATGTACTCGGCCTAAGATCATCTTTTTTATTTCATCAAACATTTGGGCAATATAGTGTGTTTTAGTGCATTAAAATTAAAAAAAGTGTATTTTTTAACCCAAAAAATGCGTTTGAAAAATCGCTGCGCAAATACTGTGTAGAAAAAAAAAATGCAACACCCACCATTTTAATCTGTAGGGCCTTTGCTTTAAAAATATATATAATGTTTGGGGGTTCAACATAATTTTCTTGCAAAAAAAAAAAATGTTTTCATGTAAACAAAAAGTGTCAAAAAGGGCTTTGTCTTCAAGTGGTTAGAAGAGTGGATGTAAGCTTCCTAATGTTGTGTATAAAATGCCAGAACAGTTCAAAACCCCCCCAAATGACCCCATTTTGGAAAGTAGACACCCCAAGCTATATACTGAGAGGCATGTCGAGTCCATGGAATATTTTATATGTTGACACAAGTTGCGGAAAAACGACAATTTTTTTTTTTTTTTTTGCACAAAGTTGTCACTAAATGATATATTGCTCAAACATGCCATGGGCATATGTGGAATTACACCCCAAAATACATTCTGTTGCTTCTCCTGAGTACGGGGATACCACATGTGTGAGACTTTTTGGGAGCCCAGCCACGTACGGGACCCCAAAAACCAAGCACCCGCCTTCAGGCTTTCTAAGGGTGTAAATTTTTGATTTCACTTCTCACTGCCTATCACAGTTTCGGAGGCCATGGAATGCCCAGATAGCACAAAACCCCCCCAAATGACCCCATTTTGGAAAGTAGACACCCCAAGCTATTTGCTGAGAGGTATTGTGAGTATTTTGCAGATCTCACTTTTTGTCACAAAGTTTTGAAAATTGAAAAAAAAAAAATATATATATATATTTTCTTTCTTCATTTTCAAAAACAAATGAGAGCTGTAAAATACTCGCCATTCCTCTCAGCAAATAGCTTGGGGTGTCTATATTCCAAAATAGGGTCATTTGGGGGGGTTTTGTGCGATTTTGGCATTTTATGGCCTTCGAAACTGTGATAGGTAGTGAGGAGTGAAATCAAAAATTTGCGCCCTTAGAAATCCTGAAGGCGGTGCTTGGTTTCCGGGGTCCCGTACGCGGCTAGGCTCCCAAAAAGTCCCACACATGTGGTATCCCCGTACTCAGGAGAAGCAGCAAAATGTATTTTGGGGTGAAATTCCACATATAACCATGGCATGTGTGAGCAATATATCATTTAGTGACAACTTTTTGTAATTTTTTTTTCTTTTTTTTTTTTAGTCATTATTCAATCACTTGGGACAAAAAAATAAAAAATTCAATGGGCTCAACATGCCTCTCAGCAATTTCCTTGGGGTGTCTACTTTCCAAAATGGGGTAATTTGGGGGGTTTTGTACTGCCCTGTCATTTTAGCACCTCAAGAAATGAGATAGGCAGTCATAAATTTAAAGCTGTGTAAATTTCAGAAAATGTACCCTAGTTTGTAAACTCTATAACTTTTGCGCAAACCAATAAATATACGCTTATTGACATTTTTTTTACTAAAAACATGTGGCTGAATACATTTTGGCCTAAATGTATGACTACAATTGAGTTTATTCGATTTTTCTTATAACAAAAAGTAGAAAATATCATTTTTTTTCAAAATTTTCGGTCTTTTTCCGTTTATATCGCAAAAAATAAAAATCGCAGAGGCAATCAAATACCATTAAAAGAAAGCTCTATTTGTGGGAAGAAAAGGACGCAAATTTCGTTTGGGTACAACATTGCATGTCCGCACAATTTACAGTTAAAGCAGCGCAGTGCAAAATTCTGAATTCACCTCTGGTCCTTTAGCTACCAAATGGTCCGGGGCTTAAGTGGTTAATAGGGTTCTAACGTCCGCGCAAACTTTCGGTCCGTTCGAAGGTTCTGGTGCGAACCGAACCGGGGGTGTTCGACTCATCCCTAGTAAACACTTTATACAGGTGTTTGGGTGTCCTCGGAGGATACATTTGGACCAGGGGGCATGTTTTCAGGGTACTCTGATGAATGAGCTGTATCAACTGTATGGCATCGAACGTTCCCGCACCACCCCGTATCACCCCCCAGGGAAACGGAGCATGCGAGCGGTTCAACCGCACCTCACAGTCAGCAGACACATTCCAGCCAATCAGCAGCATACCCTCCCTCCCAGACCCTCCCACCTCCTGGACAGCATCCATTTTAGATTCATTCGGAAGCTGCAGTCTTAGTGAGAGGAGGAACTGTGTAGCTGCTGCTGATGTAATAGGGAAATCTATAGCTAGGCCAGTGTATTCAGTGTCCACTCCAGTCCTGAAAGAATCATCTGATCTCTGCTGTAAGGACTAGTACATCAGTCTGCTTTTTTTTTTCCTCTGTAATCTAATTGCAGTTGCCTGCCAGCGTGTGTGTGTCAGGCTCACAGAATATACTGTGCCCACTTGCCCAGTGCCACCACTCATATATCTGGTGGCACAGTAGATTACATTTAAAAAAAAAATAACAATTTTGACTGCAATAGAATAGCAGTCAGTTCCCTGCCAGCGTGTGTGTGTCAGGCTCACAGCGTATACTGTGCCCACTTGCCCAGTGCCACCACTCATATATCTTGTGTCACAGTAGATTACATTTAAAAAAAAAAAAATTTTTTTTGACTGCAATAGAATAGCAGTCAGTTCCCTGCCAGCGTGTGTGTGTGTCAGGCTCACAGCATATACTGTGCCCACTTGCCCAGTGCCACCACTCATATATCTTGTGTCACAGTAGATTACATTTAAAAAAAAAAAAACAATTTTGACTGCAATAGAATAGCAGTCAGTTGCCTACAGCGTCTACTCTGCCAACTTCTGCCAGTGCACAGTGCCACTCATATCTGGTGTCACAGTAGCTTGCACGCATAGTACAACTAAACTAATCTGAAAAAAAATGACAGGCAGAGGCAGGCCACCCCGCAGGGGCCGTCGTGGTCGTGGTGCTGTGATTCCCTTTGGCCCTAGAATAATGCCCAGTGTTCAGAGGCCACGTACCCTGAACTCGAAAAGTTCTGAGGACATAGTTGACTGGCTAACACAGGACACCCAATCTTCTACAGCTTCCGCTCGGAACCTTGCGCACCATCCTCCTCCAGCTCAGCTTCGGGCACCTCTCAAGTTACCACTCGCCTGCCGCCTGCCGCCACCACCAACACTAGCACCACAGCTGCTTCACTTGATCGGTCAGAGGAGTTATTTACACATGAGTTGGAAGAAATTAGTAATGTGCAACCATTATTGCCAGAGGATGTAGATAAAAGGGATATGTCTCAGTCAGGCAGCATTACACACATGGACGTACGGTGTGATGATGATGATGTTGTACCCGCTGCTGCTTCCTTTGCTGAGTTGTCAGATACAAGTGAAGCGGTTGATGATGATGATGTGTCCGTGGATGTCACGTTGGTGACCGCTCGAAGAGAAGAAGAACAAGGGGAAAGTTCAGATGGCTGATTGGCACTCATAGGCGGCACTCATAGGCGGCACTGATGGGCACTTATAGGTGGCACTGATGGGCATTTATGGGTGGCACTTATGGGTGGCACGGACGGGCACTGATAGGTGGGCACTTATGGGCACAGATGGGCACGGATGGGCACTGATAGGTGGCACTGATGGACACTAGTAGGTGGCACTGGTGACACTGATGCCAAGCAATGCCAGCCACCACACATTGTGGTTGTGCCATGATAGTGCCAGTCAGTGCCCATTTGAGGGCACTGATTGGCATATTTTTTTATGTTTTTTTAATATATTTTTTATGTTTTACTACATGTGGATGGCCATGGGGGCCATCCACATGCTTGGGGCTTCCCTGGTGGTCCTGGGGGGCTTCCCTGGTGGTCCAGTGTGGGTATCCGAGGGGGGGCTGCGCTGATAAACAATCAGCGCGAACCCCCCCTGTCAGGAGAGCCGCCGATCGGCTCTCCTCTACTCGCGTCTGTCAGACGCGAGTGAGGAAGAGCCGATCAACGGCTCTTCCTGTTTACATCGTGATCAGCCGTGATTGGACACGGCTGATCACAAGGTAAAAAGCCTCCGCCGGAGGCTCTTTACCGGGATCAGTGTAGCGGTGTGTCAGACTGACACACCGCTCCACCGATCGCCGCGATGCGCGCCCCCACGGGCGCGCAGCGGCTGTTATCCTGCAGGACGTCATATGACGTCCAGTGTGGATAACAGAACCACTTCCTGGACTTCAATCTCCTATTGACTGGGCGGGAAGTGGTTAACCACCTAAGCCCCGGACCATTACACAGCTTAATGACCAGAGGTGATTTCACAATTTGGCACTGCGCTGCTTTAACTGGAAATTGTGCGGACATGCAATGTTGTACCCAAACGAAATTTGCGTCCTTTTCTTCCTACAAATAGAGCTTTCTTTTAGTGGTATTTGATTGCCTCTGCGATTTTTTTTTTTTTGCGATATAAATGGAAAAAGACTGAAAATTGTGAAAAAAAATGATATTTTCTACTTTTTGTTATAAGAAAAATCGAATAAACTAAATTTTAGTCATACATTTAGGCCAAAATGTATTCAGCCACATGTCTTTAGTAAAAAAAATGTCAATAAGCGTATATTTATTGGTTTGCGCAAAAGTTATAGCGTCTACAAACTAGGGTACATTTTCTGGAATTTACACAGCTTTTAATTTATGACTGCCTATCTCATTTCTTGAGGTGCTAAAATGGCAGGGCAGTACAAAACCCCCCCCAAATGACCCCATTTTGGAAAGTAGACACCCCAAGGAAATTGCTGAGAGGCATGTTGAGTATTTTACAGCTCTCATTTGTTTTTGAAAATGAAGAAATACATTTTTTTTTTTCAATTTTCAAAACTTTGTGACAAAAAGCGAGATCTGCAAAATACTCACAATACCTCTCAGCAAATAGCTTGGGGTGTCTACTTTCCAAAATGGGGTCATTTGGGGTGGTTTTGTGCCATCTGGGCATTCCATGGCCTCCGAAACTGTGATAGGCAGTGAGGAGTGAAATCAAAAATGTATACCCTTAGAAAGCCTGAAGGCGGTGCTTGGTTTTTGGGGTCCCGTACGCGGCTAGGCTCCCAAAAAGTCTCACACATGTGGTATCCCCGTACTCAGGAGAAGCAACAGAATGTATTTTGGGGTGTAATTCCACATATGCCCATGGCATGTTTGAGCAATATATCATTTAGTGACAACTTTGTGCAAAAATAAACAAATAAATAAATTGTCTTTTTTCCGCAACTTGTGTCAACATATAAAATATTCCATGGACTCGACATGCCTCTCAGTATATAGCTTGGGGTGTCTGCTTTCCAAAATGGGGTCATTTGGGGGGGTTTTGAACTGTCCTGGCATTTTATACACAACATTAGGAAGCTTACATCCACTCTTCTAACCACTTGAAGACAAAGCCCTTTCTGACACTTTTTGTTTACATGAAAACATATTTTTTTTTTTTGCAAGAAAATTATGTTGAACCCCCAAATATATATTTTTTTAAAGCAAAGGCTCTACAGATTAAAATGGTGGGTGTTGCATTTTTTTTTCCACACAGTATTTGCGCAACGATTTTTCAAACGCATTTTTTGGGGAAAAAATACACTTTTTTTAATTTTAATGCACTAAAACACACTATATTGCCCAAATGTTTGATGAAATAAAAAAGATGATTTTAGGCCGAGTACATAGATACCAAACATGACATGCTTTAAAATTTCGCACAAACGCGCAATGGCGACAAACTACATACATTTTTAAAAGCTTTTAAAAGCTTTAACAGGGTACCACGTTAGATTTACAGAGGAGGTCTACTACTAAAATGACTGCCCTCGATCTGACCTTCGCGGTGATACCTCACATGCATGATGCAATTGCTGTTTATATATGACGCCAGACCGACGCTTGCGTTCGCCATTGCGCAAGAGCAGGGTAGGACAGGGGTGCTTTTTTTTTTTTATTATTATTCATTTTGCTTTTTTATTTTATTTTTAAACTGTTCTTTCCATATTTATTTTTTTTTAATCATTTTTATTGTTATCTCAGGGAATGTAAATATCCCCTATGATAGCAATAGGTTGTGACAAGTACTCTTTTTTTTAAAAAACTGGGGTCTATTGGACCCTAGATCTTTCCTCTGCCCTCAAAGCATCTGACCACACCAAGATCGGTGTGATAAAATGCTTTCCCAATTTCCCAATGGCGCTTTTTATATCCGGGGGGGGGACATTCCCTCCCTCTGCTTGTAAAAACAGTCCAGAGGCTAATTAGCCGCTAGGATTGCTTTTACATGAAAGTCAGCTGCTGGCTGAAAAGAAGGATACCAAGATGATACCTAAACCCGCAGGCATCAATCTGGTATAACCAAAGTCCAGCAACATACCAGTACGTTGCTGGTCCTTGTTGGACATGTATTGTAATCTTTTTTTTCATGCAGCCTGTTGGGTGAACGAAAAAAAGAGATTGATCGGTGGGTATGCCCACCATTAGAATACCTCCCTTCATTCACCCACTTCTAATGATGGGCATACATGCACCATTTATATATGCCGAAGCATGGGGGCATCCTCCCGCATGGCTACACTGGACCTAAAACACTCTGCCCTGACACTTTTACAGTCACAAATGTCACTGATTGCAGTGATCAGTAAATAAATGGTCACTGCAATCAGTGACACTGTGACTGGGGGCTGGGGGGTGATCTGGGGGGTGATCTGGGGGTGTCTGGGGGAGCCTGGGGGGGGCGATCGTGTGCCTATGTGTGTGGTGTCAGTGTGCTGTTATGTGCACTAACCTCTGTGTCTTCTCTCATGCGGCGCTCGGTATATGTGAGCGCCGCATGAGAGATGACATCACTTCCTCCTGCCTGTGTAAACACTACACAGGCAGAGGAAGCTTTTCATTCGCCGGGAGCGATCGCGAGGGGGTGGCCAGAATCGAATGGTGGCCCCCTCATCACGGATCACTCCCAAAGCGATCCCGGCCGCTCACTGTACCGGAGGGGGGTCCGATCGGACCCCCCACCCATAAAAAGGCAGGCACGTACAGGTACGTGATTGTGCCTGTCCGTGCCATTCTGCCAACGTATATATACAGTGAGCGGTCGTTAAGTGGTTAAAATGACTGCTCCCGAAAAACGTCCGTTTTTAAAAGTTCGTTTTGCATTGATACATGTCCCCTGGGGCAGAACCCGGGTCCCCAAACCCTTTTTAGGACAATAACATGAATATTAGTTGTTATAATTAGCACTTTAGATTTCGAACGTTCGCGTCCATTGTATTTAATAGGGTTCTAACGTCCGTGCAAACTTTCGGTCCGTTCGAAGGTTCTGGTGCGAACCGAACCGGGGGTGTTCGACTCATCCCTAGTAAACACTTTATACAGGTGTTTGGGTGTCCTCGGAGGATACATTTGGACCAGGGGGCATGTTTTCAGGGTACTCTGATGAATGAGCTGTATCAACTGTATGGCATCGAACGTTCCCGCACCACCCCGCATCACCCCCAGGGAAACGGGGCATGCGAGCGGTTCAACCGCACCTTGCTCCAGATGCTGCGGACTCTGGAGGACAACCAGAAGATGTGGGCCTATAACAACAGGGTACACAGTACCACTGGTTACTCCCCACATATGCTCATGTTTGGGAGAGCCGGACGGGAGATTGAAGATCTCCACATGCCCGATCCGATGGAGCCATCACCAAGAAATACCACTGCATGGGTGCAAGAGCACCGCCGCCGACTAAGAGCAATCCACAAGGTTGTGGGGGAGCGCCTGGGACAAGTGGTACATCCTAACCCAAGACCAGTGCAGAGGGATGGGTTTGCCCAGGGTGATCGAGTGATGGTCAAAGCTAAGTGGCCGTCTTGAAAGTTGGATGGGCGGTGGGAGGCGGTCCCTTACACGGTGAAGAGGAGGATAGACCCTGACATCCCGGTCTATGAGGTAGAGCCAATAGGGACTGGGGGGCCTTCACGAAACTTGCACCGTAACATGTTGAGACGTTGTATTTTTGATAAGCCTGTGTGCGTGGAGGAGATGCCTCCTTCTGCTCAGGGTACAGAGCAAATATCCTTGGAGGAGGAGGAGGAGGAGGAGGAGGAATGGTGGGTTGTCCCTGCCCTGGTACCCACAGAGGCTCCAGCCGTGGCAAGTTTGCCACCTCGGGAAAGTGTTAAGCAGTCAGCAGCCCCTACCCCCATTAGATGTGTCTGACGTCCCCAGTGCTTCTGAACCTATCCCTCTTCGAAGGTCAACCAGGCCCAATGCTGGTGTGCCCCCACAGCGCTATGCCCAGAATGAGTTTGTATGGGGAGGGTTGCCGAGGACGACAACCTCTAGTGGGGTGGCATGTAAGACATGTAAGATGGGAAGCAGCTCTCATTGTCTGAACACTGTTTGTTTACAATTAAATATTTACCTGTCATTCTGCTGTTTGGCCACAAGATGCCGCTGGTTTTTCCTGACACAGATAACGGGCTGTAGCCATTGAGACGCTGTACACAAATCAGTACTTTGACACACAGGAAAGAAAGTGAGAGGAGAACTGTAGTATAATGGGCTGTTTTGGACTGAGATTCAAGAAAGAGAGAGAAAGTGTATAGCGAGCAGGCAGCCATTTTGAGAAGGAGTTTGTTCTGAGGACTGTGTGCAGAGAATCCTACAACATCCAGGTGTGGAAACAGAACTGCAGCTGAGTGAAGTTACCTGTGTCTAAGATCCTGATCCTGTCCAGAGGAACGAGGAATTGCTTGCAGGAAGACGGATGAGACCTGAGGAACAAAACAATATACACTGCAGGACCATATACTTGTTAGAGAGACATTTTGTTCCGGTCAGAGTCACCAGCGGATGCAGAGCAGACCCGGGTCGGTAAGATCGTGCACGCACCCCATTACTTTGTTGGTGCCTAGAGACTGAGTCCAGGCCTGTAGATAGTTAGTAGGGTCTCTGTTTGTGTCAGGCCACAAGTGTTGCTACTGTTCACTACAGGGACTCCATAACCTAAAGTGACACTTCACAATTGGAGAGCTGATGAACTTTCTACAAACTCAAGATAGACTGGCGTTGTGCTCAGGAGGAACGTGCAGACGCATGATACAACACCAGTTAACGGGGGGGGGAAATACGGTAGAGCTTTGTAAGTTTGTAAACTGTTGTGCTGCACCGCAGGCTAGCCCGCACCACACACCCATACAGTTATTCTTGTGTTGTTTTTAGGGTATTAACAGGTAAGGTGTGGCGGTTTGGTTGTGCCCACCAGTAGGCAAATTACTCCTGCATCCTACGTAGGGCGCCGCGCTGTGCAGCATAAGGGTCTCAGCCTTCGGGCTGGGTGTCTGTAAATATATTGTATGTTCCCAGAATTGGCGGTTGGGTTCAATACCCCGTCTAAGTAAAATTTAGTTTTAATAAGAGCTGGTGGTGGAGTGGTTTTCCTTGTTCGTGAATTCCCTGTATCCTGGGGAGCCCACCCCGGTACACATTCTACAGACTTGTATCAAATGAGGGAACTGTATCAAATGTCTTTACAAATTACAGATACACCATATCCACAGGCCTTCCTTTGTCTAGATGGCAGCTCACTTCCTCATAGAATGTTAACAAATTGGTCTGGCAAGAACGATTCTTCATGAATCCGTGCTAATTATCACTAATGACATTCAGTCAATAAACTGTCCATAAAAATTAAGAAAAATGGTCTGGCTATCACCTGACTTTGTTTCTTAAGGACCCTCGGGTGTAAGCCATCTGGTCCTAGTGACTTATTTGGGTTAAATGTTTTAACTCTATTTCTGATACTGACTTCTGTTAGCCATGAGTAGGGATAGGCCCGGTGTTCAATTCAATCCCATGTTCGAATCGAACATCGGCCGTTCGTCCGCTCGCCAAGTCCAGAACCCTGCGGGCCATTCGCATCAAATTCGTGTGATGCGAACGGCCCACAATGCACTGCGCCAGTCGCAGTGCATTGCTGGCTGATGATTGGCCAAGCATGCACTGTGACCCTGCATGCTTGGCCAATCATAGCGCCAGCAGCGAGGAGAGCAATAATTGGCCACAGGCAGGATGCCTGTGGCCAATTATAGCTCAGGGGGTTTAGTACACGCCGAACACTATATAAGGCCGCCGCGCCGGCGGCCTTGTGTAGTGTGTTCCGGCGTTCAGGGAAAGAGGATTGATAGGCAGGGACAGTGTGAACTACTTATCATTAATTTCCGTGTGGGGAAAGTGCAGGGAAAGAGGATTGATAGGCAGGGACAGTGTAAACTACTTATCACTCATTTCCGTGTGGGGAAAGTGCAGGGAAAGAGGATTAATAGGCAGGGATAGTGTGTTCTTCTCAGGCATTTGCGTGTGGGGAAAGTGCTGTTCTCTATAAATCCAGCCATCTGCAGGAGTTAGTGTGTGTGCTGTGTGAGTCCAGCACAGCACAGTATAAACCTGCACCTGTATCTACCATTTAGTGCAGTTCTCCATTAATCCAGCCATCTGCAGGAGTTAGTGTGTGTGTTGTGTGAGTCCAGCACAGCACAGCACAGTATACAACCTGCAGCTGTATCTACCATTTAGTGCAGTTCTCCATTAATCCAGCCATCTGCAGGAGTTAGTGTGTGTGTGTTGTGTGAGTCCAGCACAGCACAGTATACAACCTGCACCTGTATCTGCCCTGGTGTCATCTAATCCAGCCATCTGCAGGAGTTAGTGTGTGTGTTGTGTGAGTCCAGCACAGCACAGTATACAACCTGCACCTGTATCTGCCCTGGTGTCATCTAATCCCGCCATTAGAGATGTCCCGAACTATTCGCCGGCGAATAGTTCCCGGCGAACATAGCTTGTTCGCGTTCGCCGCGGCGGGCGAACATATGCGATGTTTGGACCACCCCCTATTTGTCATCATTGAGCAAACTTTGACCCTGTACCTCACAGTCAGCAGACACATTCCAACCAATCAGCAGCATACCCTCCCTCCCAGACCCTCCCACCTCCTGGACAGCATCCATTTTAGATTCATTCGGAAGCTGCAGTCTTAGTGAGAGGAGGGACTGTGTAGCTGCTGCTGATGTAATAGGGAAATCTATAGCTAGGCCAGTGTATTCAGTGTCCACTCCAGTCCTGAAAGACTCATCTGATCTCTGCTGTAAGGACTAGTACATCAGTCTGCTTTTTTTTTTTTCCTCTGTAATCTAATTGCAGTTGCCTGCCAGCGTGTGTGTGTCAGGCTCACAGAATATACTGTGCCCACTTGCCCAGTGCCACCACTCATATATCTGGTGGCACAGTAGATTACATTTAAAAAAAAAATAACAATTTTGACTGCAATAGAATAGCAGTCAGTTCCCTGCCAGCGTGTGTGTGTCAGGCTCACAGCGTATACTGTGCCCACTTGCCCAGTGCCACCACTCATATATCTTGTGTCACAGTAGATTACATTTAAAAAAATAAAATAACATTTTTGACTGCAATAGAATAGCAGTCAGTTCCCTGCCAGCGTGTGTGTGTGTCAGGCTCACAGCATATACTGTGCCCACTTGCCCAGTGCCACCACTCATATATCTTGTGTCACAGTATATTACATTTAAAAAAAAAAAAACAATTTTGACTGCAATAGAATAGCAGTCAGTTGCCTACAGCGTCTACTCTGCCAACTTCTGCCAGTGCACAGTGCCACTCATATCTGGTGTCACAGTAGCTTGCACGCATAGTACAACTAAACTAATCTGAAAAAAAATGACAGGCAGAGGCAGGCCACCCCGCAGGGGCCGTCGTGGTCGTGGTGCTGTGATTCCCTTTGGCCCTAGAATAATGCCCAGTGTTCAGAGGCCACGTACCCTGAACTCGAAAAAGTCTGAGGACATAGTTGACTGGCTAACACAGGACACCCAATCTTCTACAGCTTCCGCTCGGAACCTTGCGCACCATCCTCCTCCAGCTCAGCTTCGGGCACCTCTCAAGTTACCACTCGCCTGCCGCCTGCCGCCACCACCAACACTAGCACCACAGCTGCTTCACTTGATCTGTCAGAGGAGTTATTTACACATGAGTTGGAAGAAATTAGTAATGCGCAACCATTATTGCCAGAGGATGTAGATAAAAGGGATATGTCTCAGTCAGGCAGCATTACACACATGGACGTACGGTGTGATGATGATGATGTTGTACCCGCTGCTGCTTCCTTTGCTGAGTTGTCAGATACAAGTGAAGCGGTTGATGATGACGATGTGTCCGTGGATGTCACGTGGGTGCCCGCTCGAAGAGAAGAAGAACAAGGGGAAAGTTCAGATGGGGAGACAGAGAGGAGGAGGAGATGAGTTGGAAGCAGGGGGAGGTCGTCGCAAGGAGCTAGTGGCACAGTCAGACAGCATGTATCGGCACCCGGGGTCAGCCAGACAGCACGCCAATCAACACATGCTGTTGCCACCACCAGAATGCCGTCATTGCAAAGCTCAGCAGTGTGGCATTTTTTTTGTGTGTCTGCCTCTGATAACAGCGATGCCATTTGCAACCTGTGCCAAAAGAAACTGAGACGTGGGAAATCCAACACCCACCTAGGTACAACTGCTTTGCAAAGGCACATGATCGCACATCACAAACGCCTATGGGATCAACACATGATGACGAGTACAAGCAGCACACAAGCTCAAAGCCACCATCCTCCTCCTGGTCCAGCATCTTCAGCCACGTCAACCACTGCTGTCCTCCTTGCCCCCTCTCAACCATCTGCCACTCCGTCTCTCATCTGCCCACAGTCAGGTGTCTGTCATGGACATGTTTGAGCGTAAGAAGCCAATGTCACAGAGTCACCCCCTTGCCCGGCGTCTGACAGCTGGCTTGTCGGAACTCTTAGCCCGCCAGCTTTTACCATACAAGCTGGTGGAGTCTGAGGCCTTCAAAAAATTTGTAGCTATTGGGACACCGCAGTGGAAGGTACCCGGCCGAAATTTCTTTTCACAAAAGGCAATCCCCAACCTGTACTCTATTGTGCAAAACGAAGTCATGGCATGTCTGGCACAGTGTTGGGGCAAGGGTCCATCTGACCACTGATACCTGGTCTGCAAAGCACGGTCAGGGCAGGTATATCACCTACACTGCGCATTGGGTAAACCTGCTGACAGCTGCCAAGCATGTAATGCGTGGCTCTGCAGAAGAGTTGGTGGTGACACGGCCACGACGTGCAGGCAGGCCTGCTGCCACCTCCTCTACTCCCCCTACTCCATCCTCTTCGATAACCTCCTCGGCTGAGTCCTCTTCTGCTGCTGCGTCTTGCTCCACATCAACTGCACCCCCCAGATCCCCAGGGGCTATTTCACATCCCGGATACGACAGTGTCACGCCGTCTTGGGGTTGACTTGCCTGAAAGCAGATAGTCACACCGGACCAGCACTCCCATCCGCCCTGAACGCAGGTGGATCAGTGGCTGACTCCGCACCAACTGGAGATCGGCAAAGTGGTGTGTGACAACGGAAGCAATTTGTTGGCGGTATTGAATTTGGGCAAGTTGACACATGTGCCGTGCATTGCACATGTGTTGAGTCTGATTGTACAACGCTTTGTGTATAAGTACCCAGACTTACAGGACGTCTTCAAGCAGGCCATTTCAGGCGTTCCTACACGGCCATGGCGCACTTTTCAGATATCCAACGGCGAAACAACATGCCAGTGAGGCGCTTGATTTGCGACAGCCCGACACGTTGGAATTCAACACTCCTAATGTTCGACCGCCTGCTCCAACAAGAAAAAGCCGTCAACGAGTATTTGTATGACCGGGGTGTTAGGACAGCCTCTGCGCAGCTGGGAATTTTTTTGCCACGCTACTGGATGCACATGCGCAATGCCTGTAGGCTCATGCGTCCTTTTGAGGAGGTGACAAACCTAGTCAGTCGCACTGAAGGCACCATCAGCGACATCATCCCATTTGTTTTCTTCCTGAAGCGTGCCGTGCGAAGAGTGCTGGATCAGGCCGTAGATGAGCGTGAAGAGGAAGAGGAAGAGTTGTGGTCACCATCACCACCAGAAACAGCCTTATCAGCATCGCTTGCTGGACCTGCGGCAACGCTGGAAGAGGAGTCTGAGGAAGAGGAGTCAGAGGAGGAATGTGGCTTTGAGGAGGAGGAGGAAGACCAACCACAGCAGGCATCCCAGGGTGCTCGTTGTCACCTATCTGGTACCCGTGGTGTTGTACGTGGCTGGGGGAAGAACAGACCTTCAGTGAGATCAGTGAGGACGAGGAACGGGACATGAGTAGCTCGGCATCCAACCTTGTGCAAATGGGGTCTTTCATGCTGTCGTGCCTGTTGAGGGACCCTCGTATAAAAAGGCTGAAGGAGAACGACCTGTACTGGGTGGCCACGCTACTAGATCCCCGGTATAAGCAGAAAGTGCCTGAAATGTTACCGAATTACCAGAAGTCGCAAAGGATGCAGCAGTTCCAAAATAAATTAAAAGGTATGCTTTACACAGCGTATAAGGGTGATGTCACAGCACAACGGGAATCTAACAGGGGAAGAGGTGAAAGTAATCCTCCTCCTACCACGACCACGCCGGCAAGGACAGGATGCTTTACAGACGTGTTGTTGATGGAGGACATGCAGAGCTTTTTAAGTCCTACGCATCGCCACAGCCCTTCGGGGTCCACCCTCAGAGAAGGACTCGACCGACAGGTAGCAGACTACCTCGCCTTAACTGTAGATATCGACACTCTGAGGAGCGATGAACCCCTTGACTACTGGGTGTGCAGGCTTGACCTGTGGCCTGAGCTATCCCAATTTGCGATAGAACTTCTGGCCTGCCCCGCTTCAAGTGTCCTTTCAGAAAGGACCTTCAGTGCAGCAGGAAGTATTGTCACTGAGAAGAAAAGTCGCCTAGGTAAAAAAAGTCTAGATTACCTCACCTTTATTAAGATGAATGAGGCATGGATCCCGAAGGGACTGACAGTGGGCGATACATTTGACTAAAAAAGGCCTGATGAGATGAGCTGCCTTGGGCTAAAAATGGTCCACACGCTGCTGTGTTTTATCTCTGCATGCCGGATGACTTGCGTGACTTATCCGCCACCAACTAGGGTTCAAGCCGCAATGTTTTAGGGCACTTTCTGCCTGGAAAACATCTTTTTTTCTGCCCGCTGCTACAGCAGCGGCTGCAACAATACCTAATTTTTCAGGCATGTGTACATGCCTAATTTTTCTGGCCTCTGGTGCTGCACTGTGGCTGCAAAAACAAAACAAAAAAAAAGCACATACATGTGTCAATTCCCCTTCGTGATCGTTACCTTGTTGTGGTGAAGGGGCTTGCGTATCACAATGAAGCGACCACCTCTATGAGTGTGTTGGCAATGGCAATGTTGGCACACCCCAGATGATAAGGTCGTTGCTTCATTGTGAACAGACCAAAAGCGATCGGCAGGATAATTTTGCATAGAAAAAACATAAATTTTCTTTGTGATCATCTAAGGTGATCATTAAAGCCTTGCGGTTGTGCAAATGGACTGTTTACGGTTGTTTGTGGTGCGTTAAACAGGGAGTTTGGTCTCTCAGAGTTTGGTCTGTCACTGTGAAGCGGGCGTAACCCTTACACTACCTGATCGATACAACATCATACCTGATGTTTTAAAGCACGTTATTCTAAACAATTTAGGAATGTTAGGTGATTTATGCCCTTTATGGATTAAAACCCGACTCTGCGCCAACTACGTAATTTTCCATGGGAGTTTTGCCATGGATCCCCCTCCGGCATGCCACAGTCCAGGTGTTAGTCCCCTTGAAACAACTTTTCCATCACTATTGTGGCCAGAAAGAGTCCCTGTGGGTTTTAAAATTTGCCTGCCTATTGAAGTCTATGGCGGTTCGCCCGGTTCGCCCGTTCGCGAACATTTGCGGAAATTCGCGTTCGCCGTTCGCGAACGGAAAATTTTATGTTCGCGACATCACTACCAGCCATCTGCAGGAGTTAGTGTGTGTGTTGTGTGAGTCCAGCACAGCACAGTATACAACATGCACCTGTATCTGCCCTGGTGTCATCTAATCCAGCCATCTGCAGGAGTTAGTGTGTGTGTGTTGTGTGAGTCCAGCACAGCACAGTATACAACCTGCACCTGTATCTGCCCTGGTGTCATCTAATCCAGCCATCTGCAGGAGTTAGTGTGTGTGTGTTGTGTGAGTCCAGCACAGCACAGTATACAACCTGCACCTGTATCTGACCTGGTGTCATCTAATCCAGCCATCTGCAGGAGTTAGTGTGTGTGTGTTGTGTGAGTCCAGCACAGCACAGTATACAACCTGCACCTGTATCTGCCCTGGTGTCATCTAATCTAGCCATCTGCAGGAGTTAGTGTGTGTGTTGTGTGAGTCCAGCACAGCACAGTATACAACCTGCACCTGTATCTGCCCTGGTGTCATCTAATCCAGCCATCTGCAGGAGTTAGTGTATGTGTTGTGTGAGTCAAGCACAGCACAGTATACAACCTGCACCTGTATCTGCCCTGGTGTCATCTAATCCAGCCATCTGCAGGAGTTAATGTGTGTGTTGTGTGAGTCCAGCACAGCACAGTATACAACCTGCACCTGTATCTGCCCTGGTGTCATCTAATCCAGCCATCTGCAGGAGTTAGTGTGTGTGTTGTGTGAGTCCAGCACAGCACAGCACAGTATACAACCTGCACCTGTATCTTCCCTGGTGTCATCTAATCCAGCCATCTGCAAGAGTTAGTGTGTGTGTGTGTTGTGTGAGTCCAGCACAGCACAGTATACAACCTGCACCTGTATCTGCCCTGGTGTCATCTAGTCCAGCCATCTGCAGGAGTTAGTGTGTGTGTGTTGTGTGAGTCCAGCACAGCACAGCACAGCACAGTATACAACCTGCACCTGTATCTGCCCTGGTGTCATCTAATCCAACTATCTGCAGGAGTTAGTGTGTGTGTTGTGTGACTCCAGCACAATATACACTACTCAATTGCTGTTTTTCCCATCTCCCTGCAGGCCATTACAATGTCTGGAAGGCCAACAAGGAGAGGCAGACAGTCACGAGCCAAGAAAAGAGGGCAAGCAGGCTCTGTGTCTAGAGACAACAGTGCTGGTCGTGGACGCGGTGCATCGTCATCAGCACCTGGCCATGGGACACGCTTGTCCTTATTTTCGGCAGCTGGACATGTTGAGCCGCATCATGCCGAAGGCTTGGTAGAGTGGATGACCAAGCCCTCCTCATCCTCCTCATCCTCTCTCACCCAGGCTCAGGGTACTGGCAAAGCAGCTGCCAATGCGTACTCTTCCCTCGTCTCAATGTCATCAGTCACCCCTTCCCTAGACCCACCATGTCCTCCTGAGGATTCCCCCGAACTGTTTGAGCACAGTGTTGGGTACATGCTCCAGTAGGATGCCCAGCGTTTTGAAGGCTCTGATGATGATACCCAGCTAGAGGAAGGCAGTAGCATGAGCGCAGAGAGAGGGGATGCTCAAGGACAGCAATCTGGCAGTCACGTTCCACCTGCTGCAGCATACTGCCAGGTTTGCTCCAGCGGTGAAGAGGGAGGGGATGATGAGGTCACTGACTCCACGTGGGTGCCTGATCAGAGAGAGGAGGAGGAGGCGGAACATCTCCAACGAGGCAGGATGCCCTCCGGGGGCCAGCTTGAGGGCAGCACACCAACTGAATCACACCGCAGAGCTCTGCCTGTGCAGGGCGCTGCCTCTGCGCGTTATTACAAAAGTTCTTTGGTGTGGGCCTTTTTTGAGACGAGTGCATCAGATCGCACCGCTGCTATTTGCAACATATGTCTCAAGCGTATCTCGCGTGGCCAAAACATCAGCCGCTTGGGCACCACAAGCATGACCAGATATATGTTGACCTGCCATGCAGCTCGTTGGCAAGCGTACCTTAAAGACCCACACCAAAGAACAAAGCGGACCTCTCCTTGCTCCTCATCAGCTGGGATCTCAAACCCCACTATACCTTCAGTCCTCTCTGAAAGCTGCACTGAAAGGAATGAAGGTGTAGAATTAGGTGTGTCACAGCCAAGTACTTGCAGGCACTCTGCTAGCAGTACACCGACGTCCGATTGTACCAGGCAAATTTCCCTGCCCCAGCTACTGGACCGTCAAAAGAAGTTCACTCCCAGCCATCCACATGCACAGCGGTTCAATGCTAGCTTGGCTAAATTGCTAGCACTTCAACTGCTGCCTTTTCAGTTGGTAGACTCGGCCCCCTTCTGTGAGTTTGTGCAATGTGCGGTTCCTCAGTGGCAGGTTCCCAAACGCCACTTTTTCTCACGGAAGGCGATTCCGGCTCTCTACCAGCATGTGGAAGGCAATGTCCATGCCTCGCTGGACAGGACGGTCAGCGGAAAGGTGCATATTACCGCTGACTCATGGTCCAGCAGGCATGGACAGGGACGTTACCTATCTTTCACGGCCCATTGGGTCACTCTTTTGGCAGCTGGGAAGGATGCAGGACAAGGTGCAGTAGTGTTGGAGGTTGTTCCGCCACCACGCCTCCAAAATGCTACTACTGGTTGTGACACACCTCTCTCCTCCACCCCTCCTCTTCTTCTTCCTCCATGGCCTCTTCAAGTGCTCTGTCCTCGGAACCAGCGGTGCTCCGTAGGCGTTCAAGGGGCTACGCAAGTACGCAGGCAAAAAGATGCCGTGCCGTGTTTGCGCTGGTGTGTTTGGGGGACAGGAGCCACACTGGGGCAGAGGTTCTGTCAGCTCTGCAGGGGCAGGCCGAGAGGTGTTTGACGTCATGTCAGCTTAAGCCAGGAATGGTGGTTTTTGACAATGGCACCAACCTCCTCTCCGCCCTGCGACAGGGACAACTGACCCATGTGCCATGTATGGCTCACGTCCTTAACCTGGTGGTGCAGCGGTTCTAGGGCAGGTACCCAGGCTTACATGATGTCCTGAGGCAGGCCAGGAACGTCTGTGTGCATTTCCGCCGATCATATAATGCCAGTGCTCGGCTGGCTGAGCTGCAAAAGGAGTTGAACCTGCCCAAGAACCGCCTTATATGTAACATGCCCACCAGGTGGAACTCAACGTTGGCCATGCTGCAGCGGCTGCACACGCAGCAGAGGGCCATCAATGAGTACCTGTGTGACTACGGCACCAGGACAGGGTCAGGGGAGCTCGGATTTTTTTCACCACGCCAGTGGAGCATGATCAGGGATGCATGCACTGTCCTGTCACCATTTGAGGAGGCCACGAGGATGGTGAGCAGTGACAGTGCATGCATCAGTGACACTGTACCTCTTGTCCACCTGTTGGAGCATACACTGTGTGGAATAATGGACAGGGCACTTGAGGCAGAACAGAGGCAGGAAGAGGAGGACTTCCTTGCCTCTCAAGGACCCCTTTATCCAGACAGTGTTGCTTCTCTCCCACCCATCACACAGGAAGAGGATGAGGAGGAGGAGGAGGAGGAGGATTGTGTCAGCATGGAGGTGGAGCCTGGCACTCAGCATCAGCAGTAGCAGGCTTTTAGGGATGATTTACAGTCCCAAGAAACCGGTGGACTTGTACGTGGCTGGGAGGAGGTGGCTGCGGATCATGTCGTCCTTAGTGACCCAGAAGACTCCGGACCGAATGCCTCAGCTAACCTACGTTGCATGGCCTCCCTGATCCTGCAAAGCCTGCGGAAGGATCCTCGTATTCTTCGGATCAAGGAGAGGGACCATTACTGGCTGGCCACTCTCCTTGATCCACGGTACAAGGGTAAGGTTGCGGACCTTATCTTGCCGTCGCAGAGGGAGCAGAGGATGAGACATCTCCGGGAGGCCTTGCAGAAAGGTCTGTGCAACGCGTTCCCAGAGACTGGGAGGTTACAAACTGCTGGTCCTGGACGACGAGTTGCTGAGGCTTCGGTCAGTAGCAGAAGGAGCGGTGGGGAAGGTGGAGGTCTGACCGATGCGTTCAGACAATTTTTTAGTCCGCAGCCCCAAGGTATGATCGGTTTCAGCAACCATCGCCAGCGTCTGATATACATGGTGCAGGAATACCTAGGGGCAAGGTCAGACTTGGACACCTTTCCCACCGAAAATCCTCTGGCTTACTGGGTCTTGAGAATGGATCACTGGCCAGAGCTTGCACAGTATGCAATTGAGCTACTGGCCTGTCCTGCATCCAGCATTCTTTCAGAACGCACATTCAGTGCTGCTGGAGGCTTTGTCACGGATCACAGGGTGAGCCTGTCCACCGACTCGGTTGATCGACTGACCTTCATAAAGATGAACCAGTCTTGGATCACCACCAGCTACCAAGCACCTGAAGCTGATATAACAGAATAATTTATTTTCAAATGTCACATCCCTTCAAGACTGCCTATGCTGATGCTGAGTGACTGTCCTGTTATGTTGACTGACCATCCTCTTCCTCCTCAATGATCCTGATGATAGCTTGGAAGAACATTTTTGTTTCTGGGTGCCACCACCAGTGGCTAAGACCCAATTTTTCAGCCCCTGTTTAACAGGGGCGTGTTATTACAATTTTTTATGCAATGCTTTGCAACAGGTCTCATTGCTGCGCTCCAAGTACAGTATCTGTGAGGGGTTCCAGTGTTGTGGCACCAGTGCCTAAGGCACAATTTTTCAGCCCCTGTTTAACAGGGGCGTGTAATTACAAATCTTGATCTAATAATTCACAGCAGGGCCCATTCCTGCGCCCACCAAGAGTAACTGTGAGGGCTTACAGTGTTGTGGCAACACCGTCCACCACCACCACCACCAAAGGCCCAATTTTTCTGCCCCTGTTCAACAGGGGCATGCAATTACAATTCTTGATCTAATAATTCACAGCAGGGCCCATTCCTGCACCCACCAAGAGTAACTGTGAGGGCTTACAGTGTTGTAGCACCAGCACCACCACCAAAGGCCCAATTTTTCCTACCACTGTTCAACAATGGCATGTAATTACAATTCCTGATATAATAGTTCACAGCAGGGCGTTACAGCGCCCACCAAGAGTAGCTGTGAGGGCTTACAGTGTTGTGGCAACAGCAACATCTAATGGGGCAAATTTCTGCAGAGTATATACGGCAGGCCCCTACTTTCAAACATCCAACTTACAAAGGACTCCTACTTGCAAACGGAAGGAGAAAACAGGAAGTGAGAGGAAATCTTCCTCTAGGAAGGGAAATTCTATCCTGTTAGATATAATTTGGGAAAAAGGTATCTCCTCTCTACTGATGCTTTATCACCAATCCTTGTTTCAATAAAAACCACACTTTTCCAAAAACATTTGTCATTGGGACGGAAAGTGAGGTGAAATGTTCTGAACAGGTGCACAGACAGCAAAACAAATGTTACAGGGGTGATAACCCTTCCCTATGTTTTCCAAAAAGCTTAAAAATATATTTTTTGGCTGGAGCTACACTTAAACAATGTACCTGTTCAAAATTACAAACAGATTCTACTTAAGAACAAACCTACAGTCCCTGTCTTGTTTACACCGCCTGTATACTGCTGTTCAGAGTATATAAGGCCTTTTTTTATTTTGGGTGCGGGGTTCCCCTTAACCACTTAAGCCCCGGACCATTTGGTAGCTAAAGGACCAGAGGTGAATTCAGAATTTTGCACTGCGCTGCTTTAACTGTAAATTGTGCGGACATGCAATGTTGTACCCAAACGAAATTTGCGTCCTTTTCTTCCCACAAATAGAGCTTTCTTTTAATGGTATTTGATTGCCTCTGCGATTTTTATTTTTTGCAATATAAACGGAAAAAAACAGAAAATTTTGAAAAAAAATGATATTTTCTACTTTTTGTTATAAGAAAAATCGAATAAACTCAATTTTAGTCATACATTTAGGCCAAAATGTATTCAGCCACATATCTTTAGTAAAAAAAATGTCAATAAGCGTATATTTATTTGTTTGCGCAAAAGTTATAGCGTTTACAAACTAGGGTACATTTTCTGGAATTTACACAGCTTTAAATTTATGACTGCCTATCTCATTTCTTGAGGTGCTAAAATGGCAGGGCAGTACAAAACCCCCCCAAATGACCCCATTTTAGAAAGTAGACACCCCAAGGAAATTGCTGAGAGGCATGTTGAGCCCATTGAATATTTTTTTTTTGTCCCAAGTGATTGAATAATGACAAAAAAAATAAAAAATTACAAAAAGTTGTCACTAAATGATATATTGCTCAAACATGCCATGGTTATATGTGGAATTGCACCCCAAAATACATTCTGCTGCTTCTCCTGAGTACGGGGATACCACATGTGTGGGACTTTTTAGGAGCCTAGCCACGTACGGGACCCCGGAAACCAAGCACCGCCTTCAGGATTTCTAAGGGCGCAAATTTTTGATTTCACTCCTCACTACCTATCACAGTTTTGAAGGCCATAAAATGCCAAAATAGCACAAAACCCCCCCAAATGACCCCATTTTGGAAAGTAGACACCCCAAGCTGTTTGCTGAGAGGCATGGTGAGTATTTTACAGCTCTCATTTGTTTTTGAAAATGAAGAAAGTACATTGTTTTTTTTTGTTTTTTTTTTTTTCAATTTTCAAAACTTTGTGACAAAAAGCGAGATCTGCAAAATACTCACAATACCTCTCAGCAAATAGCTTGGGGTGTCTACTTTCCAAAATGGGGTCATTTGGGGGGGGTTTTGTGCCATCTGGGCATTCCATGGCCTCCGAAACTGTGATAGGCAGTGAGAAGTGAAATCAAAAATTGACACCCTTAGAAAGCCTGAAGGCGGTGATTGGTTTTTGGGGTCCCGTACGCGGCTAGGCTCCCAAAAAGTCTCACTCATGTGGTATACCCGTACTCAGGAGAAGCAACAGAATGTATTTTGGGGTGTAATTCCACATATGCCCATGGCATGTTTGAGCAATATATCATTTAGTGACAACTTTGTGCAAAAAAAAAAAAAAATTTTCTTTTTTCCGCAACTTGTGTCAACATATAAAATATTCCATGGACTCGACATGCCTCTCAGTATATAGCTTGGGGTGTCTACTTTCCAAAATGGGGTCATTTGGGGGGGTTTTGAACTGTTCTGCCATTTTATACACAACATTAGGAAGCTTACATCCACTCTTCTAACCACTTGAAGACAAAGCCCTTTCTGACACTTTTTGTTTACATGAAAACATATTTTTTTTTTGCAAGAAAATTATGTTAAACCCCCAAACATTATATATATTTTTAAAGCAAAGGCCCTACAGAATAAAATGGTGGGTGTTGCATTTTTTTTTTCTACACAGTATTTGCGCAGCGATTTTTCAATCGCATTTTTTGGGGAAAAAATACACTTTTTTTAATTTTAATGCACTAAAACACACTATATTGCCCAATCGTTTGATGAAATAAAAAAGATGATCTTAGGCCGAGTACATAGATACCAAACACGACATGCTTTAAAATTTCGCACAAACGCGCATTGGCGACAAACTACATACATTTTTAAAAGCCTTTAAAAGCCTTTACAGGTTACCCCGTTAAATTTACAGAGGAGGTCTACTGCTAAAATTACTGCCCTCGATCTGACCTTCGCGGTGATACCTCACATGCATGGTGCAATTGCTGTTTACATATGACGCCAGACCGACGCTTGCGTTCGCCATTGGGCAAGAGCAGGGCAGGACAGGGGTGCTTTTTTTTTATTATTAATTTTGCTTTTTTATTTTATTTTTAAACTGTTGCTTCCATATTTTTTAGCATTTTTATTGTTATCTCAGGGAATGTAAATATCCCCTATGATAGCAATAGGTAATGACAGGTACTCTTTTTTGAAAAAACTGGGGTCTATTGGACCCTAGATCTTTCCTCTGCCCTCAAAGCATCTGACCACACCAAGATCGGTGTGATAAAATGCTTTCCCAATTTCCCAATGGCGCTTTTTATATCCGGGGGGGGACATTCCCTCCCACTGCTTGTAAAAGCAGTCCAGAGGCTAATTAGCCACTAGGATTGCTTTTACATGAAAGCCGGCCGCTGGCTGAAAAGAATGATACCAAGATGATACCTAAACCCGCAGGCATCATTCTGGTATAAACATTCAAAGTCCAGCAACATACCAGTACGTTGCTGGTCCTTGTTGGACATGTATTGTAATCTTTTTTTTCATGCAGCCTGTTGGCTGAACGAAAAAAAAAGATTGATCGGTGGGTATGCCCACCATTAGAATACCGCCCTTCATCCACCCACTTCTAATGATGGGCATACATGCACCATTTATATATGCCGAAGCATGGGGGCATCTTCCCGCAAAAGTTATGCCGCGTACACATGGTCAGACTTTTCCACGGGCAAGCCTCCGTCGGAATTTCGACCGTATGTACGCGGCATTAGGAGCAAAATCGCTCCTCCGCCCCTGCTGCCCCAATGCTTCGGCATATATGCTTTTTTTTTTTTTTAACTGTGGTGGTGAAATAACCTCCTACAGCACTGGAGTCGCAGGGATCAGGCCTGTCTCTGCGAACGCTGCAGTTATGTGTGTTGTGTTTTGCAAGTGACAGTGATCGATCGATACTGCACTTGGGTGGCCTGGGATGGACGGAGGGGCAAAACGCAGGTGCTAGCAGGTATCTGGGCTGATCCCGCTAACACTGCGTTTTTGGGAACCCTAAACTGCTGGGGAGTCGGACGCTAGTATAGATCTGATCAGATCAGATATTGATCTGTTCAGATACTATACCACTAAGGGGGGTGTATGCTTAACGCGTGGGTGTTAGCGCTACTGGCACTAACCTGACGCTGCCTGGGGTGTGACGCAGACCCTCTCTGACGCTAAAACCTAATTGATATCACCCGCCGGGCTATCAGGGGGTTAAACCTTTATTGGGTTATATACGGCGGGTGCCCTGACACTATAAAAAGCAAACTAACTAACCAGCGTCACCCGTAACACTTATATGATGATCACTGGTGAAAGGGTTAACTAGGGGCAATTAGGGGGTTAAAACCTTTATTAGGTAATATATGGGGGTACCTGACGCTATATAAAAACCTGACGGCGAACCTAAAAAAAAATTACTGGCTACCTATCGGCATCACCGACACTAAGACAACGATCATAAAAACGATCGCTTAGCGACAGTGGTGATAGGGGGTGAAAGGGTTACCTGGGGGGCGATCAGGGGGTTAAACCTTTATTAGATAATATATGGGGGTACCTGACGCTATAAAAACCTGCGGCGAACCTAAAAAAAATTACTGGCAACCGATCTGCATCACCGACGCTAAGACAGCGATCAGAAAAATGATCGCTTAGCGACAGTGGTGATAGGGGGTGAAAGGGTTACCTGGGGGGCGATCAAGGGGGTTAAACCTTTATTAGGTAATATATTGGGGTACCTGACGCTATAAAAACCTGCGGCGAACCTAAAAAAAATTACTGGCTACCGATCTGCATCACCGACGCTAAGACATCGATCAGAAAAATGATCGCATAGCGACGGCGGTGCTAGGGGGTGACAGGGTTACCTGGGGGGTGATCAAGGGGGTTAAGCCTTTATTAGGTAATATATGGGAGTACCCGACGCTATAAAAACCTGCGGCGAACCTAAAAAAAATTACTGGCTACCGATCAGCATCGCCGACGCTAAGACATCGATCAGAAAAATTATCGCTTAGTGACAGTGGTGATAGGGGGTGAAAGGGTTACCTGGGGAGTGATCAAGGGGGTTAAACCTTTATTAGGTAATATATGGGGGTACCCGACGCTATAAAAACCTGCGGCGAACATAAAAAAAATTACTGGCTACCGATCAGCATCACCGACGCTAAGACATCGATCAGAAAAATGATCGCTTAGCGACGGCGGTGCTAGGGGGTGAAAGGGTTATCTGGGGGGTGATCAGGGGGTTAAACCTTTATTAGGGGGGGTTAGGGGGCTACACTGGACCTAAAACTAAATGTAGTGACACTTTTACAGTCACAAATGTCACTGATTGCAGTGATCACTAAATAAATGGTCACTGCAATGTGACACTGTGACTGGGGGCTGGGGGGTGATCTGGGGGGTGATCTGGGGGTGTCTGGGGGTGTCTGGGGGGCGATTTATGTGCCTATGTGTCCTGGTGTCAGTGTGCTGTTTTGTGCACTAACCTGCATCTTCTCCTGTACGGCGCTCGGTATATGTGAGCGCCGCAGGAGAGATGACATCACTTCCTCCTGCCTGGCAGGCAGGGGAAGCTCTCTCATTCGCCGGGAGCGATCGAGAGGGGGGGCCGGAATCGAACGGCCGTCCCCTCATGCCGGATCGCTCCCGAAGGTAAAACGACCACCCACTGTAAAGAAGGGGGGTCCGATCGGACCCCCCAACTATACAAAGGCAATCACGTATATGTACGTGATTCTGCCTGTCGGTGCCATTCTGCCGACGTATATTTACAGTGGGCGGTCGTTAAGTGGTTAATATCCATACAAGACCCAAAGGGGCTGGTAATGGGCTGGGGTAGGGGGTGGGGGGTGATGTAGTAGCCATGCCATTTTTCTCAAAGATTTTCATCCATATTGCCAGGACAAGACATGACATTAAAGTCGCAAGCAGTTTTAAATGGCTTTTTTTCCTTTAGAAATGTAATTTTGTGCAGGGACAGTTCTAAACACGGGAAACACATGCCACTTCACAGGCATACTTTAGACACCCCCCAGGTACGATATTTAAAGGAATATTTCACTTTTTTTTTCACTTTATGCATCATTAAAATGACTGCTCCCGAAAAAACAGACGTTTTTAAAACTTCTTTTTGCATTGATACATGTCCCCTGGGGCAGAACCCGGGTCCCCAAACCCTTTTTAGGACAATAACATGCATATTAGCCGTTATAATTAGCACTTTAGATTTCGAACGTTCGCGTCCATTGTATTTAATAGGGTTCTAAAGTTCGCGCGAACTTTCGGTCCGTTCGCAGGTTCTGGTGCGAACCGAACCGGGGGGTGTCTACAAGCAAAATGGTAACAGCCATCATCAGTTCTTCTTACGTACGAAAATGGACAGCGGATGCTATATTACACCAAAACAGTAAGTATTCTTTTGTGATGGGGAAAGTAATTGAATGACTTAAAAAAAAAAAAAAATGAATGGTCGCTGAACCTCTGCTTTAAGTAAGATTGAAAAAAAGTGGTGTGTTTTGTATTTTTTCTTTAATTCTGACTGCTTGAAAAATTCAATACAACTCTGTAAAATCCCATAATGGGGAAATCTGCAGTTGGTTTATGATGACCATGTTGTAAAAAGGATTGTGTAGCCAAATCAGACAAATCGTCATTAAAGGTCTTTTTTTAGAACTTCAATAATCTCTGCGTATAATATATGCCCCTTGTTTCTGGGAATAGGATGCTGCCTGCGAACCGAACCGGGGGGTGTCTACAAGCAAAATGGAAACAGCCATCATCAGTTCTTCTTACGTACGAAAATGGACAGCGGATGCTATATTACGCCAAAACAGTGAGTATTCTTTTGTGATGGGGAAAGTAATTGAATGACTTAAAAAAAATAAAAATTAATGGTCGCTGAACCTCTGCTTTAAGTAAGATTGAAAAAAAAGTGGTGTGTTTTGTATTTTTTCTTTAATTCTGACTGCTTGAAAAATTCAATACAACTCTGTAAAATCCCATAATGGGGAAATCTGCAGTTGGTTTATGATGACCATGTTGTAAAAAGGATTGTTTAGCCAAATCAGACAAATCGTCATTAAAGGTCTTTTTTTAGAACTTTAATAATCTCTGCGTATAATATATGCCCCTTGTTTCTGGGAATAGGATGCTGCCTGCATATCTTTATAAAGCATGACACACTGACCTACTTTTATCTGCCTGATGAAATTCATTCTTCAGACTGAGAGCTTGATCTGCTTCATTAGATTAACTGTGCTTTGTCATACTCAGTGGGAGTGCCTGCTCATATAAATTAAGTAATTTTATTAAGAGCCTAGGGAGAAAAAACCTTGCTCTATAATACTTGCCTGGTTTTTATAATAAGGGGAAGAGCTATGTGCAAAGTGCACTAATCCACAACAACACCAAGCTCAATCATCTTTAAATATCGTGGATGCTTGTCAAGTGATGAAGGGTGAAATCTGTGCAATGTTTTGTACACTGTAGTCATGACCCATACCAATTGGTCAAATTTTAGTCCATTGCATTCTAAGTGAAAGTTGGATTATAGTGAATTAGAACAGGCTTCCCCACTTTCTACATCAACACTGCTATTTGGCTTGGTTGACAGTTTGATAAAGCTGGCCATAGAAAGCATTACCAAGTTGGATGAGCAGTGAGGCATCTTCTCAAACTAAATTGTGTTGCTGAGGCCCTAAGTGTACACTCACTCTGGTAGTTTTAACTCAACCCAGGCACGGTTCAATCCTTGGTCCACTCCATTTGTGTAGTGTAAGTGCTATGAACCGTGCCAAGAAATTACTAAGGATTACTACTATTACCTGGAAGAGGTGGTCCTGAGCACAGTTCACTTGTGATCCAGTATGGTTCACTTCAGTGCAGATGTAAACCGTGCCTGGGTACAGAACTCTCCACAGATGAATGAGCACAGAAGCAGGGTTCATTCTAGTCTGGTTGGTAGGGGTGATTGTGTAAGTTTGCCCAGGAACACTACTTGCTTATAGTCTAATGTGAGTTCAGACCAGTGAGGGAACATGAACTTGAACTTGGGCACAGTTCAGTTCAACTGTGCCCAGTGTAAGTACACCCTTAGACTACCACAATCTTCTTTCTTACTTGGTGCACAGGTGGAGAACCACACACGAAGTATGGCCAGTGCAAATTGTTGTCATCAAGGAAATCCTACACCAGGGTTTCTCAACTCCAGTCCTCAAGGCGCCCCATCAGGTCATGTTTTCAGGATTTCCATTATTTTGCACAGGTGCTTTGATCAGTTTCACTGTCTTAGTAGTTACCACAGCCCTTTCATCTGAGGGAAATCCTGAAAACATGACCTGTTGGGGCGCCTTGAGGACTGGAGTTGAGAAACACTGTCCTACACAGCCTAATCCTCTCCCTATGCCTTTTAAATATGTTCCAATCTGGGTGCAATGTTTATCACATTGGGCCATGTATGGTCAAGTTAACTTATATTTCTGTTTGTGGTAGGGCTTCTGATTCTCCGCTAAAAATGACTGAACTCTGCATATTGTTTTTTTCTTCTACAGTGTGTTTTGCTTCATTAATATAATTTAATAAGAAAGTAGTGTAGCGGTACCCCCGTGGGGGCTGCTGATTAACTCTATACCCCACGGACCATCCCGACCCTGCAGATCCTCTCTTACCTCTGACACCTTGGGTTCCATTGTATTTTTTTTTCTCGTTAGTAATAAGAAACTCAGTCAAGATCACTGAACCATTCAAAGAACATTTACTAGAGTGAAAATGACAAAAAGTTATGGCACAAGCAACAATGAATGAACACCAATTGTTATTGTCAGCAGAGATATATGTTCAGATCAATAATATCATATCACTATAACCAATTTCAACTTGCTAACAGGTATATGTGAACAGGCGGACAGTGGAATAGTCCGTCAACACTTTAATACCTGTATTGAAGTACCCCTCCACTGAAACCTCAGCACACACACCCGTACACAACAATGACCACAATAATACAATCCCAAGTTTCAACTATATATATGTGAAGCAGGTAATACCGTCACCCAGGTGTACTTCAGGTAAATGCAAGATCATTTTCAGTGACCCCCCGATCCGTGAGAAATCAAAATGAGACACATGGAAAGAGAGTGTTTTCATACGATCTCTGACCTTTATTGAATTAGAGTGGCTTATATGCAAAAGAAAGATAGGAGGGGCTGTGTATTAATGCATATGTCTCTAAAAATTATACAAACTCAGTATATTCTTATCATCATGTATTAAACTGCTGAATTTAGTTTAGCAAGGGACTTTTCTTATACAATCAGGCTACTCCATGAATAGGCTTAACCACAATGACTAGCTGTAGCAGGGTGTGACTCTATGCAAACTATCAGTTAAGCTAAGTATGTCAAAGTTCATTTCTACTTAAAATGGTGTCAATAATTTCATACATTCTATTACATTATGTATATATATATATATATATATATATCTATGTTACCAAATAGCTCCCCCTAGAGTGCAGTTCAAAGAGGCACTCAACTCTATGGTTGTAAGCCTTGTGAAGGGCAAGGTAATGGAAGTTCCTCAAGTTTCAATCTGTTCTTCAGCTAGCGAAATTATACTGCAGTGTGAGATGGTGCACGTATTTGTAATCCAAGGTAACAGGTGAAATAGTAACTGAAGAATAGGGTGTGATTAATTTAAGTAGTTGCAAGACTTCCCACTTAGGATTCTTGGAATGAGCAACTAGTATAGTGCTGACCTTACAGCATATGGGAGTGAAAGCAAATTCTACAAATCCGGCTGCAGGAACACTTAAATGCAGTAGCTACACATCCATGGAACTACAGGTCTCAGGGGCAGTCTGGATAGCAGGCAAACACTTAGCAATATCACAGTCACTAATGGGGCAGGCAGATGCCTTCTCACCACTGTAGGTTCTCAGCCAGCTGGTAACTCCGTCCGGAAACCTCTCGCTGTTGTCTCTGCCAGTGAAGATGGCGCCGTCTCTCCGCGCGGCCACTCCCAGTACTCTGAAAGGCAGATGGCTTCAAATGCTCTAAAGCGCAGGCCGATCCACCTGCTCGATTAGCAGGGCCGTCCTCCAAAAGGTCCCTCTGGGGTGGATGATCCGGCTCTCCGCTGTAGGCCGCAGTCTCTCACTCCTGGTCACACACAGACCTCCTGCTGGCAGTTGAATGGCATCCAGAGAGGCTGAACACAGGCCACACTTGTCCCCTTATCTGGCTACCCAGCAGGCTGTGCAGTGACTTTTGCATTGTGGTTCTTCAGCTTGGCATTGTGGGTCTGTAGTCTCCAAACTGATTTACACAAATAGGAGTCACTTCCTCTTTAGACTACACATCCCACAATGCATAGCTGTTCATTGCTTAACCAGAAGGAAATATCCTGATAAATTTCAGTAGTCACCAGAGGGAGCCAAACCCTTTACTAAAGAAACAATACATAACTTAATATGATAACCTTCAGTAGCAACCCTTTGGCTACAGTAGCAAACATAAGTTAATATCATGTCCGAATAACAGATGTAGAACTTAAAAAATGTAGGTCTGACCAAAACTGAGCAGTGAAATTAAAGCAGATACTGATGGGATTAGTATACTCTTGAACATCCTTTGTATTCTCCTGCAAATACTTAATCCTTCTCTAACCCTAAAGCCTAGATTTTTTTGTTATACCCGGCAGGATTAACAAACAAAACCTGACAGCTCAGGTCGGTGCCGCTGTACTAACAATGTTAGTACAGCGCTCTCCCTGCTGTTCTATTGTGTTCTGACAGGGGGGCGGCCTCCCCACCAGAACACTCTGGTCACCACTCTCAGTCATTGGCTGGGAGCGTTGATCGGAAGCCGGTCAGCAGGCCTTTTTTGGTCATGCCCCTTCTGTCAGACCGATTGCAGTACACATGGGCTGATATCCCCCCTTTAACATATAACTCCAACACCTAACTGAGACTTTAACAACACCCCCAACCCTACCTTCAGTGCTAGCCCTAACACTGCTTTTTCACTCTACGCACCTTGTTCTGCTCCAGGGAGCCTCTGTGCTGAAAAATGCAGCGCTGTGCAGAATCCTACAGAACAGAGATTTCCTTCACTATTTAATATATTGTATTTTATATGAATCAATAGGGCACAAGTTAGCATTACCATAGTGGGCAGAGTGGACATGTTAAAAGCTTGTTTTAGGTAACTGGCTAAGTGTTCAGTTAATGGGATAATGTTAAGAGGGGGAAGGGTGCTTTATTGGGAGGTATTCTTTTTTTTTTCTTTTTTTCTTCTTCTTAACTTCAGGGGAACTGCACTGTCCTCACTTGTTCTTAGCATCAGGAACCCAGTGATGCAAACCACCAATCTGAACTACCAGCACTGGAGACAAACATATTAAGACAATCACCTCAACTTTGATCTACTGTATGTGCCAATGTATGATGTAAAAAAAAAAAAAAAACTTTAAAATGCTAGTACTGACCTCATAAAACTGTGACAAACTGAAAAATTACTTTATATTGTACTAAGTATCCTAGTGTAGCAGAACTATAGGGTGGGACTTTGAATGAAGCATACTGTAAACTTGAAGGAACCAGTCAATGTGAACATGATTTATTAATGCAAGAGAGGCATACATACACATGTAAAATAGTAAAATTTTATGATAATAGGTCATGTTATAGGGGGCTAGATAGTGCATGGTAATACATTAATGTCTCCACATATATACATAGTAACAGACCTTGGGCATGTAGACCAAAATTGCATAGGTAACATATAAATAAAGTAACAATATTGAAATGGTTCAATATGGTAAAATACAGATATTTAAATTTATTTGGTAAAATACAGATATTAAATTTAGAACTGTGACGTAGCATCATCATATCGAAGCTCTACGCGTTTCGTGATTTAAAAAAACACTCGTCAGGAGCAGATGCATAGTAAGGGGGTATCTATAATGAGATAAAATGCCATAATGATATAATAATGTAAAAAATATAAACTTATAGAACCACAGAAGAAAGAGGGGGAACAAACAAGATCCCAAGCACTCTCACCTATCTGTATTGTAGAAATATAGTAAGATAATATCCAAGGTAGCAGGCAACTAAAGAGAACATCATCCCCGGGAGCTGAGACGGTAGTGCCCATGACACGGCAATGGCACCAGCAGCCTGTTGTAGGGATAGAAAACATATGGCCAGTTGTCAACTGGGGTGGGCATGGTGGATAATGTCGTTAAGTTAGTAGACGCATTCCCAGTTCTCTCTCTCAAATACTTGGGATGGAGGTATATTTAGCCATTGCCTCATTTAAAGTCCCAATCCTAGTCTTAAGCCTCGTACACACGACCGAGTTTTTCGTCGTTAAAAACACGTTGTTTTTCTCGACGAGATTCTTGGCAAGCTTGACGAGATTCTTGTCAAGCTTGATGAGATTCTTGTCAAGCTTGACGAGATTCTTGACAAGCTTGACGAGATTCTTGTCAAGCTTTCCTTGCATACACACAGTCAATTCCAAATCTCGTCGTTGTTCTGCGCGGTCACGTTCAGCACGTACGACGGCAGTATAAAGGGCAAGATCGATTTCAATCTCGCCACCCCTTGGGCTGCTTTTGCTGATCTCGTGTTACCGCGTGTGAAGTAAAAGTTTGGGAAGAGACGATTCGCGCTTTTCAGTCTTCGTGCTTTCAGTTCATTTTCTCCGGTTCAGTTTGTGCTTGTGGGTTCGTATATTGTCTTTCAGGGCGTGTAGGCAGGTCACATCTGTTTTACAGTGCGTTCTTCGTTTCTGGATTTCATTTCGTTCTTCATAGGCCTTGCTGTTCTAAAGTGCGTTCTGTTTAGTACGTTCTGATCAGACGACCGTTTCCTAGCCATGTCGCGGGTACGTTCTCGTCGTTGAGTTCGTGCTGTGCGGGCGCTTGGTGTTGGTCTGCTTGTCTTGGACCAAGGCGAGTCCATGAACGGGGTGAGGAGGAGTTCATGGACCAAGAATTGGTTGCTCCAGCGGGACCAATTCTGCCATATGCCTCTGCTGCGGGAGATCATGGAGAATAATCTTGAGGACTAAAGGAATTTTCTGCGGATGTCTGACCCCGTTTTTCAGCATCTGCTGGCTTTGGTGTCCCCTTATATTACCAGACAGGACACCGTTATGCGGAAAGCCATCAGTGCTGAGCAGAGGCTCATTGCCACGTTACGTTACCTGGCGACAGGGAGAAGTCTGCAGGACTTGAAGTTCACGACAGGCATCTCCCCCCAGGCTCTGGGCCTCATAATCCCAGACACCTGTTCTGCCATTATACAAGTCCTGCAGGAGGACTATATGAGGGTAAGTTTTCTCCTTTAACATCACATTTTATGTATTTCATGTATGCTAATGTATTGTATTTCTTTCATCCTTCCCTAATTACCATGATTGTAATATGCTGAGAATGTCCCCTTTGTCCTTATGCATGCTGTAAGCTTGTAATGCCCCTTTTTCCTCCTCCATGCATATTTCCCTTCACTAACCTCTCCAGCAGTGGCGGCTGGTGCTCAAAATGTTTTGGGTGTCACCCCAAAATTTAATAAGTAAAAAAATACCATTTCCGCGACTGTGCCTATTTTACGCCACCAGTTTGTCCCCTCAAATGCAGCCAGTTTGTCCCCTCAAATGCAGCCAGTTTGTCCCCTCAAATTCAGCCAGTTTGTCCCCTCAAATGTAGCCAGTTCCCCCCCCAGCCCTGCACTTACCTTCCTCTGGTCTGCGCCGTCCTTCTTCTCTCCTCGATGTCTTCTCCCGCCCTCGATGTTGCATCAGCCAATCAGGCTACCGGTAAACAGACTCGGTGAACATGATTGGCAGAGGAGCCTGTCAGTGTTTAACCAAGGAACGCACCCCCCCTGTGTCCCCTGGTTAACTTTTTGGAAGCCAATTACAGCCCTCAGGCTGTAATTGGCAAGCCTATCAGAGTCGCTGGCTCTGATAGGCACTTCCCTAAAAAAAAATGATGCTGTTATTCAGATGGCCGCCGCTCAACAGGGGGCCATCCACCTGAATAGTGTGCGGCAGAGAGAAATAGAGAAATAGAGAGGGGGCAGCGCTCCTGCGCCCACTATGGACGCACCGCCACTGCAATGCTATCCTGTGCCCAAACACACCTAGCCGAGTCACTTCCCAATGTCTTTCTGCAGCTCCATTGTAGTGCTTTACCCTCCCCTTATTTTTGGGCATTCCCAAACTCATCTAGCCCCCCCCAAATAGTTTTAGAATGGACCATCAGAGGGGGTGATGAATATGATACTTGCGCCTTCGCTTTGATTTTGGTAAAACACATTAAACGGAAACTTAGAATGATGTTGGGCTAGAATGTATTTTAGTATAATCTGCTTGCAATGTTATGTGCAAAAGTAATAATATTTATTTTTCTGGTTTGACTCCACAGCTTCCTTCCACGCCACAGGAATGGCAGACTGTGGCATTGGAGTTTGCCACGCGGTGGGACTTCCCCAACTGCGGTGGAGCCATTGACGGGAAGCACATCCGCATCGTGCCGCCACCCCGTTCTGGGTCCTACTTCTTCAACTACAAGGGGTTTCATAGCATTGTGCTGATGGCGGTGTCAGCACGGTATGAATTCCTCTATGTGGATGTGGGGAAGAATGGCCGTATGTCCGATGGGGGATCCTTCAGCCAGATGGAGTTTGCCCTCTGTCTCCAGAGTGATGACCTTGCATTGCCACCGGATGCAGGGAATGTTGAAGGACTCCCCTTTGTGTTTTTGGCTGATGAAGCCTTTGGACTGGGACCGCATCTCATGAGGCCATTTCCCCAGAGGACCCTGACCCCGGAGAAGAGGGTGTTCAACTACCGGCTGGCCAGGGCCCGAAGAGTCGTGGAGAATGCCTTCGGGATAATGGACAGCCGGTTCCGCCTTTTCATGACTCCAATTCACTTGGCGGAGTGTAAAATTAACTACATTGTTTTTTGTTGCTGTGTGCTACATAACTTTCTTATCCGGAAATCCCAAAATTATATTGCCTCAATAGTGCCTGAGGCAGGACTTCCAACTGGCAATACCCTGCCGGGCCTAGAATCTGTCCGTCCTGGCTTGCCCCCCCAAAATGCCCGTGAGGTTCGCCAGAAATATCTTGAATATTTCACGGGTAGGGGGTCAATTCCTATGCCAGGCTATGTCTGAATTTTTCTAGAGAAAGTACAAAATTAAAATCTGGTTTAATCTGTATTTTGTTTTGTTTTTTGCTGTCTCCTAGTTTGTCTTAGTGCATTTGTAGTGCCAAGTGTATTTTCCTTTAGTAAATAACAACCATTTCCCTTGTAACACCAAAAATAGAAACAAATAAGGTTATAGCGTATTTGAAAAAGTAGCTACACTTCGTGGTTGTTCAAACATTTTACACTCACACACATGGTAAATAGAACACTAAATTTTTTTTTTTTGGGCTGCCCAGAAACAGGCCTTTTTTTTTTGGTAAGAAAATACAAAACCATCAGTAGCATCCAACAAACTACAACATTGTATACCTCTCGACAATATGAGACATTCAATTTCACAAAAAAATTCTCTATCTGACCGTCATAGTAGGGGGTATTGGCACCCCTGACCAAGCCAAAATTTGAAGATGCACACAATTTAGAGTCATTTTAAAATGGTCCCTATTGTCAACATGTGCTATCTGCCATCAGGGGTGATCAATGGACGTGTTTTGGGGGTGCAACCCCTTCTTCATTTCACCGACTTGAGATGCGAGGAAGGGGTTGCACCCCCAAAACCCGTACATGGATATCCCCTGATGGCAGATTTTGGCTTGATTGATTGTCTAAAAGCGTAATAAAATTGGGGTAATAACAATATCCAAAAATAAAATGCGGTGTTTTGTGCCTTATTCAATTCGCCCCAAAACATCTAGGATGTCCTTAAAGGTTTGATCCATCACATTAATTCTTTGCTTAATTCTGTCCAGTTCTGTACTACATTCCATCACTTGCTGTATGATTCGTAGGGCACTGTCAGCAGAGAAACGCGTACTTTCTTTCACCACAACATTTTCATCCCCTATAAAAAAAATACAAAAGGTATTATAACTCTGCAGGCCTACATCTCTTACCTGAAGCTGTGGTGACAGATACTGACCTGTTGTGGTGACCAGTTCCACCACGTCATCCACTTCTCCTTCCTCCACTTCTCCTTCCTCCACCTCTTCAACTTAATCAACATCCTCAGGTTGGGGTTCTTGGTGAGGTTGGGGTTGTTAGAAGGTGTGGGGTTCCTGTGCTCCTTGGAGTGGTGTCCTCCCAGTCTTCTCTCCCCTATGAGAATCAAACAAAAGGTATACTTAGCACACAGATATTGTTGTAAAAATAAATGAACATGATACATTGCTTGGAAGTGGGGTACAAGTGTCTGTTTGGGATGAATTTCAAGAAGAAGACATTTTTTGGACAAAAATTATTCTTGACTATTCACCTTTGGCTGACAAATTTTACACATGGAGGCACCCCAAAAATACACTGATGCACCTGTGTGGGGCACCCTAAAAAGGTGGTTCTTGTGGCCCACACTATAGTGCTCAAGAGTTCAGATGTGGAAACAGCTGCTGAGTGTCCTCTCCTTTACACTGATTAAAGTTTGCATTTCATTCTCTTTCCAAACACATCATCTAGCCAACAATATACTAACATTTATGGAATAAAAACAGGCATCTCTGTAAATTATTGGAAGCCTGTAAAATCGCTAAACATCGTATATAGTGGGCGAACGATGTGTCTGTAACGAACGATTACTGGGCCAAACAAAGTTTTAAGGATGACATTTTGTAAGGTACAATTGTAAAATGCAACAACATGGAGCAACATGCAAGTTCAGAAATACAATAATAGGAACACAGGAAAAGTACTTACTTTTTTCTAGCATTCTCTTAATGCTCCTTAACTGCTCCGGCTCCCTCAGTTTGAGGTCAGACCACCTCTTTCTGAGCTGCTCCTTTGATCGTTTCACCCCGAAATTCTTCTTCAGACTTTTCACTACTTTCTTCATTATTTTGGACTTCCTTAGATTAGGGTGGCTATACGGGCCATGCTTTGCGTCATAATCCGACTTTAGCAATATGTCCACCATCTCCGCCATCTCCACGTAAGACATATTAGATGCCTTGAACCTCCTCCTTGATCATGACGTTTCACGGTCTGGGCTGGTCTCCTCCTCGTTATTTGAAGAATTAGCAGACACCTGCTGTGACTCCGCCATATCTGTCTGCGCGCCGAAAGAGAAGGGGCGGGGAAAAGTTGATACTTTGAACGTCATGGGCAGGCGACGTGTGCGGAGCGACATGTGCGGAGTTTCACGCATGCGTGGTGTATATAAAGCAAACACACATGTGACGATACTACGTTCGGTGTGCGGAGAGAGGAGGAAAAGTGATGGACGTGAGAACGAAGGTATGTGATTTTTATACTTTGTGAAATCGGTGGCCTATAATGCCTAGAAATTGTTGGAGGATATATATGGGGAATCTGATTTACAGGAGGTTAGACTGTGTGACTGACATTCCTTTTTTTGTCTTATTTTTTGGCTTGCAGAAACAAAATGAATGCTTTTATCAGCGACCGTGAATTCCTGGCAGAATTTATAGACCGGGTAAGGGAGCTGCCCGCTCTGTGGGAGACCAAAAACCCCATTCACAGGAAGAAAGGTGTAAGGAAAGCAGCGCTGGAGACCCTGCTCCCATTTGTGCAGACCAAGGTACCCACAGCAACCACAAAACAGGTGGACAGTAAAATTGGGAGCTTGAGAGGCACATACAGGACTGAGCGCTTTAGGGTCCTGGCTTCTCAGAGGTCAGGAGCAGCAGCAGATGATGTCTATGTCCCGAATTTGTGGTACTGCAGCAGGATGTCCTTTCTGAACGACCAGCTTGAGGCAAGGCCATCACTGTCCAGTCTTCCCCCCAGACTTCCCTGAAGCCAACCTGAGCCTTCTCTGGAGCAAGAGGAGGCAGCCATCCTGGAAGAACCTGATTTGGACGTCTGGAGCCAGCTATAGTATTTTCATTAAATGTCTTGTGAGAAAATTAAGGCATGAAATAAAAGAGAATATGTAAATCCCCCAAAAAATTGGGAGCAAAAAGTGATATAAATATCAATAGACAGTAGTGGGCCCAAAATTTGGGGAGAAGAATGAAATCTGACGGGGGTCATAATAATAGTCTTTTCTATTGATTTACATTACATTCAATTTGCAACAGTCATGAGCTATAATTTGTGTGAAAATGATGAACCACAAACTAAAACTATGTCCCTTTTTCATACACAGGATGACATCAGCCAGGAGGAGGGTCTGGAAAGTGTCAGGCAGGAGGAGGCAGGGCCCACTGTGAGCCAGGAGGAGGCAGGGCCCACTGTGAGCCAGGAGGTGGCAGGGCCCAGTGGCACACAGGAGGTGGCAGGGCCCAGTGGCACACCGGAGGTGGCTGGGCCAAGTAGCAGGGCCAGATCGCAGGTGCCTCCCATCCGCCTTCCTAAAAGATCCAGGAGGGACAGGAGCACAAGCGAGGCAGCAATGGCCCTTATTAGAGAGGCACATGCCACCCTCCAGGAGCCCACATCCCCTGAAGAGGCCTTTGCCGGCCTAGTTGAGGCCAAGTTCAAGGTGATGATCATGGAGCAACGCCTCCTATGCGAGCCCCTGCTCATCACCTTGCTGAACAAGGGGGTGATGGAGAGAATTACCCCCAATACGGCTATATGTGAGGTCGCCCAGCTATTACAACCTCAACCTCCTCCTCCTCCTCCTCCACCTTCTTCTTCTCCTCCTCCTCCTGACACGAGTACACCTCCAGTGGCACAGCCTCCAGCCACATGCAGAAGGAAGGCTGCAGGGGAGGCTGCAGGGAAGGCTGGCAAGAAGACCAGGAAGTGATGGCCTTGCTTCAATGTGGTCTGACAGAAGGCAGCCTGTTGTAGTACCACAGACTTGGGACATGTAGATCACCTGCTGCTGTTCCTGACCTCTGGGAGTCCAGGATCAGATTGTACTCACAACTGTTGTGCTTCTCAAGCTCCCAATTTTATTGGCCACACAGGGTTGATGTGTGCTCTGGGGTCCCATGGATGCACAAATGGCAGCAGGTTCTCCAGCGCTGCCTTCTATTTATTTTGTTATATACATGAATAAATGGTTTTTATTTTTACAGCTAATACTTGACTATGTGTTTTTATAATAATTATAAATTTAGCTTTGGAGTAGGCAAATACATTCTAACAAATAAAATAAAAGGGACAGATAACACAAAACAATCTCCTTAAAGGTCTAAAAATAATTTAAAAAAATAAATAAGGGGTAAACTTGACACAACAAAAATAAAAAATAAAATCACGGAGATCACTATAAAATAAAGAATCAATTAAAATGAAGATCTGAATTAAAAATTAAAAAAATATAATTATTAAGGAGATCTTGCTCGATATAATACAGCTAAATATTCATGAGATCAGCATGAAAAAGGTTTAAAATAGTTAGTCAGAACTCTGTGTGAATATCAGCAGCAAAACAAGTTCTTTATTTTTTATTATTGTAATTCTAAAGAAGATTTCAATGCGCAACATTTAAACGATGCAATAATTTACAGCGGGACGAATGTGCTATCTCCATTACGAAGGCTTGTTTTACCAGAAGAAGCGCTCCCGTCTCATACTTGATTCTGAGCATGCGCGTTTTTTGAAGACTCGTAAAAGCATACACACGAACGTTTTTCTCGTCGCAAAAAAGGCAGACGGGAAACACGATGAGAAAATCGAGAATCCTGACGAGAAAAAAGAGAGCAGGTTCTCTATTTTTCTCGTCGAGATTCTCGGCAGTTTTCTCAACTAAAAACCATATACACGAACGGTTTTCTCGACAAGAAAGCTCTCTCGGCAGTTTTCTTGTCATTTTTGGACGAGAAAATCGGTCGTGTGTACGAGGCTTAATAGTTATTTCAACTGCTTTTGGGGATGGAAGCCACCATTTTTTACCAATAATTGTGACCCACCATCTGCCCATATGTTTTCCCTTTATATACAGAGACCAGGTTCTGCAGTGGGGTTAGGCTCTTGCCTCATCTTTCCTGGGATCTGCGACGCGCTCTGTTGCCTCCCCCCCTCCTCCTGTGAGGGGACGGGTTAGGCGTACGTTGCGCGTCGACACCACGCCCACATGCCAATCGGCTGACGTCATTATTGACGCCATGCCGTTGAATACTTTTCATGGTCACCCCATTATTTATATACCTAGTCACTTTGATACCCTCACTCCTATTACCTTCATCTTTTCCAGTTTACCAACTGGTCTACTAGCTTTTGATTCTTTTCCAATTCCAAAGATACCACTGGGAATGCGTCTACTAACTTAACGACATTATCCACCATGCCCACCCCAGTTGACAACTGGCCATATGTTTTCTATCCCTACAACAGGCTGCTGGTGCCATTGCCGTGTCATGGGCACTACCGTCTCAGCTCCCGGGGATGATGTTCTCTATAGTTGCCCGCTACCTTGGATATTATCTTACTATATTTCTACAATACAGATAGGTGAGAGTGCTTGGGACCTTGTTTGTTCCCCCTCTTTCTTCTGTGGTTCTATAAGTTTATATTTTTTACATTATTATATCATTATGGCATTTTAACTCATTATAGATACCCCCTTACTATGCATCTGCTCCTGACGAGTGTTTTTTTTAAATCACGAAACGCGTAGAGCTTCGATATGATGATGCTACGTCACAGTTCTAAATTTAATATCTGTATTTTACCATAATGAACCATTTCAATATTGTTACTTTATTTATATGTTACCTATGCAATTTTGGTCTACATGCCCAAGGTCTGTTACTATGTATATGTCATGGATATGCATTAATGTCTGTCTGCCATCTTACCTTCCTCCTCATGTGTTCATCTAGAGACCAGACCTCCTTCACCTGGCTTCCTTTATAATCTCCTCCCAGCCTGACTCCACCCCAGGCCCTATCACTGAACACTATATTAACCTGTGCACTGCAAGCCTGCTTTGCTGATCAACGTGTTTGTTAGGCATTGTGTGTTTGGGTTCCTGCCTGCCGTGTGCTACGTCTGTCTCTCTGTTACGTTATTGGCTTGTCCCCGACCATCCCTGTCTGCTCGTGTCCCTTGACCTTCGGCTCGTTCTTCGTTATCCTTGTCTGCTTGTGGCCCCTGACCTTCGGCTTGTTATTCGGTTCTCTCTATCGTGTGCTGCTGCTTCCCCTTATCCTACGGGGCGTGAGCTAGGAAACTCCAGGGGCCGCGACCTGGTCCCAGCCTGCAGCGTAACATCCTCACCACTAGAGGCCCTGGAGAAGACCAGCTGGGTCTTAGACTCCGCGCCCTGGGGAATCTTGGCTTTCGCTTCCGTTGGGATCCCGGTTGTGCTCCTCTGGTCCCGCTTTCCACAACCACCCAGTTTCCTATCCACAGAAGCCAGCCATAGGGTTCACTACCTCGCGGTGCACTCCTGTCCCCCTACGGTGTGCATCTGTCACCTGGCCACAGGTGACCCTGACAGTTTGATCAGCCATGAACCCGGCTGACATCCCGCTTCCCGCGGATGATCCATTGCAGGGCATAGTTCGCAGACTTGAGACCCAGGAATCAAATCAGACCCAGGTGATGCGATTCCTCCAGGATCTGGCTTCTCGATTCGAGCAGCTTCAGGTCTCCTTGGGAACCCCGAATCCGCAACCCCAAGTACAACCAGCGGCTGTACCTATCGCACCAGTCGCAGCCTCACACTCACTAAGATTGCCAGCTCCGTTCCGTTTCTCTGGGGACTCCAAGGCCTGCAGGGGGTTTCTCAGCCAATGCACTATTCATTTTGAGCTTCAGCCTCAAAGCTTCCTATCTGACCGGGCTAAGGTAGCCTATATCATTTCCCTCCTCTCCGGTGAAGCTTTGGCCTGGGCTGCCCCCCTGTGGGAGAGGAACGATCCGGTGGTTTCCAGTCTGTCCGAATTCTTGAAGCTCTTTCGTAATATCTTCGAAGAGCCGGCTCGGGCTTCTTCAGCGGCTAGTGCTGTCTTACGTCTTCGCCAAGAATCTAGTTCAGTGGGGCAATATGCTCTTCAGTTCCGTATCCACACAGCTGAATTGAGCTGGAATAATGAGGCCCTGGTCGCTACCTTTTTACATGGCCTCTCTGACCGAGTGAAAGACGAATTAGCGGGAAGAGCCATTCCCGTCGGTCTGGACGATGTAATTTCATTATGCAACCAGATCGACATTCGTTTTCAAGAGAGGTCCTTAGAAAAAAGACGCCAGCACTCTCTGGGTCCTAGCCAGTCTGAGCTCCCCTCCCTTCATTCCGTGGAGCATCCTCTACCTGCTGAAGAACCTATGCAGCTGGGCCGGACCAGACTAACCCCCGAAGAACGTGCTAGGCGCAGAACTCTGGGCTTGTGCCTCTATTGTGGGGGCAAGGGTCATTTTCGTGACTCCTGCTCGCTTCGTCCGGGAAACGCTCGGGTCTAATACATTTGGAAGGTGGAGTATTGGACCCAGAAACATCACCTTCTCGCCTGCTCTTGCCGGTGTCCCTTCATGTAGGCACTTCTCCTCAGTCAACCCTTGCATACCTGGATTCCGGGGCTGCCGGCAATTTCATGGATTGGAGAACTGCTTCTTCTATGAAGCTTACCCTTTCACCTCTCACTACCCCATTGGTAGTCTCGGCAATTGATGGCACTGTTCTCCCAGGGGGCCCTATTCGCTTCCAGACGCTACCCATTAGGATGTCGGTAGGGATTCTCCACCAGGAGTGGATATCCTTTCTTATTCTACCCAAGGCCTCTACCCCAGTTGTATTGGGCCTCCCTTGGCTACAGCTCCACTCTCCACATGTGGACTGGGTCTCTGGGCAGATCCTGGCCTGGGGTTCCTCATGTTTCTCGTCGTGTCTTCTCAAGGTGACCCCCAAGGAGAGTCTTCCGGTTGCTGCCACTTCTGTTTCTTCTGATCTTCCCGCCGCATACAGCGATTACCGGGATGTGTTCTGTAAAAAATCAGCTGAGGTGCTTCCTCCCCACAGGTCTTTTGACTGTGCTATTGATCTTGTCCCCGGAGCAACTCTACCCAGGGGTCGTACCTACCCTCTGTCCATCCCAGAGACCCAGGCCATGTCGGAGTATGTAGCAGAGAATCTGGAGAGAGGGTTCATCCGGAAATCCTCATCGCCTGCAGGGGCAGGGTTCTTTTTTGTTGCCAAAAAGGATGGTACCTTAAGACCCTGCATCGATTATCGGGGTTTAAATGCGGTTACTATTAAAAATCGATACCCCTTACCCTTAATATCTGAGCTATTCGATAGGTTGAAGGGTGCCTCCATTTTCACCAAGTTGGATCTCAGAGGCGCGTACAATCTCATTCGAATACGGGAGGGTGACGAATGGAAGACTGCATTTAACACTAGAGACGGGCATTACGAATATCTGGTGATGCCTTTTGGTCTGTGTAATGCTCCAGCCGTGTTTCAAAACTTTGTCAATGAAATCTTCAGAGATCTGCTGTACCAGTTTGTTGTCATCTATCTGGATGACATTCTGATCTTTTCTGAAAATCTGCTCGTCCACAGAAACCATGTCCGCACTGTACTTCAACGTCTTAGAGAGAACAATCTCTATGCCAAGCTGGAGAAATGTTCCTTTGAATGTTCTGAGGTCCTGTTTTTGGGGTGCTTTGTCTCATGTTCGGGGCTTCGTATGGACCCTGGGAAGGTCTTGGCTATCACCAACTGGCCTCTTCCTGCTAGCCTCAAGGCCACACAGCGCTTTCTTGGCTTCACTAATTATTATAGGCAGTTCATAAGGAATTACTCTTCCATTGCCGCGCCTATTATCGCTTTGACCAAGAAGGGTGTGAATGCCAGAGACTGGCCTCCCGAAGCTGTCTCTGCATTTCACAACCTGAAACAGGCCTTTGTTTCTGGCCCCCTCTTGAGGAGACCAAATCCTGGGAATGCATTTTTTATTGAAGTGGACGCTTCCTCAATGGGGGTGGGAGCTGTGCTTCTTCAAATCTTTGAGAAGAGACGCCAACCATGTGCGTTCTTCTCCAAAAAATTTTCTCAGGCAGAGAGGAATTATGCCATCGGTGATCGGGAACTTCTCGCAATTAAATTGGCGTTAGAGGAGTGGCGTCATCTCTTGGAGGGTTCCCCTCACTCCATAACGATCTTTACCGATCACAAGAATTTACAGTATCTACAGAATGCTAAACGTCTGAATCCTAGACAGGCCAGGTGGAGTCTCTTCTTTGCCCGTTTTAATTTCACGATTACCTACAAACCTGGTTCCTGCAACGGTCGGGCTGATGCGCTCTCTAGGTCATTTGACACTTTGGACGAGGAGTCCGCCCCTGAACCTGAGCCGATCATTCCCACCTCATGCATTGTTGCCCACTCTACCACCCTGAAGTCTAAAATTCCGCCTGGTAAGACCTTTGTCCCCACTGAGCTAAGAGCTAAGATCCTTCGTTGGGGACATGATTCCAAGGTGGCAGGGCATTCTGGATTCCTCCGATCCTTCCTACTCATCAGTCGTCACTACTGGTGGCCTAATCTCCGCTCAGACGTCAAAGACTACGTTAAAGCTTGTCATGTCTGTGCTCAGTCCAAATCCTCCACACAAGCTCCTGCTGGTCTCCTCATGCCCTTGCCTATAATTAAAGGAACCCTGGGCCCATATTGCCATGGATTTTATCACCGATCTCCCACTGTCTGAGAATAATACAGTCATTTGGGTGGTAATCGATCGATTCTCCAAGATGGCTCATTTTGTTCCTCTTCCTGGTCTTCCTTCTGCCCCTGCCTTGGTTCCCATTTTCATTCGAGAAATTCTCCGCCTACATGGGGTCCCTTCTCATATTGTTTCCGACAGGGGAGTCCAATTCACGTCTCGTTTTTGGAGAGCCTTTTGCAAATCCCTCAATATTGTCTTGGATTTTTCTTCTTCTTACCATCCCCAATCCAATGGACAGACTGAGAGGGTTAATCAGGAGTTAGAGGTCTTTCTTCGCACCTTTGTGTCTTCTCACCATGACGATTGGTCCTCTCTACTCCCGTGGGCAGAATTCTCCCATAACAATCATGTGAATACCAGTTCGCAGAAGACACCCTTTTTCACAGTTTATGGAAAACACCCTCAACTTCCTCTTCCTATGATCTGTTCTCCAGACATTCCAGCTTTGGCTTCGGTTCAGGAGTCTCTCAATTCCGTTTGGGGTCACGTTCATGATTCCCTCCGGGCAGCTGCTGAAAAATTCAAAGGCTTTGCCGACTGCCGCAGGCGTAAACCGCCTTCTCTTCAGCCAGGGGACAAAGTCTGGCTCTCTACCAGGAACATCAAGCTCCGAGTTCCTTCTCTGAAGTTTGCTCCACGATTCATCGGTCCATACACGGTAACTGCTAAACTGAATCCGGTTTGTTTCAAACTCCAGATTCCTAAGAGCCTTAAAATCACTAACTCCTTTCATGTTGCTCTTCTAAAGCCTTTAGTCCTCAATAAATTCTCTCGTCCTCTTCCTACCGTGGTGCCTGTCTCTGAGGATAATCAGGAGTACGAGATCAGTCAAATTCTGGACTCCCGACTCTGTAAAGGCGTTCTTCAGTACCTCGTTCATTGGAAAGGGTTTGGTCCTGAGGAGAGGTCTTGGATCACTGCATCTGAGGTCTTTGCACCTCATCTGTTAAAGGAGTTTCATCTGAAGTTTCCCTCTAAACCTGGGCCCAGGCGGGGAAGGGGGAGGCCTCGTAAGAGGGAGGGTACTGTCATGGATATGCATTAATGTCTGTCTGCCATCTTACCTTCCTCCTCATGTGTTCATCTAGAGACCAGACCTCCTTCACCTGGCTTCCTTTATAATCTCCTCCCAGCCTGACTCCACCCCAGGCCCTATCACTGAACACTATATTAACCTGTGCACTGCAAGCCTGCTTTGCTGATCAACGTGTTTGTTAGGCATTGTGTGTTTGGGTTCCTGCCTGCCGTGTGCTACGTCTGTCTCTCTGTTACGTTATTGGCTTGTCCCCGACCATCCCTGTCTGCTCGTGTCCCTTGACCTTCGGCTCGTTCTTCGTTATCCTTGTCTGCTTGTGGCCCCTGACCTTCGGCTTGTTATTCGGTTCTCTCTATCGTGTGCTGCTGCTTCCCCTTATCCTACGGGGCGTGAGCTAGGAAACTCCAGGGGCCGCGACCTGGTCCCAGCCTGCAGCGTAACATCCTCACCACTAGAGGCCCTGGAGAAGACCAGCTGGGTCTTAGACTCCGTGCCCTGGGGAATCTTGGCTTTCGCTTCCGTTGGGATCCCGGTTGTGCTCCTCTGGTCCCGCTTTCCACAACCACCCAGTTTCCTATCCACAGAAGCCAGCCATAGGGTTCACTACCTCGCGGTGCACTCCTGTCCCCCTACGGTGTGCATCTGTCACCTGGCCACAGGTGACCCTGACAGTATATATGTGGAGACATTTATGTATTACCATGCACTGTCTAGCCCCCTATATTATGACCTATTATCATAAAATGTTACTATTTTACATGTGTATGTTTGCCTCTCTTGCATTAATAAATCATGTTCACATTGACTGGTTCCTTCAAGTTTACAGTATGCTTCATTCAAAGTCCCACCCTATAGTTCTCTCTCTCAAATACCTGGGATGGAGGTATATTTAGCCATTTCCTCATTTAAAGTCCCAATCCTAGTCTTAGTCTTAGTTATTTCATATCCTAGTGTAGCACCCTGTAGCTTAGGCAGGGAGCTCCTTACAAATTTACTTGCAAGGAGTAGTTATCCTGGTTGATTGATAGAGATCTATTGATTTGTCCCTAAGTTTGACCTTGTTGCACTTTTCTCTTCTATCCCTATGTGGCCAGGTACTTGGTGGTACTAGATATGAGAAGGGCAACCCAAGGTCAGGTTATAGGTATATGGGGTATCTCAGCCAATGGGCAGGGGTTTTCTTGAATCCCTTGGCCTGCTGGTAGAACCTATATATTTGGCTGGAGTCAGGTGATCTATGCTCTGTGCCACCTGGACGGCTGTCTGGGTGGACGTGTGTCGTGTGCCCCGGGCTACTAGGCTGGAGTTTGGGCCTTTCCTGGGCACATCTGGCTGCTAGGCTGTCTGAGGGCCTATCCAAAAGCAAGCGAGCAGCGCAGGGTTGGAATTGCAGCTTGCAGTCCAACCAAAAGTGATGGTTCTGCCGGCGAGAGAACCTGTTATGATTGGAGGTAGAGGGGAAGCTGTCGCCAGGAAGGGACTATCTGCCTTATTACCAGGGACCACAGTGAGTAACTGAAGCAAGTACTGGAGCAGCATTCTCACCAGACATGGACGGTGAGGAATCAGGAAACTTCAGTGGGAATCAAGCCAGGGACCCAGCAAGTGGAGGTGACAAGGTGTCAAGCTAGGGACCAAGCAATCCAGCGTGGGTGAAGCTTGAGAGGTATCTAGAGTGCCTAGCTAGGGACCCAGCAGAGAAGCGGGGGTGACGCTTGAGGAAGATACCACTGTGAAGATTGGAGGAGCTCAAGGGATTCAGTGCCAGTAAATCAAAGGGTCTAGCGAGAGACTGGGAGTGGAGCTCAGTGTATGGAAGAACTACAAGGAGAAGTTGTAGTGAGGCTGAAAGAACTGTTACGCTTTGTGTTAGGAACTGACTGTTGCCATAAGAGACAGCATTTCTGAACGTGCAGATGTGGCTTCTTGCTGGAGGCCTTTCCCTGCCTCATACATTAATTACCAGAAATAGGTATACTGTGTCCAAAGTGAGAGTAATTATTCAGTTTGGGACATAATGTCTGCATATGCAGAGGAGAATGTGAAGACGAACCAGCAGGCCCATGTGATGTAGAGGCCTGATCTCTAAATTCAAATGTAAGATCTTCCATATGATAAATATGATCCACAACTTGCAGCCATTGTCTTAGTGTCGGGACCAACGCTGTATTCTGGCCTAGGCCAACAAGGCCCAGGCCTAGGGCAGCACTTTGCAGGGGGACAGCATGGAAAGAGTCCCCGCCGACTTGCACTGTTAGTGTAGCGCCAGACTTATGGGGCGGACTGGGCTGAGAGGCAAATTAGTCTAACGCCCCCATAAAGCGGCTTCCATTATGCGGGTGGCCGGCATTCCACAACTGTGGGGGGGGGGAGGCGCTGCTTCTATTTTTGACTGTACTATCATCCTGGACCACAAACCTTCCTCACTGTGCTATATGTTTTCTGCTGCACCATTGGCATGATTATATCTTCTTAGTCAGAAATTATCAGAAATTTATCAGAAATTTGTGCTTAAAGTAGAACTATAGGCAACCTTTTTTTTCCATTTTGGATAGTAAGGGACGGTTATAGCCCCTGTCAGTTTATTTTTTACCATCCCTGTCCCATTGCAAAGATTTCCCTTCACTTCCTGCCCCATAGCCAAACAGGAAATCTATGCAAATTAAGGGAATTCATTGCCCTCCCCCCAGGCCCTCGGAACTAGTGTCCCCACTCGAAAATGTAAACAGCAAGGGGTGTGGCCTTGGCAGAAAGGGGTGTGTCATATTTAAATTAGGGGGTGCACAAGTTTAGTCAGGCCTAGGGCAGCACAAAACCTAAATACACTACTGGTCGGGACAGTGGTCTGTTTCCAATATCTAGGTACGAGTGATTTAGCCGCACAACAAAAGGTGCAGAGTGATTGACTTTTTATATCCGCCTACTGATTCGCCCGTACAATTGAATAACACACCCCATGGATCATTAACAACAGATGAACCTTGCATCACTTCAATCCAGTATAATACAGATGGCCAATAGGGGCGAATGAGTGGACATTGCCACTAAATATGTGCATGAGTGGCTACCGCACCACAATCTCCCCAACATAGAGCAGAGGTGTCTGGAAAAGCTTTATGAAGAGCAGCAGGTGTATAGTGCCATCTGGTCATAAGTTTATAATTGATCTCCGTAACTTTAGAGGAGATGAAGGAAGTGTGAGCTAGTTTAAGGATGATGGAACATTGTTTATCCGTTAAAGGATGTTGTAGATCCTTTTTCCAGCTTGTTAGAAAAGTAGGCCAAGATTTGGGCTTTAGCAATAGTAAAGCTTTGTAGAGTACAGAGATGATTTTCTGCAGAGGTTGTGTGTAGGCCAGTATGCTTTCCACTGGTGTTAGATTTGCATTTTAGGGTAGAGACTTTAGGGTAGAGACTTAATGAACATAACAAGTTGTTGGTATCTCCATTGGTATATAGCAGTATTTTTTTGGGGGATTTTAGTAGGGAGGTTATTGGAAGAAGTCTGCTAGATGAGAAGACATGATGAAGAAGAATAGGGTTTGGGGGGGTCCAAGTACGCAATTGTGGATTTAGCTCCCCAGGTGGAAAAAAAGAGTGACCAGTTGTATTATGTTTGTTAAAAATATGATTTTTATTATATTAATCAGACATAGGATACATGGGACAATTTTACAATAGTGAGTTGGTCAGATTACCTGTCAGCCTTTTGGTTTGAGTAGATTTCTCAAACAAATGCATTTTTACCCAATGGGATTAGATACCATTGTTGTATTTAGTACATTACCTGTTTGAGATTTCTTTCAGCTCTCAAACTGAAAAGAATTACAGTTTAGATTACAGGTTTGTTTTGAGTAGACAATAGGTAGATAGCATTGTTGTATTCAATGCTATTGTTGAAATACAGCTACAGTAAACATCTATGTTTTCTGTTTGGTAACAATGGTAAACAGCACACATAAAAGCAGGCCTAAGCTAGGAGGGAGACACACACCATGTTGCTGTAAGAGCATGAAGAAGAACAGAACCTGGTCTCCAAGAAGAATTATTGCCAATGGAGATCACGAGTAATCGAAGATAAGTAACCTTTAAATGTATTTGTAGTTATAGACCATAGGCTGTTCTATTTGCTAGGCATTTTGCTTGTTATAGAGATCTGTCAGTCTTGTATTTTAGTCCTAATATTGTAATAGTTTTGTATGTACAGCATCTTTGTATAGTAAAAGCACATTTACACACTGCAGAAGTCTCAGCTTCCTTGTTATACCACAGAGTAACCTTGCTAGATAAACGCAAAAGCGAAACATTTGGGGGCTCGTCCGGGATTTGTGCTATAATTCAATTGAAGCAGACTTGTTTTTCTGTAGTGTGTTGTGTAGCTTGTGCTAGGTAAAATGCTGCGTAAGCTGTTTAGGAAAAACAAGGCTGCAGAGGGTTTTGGTGACCAGAAGAAAGTGTGCAGCTTACCTATCTGGGCCAGAAATAATGAGTGGGAGCCTCTTGCTAATGCATTTGTGAAGTATGCTTCTCCCTTGAAGCTGACTTGGGGTGATAAAGTCTCAGATCATTTTGTAGATTTTAGCCTTAAGGGGTTGGATTTAAGTAAGAAAGAGAAGAGGACAGTGTCCACAGTGGGTTGGTACTTCCTCCATGCTCTCTATACTGAATCACATAGAAGGGAGAAGGCAGAGGCAGAAGTTAAGGTATTAAAAGACCAGCTAGCAGTTGCTTCAGAGTGTGTACGTTCAACTGCTAGTCGGGCTGATGATTTGCAAGAGCGGTGTGCAGCCCTCATGACCAAATCAATTAATGCCTTAAGGAAAAGGAAGGGGCATAAACCTGTTAGTAAAGCCAGGGTACATGCCATTGTCACATCCCAAAATTGGGATTGTGAGGATGTGTTCTCCTCAAATGATAGTGAGGATGAGGAGATAGAGTTTGATATTTCAGAGGATGATCTGCTAGTGGGAAAGAAAAAGTATGCCAGACCTCTCATTACTAAGCATAGGAAACGGCAACATGATAGAGAGGATATGGCAGATGGGGAGGTGCATTATCGCAACCCCAGAGATGTTGAATTTGAAGAAGTACGGGAGTTTTCACAAACTGAACTCCATGAGCTGGCAAAACAATTCAAACAAAGGTCTGGGGAGCCCCTTTTGGGTTGGCTCCTACGCTTATGGGATGAAGGGGCGGACAGTGTTGTTTTGTCAGGTAAGGAAGCAGTGGCTATGGGAGTGTTAACCCATGATCCACAATTGCGTCAGGCAATGCGAAAAGCCCGAGAGTTTAGTGTGAATTTTTCACTGTTAGACCTTGTGAGAGATGGAATAGTCCGAGTATACGCTAGTCCTACTGACCTGGAAAATACCTACGCCTGGAGATCAATAGGAGAGGGTATTTCCAGGTTACGTTAGATGGGCTGTATAACCGGATTAAATACATTTCCAGAATGGATAGGTCCAGATTAGGGATGAGCTTCGTGTTCGAGTCGAACATACGTTCGACTCGAACATTGGCTGTTCGATCGTTCGACGAAGATCGAACGATTTGGGCCGTTCGCGCCAAATTCGAGTGACGCGAACGGCCCACAATGCACTACGCCATCGCAGTGTCATCCAGGCGCTGTGATTGGCCAAGCATGCACTGTGACCCCGCATGCTTGGCCAATCACAGCGCCGGCAGCGAGGAGAGCAATGATTGGCCACAGGCAGGATGCCTGTGGCCAATTATTGCTGAGGGTGTTTAGTACACGCCCCACACTATAAAAGGCCGCCAGCACGGCGGCCTAGTGTAGTGTGTTCCGGAGCAGGGATAGAGTAGCATAGGCAGGGACAGTGACTGTTATTTCTTTCTTGCTTAACCTGGATTCCTTTAGTTTAGGGAAAGAGAAGGATAGGTAGGGAGAGTGTCAGTGTGTTTTGTGCTTCTGCTATAGTGTGCTTAAAAAAAACATTTATTCTAGGGACAGAAAACTCTAGGTAGGGACAGTGTCAGTTTCTTTCACTCTGCAAGTCCTTGTTTCCAGGGACCTGTAAGGACAGTGAGTTAATTGTCCTTGTGCTATATTGTGCTTAAAAAAAACATTTATTCTAGGGACAGAAAACTCTAGGTAGGGACAGTGTCAGTTTCTTTCACTCTGCAAGTCCTTGTTTCCAGGGACCTGTAAGGACAGTGAGTTAATTGTCCTTGTGCTATATTGTGATTAAAAAAAACATTTATTCTAGGGACAGAAAACTCTAGGTAGGGACAGTGTCAGTTTCTTTCACTCTGCAAGTCCTTGTTTCCAGGGACCTGTAAGGACAGTGAGTTAATTTTCCTTGTGCTATATTGTGATTAAAAAAAACATTTTTTCTAGGGACAGAAAACTGTAGGTAGGGAGAGTGTTTTTTTTCTTTCACTCTGCAAGTCCTTGTTTCCAGGGACCTGTAAGGACAGTGAGTTAATTGTCCTTGTGCTATATTGTGCTTAAAAAAAACATTTATTCTAGGGACAGAAAACTCTAGGTAGGGACAGTGTCAGTTTCTTTCACTCTGCAAGTCCTTGTTTCCAGGGACCTGTAAGGACAGTGAGTTAATTGTCCTTGTGCTATATTGTGATTAAAAAAAACATTTATTCTAGGGACAGAAAACTCTAGGTAGGGACAGTGTCAGTTTCTTTCACTCTGCAAGTCCTTGTTTCCAGGGACCTGTAAGGACAGTGAGTTAATTTTCCTTGTGCTATATTGTGATTAAAAAAAACATTTTTTCTAGGGACAGAAAACTGTAGGTAGGGAGAGTGTTTTTTTTCTTTCACTCTGCAAGTCCTTGTTTCCAGGGACCTGTAAGGACAGTGAGTTAATTGTCCTTGTGCTATATTGTGCTTAAAAAAAACATTTATTCTAGGGACAGAAAACTCTAGGTAGGGACAGTGTCAGTTTCTTTCACTCTGCAAGTCCTTGTTTCCAGGGACCTGTAAGGACAGTGAGTTAATTTTCCTTGTGCTATATTGTGATTAAAAAAAACATTTATTCTAGGGACAGAAAACTCTAGGTAGGGACAGTGTCAGTTTCTTTCACTCTGCAAGTCCTTGTTTCCAGGGACCTGTAAGGACAGTGAGTTAATTTTCCTTGTGCTATATTGTGATTAAAAAAAACATTTTTTCTAGGGACAGAAAACTGTAGGTAGGGAGAGTGTTTTTTTTCTTTCACTCTGCAAGTCCTTGTTTCCAGGGACCTGTAAGGACAGTGAGTTAATTTTCCTTGTGCTATATTGTGATTAAAAAAAACATTTTTTCTAGGGACAGAAAACTCTAGGTAGGGAGAGTGTTTTTTTTCTTTCACTCTGCAAGTCCTTGTTTCCAGGGACCTGTAAGGACAGTGAGTTAATTGTCCTTGTGCTATATTGTGCTTAAAAAAAACATTTTTTCTAGGGACAGAAAACTCTAGGTAGGGAGAGTGTTTTTTTTTTTCACTCTGCAAGTCCTTGTTTCCAGGGACCTGTAAGGACAGTGAGTTAATTGTCCTTGTGCTATATTGTGCTTAAAAAAAACATTTATTCTAGGGACAGAAAACTCTAGGTAGGGACAGTGTCAGTTTCTTTCACTCTGCAAGTCCTTGTTTCCAGGGACCTGTAAGGACAGTGAGTTAATTTTCCTTGTGCTATATTGTGATTAAAAAAAACATTTATTCTAGGGACAGAAAACTCTAGGTAGGGACAGTGTCAGTTTCTTTCACTCTGCAAGTCCTTGTTTCCAGGGACCTGTAAGGACAGTGAGTTAATTTTCCTTGTGCTATATTGTGATTAAAAAAAACATTTTTTCTAGGGACAGAAAACTGTAGGTAGGGAGAGTGTTTTTTTTCTTTCACTCTGCAAGTCCTTGTTTCCAGGGACCTGTAAGGACAGTGAGTTAATTGTCCTTGTGCTATATTGTGCTTAAAAAAAACATTTATTCTAGGGACAGAAAACTCTAGGTAGGGACAGTGTCAGTTTCTTTCACTCTGCAAGTCCTTGTTTCCAGGGACCTGTAAGGACAGTGAGTTAATTTTCCTTGTGCTATATTGTGATTAAAAAAAACATTTATTCTAGGGACAGAAAACTCTAGGTAGGGACAGTGTCAGTTTCTTTCACTCTGCAAGTCCTTGTTTCCAGGGACCTGTAAGGACAGTGAGTTAATTTTCCTTGTGCTATATTGTGATTAAAAAAAACATTTTTTCTAGGGACAGAAAACTGTAGGTAGGGAGAGTGTTTTTTTTCTTTCACTCTGCAAGTCCTTGTTTCCAGGGACCTGTAAGGACAGTGAGTTAATTTTACTTGTGCTATATTGTGCTTAAAAAAAACATTTTTTCTAGGGACAGAAAACTGTAGGTAGGGAGAGTGTTTTTTTTCTTTCACTCTGCAAGTCCTTGTTTCCAGGGACCTGTAAGGACAGTGAGTTAATTGTCCTTGTGCTATATTGTGCTTAAAAAAAACATTTATTCTAGGGACAGAAAACTCTAGGTAGGGACAGTGTCAGTTTCTTTCACTCTGCAAGTCCTTGTTTCCAGGGACCTGTAAGGACAGTGAGTTAATTTTCCTTGTGCTATATTGTGATTAAAAAAAACATTTATTCTAGGGACAGAAAACTCTAGGTAGGGACAGTGTCAGTTTCTTTCACTCTGCAAGTCCTTGTTTCCAGGGACCTGTAAGGACAGTGAGTTAATTTTCCTTGTGCTATATTGTGATTAAAAAAAACATTTTTTCTAGGGACAGAAAACTGTAGGTAGGGAGAGTGTTTTTTTTCTTTCACTCTGCAAGTCCTTGTTTCCAGGGACCTGTAAGGACAGTGAGTTAATTTTACTTGTGCTATATTGTGCTTAAAAAAAACATTTTTTCTAGGGACAGAAAACTGTAGGTAGGGAGAGTGTTTTTTTTCTTTCACTCTGCAAGTCCTTGTTTCCAGGGACCTGTAAGGACAGTGAGTTAATTGTCCTTGTGCTATATTGTGCTTAAAAAAAACATTTATTCTAGGGACAGAAAACTCTAGGTAGGGACAGTGTCAGTTTCTTTCACTCTGCAAGTCCTTGTTTCCAGGGACCTGTAAGGACAGTGAGTTAATTTTCCTTGTGCTATATTGTGATTAAAAAAAACATTTATTCTAGGGACAGAAAACTCTAGGTAGGGACAGTGTCAGTTTCTTTCACTCTGCAAGTCCTTGTTTCCAGGGACCTGTAAGGACAGTGAGTTAATTTTCCTTGTGCTATATTGTGATTAAAAAAAACATTTTTTCTAGGGACAGAAAACTGTAGGTAGGGAGAGTGTTTTTTTTCTTTCACTCTGCAAGTCCTTGTTTCCAGGGACCTGTAAGGACAGTGAGTTAATTTTACTTGTGCTATATTGTGCTTAAAAAAAACATTTTTTCTAGGGACAGAAAACTGTAGGTAGGGAGAGTGTTTTTTTTCTTTCACTCTGCAAGTCCTTGTTTCCAGGGACCTGTAAGGACAGTGAGTTAATTGTCCTTGTGCTATATTGTGCTTAAAAAAAACATTTATTCTAGGGACAGAAAACTCTAGGTAGGGACAGTGTCAGTTTCTTTCACTCTGCAAGTCCTTGTTTCCAGGGACCTGTAAGGACAGTGAGTTAATTTTCCTTGTGCTATATTGTGATTAAAAAAAACATTTATTCTAGGGACAGAAAACTCTAGGTAGGGACAGTGTCAGTTTCTTTCACTCTGCAAGTCCTTGTTTCCAGGGACCTGTAAGGACAGTGAGTTAATTTTCCTTGTGCTATATTGTGATTAAAAAAAACATTTTTTCTAGGGACAGAAAACTGTAGGTAGGGAGAGTGTTTTTTTTCTTTCACTCTGCAAGTCCTTGTTTCCAGGGACCTGTAAGGACAGTGAGTTAATTTTACTTGTGCTATATTTTGCTTAAAAAAAACATTTTTTCTAGGGACAGAAAACTGTAGGTAGGGAGAGTGTTTTTTTTCTTTCACTCTGCAAGTCCTTGTTTCCAGGGACCTGTAAGGACAGTGAGTTAATTGTCCTTGTGCTATATTGTGCTTAAAAAAAACATTTATTCTAGGGACAGAAAACTCTAGGTAGGGACAGTGTCAGTTTCTTTCACTCTGCAAGTCCTTGTTTCCAGGGACCTGTAAGGACAGTGAGTTAATTTTCCTTGTGCTATATTGTGATTAAAAAAAACATTTATTCTAGGGACAGAAAACTCTAGGTAGGGACAGTGTCAGTTTCTTTCACTCTGCAAGTCCTTGTTTCCAGGGACCTGTAAGGACAGTGAGTTAATTTTCCTTGTGCTATATTGTGATTAAAAAAAACATTTTTTCTAGGGACAGAAAACTGTAGGTAGGGAGAGTGTTTTTTTTCTTTCACTCTGCAAGTCCTTGTTTCCAGGGACCTGTAAGGACAGTGAGTTAATTTTACTTGTGCTATATTGTGCTTAAAAAAAACATTTTTTCTAGGGACAGAAAACTGTAGGTAGGGAGAGTGTTTTTTTTCTTTCACTCTGCAAGTCCTTGTTTCCAGGGACCTGTAAGGACAGTGAGTTAATTGTCCTTGTGCTATATTGTGCTTAAAAAAAACATTTATTCTAGGGACAGAAAACTCTAGGTAGGGACAGTGTCAGTTTCTTTCACTCTGCAAGTCCTTGTTTCCAGGGACCTGTAAGGACAGTGAGTTAATTTTCCTTGTGCTATATTGTGATTAAAAAAAACATTTATTCTAGGGACAGAAAACTCTAGGTAGGGACAGTGTCAGTTTCTTTCACTCTGCAAGTCCTTGTTTCCAGGGACCTGTAAGGACAGTGAGTTAATTTTCCTTGTGCTATATTGTGATTAAAAAAAACATTTTTTCTAGGGACAGAAAACTGTAGGTAGGGAGAGTGTTTTTTTTCTTTCACTCTGCAAGTCCTTGTTTCCAGGGACCTGTAAGGACAGTGAGTTAATTTTACTTGTGCTATATTGTGCTTAAAAAAAACATTTTTTCTAGGGACAGAAAACTGTAGGTAGGGAGAGTGTTTTTTTTCTTTCACTCTGCAAGTCCTTGTTTCCAGGGACCTGTAAGGACAGTGAGTTAATTGTCCTTGTGCTATATTGTGCTTAAAAAAAACATTTATTCTAGGGACAGAAAACTCTAGGTAGGGACAGTGTCAGTTTCTTTCACTCTGCAAGTCCTTGTTTCCAGGGACCTGTAAGGACAGTGAGTTAATTTTCCTTGTGCTATATTGTGATTAAAAAAAACATTTTTTCTAGGGACAGAAAACTGTAGGTAGGGAGAGTGTTTTTTTTCTTTCACTCTGCAAGTCCTTGTTTCCAGGGACCTGTAAGGACAGTGAGTTAATTTTCCTTGTGCTATATTGTGATTAAAAAAAACATTTTTTCTAGGGACAGAAAACTGTAGGTAGGGAGAGTGTTTTTTTTCTTTCACTCTGCAAGTCCTTGTTTCCAGGGACCTGTAAGGACAGTGAGTTAATTGTCCTTGTGCTATATTGTGCTTAAAAAAAACATTTTTTCTAGGGACAGAAAACTGTAGGTAGGGAGAGTGTTTTTTTTTTTTCACTCTGCAAGTCCTTGTTTCCAGGGACCTGTAAGGACAGTGAGTTAATTGTCCTTGTGCTATATTGTGCTTAAAAAAAACATTTATTCTAGGGACAGAAAACTCTAGGTAGGGACAGTGTCAGTTTCTTTCACTCTGCAAGTCCTTGTTTCCAGGGACCTGGAGAGACATTGAGTGAATTGTCCTTGTGCTATATTGTGATTAAAAAAAACATTTATTCTAGGGACAGAAAACTCTAGGTAGGGACAGTGTCAGTTTCTTTCACTGTGAAAGTCCTTGTTTCAAGGGACAGAGAAGGACACCTGAAGGTAGCCCTTATTGCTTTTTTCCCATCTCCCTGCAGGCCATCTATTAGAATGTCTGGAAGGCAAACAAGGAGAGGCAGACAGTCAGGAGGCAATAAAAGAGGGCAAGCAGGCTCTGTGTCTGGGGGCAACAGTGCTGGTCGTGGACGCGGTGCATTGTCATCAGCACATGGCCATGGGACACGCTTGTCCTTCTTTTCGGCAGCTGGACATGTTGAGCCACATCATGCCGAAGACTTGGTAGAGTGGATGACCAAGCCCTCCTCCTCCTCCTCATCCTCTCTCACCCAGGCTCAGGGTACTGGAAAAGCAGCTGCCAAAGCGTCGTCTTCCCTGGTATCAATGTCAGACAAATCATCAGTCACTCCTTCCCTAGACCCACCATGTCCTCCTCCTGAGGAGTCCCCCGAACTGTTTCAGCACAGTGTTGGGTACATGCTCCAGGAGGATGCCCAGCGTTTCGAAGGGTCTGATGATGAAACCCAGCTAGAGGAAGGCAGTAGCGTGAGAGCAGACAGAGGGGATGCTCAAGAAGGACACCAATCTGGCAGTCATGTTCCAGCAGCTGCAGCATACTGCCAGATTGGCTCCAGTGATGAGGAGGGAGGGGATGATGAGGTCAATGACTCCACGTGGGTGCCTAATAGGAGAGAGGAGGAGGAGGAGGATGAGGAGGAGGCACATCTCCAACGAGGCAGGATGCCCTTTGGTGGCCAGCGTAAGGGCAGTACACCGACGGAATCACACCGCAGAGCTCCGCCTGTGCAGGGCGCTGCCTCTGCCCGTCATTCAAAAAGTTCTTTGGTGTGGGCCTTTTTTGAGGCTAGTGCATCAGATCGCACAGCTGCTGTTTGCAACATATGTCTCAAGCGTATATCGCGTGGCCAAAACATCAGCCGCTTGGGTACCACATGCCTGACCAGACATATGTTGACCTGCCATGCAGCTCGTTGGCAAGCCTACCTCAAAGACCCACACCAAAGAACAAAGCGGACCTCTCCTTGCACCGCATCAGCTGGGATCTCCAACCCCACTATAACTTCAGTCCTCTCTGAAACATGCACTGAGAGGAATGAAGGTGTAGAATTAGGTGTGTCACAGCCAAGTACTTGCGCCCACTCTGCTAGCAGTACACCGACGTCCGATTCTAGCAGGCAAATTTCCCTGCCCCAGCTGCTGGACCGTCGAAAGAAGTTCACTCCCAGCCATCCACATGCCCAGCGGTTGAATGCTAGCTTGGCTAAATTGCTAGCGCTTCAACTGCTGCCTTTTCAGTTGGTAGACTCGGCCCCCTTCCGTGAGTTTGTGCAATGTGCGGTTCCTCAGTGGCAGGTTCCCAAACGCCACTTTTTCTCACGGAAGGCTATTCCGGCTCTCTACCGGCATGTGGAAGGCAATGTCTTGGCCTCGCTGGACAGGGCGGTCAGCGGTAAGGTGCATATTACCGCTGACTCATGGTCCAGCAGGCATGGACAGGGACGTTACCTTTCTTTCACGGCCCATTGGGTCACTCTTTTGGCAGCTGGGAAGGATTCAGGACAAGGTGCAGTAGTGTTGGAGGTTGTCCCACCGCCACGCCTCCAAAATGCTACTACTGGTTGTGACACACCTCTCTCCTCCACCCCCTCCTCTTCTTCTTCCTCCATGGCCTCTTCCTGTGGTTTGTCCTATGAACCAGCGGTGCTCCGTAGCCGTTCACGGGGCTACGCAAGTACGCAGGCAAAAAGATGCCATGCCGTGCTTGCGCTGGTGTGTTTGGGGGACAGAAGCCACACTGGGGCAGAGGTCCTGTCTGCTCTGCAGGGCCAGGCCGAGAGGTGGTTGACGCCACGCCAGCTTAAGCCAGGAATGGTGGTTTGCGACAATGGCACCAACCTCCTCTCCGCCCTCCGACAGGGACAACTGACCCATGTGCCCTGTGTGGCTCACGTCCTTAACCTGGTGGTGCAGCGCTTCTTGGGCAGGTACCCGGGCTTACAGGATGTCCTGAGGCAGGCCAGGAAAGTCTGTGTGCATTTCCGCAGATCTTATAATGCCAGTGCTCGCCTGGCTGAGCTGCAAAAGGAGTTGAACCTGCCCAAGAACCGCCTTATATGTGACATGCCCACCAGGTGGAACTCAACGTTGGCCATGCTGCAGCGGCTGCACACGCAGCAGAGGGCCATCAATGAGTACCTGTGCGACTACGGCACCAGGACAGGGTCAGGGGAGCTTGGTTTTTTTTCTCCACGCCAGTGGGGCATGATCAGGGATGCATGCACTGTCCTGGCACCATTTGAGGAGGCCACGAGGATGGTGAGCAGTGACAGTGCATGCATCAGTGACACTGTACCTCTTGTCCACCTGTTGGAGCACACGCTGCGTGGAATAATGGACAGGGCACTTGAGGCAGAACAGAGGCAGGAAGAGGAGGACTTCCTTGCCTCTCAAGGCCCCCTTTACCCAGACAGTGTTCCTTCTGTCCCACCCATCGCACAGGAAGAGGAGGAGGAGGAGGAGGAGGAGGAGGAGGATTGTGTCAGCATGGAGGTGGAGGCTGGCACTCAGCATCATCAGCAGCAGTCTTTTAGGGATGATTTACAGTCCCAAGAAACCAGTGGACTTGTACGTGGCTGGGAGGAGGTGGCTGCGGATCATGTCGTCCTTAGTGACCCAGAGGACTCCGGAGCGAATGCCTCAGCAAACCTACACTGCATGGCCTCCCTGATCCTGCAAAGTCTGCGGAAGGATCCTCGTATTCTTCGGATCAAGGAGAGGGACCATTACTGGCTGGCCACTCTCCTTGATCCACGGTACAAGGGTAAGGTTGCGGACCTTATGTTACCGTCGCAGAGGGAGCAGAGGATGAGACAACTCCGGGAGGCCTTGCAGAAAGGTCTGTGCAACGCGTTCCCAGAGACTGGGAGGTTGCAAACTCCTGGTCCTGGACAACGAGTTGCTGAGGCTTCGGCCAGTCAAAGAAGGAGCGGTGGGGAAGGTGGCCGTCTGACCGATGCGTTCAGACAATTCTTTAGTCCGCAGCCCCAAAGTATGATCGGTTCCAGCAACCATCGCCAGCGTCTGATAAACATGGTGCAGGAATATCTAGGGGCAAGGTCAGACTTGGACACCTTCCCCACCGAAAATCCTCTGGCTTACTGGGTCTTGAGGATGGATCACTGGCCAGAGCTTGCACAGTATGCAATTGAGCTACTGGCCTGTCCTGCATCCAGCGTTCTTTCGGAACGCACATTCAGTGCTGCTGGAGGATTTGTCACGGATCACAGGGTGCGCCTGTCCACCGACTCGGTTGATCGACTGACTTTCATCAAGATGAACCAGTCTTGGATCACCACCAGCTACCACACACCTGATGCTGATATAACAGACTAATTGATTTTAAAATGTCACATCCCTTCAAGACTGATGCTGATGCTGAGTGCCTGTGCTGTTATGTTGACTGGCTATCCTCCTCCTCCGAGTCCTCAATGATACGATTGATGATGATAGCTTGGAAGATCATTTTTGTTTATGGGTGCCGCCACCAGTGCCTAACGCCCAATTTTTCAGCCCCTGTTTAACAGGGGCGTGTAATTACAATTTTTGAAGCAATACTTTGCAACAGGGCTCATTGCTGTGCTCCAAGTACAGTATCTGTGAGGAGTTGCAGTGTTGTGCCACCAGTGCCTAAGGCCCAATTTTTCAGCCCCTGTTTAACAGGGGCGTGTCATTACAATTTTTGAAGCAATACTTTGCAACAGGGCTCATTGCTGTGCTCCAAGTACAGTATCTGTGAAGGGTTGCAGTGTTGTGCCACCAGTGCCTAAGGCCCAATTTTTCAGCCCCTGTTCAACAGGGGCATGTAATTACAATTCTTGATCTAATAATTCACAGCAGGGCCCATTGCTGCACCCACCAAGAGTAACTGTCAGGGCTTACAGTGTTGTGGCACCAGCACCACCATCAAAGGCCCAATTTTTACTACCACTGTTCAACAATTATATGTAATTAAAATTCCTGATATAATAGTTGACAGCAGGGCGTTCCAGCACCAACCAAGAGTAACTGTGAGTGCTTACAGTGTTGTGCCAACACCAACAACTAAGGGGCCTATTTCTGCAGAGTATATACGGCAGGTCCCTACTTTCAAACATCCAACTTACAAACGACTCCTACTTGCAAACGCAAGAAGACAACAGGAAGTGAGAGGAAATCTACCACTAGGAAGGAAAATTCTCTCCTGTAAGAATAAATATGGGAGAAAGGTGTCTCCTCTGTACTGATGCTTTATCAGCAATCCTTGTTTCAAGAAAAACACCACATTTCAAAAACAGTTGTCATTAGGACGGAAAGTGAGGTGAAATGTTCTGAACAGGGGCACAGACAGCAAAACAAATGTTACAGGGGTGATAACCCTTACCTATGTTTTCCAAAAAGTTTAAAAATAGATTTTTGGTCTGGAGCTACACTTCAACAATGTACCTGTTCAAAATTACAAACAGATTCTACATAAGAACAAACCTACAGTCCCTGTCTTGTATGCACCGCCTGTATACGGCTGTTCAGAGTATATAGGGCCTTTTTTATTTTATGTGCGGGGTTCCCCTTAATATCCATACAAGACCCAAAGGGGCTGGTAATGGGCTGGGGTAGGGGGGGGGTCATGGGGTAGCTATGCCATTTTTCTTAAAGATTTTCATCCATATTACCGGGACCAGACATTACATTAAAGCCGCAAGCAGTTTTAAATGGCTTTTTTTTCCTTTAGAAGTGTCATTTTGTGCAGGGACAGTTCTAAACACGGGAAACACGTGGCACTTCACAGGCATACTTTAGACACCCCCCAGGTACGATATTTAAAGGAATATTTGACTTTTTTTTTTCACTTTATGCATCATTAAAATGACTGCTCCCGGAAAACGACCGTTTTTAAAACTTATTTTTGCATTGATACATGTCCCCTGGTGCAGAACCCGGGTTCCCAAACCCTTTTTAGGACAATAACATGCATAATAGTTTTTATAATTAGCACTTTAGAATTCGAACGTTCGCATCCATTGTATTTAATAGGGTTCTAATGTTCGTTCGAACTTTCGGTCCGTTCGCGGGTTCTGGTGCGAACCGAACCCGGGGGTGTTCGGCTCATCACTAGTCCAGATATGGAACCCTTTACGTCTGTTCTGCGCTCTAAGCTGATGAAGTCTGCGCCATTTAATCTCAGGGCTCCATTATTGTCCTTGTTGGGAGGCCTGGGATTAAACAGCAAGATTCATGAAGCCACAACCCTTTTAAGCCATGTGAGGGGGTTAGCTCGGCAGCGGGTGTGTGTGACCCCCGGGATGGGCTCCCCACACAAAACAGGCCCAGCAAACGGAGGTTGTGGTTTTCAAAATCAAAAAGGTGCGGTTTATTTTCTATTTACAGTGACAAAACACAGCAAAGCAAAAGAAACATAACCAAAATAAATCCTGGTCAAGTTGACCTCTGACTAAACATACAGGTTTCCTAACTAACAACTGGGATCAGCCTAGTGCTGTCCTAGTCCCTAAGTCCCTGGTTTTAAATGTCCAAGCAAATAGCCACACAGGCTTTGTCTCACCGCACAGGGGTTCACTCTCCCTAGACAGTCCACACAGGTCTGGTTCCAGGCATGAGCTAACATCTAATGAAGCTGGGAGTTCTTATAGAGGCCTAAATGAGCTGACAAGCTTCAGCTGGTCTCATCAACTCCCTGTCTGCACGACGCCCAGCCCTCTCCCTAGAGGTATGAGTCATCCATGAGCCCACTAGCCTTATACAACTCTCCACCTAGTTGTATAAGTCGGCGTAAAGCCTGAATCTGGGCGAAATATATCTACCCCCCTGGATGCAACCAGGTGACTTTACCTTCCTGCTGTCACATACCCCCCCCTCTTGTTTTAACCTCGGGGTTGGAACACCAGCAATCAGGCATTCATGTACTCGAGACAAAGCATCCACATTCCCCATTTGAACGCCAGGGCGATGCTTTACTGTGAAGTTGAATTCCTGGAGGGCCAGGAACCACCTATTCACTCTTCTATTTGTTTCCTTGTTTTGAGCCATCCACTTTAACGGAGCGTGATCCGTAACCATGTCAAAGTGCCTACCTAGCAGGTAGTACCGAAGGGAATCTAGAGCCCACTTCACCGCTAAACACTCCTTTTCAACGGTGGCGTAATTTACCTCATGGGACTTCAACTTCCTGCTGAGGTAAATGACTGGGTGCTCTTCCCCGTTCCAGACCTGGGACAATACTGCTCCTAACCCCACATCTGACGCATCACTTTGTACGACAAAGTCTTTAGAGAAGTCGGGTGAGTACAACACTGGCTGGCTACATAAGGCTTGTTTCAAGAATTGGAATGCTGCCTCAGCTTCGGGGGTCCATTTAATCATGACCGACCCTTTCCCCTTCGTCAGGTTGGTTAGGGGCACAGCCTTAGAAGCAAAGTGGGGAATGAATCGCCGATAATACCCAGCGATTCCCAGAAAGGCTCGTACCTGCTTCTTGCTGTTGGGACGTGGCCAACTCTGGATGGCCTCGACTTTGTTGAGTTGGGGTTTTATTACTCCCCTCCCAATGGTGTACCCAAGATATTTGGCCTCCTCCTGCCCAATGGTACACTTCTTGGGGTTAGCCGTAAACCCCGCTTCCCGAACAGAGTCCAGGACTGCTTGCACTTTTGGCAGATGTGAGGCCCAATCTGTGCTATGGACAATTACGTCATCCAGGTAAGCCGCAGCATACTTCCGATGGGGCCTCAGCATCTGGTCCATTTTCCGCTGGAATGTGGCCGGCGCATTCTGTAACCCGAACGGCATTCTTTTATATTGGAACGCCCCGTCTGGGGTTACAAATGCGGTTTTCTCTTTGGCCGACTTGGCCAGGGGGATTTGCCAATACCCTTTTGTGAGGTCAAGAGTCGTCATGTATCGGGCTGTTCCCAGCCGGTCGATCAACTCATCTATACGTGGCATGGGGTAGGTGTCAAATTTTGTAACTTTGTTCAACTGACGAAAATCGTTACAAAATCGCCAGCTCCCATCCGGTTTAGGCACCAACACGATGGGACTAGACCAATCACTTTGGGACTCCTCTATCACCCCTAAGTTCAGCATTTTCTGTACTTCCTCCCGTATTGCCTCCCGTCGAGCCTCTGGGATCCGATAGGGTTTTAACTTCACCCTTTCACCGGGCGGGGTAATGATGTCATGCTCTACCCCAGATGTTTGTCCCGGCAGCTCAGAGAATACCTCCTTGTTGCGAAGCACAAACTCCTTAACCTCCTGTTGTTGGGGTTGTGACAAGGTGGCTGCTATTCCAACCTCAGGAATCACGCAACCAGTTTGAGCTGGTGACCAAGTGTCTGCGACTAGGGACTCTCTATCCCTCCAGGCTTTCAACAGATTAACGTGATAGATCTGTTCGGGCTTTCGCCTTCCTGGTTGTCTGACCTTGTAATTCACTTCGCTCACTTTTTCCATTATCTCGTAGGGGCCTTGCCATTTGGCAAGGAATTTACTTTCAACCGTAGGGACAAGTACCAATATCCTATCCCCCGGGGAAAAGGTACGGGTCTTGGCTCCACGGTTGTACACTCTCTGCTGTGCCAACTGCGCTTGGGCCAAATGTTCCTTCACGATGGGCATTACCTGTGCAATTCGATCTTGCATCAGGGCGACATGCTCAATCACACTCCTGTGGGGAGAACTCTCACTTTCCCAAGTTTCCTTGGCAATATCCAACAGCCCTCTTGGGTGTCTCCCATACAGTAACTCAAAGGGGGAGAATCCTGTAGAGGATTGGGGCACCTCCCTAATAGCAAACATCAAATAAGGAAGTAAACAGTCCCAATCCTTTCCATCTCTATCCACCACTTTCTTCAACATTTGTTTTAGGGTTTTGTTGAATCTTTCAACCAGCCCATCGGTTTGGGGGTGATACACAGACGTACGCAATTGCGTCACTTTGAACAATTTACACAGCTCTTTCATAACCCGGGACATAAAGGGTGTACCTTGGTCCGTAAGCAGTTCTTTACAAATACCCACCCGGCTAAAAACAAGAGATAGCTCTTTGGCTATGGTTTTGGCCGAGGTATTTCGGAGAGGGATCGCTTCTGGATAACGGGTGGCATAGTCCATTATAACTAATATGTACTGGTGCCCCCTAGCGGACTTGATTATAGGACCTACCAAATCCATGGCGATCCTCTCAAACGGGACCTCAATGATGGGTAGAGGGACCAGCGGGCTACGGAAATGTGGCATCGGGGCCAACCTCTGACACACAGGGCAGGAGGAACAATAATTTTCTACGTCCTTCATCACCCCCGGCCAATAGAATCTCTGTAATACCCTCTCTCGGGTTTTCTCTGTCCCCAGATGACCTCCAAGAATGTGCCCATGGGCCAACTCCAACACCAACTTCCTGTAAGGTTTGGGCACCACAAGCTGCTCAACGGTTTCTTCTGCCCTTTTTGCCACCCGATACAGTAGGTCCTTCTCTACGCTGAAGTATGGGTAAGTGCAGGTATTATCTGGGTTCACTAACTCGTCATCTATTTTCACTACGTTTTCCCGTGCCTTTATTAGGGCGGGGTCTTTCAACTGTTCTGTGGCAAAGTTTTCCCTGTGAACCTCAAGATCAGAAAACTCCACAGACGGTAGGTTTTCGTCTGAGGAGGTGGGCTCCTCTCCAGTTTCTTGAGTCTCCCCTGCCAATACTGATAAGGGAAATTCCGGAGAGTCCTCACCACTCTCAGGGGAGTTCTGGCTATCACATTCCTGGTACATAGGGGCACCAGTGAGGGGCTCAGGATCATCCCACAGTTCCCAGAACTTCGGAAAATCCCTTCCCACAATGGCGTCATGCGGTAACTGAGATACTAAGCCCACTGGATGAGAGAGGGTACCTTTGGGGGTCTCGAAACACACTGTAGTCACTGGATACTCTCGGGTGTCACCATGCACACAAATAACAGCTACCTTGCTATTCCCAGAGACCTCTGTTTTAACTAACTCAGCCTTTATCAGGGTCACAAGGCTACCTGAATCCAGCAATACCACAACATTTCTACCATTAACACACATTTTGCATAAATGTTTCTCAGTTCCTCGAATGGCAGTGCATGCGACTGTCGCACACAGCGACTGACGTCTGCCCGTCAGAAAGTCACACTGCATGGGTTCCTCCACAACCGGGCAATTGGCTGCAATATGTCCCGCTTGCCGGCAGCGGTAGCAAACGATCCTTCTTGCCGCCTCTTGAGCCGCTGATTTCCCAGGCTGTTCTCGCCAAACTTGGGGTAGAGCTCCCACCCTCTCACTCTCTCCACCCTCACCCCTTGGAATCCTCTTATCCGCCCCTGGGGATGGTCTGGTCTTAGGGTGGAAAGTCCGAGTGTCTCTGGAAGAGGCCGTCAGGTTCTCTGTAGCCAAGTATTTCTCCACACGATCCACAAGACCATCGGCCGTCTCTGGGTCTCCATGGCTTACCCATTTTTGGATGGCAGTAGGAAGAGCTCTCAAAAACCGATCCATTACAACACGTTCCACAATCTTTGGTGCGGACAAAGTCTCTGGCTGTAGCCACTTTCTGCTCAGGTGAATGAGATCATACATTTGAGACCTGGGGGGTTTTCCAAGCTGGAAAGTCCAGTTATGCACACGCTGAGCCCGGACAGCCTGGGTGACACCCAGCCTTGCCAATATTTCAGCTTTTAGCATCACATAGTCTTTTGCTTGGTTAGGCTCTAGGTCATAGTAAGCTTTCTGCGATTCACCAGTTAACAGAGGAGCCACCAGTCCAGCCCACTGCTCCTCAGGCCACTTTTCTCTTTCAGCGGTCCTTTCAAATGTGGTCAAAAATACCTCTGGATCATCCTCTCCAGTCATTTTTGTCAATAAACGACTCACCCCAAAGGACGCGGTATTAGTGGGACGGCTTTCCTCACTGGTCTGCGGACGTTGCTGCATTACTGCTTCCATCTGTTGTTGTAGTCTCTGCTCTTGCTTCTGCAACAGGTCTATGAAGCGGGCCTCAGATTGCTGCTGGGCTCGTTGCTGAGCCTCCAGACTCTGTTGCAAAGTTGCGTTTGTCTGCTGCTGGGCTGCAAGGCTCTGTTGATGAGCTTGCTGCTGGGCTGCGAAGTTCTGTTGTTGAGCTGCAAGGCTCTGTTGATGAGCTGCAAGGCTCTTTTGCAAACCTGCATTTGTCTGCTGTTGATTGGCATTTGCTAGAGCCAGCTGCTTCAGTATCTCCTCCATGCTGGCTTAAAAAAAAACTGCCACTGGTTCTCCACCAACTGTGAGGGGGTTAGCTCGGCAGCGGGTGTGTGTGACCCCCGGGATGGGCTCCCCACACAAAACAGGCCCAGCAAACGGAGGTTGTGGTTTTCAAAATCAAAAAGGTGCGGTTTATTTTCTATTTACAGTGACAAAACACAGCAAAGCAAAAGAAACATAACCAAAATAAATCCTGGTCAAGTTGACCTCTGACTAAACATACAGGTTTCCTAACTAACAACTGGGATCAGCCTAGTGCTGTCCTAGTCCCTAAGTCCCTGGTTTTAAATGTCCAAGCAAATAGCCACACAGGCTTTGTCTCACCGCACAGGGGTTCACTCTCCCTAGACAGTCCACACAGGTCTGGTTCCAGGCATGAGCTAACATCTAATGAAGCTGGGAGTTCTTATAGAGGCCTAAATGAGCTGACAAGCTTCAGCTGGTCTCATCAACTCCCTGTCTGCACGACGCCCAGCCCTCTCCCTAGAGGTATGAGTCATCCATGAGCCCACTAGCCTTATACAACTCTCCACCTAGTTGTATAAGTCGGCGTAAAGCCTGAATCTGGGCGAAATATATCTACCCCCCTGGATGCAACCAGGTGACTTTACCTTCCTGCTGTCACAGCCAGTTGGGGGAGATAGAGGAGACTAAAACAAAACCTGTCAGGGCAGTAGATAAGGTCAAGGCCAGACAGGAAGAATACAAGCAGAAAATAACAGAGAAGAAACGGAATGGGGTAGAGAAGACAGAAGGTGGAGAGAAAACCAGGCTAGTTGTTTCTAGGAAAGAAATGTGGGTGGATCTATTAAAGGCAGGAGTACCTAAAGATGAGATAGATGGCATTTCTACTGCAGAAATGCTGAAGAGGTGGAAAAATTTAGTAGGTAAAACTGTCAGGGTTAGAAACACTACTCCTAGTGAAGATAACATCAGCCTAGATTTAGAGGAAACAGAACAGACCCCTCCTGTTAGCCCCAAACCAATTCCCAAAACTGAACATGAACCCAAATCCCTTTATCCTGGGGAGGAGTTAGAGAGAATCAGAAAAGGGGATTGGGAGGTTCCTTATCCTTTATGAAGGGAAGGTGAGTCTCCTGTAATAGCAGTGAGGGCAGTGACAGCAGGAGACCGACGCCCATATGCACCTGTCACTGTATGGTGGGGGAAGTCATCTTCTCCTACACATGTAATGGCTTTAATTGATAGCGGAGCTGAAGTTACACTTTTGCAAGGAAATCCTTCCCATCACAAAGGAGAATTGATTTATGTAGAAGGCTTGGGAGGGCAAACGACACCAGCAGTTAGGATACGGGTGAAATTGGCTATTGGCAAGGGATCAGGATTTATGACAAATGTTTTAATATCAGAGTTACCCGAAAATATTCTTGGGATGGATGTACTTCAAGGTCAGTCAATTCAGACTGAAAGAGGTACATTCACATTCGGGTATCCTGATAAAGCGTATCTGGTAAGGGCGGTGAAGGCTGTGGTCAGAGGTCATGCAAAATGGACCCCTGTCTACATTCCTCCACCAGAGAAGCCAGTCTGTCTCAAGCAGTACAGACTTCCTGGAGGCCACAAAGAAATTGGGGAGACTATTCAAGAACTGTTGAGAGTAGGGATCCTTAGACCTGCTGTAAGTCCTTTCTCGTCTCCGGTGTTCCCAGTAAAGAAACCTGATGGGACATATAGAATGACTGTGGATTACAGAGGTCTAAACGAAGTGGCACCTCCATTGAAGTCAGCTGTACCAGATATGATCTCAATTGTTGAGAAAATTGCTAAAGATGCAGGAGAATATCATGCTGTGATAGACCTGGCTAATGCTTTCTTTTGAATTTTGATAGACCCAGAGTGTCAAGACCAGTTTGCTATGGTGTGGGACGGCCGCCAGTACACGTTCACTGTCCTTCCGCAAGGCTATCTTCATTCTCCAACGATTTGTCATGGACTGATTGCCCGAGATTTAAGTACCCTGAATTTGAAAGTCACTGTGATTCACTACATTGATGACATCATGATCTCTGGGACAAAAGAAGATGTAACTGAAGCACTGCACCTGCTGATACAGCACTTGGAGAACAGAGGGTGGGCTATCAATAGAGACAAAGTCCAAGGACCTGCCACAGAGGTGAAATTCCTAGGAATGATGTGGACTGGGCCACAGAGGAAGATTCCAGAGACAGTTGTGCAAACTATCCAGGCGCTGTTGCCCCCTACTACCAAAAAGGAGGCACAGAAGTTCATTGGAGTTGTGGGATTCTGGAGATCGTTCATCCCACATCTTGGACTGATTCTGAGGCCTATATACAATGTTACCAGAAAAAAGACTGAGTTTTCATGGGGTTCAGAGCAGCGGACTGCATTCCTGGCTGCTAAAGAAGCTATTTTGCAGCATCAGGGATTGGGACCCGTGAGACAAAGAATACCATTTCAGCTGGATGTAGTGGAGCAGAATGGTACCATATCTTGGAGTCTGTGGCAGCCAAATGAAAAGAAAGGACTGAGAGCAATACCTATTGGATTTTGGTCCAAACAACTGACAGGGGTACAGACGAGATACACGCCCTTAGAGAAGTACCTGTTTGGGGCCTACACAGCACTTCAACATGTAGAGACCATTACAGGAAAGGACACAGTCACCATCCATACTGCATTGCCAATAGCAGGATGGGTGAGAGATAATGGACTGACCACTAGGGCAGCTGTAGCCCAGAACCAGACACTGATGAAATGGAAGTGGTACCTTCAAGAAAGAGGGGGTAGTGCAGCTGGGGATGTTAGAGACATTTCAAAACAGTTGGCAGGGCTTGTTACTTTTACCAGCACCCGGCCAGAAGAAGAAATTCCTGTGCTGCAGTCATCCCCCATTCAAGAGGCTCCACCCTTTAAGTCTCTGTCAGAAGACATGAAGGAGTCAGCATGGTTCACTGATAGTTCAGCCATAATCACCTCGTCTGGGCGTAAATGGACAGCAGCAGCCTACAACCCAAGTACAGACACAGTCCTGCAGGAGTCCGGAATCGGAGGGTCCAGTCAGTATGCAGAGTTGAAAGCTGTAGTGATGACTCTTCAGGAGGATCCTTATTCCCATGTCACTATCTACACTGACAGCTGGGCGGTTTTTAAAGGACTGACAACTTGGATGCCCACGTGGAAGTCCAATGAATGGATGATTCATGGAAAGGTGGTGTGGGGAGGCAAGGAAGTCTGGGACTACATCTGGAAGGAACTCACTCCCGCACCATAAAAGTGGGGCATGTTGATGCACATGTGCCCCTAGTACCAGACTTTGAGAACTAACAGAGTTGCAGATGAAATCGCCAAAGTGAAGGCAGTTGTGCCAATTGATCCTGTTTTGATGAACTTGGCCAACTGGGCCCACAAGCAATCTGGACATTTGGGGCAGAAAGCAACATATGAATGGGCACAGCAGAGAGGATTGCCTATATCCATGGACATGATAAAGACTGTAATAGGGAACTGTACAGTGTGTGGAGAAGTGCGACAATGGCCATTGCAAAAGTACTCCAGCGGGTCGATTAAGAGGGGTGAGAGGCCTGCAGAGATCTGGCAGATTGACTTCATTGGTCCCCTGTCCCGGGGAAACAACGGACTGAGATATTGTTGCACTGCAGTGGACACCTATTCAGGACTTATGCTTGTCCATCCTTGCAAACGTGCAGATCAAGCCGCAACGCTTCAACTGCTTCAGAAACTTGTCGTTGCTTATGGTTGTCCCAAACAAGTCCAAAGTGATGATGGCTCACACTTCACCGGATTAACATTACAGCAGTGGGCCAAAGATTCTGGAGTGTACTGGTTGTGCCACATCCCATACCATCCACAGGCAGCTGGTTTGATTGAAAGATACAACGGGCTATTGAAGGACCAGATCCGCAAAATTACACCCACACATACACTAAGGGGGTGGGATCGGGTCCTCACACAGGCAGTCATGTTGTTAAATTCTAGGCCAATAGCCAAAAGCACACCATATGAGAGAATGGTAGGGGCTGAGGCACAGATTCCACAGCTGGAGTGCAGAGTTCAGTATTTATGTAAGGTTCCTGAAAGAACAGGGTTTAACAGATACCATGTTACTGCTTCCCATGACATAGAAACAAAGAGTGACGTATCTGAAGCTGAAGCCTATCTAGGAATGAGAGGGAATCTGGCAGGAAGGTTTGAAGTTATATTTGCATTGGCAGATGAGCTTCAAGACAGTGGCTGGGACTCTGACTGGTTAGTGGATACTTCTCAGCAAGAGTGGAAAGTGAGGCTACATAACATCAAACCTTCCAAAATAAACAGCAGTGATTTTTTGGGAAATATCAGTATATTTCCTCTCCTCCCTATTGATGTTCCTTGGGAGGGTCAGAGGTGCATACAGGCAGGTGGCAAAGTATTGGTCAGATATCCAGGCAAGAAGCCATTTAGAGGAGAGATTGTAGCTGAAGGGCCAGGATCTACTGTTTATGTATTGTTAGAAGGAACAGATAATCCACTTTGTTTTCCACTCCACAGGCTGTCTCCGATTTGATCCATAGGAAGACCAGAGAAAAGTGGTTACATGATGGAAAGAATGACGGAAGATCGCAAAAGCTGTGGAGAACAAGGCCTTTGATGTATTCCAAGCCTGGACTTGTTTGTAAAGAACTTTAGAATGGAGTTTCTAATGAACTTTTATCCAAAGACTGAAACACCTTCCCAGTGACAGAAATATGGGAGGGGTTGCATTTAAGGAAAAATTCATGTGTATATTGAGTTTTTAGTAATGAAGAGATTTTCTGTGTGTAGTCTGAGAGAAAAAAAAAATCATAGGGCGGAATGTATTGCGTTTGTTAAAAATATGATTTTTATTATATTAATCAGACATAGGATACATGGGACAATTTTACAATAGTGAGTTGGTCAGATTACCTGTCAGCCTTTTGGTTTGAGTAGATTTCTCAAACAAATGCTTTTTCACACAATGGGATTAGATGCCATTGTTGTATTTAGTACCTTACCTGTTTTGAGATTTCTTTCAGCTCTCAAACTGAAAAGAATTACAGTTTAGATTACAGGTTTGTTTTGAGTAGACAATAGGTAGATAGCATTGTTGTATTCAATGCTATTGTTGAAATACAGCTACAGTAAACATCTATGTTTTCTGTTTGGTAACAATGGTAAACAGCACACATAAAAGCAGGCCTAAGCTAGGAGGGAGACACACACCATGTTGCTGTAAGATCATGAAGAAGAACAGAACCTACACAGGTTTGTTTTGAGTAGACAATAGGTAGATAGCATTGTTGTATTCAATGCTATTGTTGAAATACAGCTACAGTAAACATCTATGTTTTCTGTTTGGTAACAATGGTAAACAGCACACATAAAAGCAGACCTAAGCTAGGAGGGAGACACACACCATGTTGCTGTAAGATCATGAAGAAGAACAGAACCTGGTCTCCAAGAAGAATTATTGCCAATGGAGATCACGAGTAATCGAAGATAAGTAACCTTTAAATGTATTTGTAGTTATAGACCATAGGCTGTTCTATTTGCTAGGCATTTTGCTTGTTATAGAGATCTGTCAGTCTTGTATTTTAGTCCTAATATTGTAATAGTTTTGTATGTACAGCATCTTTGTATAGTAAAAGCACATTTACACACTGCAGAAGTCTCAGCTTCCTTGTTATACCACAGAGTAACCTTGCTAGATAAACGCAAAAGCGAAACACCTGTTAGGGCACCAAGGGTGGGCACCAATGTGTTGTTATGTAACAATGTTGCATAATCTGGTTATGTGATGATTCTTAATTATGTAAGTCATACAAATTAGTCATACAAATTAGTCATACAAATTAAAAAAATTATGTATTTTATTTATTGCAGGTATATATTGCCAACAATTTACGCAGTAAATTACAAATACAGTATATTGTACATTCACATCAGTCCCTGCCCTCCAGGAGCTTACAATCAAAGGTCCCTAACTCACATTCATGCATACGCATACTAGGGCCAATTTACAGAGGAGCCGGTTAACCTACCAGCATTGTCTTTGGAGTGTGGGAGGAAATTAGAGTACCTGGAGGAATCCCACACAGGCACAGGGAGAACATGCAATCTCCAGGCAGCTAGTGCCATGGTTGGCATTTAAACCAATGATACAAAAGTGGGAAAAAAAGTTGCGCTACTAGTGAAACAATAAAGCAGCCAGCATCAACAATATGACATATTGTACAAACCAAAATAAAAAACAAAAAATTCAGCGCTTAGTGAGAATTAGGTGTCTCCTGTCTCAAATGGAGGAGGCAAAATGTGCATGTGAACCGTGGAAAGTCACACTAAAAACGCACCAATAGGGTGCTAATGGTACATATAATAATCATGAAATGCAAATACTCATAAGTAATAAACCTCTCTGAACAAGTGATAAACAAAAAGGAAAAAACCAATGGCAAATATAATGATGTAAACTATATGTGACCATATATGATAGACTGTGGTGAACAACTGGATCAAAAACAAATAGCCATGAATGTCATAAGTTCACAGAATGGTCTATCGATTAATTTTCCTGAGTGGTATGATAAAAGTTTCTGTTGGACAGCTAAGATGACTGTATAACACAGAATGAATAGCCCATGGAATATAGACTGGTGTATATCCAATATCCAAAGAAGGGGTAAGAAATAATTACTCTTACCATAGAATGTGGACACACTCATCAGCGACGGTGTGTCATTTAAGCATGTACGAACTCTCCTGGGTTCCACCTCTGAGGGATGATCTCCTGGAAGGAACGCTGGATGTCCCTGCGAATACCGTCTTGGTTAAACACCGTCACTTGCAGATGTAAAATGCAGGCTCGTGGTAACCTTGATCGCAGCAGACCAGGGTGTATAGCATCCAAGTTTCAGAAAAAAATCATGGAAAGGAACAAAGAAAGAAGCTTCCACATAGTGCAGATGAATCCCAATTAAAAAGGTATAAAAAACATTTATTGGCGTAAAAACAAAGTAAAAAATGAATACAGCCAGCTTGTAAGATGCATGTAAGGCAATTGCAAAACAAAGCGTGGTGAAAAAAGCTGAGCAGGCTATGTACCCGACATGTTTCGTGCTATGGCACTTCAACTGGGGCATAAACCTGCTATCCCACACCACGCTAATAAATACTATCAACAGATAATGCATAAATGTTTCAAACAATTGTAGCGGGGGTCTAAATTTAGGGGGATACACCTGGGTGGTAGTATGACCCAGGTGTGTGTAAATCATAGAGGATTTAGACCACTTTCAATCGTGGAGGACTTTGGTGGTGTACTATTCTCCTTGGCCTGGGGTGGCGGTGTTCCCACAGGTCGAGGTAGAATCACTGCCGCCGTGCTGTCCTTTTTGTCCCGTTCCGGCGGTGGTACAGCGGGGGCGGGGAACCTGCTGTGGCGTCACGGGAGGAGATAAAGGGGAGAGACACCCTCGCCACGAGGTCTTCTACATCCGGGGCCCAGACACCTTAGGCCTGGGTGCGGTCCATCCAGAGTTCCAGCCCAGGCGCCCATGGCCTGGTCGGAGCAGTGTTGGCGTCCATCTCAGGCACCTTAAGCCTGGGGTGAGGTACTACACCGGAGGCCTGGGGCCCAGTAACTTCGACTGGGCGCCGCAAGGGCGGATGATTCCGAGGGACCCTGAGGTGGATGGGGCCCATGTCTGAGGTGAGGAGGCCAGAGAGGTTACCCGTCTGAAGAGTCCGGAGCAGCATCAACCCAGTGACGGAGGGGCCTCTGGTAACTCCCTTGGAGGGACATCTTCCCCCTGACAGGGGCCGCAACGCAGCGAAGGTACTCCATTCATGTTCTTCCGAGTCGCTGGAAGAGACTCATACACTTCAAGTTTCTCTCTCTAGCCGATGGCTATAGCAACCGCTGGTGAAACCACAGTGGTTTAGTTTATCATTAGGACAGTGCCTCGACCTGCTCACCCCACCGTATTGAACTGTTTATGGATCTCAACTAATTGGCGAACAAAGAACTGTTTATTGTGTGTGTTACAATAAAACAAGTGTTGGATCCTTATCGGTGTGTGGAACTCTGGTTGATGGGAGTAAAGGGGAAGTGTCAGCACAGCAAGACTTGGTTGTAATAGAAACACACAGGCCCGAGAAGAATACTTGGTACTGGCCTTCACCTCACCTGCTACAATGGGGAGGACATGGGCAGTAGCGCATCTCACCCTCACCTACAACATACCCCTAGACAAAGAGAAGGGGGTGAGGCCGCTACACAATCATCAGCTGGAGTTGAAAACGCAGCTGTGTTTGTTCATCCAATCGTAGCGGAGTTACATCTAGCTACACCCTCAAACCGACAGACACACCAATCAGAGGGAGGATGCGGGATGCATGTCCACGTCAACACGCCGACGTCGCCCAGTGATGTCATCACGCAGCGCTGGTAAACAGCGCTTGCGTTCCAGACTGTTAACCGTCAAACGTCACATGTATGCGGCGTCTGGAGGTGCGGCAAACAGACGGTGAGTGATGGAGTGGCTTCGCCTCCTGCCTTGTATCTTCGGATAGGAATGTATCCTCAACGATAGTGTCCGAAGGTCAGCATAACACTGCACGGGGACACAGGCAGGAGAAGAGTACACAGCCAAAAGAGCATGATGATATAGGTCAAAATACCAACATTGCACTAAGAATATGTAAACAACATCTAAATCCAATATCTACTCAGCGCAAAGGTGTGTAGCACACAGATCCTTTTGCCCTCGCTTATCTTCACCTGCGGGGGGTAAGACACACCATGCCACAAGCCCGTGTCCTCCTTATCAGAGGTCAGGCGGTGTTCACAGATTTGGGTCCTGCAGCGAGTTACCTCTTTCCACTGGTTCTCGTCCCTAGAATGTAGGGAAAAGTCTATATTCTTCCCCAAGAAGGCCAATGTCCACACAACTTTAACTCCAACAAAGAGTTTATTTTCCTTTGCTTCAGTTAACGGGGAAATTGAAGAGAGAAAGAAGTTAGCGAAGATAGGAGGTAGATTCAGGCACACAACACTTGACTCACTCGTCGCCACTCGACCCCGAGTGGGTTTAGCTCACCCGGATAGATCCCTCTCACAGTTCTAGCAGCCGGAGTGGAGCTCGAACAATACTGTAACTTTGTCCCCTCCAGGGACGGGTTCAGGAGATCCTCTAATAGTAGCAGAATCCTGTTATTCCTGAATCCAGAACATTCCTTAAACCTCTGTAAAATTTAGAGAACCGATGATGCCAATGGGCACTTTACAGGGTTATCTTGCTGAGTACTGAGTCCTCCCTCTGATAGGCAACCAGGCCTCTCTTTCACTGTGACATCTCTTACCGGTCCATCAGACAGGTCCTCCCCTGTTTTCCTCTCCTTTAGAGCAGGCCGCCCCTCACACAGGCTCCCTGGAACTCCAGCACCTTGATCGCAGACCCAGTTAAAGGTACTGGGCCTGCCTGGACTCCTCGGCCAGTCCCCCCAACCCCCCGGCCAACAGGGCCATAGTGTGTGACTTCGCCGTCATGGGTCCTTGGACTCCCCCTGACACACCACCCCGTGGGGCACACTCCTCTGGCTACTCCTCTTCCCGGAACTCCTCCTCCAATCATGACGTCTGCCCCTTATGTATCCTCTCCCGGCATGCACAGCAGGCGGATCCCCGCCCACCGCAGGTAGCCGAGAGAGGACACCCAATCACGTTATCGTGTCACCTGAGGTTCGACCCTAGGCCTTTGGCAACAGTGTCACCTACAGGCCAAAGGGGAACTGTACACCAGACAACACTTACAGCAGAGCAGAGTCCAGTACCTAACAAATTAGAGAACCTGAGCCAACTATGGCTCATACTACCACTAAATTTAGAACATAGCGATACCCCAATTTTTGGGTACCCGCTGCAGGTGCATAGAAAGGAAGGAAAGGAACAAATAATAAACCACAGATAGATGTTGAAACTGGACCATTGCTGTCAGTATAGACGGATGCTAACACAGAGGCAGCTTCAGTAGCGGCCCTGATACATGTCTCCATGATGGAGTCAGTGCAGCACACTACACATCTATATCGAAAGCATATAACTGGCCCCCCTAGTGGCAAGCGGCCATAATACATGTTTCCATGATAAAATCAGTGCAACGCAATACACATCTATATCAGAAACATAAAACAAACCCCCCCTAGTGGTGAGATTGTAATCTACACCTAAAAATGTAATGTTTAGTATGGAGAGAGAAAAATGATCAGAAAAATAAAGAACTGGGATTAAGCTGTGAATTAGGCTTTGTTGATGAAGGCGTTAATGTCCCAGTCAATGTTTAACCCATAGGGGGAAAAACACTGAAGTTGGTATATCTTATGGAAATGAAGATAGTGCCTTGGAACGCTGTGGTTAATGCGGCCCTTTTTGATACTCGCGATATATTCATTGACCCTGATGGAAAACGTTCTAATAGTGCTTCCCACATATTGCATGTTACATCGGCACGTGATGAGATATACAATAAAGCGTGTGGCACATGTTGTAAATTGTTTCATGTGGTAAATGGTAGAAGTCTTCGTAGATGTAAAGCTATCAATTTTTCTACCTCTCCAGGCATTGTGTAAACACACATTGCACCTACGACAGGGATAGAACCCTTTGAGATGAGGAAAAAACATTGGTTTAACTGGAGGGTTGGTCACATTGGGGGCAATTTTATTCCTTAGGGGCAATGCGCCCCTATAAACGATGCCTGCTTTGTCTGGAAGAACTGGACCTAGCAGGGGATCGTTTTTGAGTACTTTCCAGTGGCAATTAAGGATGCTCTTGACTTGTCTGTGCTGCACGGAAAACTGGGTGGTAAACGACCATTTAAATTTGGCATCAGGTGCCCGTTTAGGTTTTTCCAAGATAAGTGCACTATGATCCAATCTTGAAACCTTATTAATTTCTTCTTCAATGATTAACGGCACATATCCCTTCTCAATGAATCTGGATTTCAAAATGTCGGCTTGTTGATGGAAATCAGTCAAATTCGTGCAATTTCTCCTGATGTGAATGAGCTGACTATAGGGTACAGATTTCAGCCAGGAGCCGTGATGACAGCTATCGGTAGGGATGTACCCATTGCGGTCAGTTGGCTTAAAAAAAGTCTTAGTAACCAGCTGGTGATTCGCAACGGAGATCTCCCGATCTAAAAAATGGATCATACTATGACTGGCCTCATAAGTCAGTTCAATGCACATCTCGTTGTCATTGAGAGTAGCCATAAAGTCATGTAGGGACTCCTCATCTCCCTTCCACAGGAGGAGGATGTCGTCTATATACCTGGTCCACAGCGCCAGCTCTGGGTGCCGAAGGGTATAGACGACATCCTCCTCCCATAGGGCCATGAAAAGTTTCGCCAAACTGGGGGCAAACTTAGCCCCCATAGCGACACCCTTACTTTGAAGAAAAAATTGGTCGTTATACCAAAAGTAATTACTCTGTGTAGCAAACCGGAGTAACTCCATGATATAGCGTTGTTGAACTTCCGGAATTAGACTACTATTGCACAAAAAGTGTTCTACCGCTTTAAACCCAAGTCTGTGTGGTATACAGGTGTATAACGCTGCAACGTCAGCCGTCACCAGTATGTATTCATCATGGTAGTCAACTCCCTGTAATCGGCGTATAGTGACCCCGGTATCCTTAAGAAAAGATGGAGTTTTACATACTAGTGGCTGTAGATGAAAATCGATGTATCTGCCAATTCTGGACGTCACAGAATCTATCCCACTGACTATGGGTCTACCGGGAGGCTGTGTGACACTTTTATGGACCTTCGGGAGGTAATACATGATGGGAATACGGGGGGCCACCGACACCAAGTATTCTTTTTCTTTTTTATCCAAAATGCCTTGCTGGAATCCGTCATTAACCAACTCGACCAAAGCCTTTTTAAGTACTTGTGTAGGATCCCGAGAAAGTGGGGTTGTTCACAGAGGTTTATTACTTATGAGTATTTGCATTTCATGATTATTATATGTGCCATTAGCACCCTATTGGTGCGTTTTTAGTGTGACTTTCCACGGTTCACATGCACATTTTGCCTCCTCCATTTGAGACAGGAGACTTATAATTCTCACTAAGCGCTGCATTTTTTATTTAAACCAATGACCTTAGCTCTACCAGGCGGACGTGTTAACCAATTAGCCACTGTGCTGCTGCAATAGTCTATAACTCATATTTAAAACTGAAAAACATAGGAATTAATATAATTTTTCAGTGCATGTGCAGCAGTACAGGACCAGCCAATAGAGTTAATAGTGGAAGCTCTGTAGGCACCTGTTGACCTCACAACTAGTGATGAGCCGAACACCCCCGGGTTCGGTTAGCACCAGAACCCGCGAACGGACCGAAAGTTCGCACGAACTTTAGAACCCTATTAAATACAATGGATGCGAACGTTCGAAATCTAAAGTGCTAATGATAACGACTATTATGCATGTTATTGTCCTAAAAAGGCTTTGGGAACCCGGGTTCTGCACCAGGGGACATGTATCAATGCAAAAAGAAGTTTTAAAAACTGCCGTTTTTCTGGAGCAGTCATTTTAATGATGCATAAAGTGAAAAAAAAAAGTCAAATATTCCTTTAAATATCGTACCTGTGGGGTCTCTAAAGTATGCCTGTGAAGTGCCACGTGTTTCCCGTGTTTAGAACTGTCCCTGCACAAAATTACATTTCTAAAGGAAAAAAAGCCATTTAAAACTGCTTGTGGCTTTAATGTAATGTCTGGTCCCGGTAATATGGATGAAAATCTTTAAGAAAAATGGCATAGCTACCCCATCACACACCTCCCCCCCCCCCCCACCCCAGCCCATTACCAGCACCTTTGGGTCTTGTATGGATATTAAGGGGAACCCCGCACACAAAATAAAAAAGGCCCTATATACTCTGAACAGCCGTATACAGGCTGTGCATACAAGACAGGGACTGTAGGTTTGTTCTTATGTAGAATCTGTTTGTAATTTGGAACAGGTACATTGTTTAAGTGTAGCTTCAGCCAAAAAATCTATTTTTAAGCTTTTTGGAAAACATAGGGAAGGGTTATCACCCCTGTAACATTTGTTTTGCTGTCTGTGCAGTGTGCACCTGTTCAGAACAGTTCACCTCACTTTCCGTCCTAATGACAAATGTTTTTTGAAAATTTGGGTTTTTTATTGAAACAAGAATTGGTGATAAAGAATCAGTGGAGAGGAGACACTTTTTTTCCCATATTAACTCTTACAGGAGAGAATTTGCCTTCCTAGGGGTAGATTTCCTCTCACTTCCTGTTGTATCCTTCCGTTTGCAAGGAGGAGTCGTTTGTAAGTTGGATGTTTGAAAGTAGGGGCCTGCCGTATATACTCAGCTGAAATTTGCCCCTTACATGTTGGTGTTGCCACAACACTGTGAGCCCTCACAGTTACTCTTGGTGGGCGCATGAATGGGCCCTGCTGTGAATTATTAGATCAAGAATTGTAATTGCATGCTCCTGTTGAACAGGGGCTGAAAAATTGGGCCTTTGGTGGTGGTGGTGGTGGTGTTGACACAACACTGTAAGGCCTCACAGTTAGTCTTGGTGGGCGCAGGAATGGGCCCTGCTGTGAATTATTAGATCAAGAATTGTAATTACATGCCCCTGTTAAACAGGGGCAGAAAAATTGAGCCTTAGGCACTGGTGCCACAACACTGCAACCCCTCACAGATACTGTACTTGGAGCACAGCAATGAGCCCTGTTGCAAAGTATTGCATAAAAAATTGTAATTACACGCCCCTGTTAAACAGGGGCTGAAAAATTGGGCCTTAGCCACTGGTGCTGGTGCCACGACACTGCAACCACTCCCAGATACTCTAGTTGGAGTGCAGGAATGAGCCCTGCTGCAAAGCATTGCATAAAAAATTGTAATAACACACCCCTGTTAAACAGGGGCTGAAAAATTGGGCCTTAGCCACTGGTGGCGGCACCCAGAAACAAAAATGTTCTTCCAAGCTATCATCGTCAATCGGATCATTGAGGAGGAGGAGGATAGTCAGTCAACATAACAGGACAGTCTCTCAGCATCAGCATCAGTCTTGAAGGGATGTGACATTTGAAAATAAATTAGTCTGTTATATCAGCTTCAGGTGTTTGGTAGCTGGTGGTGATCCAAGACTGGTTCATCTTTATGAAGGTCAGTCGATCAACAGAGTCGGTGGACAGGCGCACCCTGTGATCCGTGACAAATCCTCCAGCAGCACTGAATGTGCGTTCTGAAAGAACGCTGGATGCAGGACAGGCCAGTAGCTCAATTGCATACAGTGCAAGCTCTGGCCAGTGATCCATCCTCAAGACCCAGTAAGCCAGAGGATTTTCGGTGGGGAAGGTGTCCAAGTCTGACCTTGCCCCTAGGTATTCCTGCACCATGTATATCAGACGCTGGCGATGGTTGCTGGAACCGATCATACCTTGGGGCTGCGGACTAAAGAATTGTCTGAACGCTTCGGTCAGACGGCCACCTTCCCCACCGCTCCTTCTTTGACTGACCGAAGCCTCAGCAACTGGTTGTCCAGGACCAGGAGTTTGTAACCTCCCAGTCTCTGGGAACGCGTTGCACAGACCTTTCTGCAAGGCCTCCCGGAGTTGTCTCATCCTCTGCTCCCTCTGCGACGGTAAGATAAGGTCCGCAACCTTACCCTTGTACCGTGGATCAAGGAGAGTGGCCAGCCAGTAATGGTCCCTCTCCTTGATCCGAAGAATACGAGGATCCTTCCGCAGACTTGCAGGATCAGGGAGGCCATGCAGCGTAGGTTAGCTGAGGCATTCAGTCCGGAGTCCTCTGGGTCACTAAGGACGACATGATCCGCAGCCACCTCCTCCCAGCCACGTACAAGTCCACTGGTTTCTTGGGACTGTAAATCATCCCTAAAAGACTGCTGCTGATGATGCTGAGTGCCAGGCTCCACCTCCATGCTGACACAATCCTCCTCCTCCTCCTCCTCCTCCTCCTCCTCCTCTTCTTCCTGTGCGATGGGTGGGACAGAAGGAACACTGTCTGGGTAAAGGGGGCCTTGAGAGGCAAGGAAGTCCTCCTCTTCCTGCCTCTGTTCTGCCTCAAGTGCCCTGTCCATTATTCCACGCAGCGTATGTTCCAACAGGTGGACAAGAGGTACAGTGTCACTGATGCATGCACTGTCACTGCTCACCATCCTCGTGGCCTCCTCAAATGGTGCCAGGACAGTGCATGCATCCCTGATCATGCCCCACTGGTGTGGTGAAAAAAACCCGAGCTCCCCTGACCCTGTCCTGGTGCCGTAGTCGCACAGGTACTCATTGATGGCCCTCTGCTGCGTGTGCAGCCGCTGCAGCATGGCCAACGTTGAGTTCCACCTGGTGGGCATGTCACATATAAGGCGGTTCTTGGGCAGGTTCAACTCCTTTTGCAGCTCAGCCAGGCGAGCACTGGCATTATAAGATCTGCGGAAATGCACACAGACTTTCCTGGCCTGCCTCAGGACATCCTGTAGGCCCGGGTACCTGCCCAAGAACCGCTGCACCACCAGGTTAAGGACGTGAGCCACACAGGGCACATGGGTCAGTTGTCTCTGTCGGAGAGTGGAGAGGAGGTTGGTGCCATTGTCGCAAACTACCATTCCTGGCTTAAGCTGGCATGGCGTCAACCACCTCTCGGCCTGCCCCTGCAGAGCAGACAGAACCTCTGCTCCAGTGGGGCTCCTGTACCCCAAACACACCAGCGCAAGCACGGCATGGCATCTTTTTGCCTGCGTACTTGCGTAGCCCCTTGAACGCCTACGGAGCACCGCTGGTTCCGAGGACAAAGCACAGGAAGAGGCCACGGAGGAAGAAGAGGAGGGGGTGGAGGGCAGAGGTGTGTCACAACCAGTAGTAGCATTTTGGAGGCGTGGCGGTGGAACAACCTCCAACACTACTGCACCTTGTCCTGCATCCTTCCCAGCTGCCAAAAGAGTGACCCAATGGGCCGTGAAAGAAAGGTAACGTCCCTGTCCATGCCTGCTGGACCATGAGTCAGCGGTAATATGCAACTTAACCGCTGACCGCCCTGTCCAGCGAGGCCAAGACATTGCCTTCCACATGCCGGTAGAGAGCCGGAATCGCCTTCCGTGAGAAAAAGTGGCGTTTGGGAACCTGCCACTGAGGAACCGCACATTGCACAAACTCACGGAAGGGGGCCGAGTCTACCAACTGAAAAGGCAGCAGTTGAAGCGCTAGCAATTTAGCCAAGCTAGCATTCAACCGCTGGGCATGTGGATGGCTGGGAGTGAACTTCTTTCGACGGTCCAGCAGCTGGGGCAGGGAAATTTGCCTGCTAGAATCGGACGTTGGTGTACTGCTAGCAGAGTGCCCGCAAGTACTTGGCTGTGACACACCTAATTCTACACCTTCATTCCTCTCAGAGCAGGTTTCAGAGAGGACTGAAGGTATAGTGGGGTTGGAGATCCCAGCTGATGCGGTGCAAGAAGAGGTCAGCTTTGTTCTTTGGTGTGGGTCTTTAAGGTAGGCTTGCCAACGAGCTGCATGGCAGGTCAACATATGTCTGGTCAAGCATGTGGTGCCCAAGCGGGTGATGTTTTGGCCACGCGATATACGCTTGAGACATATGTTGCAAACAGCAGCTGTGCGATCTGATGCACTCGACTCAAAAAAGGCCCACACCAAAGAACTTTTTGAATAACGGGCAGAGGCAGCGCCCTGCACAGGCGGAGCTCTGTGGTGTGATTCCGTCGGTGTGCTGCCCTTACGCTGGCCCCCCGAGGGCATCCTTCCTCGTTGGAGATGTGCCTCCTCCTCATCCTCCTCCTCCTCCTCCTCCTCTCTCCTATTAGGCACCCACGTGGAGTAAGTGACCTCATCATCCCCTCCCTCCTCATCACTGGAGCCAATCTGGCAGTATGCTGCAGCTGCTGGAACATGACTGCCAGATTGCTGTCCTTCTTGAGCATCCCCTCTCTCTGCTCTCACGCTACTGCCTTCCTCTAGCTGGGTATCATCATCAGACCCTTCGAAACGCTGGGCATCCTCCTGGAGCATGTACCCAACACTGTGCTCAAACAGTTCGGGGGACTCCTCAGGAGGACATGGTTGGTCTAGGGAAGGAGTGACTGATGATGACATTGATACGAGGGAAGAGGACGCTTTGGCAGCTGCTTTGCCAGTACCCTGAGCCTGGGTGAGAGAGGATGAGGAGGATGAGGAGGGCTTGGTCATCCACTCTACCAAGTCTTCGGCATGATGCGGCTCAACACGTCCAGCTGCCGAAAAGAAGGACAAGCGTGTCCCATGGCCACGTGCTGATGGCGATGCACCGCGTCCACGACCAGCACTGTTGTCTCTAGACACAGAGCCTGCTTGCCCTCTTTTTTTGGCTCCTGACTGTCTGCCTCTCCTTGTTTGCCTTCCAGACATTCTAATGGCCTGCAGGAAAATGGGAAAAGCAGCAATACAGGCTAAGTTAAGGTGTAATATGGTCAGGAGGCACACTCCGCCCGCTGTAAGTGCCGCAAAATCCTGTTGGTGTAACACACCAGGAAAAAGCAGCAATACAGGCTAAGTTAAGGTGTAATATGGTCAGGAGGCACACTCCGCCCGCTGTAAGTGCCGCAAAATCCTGTTGGTGTAACACACCAGGAAAAAGCAGCAATACAGGCTAAGTTAAGGTGTAATATGGTCAGGAGGCACACTCCGCCCGCTGTAAGTGCCGCAAAATCCTGTTTGTGTAACACACCAGGAAAAAGCAGCAATACAGGCTAAGTTAAGGTGTAATATGGTCAGGAGGCACACTCCGCCCGCTGTAAGTGCCGCAAAATCCTGTTTGTGTAACACACCAGGAAAAAGCAGCAATACAGGCTAAGTTAAGGTGTAATATGGTCAGGAGGCACACTCCGCCCGCTGTAAGTGCCGCAAAATCCTGTTTGTGTAACACACCAGGAAAAAGCAGCAATACAGGCTAAGTTAAGGTGTAATATGGTCAGGAGGCACACTCCGCCCGCTGTAAGTGCCGCAAAATCCTGTTTGTGTAACACACCAGGAAAAAGCAGCAATACAGGCTAAGTTAAGGTGTAATATGGTCAGGACGCACACTCCGCCCGCTGTAAGTGCCGCAAAATCCTGTTGGTGTAACACACCAGGAAAAAGCAGCAATACAGGCTAAGTTAAGGTGTAATATGGTCAGGAGGCACACTCCGCCCGCTGTAAGTGCCGCAAAATCCTGTTTGTGTAACACACCAGGAAAAAGCAGCAATACAGGCTAAGTTAAGGTGTAATATGGTCAGGAGGCACACTCCGCCCGCTGTAAGTGCCGCAAAATACTGTTTGTGTAACACACCAGGAAAAAGCAGCAATACAGGCTAAGTTCAGGTGTAATATGGTCAGGAGGCACACTCCGCCCGCTGTAAGTACCGCAAAATCCTGTTGGTGTAACACACCAGGAAAAAGCAGCAATACAGGCTAAGTTAAGGTGTAATATGGTCAGGAGGTACACTCCGCCCGCTGTAAGTGCCGCAAAATCCTGTTGGTGTAACACACCAGGAAAAAGCAGCAATACAGGCTAAGTTAAGGTGTAATATGGTCAGGAGGTACACTCCGCCCGCTGTAAGTGCCGCAAAATCCTGTTGGTGTAACACACCAGGAAAAAGCAGCAATACAGGCTAAGTTAAGGTGTAATATGGTCAGGAGGTACACTCCGCCCGCTGTAAGTGCCGCAAAATCCTGTTGGTGTAACACACCAGGAAAAAGCAGCAATACGGGCTAACTTCAGGTGTATAATGTGCAGGAGGCTTAGCAACAATGACACTGACACTCTCCCTGCCTATCCTTCTCTCTCCCTGCACACAAGGTTTAGCAAAGAATATGACACTGACACTGTCCCCTGCCTATCCTTCTCTCTCCCTGCACACAAGGTTTATCAAAGTATATGGCACTGACACTCTCCCTGCCTATCCTTCTCTCTCCCTACACACAAGGTTTAGCAAAGAATATGACATTGACACTCTCCCTGCTAGTGATGAGCCGAACACCCCCGGGTTCGGTTCGCACCAGAACCCCTGAACGGACTGAAAGTTCGCGCGAAGATTAGAACCCTATTAAATACAATGGATGCGAACGTTCGGATTCTAAAGTGCTAATTATAACGACTATTATCCATGTTATTGTCCGAAACAGAGTTTGGGAACCCGGCTTCCGCACCAGGGGACATGTATCAATGCAAAAAGAAGTTTTAAAAACGGACGTTTTCCGGGAGCAGTCATTTTAATGATGCATAAAGTGAAAAAAAAAGTCAAATATTCCTTTAAATATTGTACCTGGGGGGTGTCTAAAGTATGCCTGTGAAGTGCCACGTGTTTACCGTGTTTAGAACTGTCCCTGCACAAAATTACATTTCTAAAGGAAAAAAAGCCATTTAAAACTGCTTGCGGCTTTAATGTAATGTCTGGTCCCGGTAATATGGATGAAAATCTTTAAGAAAAATGGCATAGCTACCCCATCACACACCTCCCCCCCCCCCTACCCCAGCCCATTACCAGCACCTTTGGGTCTTGTATGGATATTAAGGGGAACCCCGCACACAAAATAAAAAAGGCCCTATATACTCTGAACAGCCGTATACAGGCTGTGCATACAAGACAGGGACTGTAGGTTTGTTCTTATGTAGAATCTGTTTGTAATTTGGAACAGGTACATTGTTTAAGTGTAGCTTCAGCCAAAAAATCTATTTTTAAGCTTTTTGGAAAACATAGGGAAGGGTTATCACCCCTGTAACATTTGTTTTGCTGTCTGTGCAGTGTGCACCTGTTCAGAACAGTTCACCTCACTTTCCGTCCTAATGACAAATGTTTTTTGAAAATTTGGGTTTTTTATTGAAACAAGAATTGGTGATAAAGAATCAGTGGAGAGGAGACACTTTTTTTCCCATATTAACTCTTACAGGAGAGAATTTGCCTTCCTAGGGGTAGATTTCCTCTCACTTCCTGTTGTATCCTTCCGTTTGCAAGGAGGAGTCGTTTGTAAGTTGGATGTTTGAAAGTAGGGGCCTGCCGTATATACTCAGCTGAAATTTGCCCCTTACATGTTGGTGTTGACACAACACTGTAAGGCCTCACAGTTAGTCTTGGTGGGCGCAGGAATGGGCCCTGCTGTGAATTATTAGATCAAGAATTGTAATTACATGCCCCTGTTAAACAGGGGCAGAAAAATTGAGCCTTAGGCACTGGTGCCACAACACTGCAACCCCTCACAGATACTGTACTTGGAGCACAGCAATGAGCCCTGTTGCAAAGTATTGCATAAAAAATTGTAATTACACGCCCCTGTTAAACAGGGGCTGAAAAATTGGGCCTTAGCCACTGGTGCTGGTGCCACGACACTGCAACCACTCCCAGATACTCTAGTTGGAGTGCAGGAATGAGCCCTGCTGCAAAGCATTGCATAAAAAATTGTAATAACACACCCCTGTTAAACAGGGGCTGAAAAATTGGGCCTTAGCCACTGGTGGCGGCACCCAGAAACAAAAATGTTCTTCCAAGCTATCATCGTCAATCGGATCATTGAGGAGGAGGAGGATAGTCAGTCAACATAACAGGACAGTCTCTCAGCATCAGCATCAGTCTTGAAGGGATGTGACATTTGAAAATAAATTAGTCTGTTATATCAGCTTCAGGTGTTTGGTAGCTGGTGGTGATCCAAGACTGGTTCATCTTTATGAAGGTCAGTCGATCAACAGAGTCGGTGGACAGGCGCACCCTGTGATCCGTGACAAATCCTCCAGCAGCACTGAATGTGCGTTCTGAAAGAACGCTGGATGCAGGACAGGCCAGTAGCTCAATTGCATACTGTGCAAGCTCTGGCCAGTGATCCATCCTCAAGACCCAGTAAGCCAGAGGATTTTCGGTGGGGAAGGTGTCCAAGTCTGACCTTGCCCCTAGGTATTCCTGCACCATGTATATCAGACGCTGGCGATGGTTGCTGGAACCGATCATACCTTGGGGCTGCGGACTAAAGAATTGTCTGAACGCTTCGGTCAGACGGCCACCTTCCCCACCGCTCCTTCTTTGACTGACCGAAGCCTCAGCAACTGGTTGTCCAGGACCAGGAGTTTGTAACCTCCCAGTCTCTGGGAACGCGTTGCACAGACCTTTCTGCAAGGCCTCCCGGAGTTGTCTCATCCTCTGCTCCCTCTGCGACGGTAAGATAAGGTCCGCAACCTTACCCTTGTACCGTGGATCAAGGAGAGTGGCCAGCCAGTAATGGTCCCTCTCCTTGATCCGAAGAATACGAGGATCCTTCCGCAGACTTGCAGGATCAGGGAGGCCATGCAGCGTAGGTTAGCTGAGGCATTCAGTCCGGAGTCCTCTGGGTCACTAAGGACGACATGATCCGCAGCCACCTCCTCCCAGCCACGTACAAGTCCACTGGTTTCTTGGGACTGTAAATCATCTCTAAAAGACTGCTGCTGATGATGCTGAGTGCCAGGCTCCACCTCCATGCTGACACAATCCTCCTCCTCCTCCTCCTCTTCTTCCTGTGCGATGGGTGGGACAGAAGGAACACTGTCTGGGTAAAGGGGGCCTTGAGAGGCAAGGAAGTCCTCCTCTTCCTGCCTCTGTTCTGCCTCAAGTGCCCTGTCCATTATTCCACGCAGCGTATGTTCCAACAGGTGGACAAGAGGTACAGTGTCACTGATGCATGCACTGTGACTGCCCACCATCCTCGTGGCCTCCTCAAATGGTGCCAGGACAGTGCATGCATCCCTGATCATGCCCCACTGGTGTGGTGAAAAAAACCCGAGCTCCCCTGACCCTGTCCTGGTGCCGTAGTCGCACAGGTACTCATTGATGGCCCTCTGCTGCGTGTGCAGCCGCTGCAGCATGGCCAACGTTGAGTTCCACCTGGTGGGCATGTCACATATAAGGCGGTTCTTGGGCAGGTTCAACTCCTTTTGCAGCTCAGCCAGGCGAGCACTGGCATTATAAGATCTGCGGAAATGCACACAGACTTTCCTGGCCTGCCTCAGGACATCCTGTAAGCCCGGGTACCTGCCCAAGTACCGCTGCACCACCAGGTTAAGGACGTGAGCCACACAGGGCACATGGGTCAGTTGTCTCTGTCGGAGAGCGGAGAGGAGGTTGGTGCCATTGTCGCAAACTACCATTCCTGGCTTAAGCTGGCATGGCGTCAACCACCTCTCGGCCTGCCCCTGCAGAGCAGACAGAACCTCTGCTCCAGTGGGGCTCCTGTACCCCAAACACACCAGCGCAAGCACGGCATGGCATCTTTTTGCCTGCGTACTTGCGTAGCCCCTTGAACGCCTACGGAGCACCGCTGGTTCCGAGGACAAAGCACAGGAAGAGGCCACGGAGGAAGAAGAAGAGGAGGGGGTGGAGGGCAGAGGTGTGTCACAACCAGTAGTAGCATTTTGGAGGCGTGGCGGTGGAACAACCTCCAACACTACTGCACCTTGTCCTGCATCCTTCCCAGCTGCCAAAAGAGTGACCCAATGGGCCGTGAAAGAAAGGTAACGTCCCTGTCCATGCCTGCTGGACCATGAGTCAGCGGTAATATGCACCTTACCGCTGACCGCCCTGTCCAGCGAGGCCAAGACATTGCCTTCCACATGCCGGTAGAGAGCCGGAATCGCCTTCCGTGAGAAAAAGTGGCGTTTGGGAACCTGCCACTGAGGAACCGCACATTGCACAAACTCACGGAAGGGGGCCGAGTCTACCAACTGAAAAGGCAGCAGTTGAAGCGCTAGCAATTTAGCCAAGCTAGCATTCAACCGCTGGGCATGTGGATGGCTGGGAGTGAACTTCTTTCGACGGTCCAGCAGCTGGGGTAGGGAAATTTGCCTGCTAGAATCGGACGTTGGTGTACTGCTAGCAGAGTGCCCGCAAGTACTTGGCTGTGACACACCTAATTCTACACCTTCATTCCTCTCAGAGCAGGTTTCAGAGAGGACTGAAGGTATAGTGGGGTTGGAGATCCCAGCTGATGCGGTGCAAGAAGAGGTCAGCTTTGTTCTTTGGTGTGGGTCTTTAAGGTAGGCTTGCCAACGAGCTGCATGGCAGGTCAACATATGTCTGGTCAAGCATGTGGTGCCCAAGCGGGTGATGTTTTGGCCACGCGATATACGCTTGAGACATATGTTGCAAACAGCAGCTGTGCAATCTGATGCACTCGACTCAAAAAAGGCCCACACCAAAGAACTTTTTGAATAACGGGCAGAGGCAGCGCCCTGCACAGGCGGAGCTCTGTGGTGTGATTCCGTCGGTGTGCTGCCCTTACGCTGGCCCCCCGAGGGCATCCTTCCTCGTTGGAGATGTGCCTCCTCCTCATCCTCCTCCTCCTCCTCCTCCTCTCTCCTATTAGGCACCCACGTGGAGTAAGTGACCTCATCATCCCCTCCCTCCTCATCACTGGAGCCAATCTGGCAGTATGCTGCAGCTGCTGGAACATGACTGCCAGATTGCTGTCCTTCTTGAGCATCCCCTCTCTCTGCTCTCACGCTACTGCCTTCCTCTAGCTGGGTATCATCATCAGACCCTTCGAAACGCTGGGCATCCTCCTGGAGCATGTACCCAACACTGTGCTCAAACAGTTCGGGGGACTCCTCAGGAGGACATGGTTGGTCTAGGGAAGGAGTGACTGATGATGACATTGATACGAGGGAAGAGGACGCTTTGGCAGCTGCTTTGCCAGTACCCTGAGCCTGCGTGAGAGAGGATGAGGAGGATGAGGAGGGCTTGGTCATCCACTCTACCAAGTCTTCGGCATGATGCGGCTCAACACGTCCAGCTGCCGAAAAGAAGGACAAGCGTGTCCCATGGCCACGTGCTGATGGCGATGCACCGCGTCCACGACCAGCACTGTTGTCTCTAGACACAGAGCCTGCTTGCCCTCTTTTTTTGGCTCCTGACTGTCTGCCTCTCCTTGTTTGCCTTCCAGACATTCTAATGGCCTGCAGGGAAATGGGAAAAGCAGCAATACAGGCTAAGTTAAGGTGTAATATGGTCAGGAGGCACACTCCGCCCGCTGTAAGTGCCGCAAAATCCTGTTGGTGTAACACACCAGGAAAAAGCAGCAATACAGGCTAAGTTAAGGTGTAATATGGTCAGGAGGCACACTCCGCCCGCTGTAAGTGCCGCAAAATCCTGTTGGTGTAACACACCAGGAAAAAGCAGCAATACAGGCTAAGTTAAGGTGTAATATGGTCAGGAGGCACACTCCGCCCGCTGTAAGTGCCGCAAAATCCTGTTTGTGTAACACACCAGGAAAAAGCAGCAATACAGGCTAAGTTAAGGTGTAATATGGTCAGGAGGCACACTCCGCCCGCTGTAAGTGCCGCAAAATCCTGTTTGTGTAACACACCAGGAAAAAGCAGCAATACAGGCTAAGTTAAGGTGTAATATGGTCAGGAGGCACACTCCGCCCGCTGTAAGTGCCGCAAAATCCTGTTTGTGTAACACACCAGGAAAAAGCAGCAATACAGGCTAAGTTAAGGTGTAATATGGTCAGGAGGCACACTCCGCCCGCTGTAAGTGCCGCAAAATCCTGTTTGTGTAACACACCAGGAAAAAGCAGCAATACAGGCTAAGTTAAGGTGTAATATGGTCAGGAGGCACACTCCGCCCGCTGTAAGTGCCGCAAAATACTGTTTGTGTAACACACCAGGAAAAAGCAGCAATACAGGCTAAGTTCAGGTGTAATATGGTCAGGAGGCACACTCCGCCCGCTGTAAGTGCCGCAAAATCCTGTTGGTGTAACACACCAGGAAAAAGCAGCAATACAGGCTAAGTTAAGGTGTAATATGGTCAGGAGGTACACTCCGCCCGCTGTAAGTGCCGCAAAATCCTGTTGGTGTAACACACCAGGAAAAAGCAGCAATACAGGCTAAGTTAAGGTGTAATATGGTCAGGAGGTACACTCCGCCCGCTGTAAGTGCCGCAAAATCCTGTTGGTGTAACACACCAGGAAAAAGCAGCAATACAGGCTAAGTTAAGGTGTAATATGGTCAGGAGGTACACTCCGCCCGCTGTAAGTGCCGCAAAATCCTGTTGGTGTAACACACCAGGAAAAAGCAGCAATACGGGCTAACTTCAGGTGTATAATGTGCAGGAGGCTTAGCAACAATGACACTGACACTCTCCCTGCCTATCCTTCTCTCTCCCTGCACACAAGGTTTATCAAAGTATATGGCACTGACACTCTCCCTGCCTATCCTTCTCTCTCCCTACACACAAGGTTTAGCAAAGAATATGACACTGACACTCTCCCTGCTAGTGATGAGCCGAACACCCCCGGGTTCGGTTCGCACCAGAACCCCTGAACGAACTGAAAGTTCGCTGCGAACATTAGAACCCTATTAAATACAATGGATGCGAACGTTCGGATTCTAAAGTGCTAATTATAACGACTATTATCCATGTTATTGTCCGAAACAGAGTTTGGGAACCCGGCTTCCGCACCAGGGGACATGTATCAATGCAAAAAGAAGTTTTAAAAACGGACGTTTTCCGGGAGCAGTCATTTTAATGATGCATAAAGTGAAAAAAAAAAGTCAAATATTCCTTTAAATATTGTACCTGGGGGGTGTCTAAAGTATGCCTGTGAAGTGCCACG